>OW052200.1:7525000-8775000 GCA_932527185.1 Ecliptopera silaceata
CTGTGGCTGTACAAATGTCCCATGAATGTATTTGCACGAGTACTGGGTAAGAAATCACGGCTATCTTTCTACATCAACGTATCAACGTGAAAACCCTTTTATTACCCCATTCTAAGATAAAGAGTGAAGATAAGATAAGATAATTCAGAGGGTTCTTGAGATCGTAGATATCACAAATATACTGCTAAGGGTTGTGCATGTTTGAATGTGACAATTGTGTACGTATCGGTATTTGAAACACACTGCGCGGTGATGCTGCAACGTTCGGCAGTGGAGCTGACGTTGACGCGCAATGTTATTTGCATATGGTTTTGTTTTGATACGTTTACGATTGTCGCTTTTATTTGTGATCACTTCAGGCAGACGTTGCTATACTGGAAAATAATCGTAATCATACAGCTCTGAGGAAAAAACACGAATAAATGTAACAATCATAAAAGTATCGTAACGGAAGCACATTCAAAATACACTGCGCGGTAATGCTGCAACGTTCGGCAGTCAAGCTAGCGTCAACGCGTAGTGTCACTCGAATACGTCAACGTTTCAATACTTGTGCGATTGTCACATTTAATCATGCTCGGGCCTCAGATCGTCAATTCGAAAAAAAGTTTAATAATACTGTAGTACAATGAATTGTACTTTGCTCTTGAGATATTTTATTTCTATCATAAAACTTTTGAAATTAATTAATGTTGATTTTATAGTAGAAAATAGTTTCATTAGCGTAATTATAATGTAGTGCAAGTATATTAGTCGTTTTTATTTAATTTGAGGATGGATTAATCCATTTCCGCATCCCAAGAGATGATGATTTGTGTATAATTAAAATTAATATACGCCATTTTGTAGCTTAAATCAACAAAAGCTGGTTCAATCACAAAGTGAATTATTAACAGGTTGGGGATTGCTTACTTATAAAGTCTATTGATTTTTTAGTAAAACATGTAACACATTTATATAAATATTTATGAGTTATTTTATACAACTGTTTGTAAAGTGCTAAGAACAGATTTTTTGTAAAAGGTAATGTGCGCAACAGAAAGTTAAAAAAAAGTAAAAAACAAGTATATTAAAATCCGTGTACAAGAGGATACTTTTTAGTCCAAATAATCATATATAGAAATAAGTTAAAAAAGCTAAAAGTACAAATAAGAGAGGTTTCAACATACTATCAGGTGAGGCTACTCTTTCTACCACTTCCATCAAAAAAAATTTTTTTTCGGAATATTTGAACTACGTGATTGGAACTCAAACATCAAAACATCTAAACTTTCACATATAAAAGTAGGATGCTATGTAGTGTACCAGCCCTTTGCTTGGGCTGTGTCCATCTGAGTCATCGATACTCTCGAGAGCAAACGCCAATTCGAGACTAATTGAGATGGAATGTCATCGGATACCATCCATCATTTAATTACATTAGCAACTGCGATACAGATCGCCACAAATTAAAATTAAATTTATCTACAGATCCCTACTTCCTACTATACTACTTAATATTATAATCATATTTATTTCATAAAAACACACTATATAAACTATATAATTATACAAAAGACTTACTTATGATATTATAAGGGTGAAATTTTTAAGGATGGATGTATGAATGTATGTTTGTTTCTCGTTCATGCAATTTTAAATATTAAGTGAAACATAGCAATAATATGAACCAATATTATAAACGTGAAAGTTTGTATGGATGGCCGTATACTTGTTACTCTTTCACGCAAAAAACTACGGAAGGGATTTTTTGAAATTTAAACGATATGGCTTATTTACCAGAAAAACAAATAGGCAAAAATTTATGAAGATATTGTGTGAATAGCCTAAAATATAACGATAATAAAACGAGCACTAGCTAGTAGAAAAATTGTTTTAAATAAAACTTGTATATATATATTTGTTACTTCTAGTGTATTATTGCAAAAACATACAAAAATCGCCATTGGTTGATATTCCAAAAGTACTGATAAGTCTGCAATTTACGTAAGATAGTCCATTGTTCAAATATCGGCACACAGCCAAAGATGCACTTTAGGTTCTTTGACTTAAGTAAGGTTTAAAGAGATTTCTTTCGGTATTGTGGAAAATAGCATAATGCTCTTAATAATAATAACATTTTTTTTCCCTTTCACTTTGAAGTACAACTTGTACTACCGCTAAAATGTTGTAAGGTTCCGTACCCCAATGATAAAACGGGACCCTATTACTGAGACCTTTACCCTTGTCTGTTTTCTGTCTTTCTGTCTGTCTCATAAAACCTATTAGTAAAAAAGTTAAAAAAATCCACAGATGAAACTGTATTTTTTTGTATTGTACTTAGTCACAAATTAAAATAAGAAAGGGTTCCGACACACTTGAAATTCGACGCGCACTAGGGCGGTTTTTATATTATTTTTCTAACTTTGCCAATGTATTTCCTTTCAAGTTTGATTGAGTGAGCTTCAGGTTTTCTCGAGTGGAGACAAAAGATGTGGGTGTTTTAGAAGTTTTCCTTATATGTATAGTTAAAACCATACTAAGCGTAGTTTCAACCTTATTTACATGAGCCCGATTTTAATCTTCTACAAAATGAACCTTTTTTTTAGCAAAACCCATTTAAACAAGCTACAAAGTAGGTTACGCCTGGTATAAATAATTTTCTAAAGCAACTTCACGTTAAAATTGCATCAAAAGCTTTGTGCCACACCTAGTCATAGTCACAGTAAATGTGTATACTGTAACAGTAAGTCAGCTTGCTAGAATTGACTGTAAGCTTACGCGTCTGTACGCGAAGTCTTACCTTACCTTACTTTCGTCTGTCGATAGTTTCGCGGGAAAAATGCGTGATGCAATAAAACTCTTTTCATAAGAAACTATTCAAACTGCGCTACTGAAAGAGGAGTATAGCAAACTCTGTACTGTGCCACCACTCTGCAACACCGCTAAACTTTATAACGCGATTTTCTGGATATATTTTTAAGAGAACGCAAATGCATGAACTTGTTCGAAGCTGGTTTCTATGGCAATTTTTATATCCAACGACACGATATTGGCGAAATATTATTATTAGGTGCTGCGATATTGCATTAGTTGCTTGCGATATTATAATTTAGACTTTTTGAGTTTTTTGTCAGTTTTATAGGACTAGTTGTAATTTTCAAAAATCAAAATGTCATAATGTCGCTTTAACTAAATCATATAAAACTTAAAATAAGATAGTAAGTACAGCCAGGTTTAAACATCTAGAGTGGAGACCACGATTAGGCTAGCGTACTAGTGGAGGACGCCCTTCGGCGAGATGGAACGACGATCTGCGGCGTACCTAGCTAGTAAACATCATGATTTTTATTTATTTTTATTTCACAGGAAAACAAACAGTCTTATAAACTATATCTAAACTAAAATTATATCTGCTGACCAGTTATACGTTCTCGCATATTGAGACTATATTTCAGCTTGCTTGCGTGTAAAAAAAATCAAATAAGAGGAAAAAAAAACCAAAACAACATAAAAAAATAAGTAAAAACAAAACAAAATCTATGAAGATGACGTGCCAAACCAGCGTCTAGCTAAAATATTATTAATTTTACCAGGTTTACTATTGAATAGGTCAAGTTCAGGAATGTCGACCAGGTTATTAAATGCAATTACTGCTCTGCTAAAAAATGAGTTTTGTCTATAGTTAGTGAAACTAAATGGGATTACTAAGTGAGTTGCGAGTCTAATAGATTTTTTTGGAACTTTGAGTTTTATATTTTCAAGAAACTGAGGCGAGTCAATTTTACTCTGCGCTATTTTGCCTAGGAAAACAATGTCTGCTATATTGCGTCGCTCTTGCAATGGTAACATATGATGTCTCTTACATCTAGATACATAGTCTCTCTCATAGCACCTACATTTAAATTGCAAAAATCTCAAGAAGCGACGTTGGATGGACTCTATTCTTTTTATATGGACCGCATACTGTGGGTTCCATACCTGACAACAATACTCGAGGATACTACGCACATAGGCACAATACAGTATTTTAATCACTTTAACAGAAGAAAACTGAGAACTGACTCTCATAATAAACCCAAGTGCCTTGTTAGCTCTGTTTGAAATATTATCTATGTGCTTATCAAAGGATAACATAGAGTCCTGCAAAACACCCAGATCTCGTATCTCATCTACTTTCGCAAGTGAGGTTCCTTTAAGTGTGTATATAAAATCGGTGGGATTTAGCTTACGAGTAAATGTAATTGAAAAACACTTAGAGACGTTGAGATCAAGCTTGTTTTGCATACAGTAAAATTCAAATCGGGATAAATCATCTTGCAACATGTGACAGTCATTAATGCAGGTGATCTGTCTAAAAACTTTCATATCGTCAGCATATAAAAGAAAGCGAGAGTTCAAAAAACATGTGTAAATATCATTAAGGAAAACAGAGAAAAGTAAGGGGCCGAGCAAAGAACCTTGGGGCACACCAGAAGGTACACTAGACCAGATCGACGAGCTAAAACCATTTATTACTACTCTTTGAGAGCGGTTTTCTATGTATGAAGTGAACCATCTGAATAAATCACCATGTATACCAGCATTTAAAAGTTTTTTTAAAAGCAGTGTGTGATCTATACGATCTCGTCTTGAGCGAGACCTACATCCAGCAATGAAAAGGATGATAATACCGGGTTAGTCTCATAATCCCCATTGAACAATCCCCATCATGGGGATTGTGAGACTTTGAGTCTCATAATCCCCATGATTTTGAAATATTAAAATCATGGGGATTATGAGACGCAAAGTCTCACAATCCCCATTGAGGCCCATTTACACCGTAATAGCTAAGTAAATCTTCATATCATTAGAGGCCTTAATACCTATTACTTATTCCTTTCAAAATCTCATATTCTCATATACTAAAGGCGTGTAGAATAAAAAATAAATAAAAATCTAAAAATAATTGAATGTGCAATTTCAAAAAGGGCACAAGTCGGATATTTTGTCAAATCCTTTTTTTCATGTCATTGCGTTCTAAATACTTGTATGCATCTATTAAGTTCGTAAAAGGCATATCTTCTATATTTGTTCTAAAGTAGATGTTATGGCGCGTACAGAAATAATTTACAGAAATAAAACTGGCAAAGGAACGTTTTATTCTTATCATGAAGGACAAGCATTGAGAGGCCCCATAAGTTTGTTTGACAATCAATCTTGATTTTTTTGGGATTTTCAATGGCATTATCTGTACAAAGAAATGTGATGATCCATCTATATTCTTCACTCTTTTTAAGACTGTGACAGAATATTTTCAGTCATGAAACGGAAAATCAGACGCGAAGATCGTGTATTCACGCATCAACAATATCATAAAAACAATCCAGCAACACCGAAAAATTTTACGTTGTAGAAGTAAATACAGAAAATAATTATAAACCTTATCAGTAAGAAGTTATGGAAAAGATGTGCCTTAAAATCAAAAAGTAAATAGCCAAAAAATAAAACAATAATCAGAGACTTTTAACAAAACTATATCTTTTGTTTCAGTATTATATTTAATTTTAAATTACTAAAATAAAGTTTCGCCAAATTTATGTGGTTTTTTCTTCAAATTATGAGTACTCACCGTGGTCAATTTCGAAAAGGGCACATCTCATAAATTTATAATATTTAATAACGTTAAAATCTAAATATTTCTGTAACTTTCAAGAGTTAATATGCCCCAAAATGTAACTCAAAAATATTTTTGCTAAATATTTTACTTAATTAGAAAATAATCAGTTTTTTTCATTTCCTGGAAAGTTTCAATTCGAGATGTGCCCCTTTCGAAATTGCACATTCAATTAGTCTTTATACCATCACGACGGCTTTGTACTTAACAAAATAAATGTTATAATATTATTATTTTTTTTTTATACACGACACTATATTTTTTTAAGTGTTTTAATTAAATTAATAAGAAGTAATCGTTATTTATTAAGGATTTTCAATAAATTTATCAAGTTATAGCAACTCACCTGTATTGTTACAGAACCAGTACATTTGAGTTATTTTCTGCTTGAACACTCCCATAAAACTGCACCACTTTTATACTTAATTTTACGTGTGTATCGAAAACCTTCCTTCAAAAGTAATGTCAGAACTATCATCAGAACTTCCGGCCATCGCCACCAATTTATTTTTTATTCTACACGCCTTTAGTATATGAGAATATGAGATTTTGAAAGGAATAAGTAATAGGTATTAAGGCCTCTAATGATATGAATATTTACTTAGCTTTTACGGTGTAAATGGGCCTCAATGGGGATTGTGAGACTTTGAGTCTCATAATCCCCATGATTTTGATGTTTGCGAAATCATGGGGATTATGAGACTCAAAGTCTCACAATCCCCATGATGGGGATTGTTCAATGGGGATTATGAGACTAACCCATAATACCGACGTGTCGTTATCGCATCGGTCAGTGTAGAAACACTCGTAAGGCACTGGAGGATATCAATAAAGTGAAAATAAAGTCGCATTTCCGACAACGGTTAAAAGTTGGCACGAAAGTATACAGATGTCTGTTCTTTATTACGCACTTATTCCAAGCTTAATGATAATTGGCTAATGGTGTTTTTGTAACATCGTGACTATACTTTTATATCGATTTACCAATCAGTATCGACTTAGTAAAACACTAATTGGTAGATTTGATTACGCCTTACCTACTACATACCTCATAATTCATTAATCGGTCTATTAATCACAAATCGCAGTTTTAAAAAACTTACGACCATAAAAAAATTAACAAATTTTATTTTCAGTACCGAATATGTATGCGCACTACTACCCTGAATTGTTATTCGCACTACCCAAAGGTTAGCTGGTAGATAATGCTATTTTAGCATTAAGTTCGCCTGTACACTACTTCGAAGTGCAGTAAAAAAAATTATATCTATCTAACAGAGCTCGTTCTTTAGGTAGCACGACAATAATGACATCTAAGATTAGGTTCAACATTGGTGCACGATAAACAAGTAGGTACTACGGTTTGTAGATAGCTCAACTGTTTCTTATGTATTTTATATGCCTATATGTACATTTTGCAAATACTGTAATAGTCGTAAGTTTCTTTGTGAATAAATTAAAATTTAAATTAGGTACTTAGGTAAGTATCTGATAAAATGTACCTACATCCAATAAAGAAGAGAAACATCTCATTTCACATTTCCACGAACAAGCCCACAGCGTTCTTTTGTTTTATTCGTAGTTTCATACAAAACTTCAGTAACAAGCTGTGTTAATTAAAAGTCGACACTTCGCTTCGATCCGCAGATCGAGGCTGACGAAGATTGAAGCGTGGTGCATCAGCTTTATGTCACCCACTGTAATGAAACTACTGGAATAAACTATCTAGATTAGAACAGCTAGTTTGATACTAGTCTAGAATAGACCAGTTAGATACTAGTTTTTAGTATTTCTCTAGACTATGATTACAAAATTCATGTTTTGTGTGTTACAGAACTAAACGTAAATATGTATTTAACAATAATCATATAAACATAATTATCTATTAAATTTAATCTAGAGTATGTTACGTGAAATATCCGCGAATATGTATAAATTATTTAATTTAACTACATGAGCAAAGAGGTTAATAAGAAAAAATATTTCATAGTTGTTATAATAAAAAGAACTCATTCTCGATACCTACTCGATACTCTTACCGCTGTGTTCCAGAGTTTTAAAATTTTTTGATTAGCAAATTAATAATATAAATTTAGATAAAAAACGTTCATTGGCATATAAAATACTTACTTAAGAAACAGTTGAGCTATCTATAGACCGTTGCAAACGATCTATAGATAGCTCAACTGATCCAAAGCAGTACCAATCGGAAGCGTACCGGATGCATTGCCGCGCTGAATAGCAATGCTGATACGCTGGGCCAGATAATCACCAGCCAAAAAGGCAGATAAAAATAAAAATTGATGAAGCAAAAAGAAAATCAACTAATAGAATGCAGCAATCAAATGAAAATTGAGGTTAATGACCTTTAACGTTTCCAGGCAACTTATAGAAAAACTTCAGTATTCCTCGTATAGAAAAACTAAGTCCAGCGTCTACATTCCGATACCTTAATACAACGCAATAAGACTTATATTATGTTCAAAACAAGGGTTATTCCACTATCAATCCACTCGGGTATTAATGGACGGTACTATTTCAAGTTTCCAGGGCACTTTTTGAAGAACGCTGTCTTGGGAAGAGTCTTATTAAAACTTGGGGACGTAAAGACCCTCTGCTATTGTCAAATAGTTTCCCAACTTAAGTTTTATTGTTGTGATTTTCTATGGTACCTTATACTTGGAGAGATAGATGTCAGAAAATTTTCGCTCACAATAGTGCTTAAGAAATAATGTTAGTACTTATACAAGTATTTAAGTAAAAATAAATGGTGTAAGTTTAAGATGTATGCTTTAATAATAAGTCAATAAATAATGACCCCATGTGTCAAAAAAAGGTTTATTCCGAACATTTAGCTCGACACGAAACAAAATTTTAATTTATATATTTTTTAATTTGTGTTTAATTTGTTTAATATTAATATTATTTATTTTATAGTCTTAATAATTCGTGGGAACTCAAACTACTTACTGTTTAATAAAGTATTTGTATTCGTATTATAATAATGTTTAGAGTAATTTATATTAAACCAACAAGATGGATACATAGTTTGAAGTTAGACTTTAGTTCGTTTAAGTGTTATATAAGTGACGTCATTAAGCACGTGAAAACTTGAAGTATGCATGTGTCTAATGACGTCACAGGTGTAGCTATTTAGCTCAAGCTCAGACTTCCGCCGTCAGATGTTATGTAATACGTTGTGGTTATCGGAAGCTAAGCGCATTTAAAACGCTTCACACAGCCACTTCTGAATACTTAGTATGAAGTATCAACAAAAAAATACCTTTCATGTTAGTTCACAATTGGCAGATTGATTAATCGCGTAAGATATGTATAAAAAAAATATACAGCCGAATCGAGAACCTTCTTTTTTGAAGTCGAATGTTGTGTAGGTGTCGGGTGATGTGCAAACGCCTTTTACGCCTTCACAAATCTACAGCCAAAGTTCAATAATAATTCCCGAAATTGATTGGAATTGTATTCCAAGGATTAGTAAAATGGTGGTTACGTGCCTATTTTTGGCCGTAACATAAATCGAATAATTAATTAATCTTTGTTCTCATTAATACCGATTATTTGTGTGGTTATGATCGTGAAGCCATTATATTTGGACTCGAATGGACAAAAAAAATATCAAAGATATATTTTGTGCGATGTTATAAAAAAAATATAAATAAATAAATATAAAAAATGACGACAGATGTGGCGCGGTGGGCGATGGTCCACCTGCGACGCGGAAGGTTGCGGGTTCGATTCCCGCCTTGGGATAAATGTTTGTAGGTATGTTCTGCAAATATTTATTCCGGGTGTTCTGGGTATTATATGTATAATAAAAAATATCTATCTATGTAATGTATTATATTAAGTATGTCTTCTAGTACCCATAACACAAGCTCTGCTTAGCTTGGGGCTAGATGATGTTGTGTGGATTGTCCAGCATTATTTATTTATTTATAAATATTCATGGTCATTTCACACATCACACTATTGTCCCAAACTAAGCAAAGCTTGTACTATGGGAACTAGATTGCTGATAGAATACTTATATACATTTTTTTGTAAATATATAAGTACATAGAATACATACTACATACCTAGAACAAATATTTATATTCATCAAACAAACATTTGCTCAGAGTGGAAATCAAACCCACGACCAACAGCATGAAAGGCAGAACTACTACCAACTGAGCTGTAACGCCTTTCCTTTAAATCTTTATCATTTTGTACATTTCCAGAGATTTTTCGTGTCCAATAGTCGGTATGTCAAACCATTAAAAGATTAAACTTAACCAATTAAAGCTATCTGTACCTAAGAATGTACGGAGGTATCCGTGAGATACTGTCTGTACCTTAAGCACGAGTTTCTATCGAGCAATTGAAATACAAACTTTTTAACACCGCCGAAAAAACTCCGCTCGAAAAAAGCAAAAAATTATACCCATTTTTATTCTATCTGTACTTACTGTAATGCTATATTACTTATACCTACAACATGTTATTGTGTGAGTAAAAAACTTGAAAAAGCAGAGCTGAATTTTTGATCTCTATATACTTAATATGCGTAGGTACCTATTGTATGATATTTGCACAATAAAAAAGTTTTGCCAAAGGCACTTCCTAAACTTAAATAAAGCTCTCCAGCGTATTTAAATCCACCATTTAACTTTGTCTCGGCATAAGTCCAGAGATTAATGGCAATCTAAGACTGCTAGTGGTACTGTTGCCATTTTTAAGCAAGCTTAGTTGCGCTTCTGTTTGTGAAATGGATGTTTAAGAAGCGTCCAATGCCTAGTCACATACCGTTTTTGTATTCATAATAACGTTTATTTTTATTTGAAGACGAAGTCAAAATTTTTTATTCTGTAAAATCACAGGGATCATTTAGTATCATCATCATCAACATAACAGTCTACTGCTGGACGTAGGTCTCTCCCAAAACGCGCCACTGAGCCCGGTCTTCGGTTCTTCTTATCCAGTTTTTGCAGTTCATTTAGAATATAATCATCGAAGTCAAAGTCAAGGTCAAAATTACTTTATTCAGTAAAATCACAAGGATCATTTAGAATCGTCTTACATACTAGGTGATTCATCTTATACCTATATCATATAAGATATTAAGTGATTTTAGGTGCCATACAATTTCTTTAGCTCCTGTGTGTTTTACAAATTATGTAAGTAATCAGTATTATTATTTATTAAAAAAACTAATAATAAAATAATTTTAATTTAATGTATCAAGATAATTTTGTGAACATTGAGTTTATGTAAATTACTCAACGTAATTTTATACCTCAAAAAAAAAAAAAACCAAGAACGTTATAAACAAACTAAAATTCCAACCGCTGTTCCAAATTTAAAAAGCACTCTCTGCCACATCCTGGAAGTTTGTTTAGAACTAACTCGTTCTCGTAAAAACGGACAAGATAAAATATTTCCGCTTACCATGTTTCATGCGAGGCACGATATGCGAGGAAGTGCATAGTAGGGATGAGACCAGTAGCTCTACCATGAGTTTTTACAATCTATACTCGCTAGCGACTGTAGTTAAAAAAATGTATGAAGATTTGTACAGCGCCTCTAGCGGAGGTTAGTAGTTGGGTACTAAAATTCGTAATACTAATATTTACGTAACTACTACAGTAAAGTCAGGCGATTTTACTGTGACAACTTATGGTAGAGGTACAGAGCACGTGAGCACGAATAAATAATAAATATTCATCGACAATTCACATATCATTCTCTAGTCCCAAACTAAGCAAAGCTTGTACTATGGAAACTAGATTGCTGATAAAATACATCATACACATACATATACATATATATGATATATTTATTTTTTTAGTAAATACATAAATAGAATCATAGTGACACCCAGAAATATTTATGTTCATCACATAAACATTTGCTCTAGGTGGGAATTGAATCCACGACCCACAGCATGGAAGGCAGAGCTACTACCAACTGTGAGCTGTGACGCCAGTCACCATACCATAGCTTAATGCTAAAAAGCATATTCTTCCAACTAACCTTTGTGTAGTGTGGAGTTAAAGGTAGTGTTTGAAGAGAAAAAAATAGTAATAAAAGACATAAGGGAACCTGTTATAGTTAATTATAGTTTGTTTATTCACAAACAAACTTACGACTATACAGTATTTACAAAATGTACTTTGGTATATATAATACATACGAAACAGTTGAGCTATCTACAGACCGTTGCAACCGATCTATAGATAGCTCAACTGATCCAAATCAGTACCAATCGGAAGCGTACCCAAGGTACTGGCTGCATTGCCGTATGTTTAGCTTAATATTTTTGGCATAAATTTTTTTGACAATGTCCCAACACTACTGCACTTTTAATATTCCATACACGTTTGTTTCACATTGGCATTTGGGTTTTGAATTTATAAACATTAACGTGCAGTGTTTTTACTTTTTTTCTTGCATACATATTAAAACAGCACGAGGTTCTTTGTAACGTTAGTATTTAGCGAATTTTACACGTATTACAGGGGGGCTATCCAGCAAGACAAAACTTGCGTGACCGAATATCCTTTCAGTTGCAGTTCAGTTTTCGATGATTTTACTATAGTAACTCATCAGTATTCCGTGGCATTTTTGTGGACTGACGTGACTGAGCTTTATAAAATTATGACTGAGCTGTTAAAAATGACGTCAATGCCGCGGTTTAGAACGTGGCACGTGATTTGAGCATGGCCTACCTGATTTAAGCATGACCTACCTGATCATTAAAAATATCAATAATAGACGAAGAAGAAAACTGTGATCTCTATGTTAAGATTCTCTCTATGTCACGTCTGTTTGGCTGAACCTTTATTGCATTACCTACTATTTTTTCTAGCTTATAGTGTTACAAAATGTTGTTTTATTTTTGCAGCTACAAGATAAATTGGGTTATATCTTTCTAGGTTTTTCTTTTGAAACAAATATAGTTTTTCTTCTTGTGACATAAAAGATGATTTGTAATGCCTGTTTTTTTTCTGCTGATAGTTCTTAATGTAACTGGGGTTACTAAACCACTATTTTTTTTACAACAAAAACAAAAAATTGCAAATTCACGTTAGTAATCTAATTCAAAAAAGCGAAGCTTTTATTTTTTAGACATATGATGTGTGTAATTGTTAATAGTATTATCACACTGATTTGTGTCATTCAAACGCCTGTAAAGGAAGATTTTAGTGAATTTGTATTTTTTTTAACACTTGAATTATTTGAATAATTGATTATGATTCGTCGCACTGAACAATTATTTATGTTTCCTAACATCATACTATCATCATACTACCTATCCAAACTTTCTCTAGTAATATTTATCTACGGGTGTAGATAAATATTACTTTACAAAACTTGGCACTCACCAAAATATATCAAAATTCAAAGTTATAAAATACTTATACAAAGGCAAACGCCGTAAATCACATTGAAAGTTATAAAATACGAATAGTTTATGGAGATTAAGATGACGTCGAGCGTTCATCAATAACGTGCGCACGTCATTCACCTTGAATGAGGCAAAGATTGATGTGAACTGTTTGATCTTAATAAATCATGTCAATATATTGCCACCTAGTAAATAAAGAGGCTGTCTAATGCCATTAGCTGTTTTAATAACCCATTAGAAACAGAGATTACGAGGATTAAGTATGACGGTAATTATATTTCCAAACTGTATCTCAAACAGTGTGAAAATATAATTTAGGTGTGTAATGTTTTATGGTGAAAATTGATTTTATCGGAGAATTTATCTCGTACTAGACGCTTTTAACGCACTTGAGTTTAGTAGAATTTAAAAAATGGAAACACATGTCATGATATATTCTACTAAGGCTCGAAAAAAGAGGAAGAAGTAAAATTTATTAACTTACGACGCTGACAGTACAAAATTTAATTAGCACCCAATTTAGATTTACAAAGACATAAAACATCTGAGGCAATAAACGTTGACAAGTCTTTGTTTACAGAATTGGTAAAGCACCTACTAATTACTCAGAGTATTTTGGTAATTAAATTTATAATCGTAAAGGGTTTTTATGTCTTGGCACTTATTACGTAAGATTCGTTTATTGTTCTCGGGTGGTGTCTAATACTACTGAAAACTTTAAGCTTCTTAATTAGCACGATTTTTTTAGCTAAACGTTAAAGAATAGTCTAAAACAGAAAATAAAAATATGATTGTTATTAGGAGCCTGTAGTGTCCCACATCAGGACAAAGTCATCCCTTCTTTCTCTCTAGTTGTCTCTATTGTAAGCAATTGTTAGCCAGTCCTTTTCAAATGCGTCTATTTCGTCCCTCCATTTCCATCGTATTCTACCGCGAGATCGTAATAAAAGCTGATTTAAAACTAAGCTGATTTTAATGTTTTTTTCATGCATTAAAGGTAAACGCTTGGCCACAATCACATTTGATGTTAAATGTTAAGTTAAAAAGAGTAACGTGAGAAAGGCCCATACTTTCCTGTTAGTTGTCATGGAAATATTAAATTAGCATCAAAGCTCAGCAAGCCGTTGTAAAATTTATTAATGCTAATTCTAACACGCAGCTTTTGATAATACATATTATAATAGGCATGCCGTGCTTCGTGTTAATTACTCAGGTTAGTTGAGGTAGGTGACATCATTTAGCACTGGCTTTTTAGCGTAAATTCTAGCACACTACGACTTATGGCCGGCGCAGACCGGGACGGCATGGCAAGGGATTTTAAAGTTTTACTAATGGACATTCAACCGTACTGATACAGAAATACGACATAAATTGCTATGCTTTAAAATGATGCCGTTCCGTTCACGTTCAATGCCACGGTATCATTTTAAAGCATAGCAATTTATGTCGTATTTCTGTAACAGTACGGTTGAATGTCCATTAGTAAAAATTAAAATCCCTTGCCATGCCGTCCTGATCTGCGCCGGCCTTTACTCGTAATATTCGTTCCGGAGTGTATAAAAGTGGGATTGTGAAATCTCTTCCCTTTTACAGTGTTTCATGCTAAGTAGGATATGTTTTAAAAATGATCTTTGTGTATGAAGCAATAAGTACATTTTAGTTTGAATTACTAGAGTAGATGACAGCGTCGTTGTATACTTGTTCTGATGTAAACATGTACAGAGGTATGTGTGAGCTGTCATTGACGATGGGTTTACGAACGAGACTCGAGCGGCAGCTTCGGGTTTCTCCGACTAACACTTCGGGTTTCTTCGACTCACACTTCGGGTATCTTCGACTAATCGTCGTATATTGAGACAATTTTCAAATTGTAACTTCAAAGAATTATTTTCTAGAATGTACCTTTGAATGAATCATTTTCTAGAATAGATCTGCTACAAAACTGGAATTTTATAAAACACGCTTTCAGTTATGTATGAAAAAAATCACTTTGTGTTTATTTTCGTAGTTTCGTATCTAAATTCTAAACAGAGAGATATTTTTTCTAAATAGTTTTGACTTTCAGTTTGAGCCTCCGTTAATTATTAAACTCAGCAGTATTTTTTTCTATTTAAGTATTGCCAAATCTTTATAAAATAAGAACAACGCCAAGAATTCACCAATTCTCAAAATACCAAGTTAAGCCGCGATAATACCACCCTCTTGATGGCATAGTCGGGTAAGCTCTACTTTACCGTACAATGTTTCATTTTCCTGTGGAATTCAGGACAAAGGAGAATGCTTATGCAATTTTGCAGCATTGTATAGCGAAGCTTGGTTTTTCTAGCTTACGCCAAGTGTCACTTCGAATTAATGGGCTTAAAAATGTAATTACTGGGGTATTATGCTAAGCCTGGATCTAAACAGAAAAGCTGGCATAAATCTATGCTTAAAGTTTGTTTGAGCTAGTAATTTTAGTGAGGTTGTTCTAAGCCCACTGTCTTTTTTTAATTATTTTCAGACATCTCACAAGCTAGAAATGTTGTTTTGACTATTGACGTGGAATAATAATTTACTCTGATTCGGGTTTCTGATCAAATATGTAACAAACACTCTCCGTTTTGTTTAAATACAAAATAAATAGGTTTTGTGTAAAAGGTAAAGTAAAAAATGTCTTTATTCAATAAAATCACAAGGATCATTTATAATCTACTACATACTAGGTGATTCTAGGTGCAAGTTCGACGCGACCAAAGCCTAGAAGGACGGGCAAGAAACTTACGGCCAAGTTCCTACCGTTTTTTTATATATCCTCAATGTTCTGTTTCTCTTTTCTGGTGTACAATAAAGATATTTTCTATTCTATTGTATAATAATATGATTTCGAATGTATTTAATTAGTATTTTCTTTAATTTCAGTTGTCTGCAACTCTACTGGTGCTGCTCCACCTATGTATGCACGTGGTGGATGAAGGTCATGCTGTCAATCCAAGTAAGTATACTAACTGCTTCCATCGTTTATGACCAAACATTTTGTGTCATAGCAATCTTTGATGTTTGTTCTGTGGCTAGACGTTAATGTTTTATGATGCGTATTTAAAAAAAAGGTGATTAGTAATCTAGTTCCTTTATTACGAATTTTGTTTACTAAGTATGTAACTGGATAGCGTTGTGTGAAAAGTCCAAGGATATTTATTATTCAGTGCAGTAGTTCAGAGTCATAGAGCAGATAAGACTGTACAAGTTGTTGCATTGCTATTCGATGGAGCAAACTCAACGTCTTGGTGATGATGTAATTTATATCTATTGTATTGTTATTCACCGTGGCTTCACAAGTTCTTCGATATTTGATTGGAAATAAGAATTGAATTAAAATCGAAACAATCACTTCTCAGCAAATATTTTATTGATCATTTCTATTAATTATGCACCTGAAAACAATCCTTAAAATCTGGTGTTGCAGACGTAGTATAAATTAAGCATTTTTTAATATCCATAAAATACTTGTTGAACCAACGCATATAAGCAGAAGTTACCACTTAACATCAGGTTGACTGCCATAACTTACACAAATAAAAAAAACTAGATTAGATTAGACTAGAAAAATGTGGATTGTCCAGCATTATATTTATTTATATGTAATTCTAATAAATTCGAGGCCTTTGCCCTACAGGCTCCCAATAATAATAATCCTAAAAAATAGATGAAAGCTTCAAACTTATATAGGTACCTTATTAGTAAACTTGTATGTACGTGAATAATAGTATGCATCTGAAACATTTCATTAGTTTGTGTGTCATACGGAATCTGTGAATACCGCACACCGGTATTTCGGGATATTGATACACGCTTTACATTCCGATAGATTGATTACCACATGTTATAAGCAAACTACTGTTATGCTATTCAGGTCGTGGTTATTCAATACGTAATAATTGGTTTGAAAAAAATTCTCGTGCATGAATAAATGTGACGATCGTAAACATTATCGGTCTATCTTATAAAAAGTTAGCGTTGACTTCATGTCATCATTACGTATGGTAATCAAAACATCAAGTCTGCGCTAACTTTTTATAAAATAGACCGTATGTATTTAAGACACACTGTGCGCTACCACTAGCTGCAACGTTCGACAGTAAAGCTAATATAGACGCGCAGTGTATCTCAAATACGACACTGTTTCGATAAGTTTACGATTGTGATATAAATAAACAAAAAAAAAATACATATATAGTTTTCTTTACAAACTCACAAATGGTAAATATCCTGTATTTTTGTTAAGTATGTCAGTCTTCTAGTACCCATAACACAAGCTTTGCTTAGCTTGGGGCTAGATGATGTTGTGTGGATTGCCCAGCATTATTTATTTATTTATTATTTTATTTATGTTATACTTATGTACCATGATAGTGTCAAAAAATATATTTATGCTAAAAGTACAGCAGGATAGATTAAAAACTAAGACTCGACGACTAGGCTGAAGGCTAGATTTGAATCTAAATTTGCTTATATCCAAACGAAATATTTTACATTTTAAAGTTAAAAAATATGTTTTCAATAATGAAATAATTTCTGCATATAATAATGGATACAAACAATCTATGACTATCTATAATAACTACGTCCGAATTCTTTTGTTTTTCATACGCTAATACGCGATTAAAAGGAAACCCGGGGTTTTTGGGATAAAGGAATGTTTCTCTACTAGATAAGTGCCTTTTTATGTTACAGTTGTCACACATGAATAAATATTTTTTTTGCTACCCTCCTTCGCACAGGAAATATCGACTTGGTATGTTTATTGTCGTGTAAATACTTTAGGAGGTTGTTTTAGTATCGTTTGTCGTTTTGTGAGGTTTTCTTAGATAAATACGAGGTAGTTGGATAAACACTAAACAGTAAAGGAAGATAAGAACAAGATCGGAAAAATATTTTGGCAAATTTCTTTTTACATTTTCCTTTTGGCCTAGATTTTAAGACTATCAGAAATTTATTTTATGAGAATCTAGATCTTATTTAGGATTCAGGTAACCTTTGGGCCGTTGTTAAGGTTTTGACATCTAACCCTGATAAGGAGCCCTTAATGTAAATGTTAGTTAGGTACCTAAATAGGCATGAATTTATAGTGTAAATCTTTTGAAAATGATAATAAAATCTCTACCATACACTATTAAAAATTATATTGAAATATTATTAAAATAATAACTCCTTTAAATTTTGCGAATTCTAGACTGAGATTTAATAGAATTAATTAAATAAATAAATATTCATTGACATTTCAAACATCACACTCTAGTCCCAAACTAAGCAAAGCTTGTACTATGGGAAGTAGATTGCTGATAGAATACTTATTTACTTTCTTTTGTAAATACATACACAGAATACATAGTTTATGTATTGATAGGTAGTTGTAAATCCTCTTACATAGTTACCTCTCTGAGTAATTATATTATATACAGTAATTAACAAAATTACTGACAGATGAGCTTGGTAAACATAATTTCAATTACAACATTATTGACGACCGATGTGGCGCGGCGGGCGATGGTCCGCCTGCGACGCAGAGGTTGCGGGTTCGATTCCCGCCTTGGGATAAGTGTTTGTACGATCCGCAAATATTTATTCCGAGTGTTCTGGGTATTTTATATGTATAATAAAAAATATATATCTATGTAGTGTACATTATATAATGTGTATTAAGTACGTCAGTCTTCTACTTAGTACCCATAACACAAGCTCTGCTTAGCTTGGGGCTAGATGATGTTGTGTGGATTGTCCAGAATTATTTATTTATTTATTATTTAGATACAAGTCTCGTCCATTGTCACAAATAGGCATACAATTGGGGATAAACCCACCATTTGCATACAAATGAATCTTGAGCCTGTCTGAATGTTTGTCAGTGATTTGCACTTTGGTTTTGAACATATACGTAGAATGCGCATAGTAGGTATAGTTTAAACGGATGTAAAATTCAAAAACATATATAGATAAGTAAAAATTTAAAATCAGGAAGTTAGAAAATTAGTTTCAGAATATAAACATAAAATCAATCAAACCTTTAAGCGTTAAAAACTGCATTTCATTAATATAATCTTTTTTTTTTAATTCTATTTAGTCGTGAGTTAGTTACCTACCGTGAACAAAAACATTAGTTTTTTAGTTTCCTTAGTACTTAAGCTTGGATTCATTTGGAAAAACGTAAGCGTAATGGTTGTTTCATTAATTACAATCTAACAATACTTATGATAAATTTATTACGATCTAAATTTATAGATGGATAGATAACTCTTTATTGTTCACTACACACAAATAAGAACTTCTTCTTCTTCTTCCTGCCCTTATCCCACTAGGTGGGGTCGGCATAACATGTTCTCTTCGTCCATTCTGCTCTATCATCCGTCATCTCAGTATTCACTCCTTTCACACAATCCATCCATCTTTTCTTAGGCCTACCTCTTCCTCTATATCCAAACAACGAAGAATAAGAACAAAGAACTTAAACAAGTATCTTATCGCTGAGAGCGATCTCTTCCAGACAACTGCATATAAATACGTTATAATCAAACATTTTCAAGGGTAAACAACCTTTTTCTACAGGTTCCATGAAATCCAACGACGCGTCAAACGTATCATGTATCAGCATGTCAGCGACTGAACAGAGCCTATGACCCCAACCTTTATTACGCCACACTAAGCTAAATAAAACTCGACCTTACTAGGATACATTTAATGTCTATAGTTGAAAGTTGCGTAGATAATGTGCCTTTTGTAAATCGCGTTTGCGGTTTGCGAGGTTCCTTGATGACGTGGGTGACCACACGGTAAGTAAGGTTATCTGGGATAAGCTTTTATGAACTGTCAGGTCTTATCCTTGCATTGGTCTTGATGTAATTTAGTATGAGATTTACCGGCTTTACTTTGTTGCTAGATAATTATTTTTGAATTTATAATGTAATATTTTTTCATTACAATCGCACGTGCTTTAAGATTAGAACATAGAAAAGCTGCCTTATAAACAAATTGTAATGGAGATCAACTAGTGTTATAATTGTACCTAATAAAAGTATTGACTCGAAATTTTTATGCAAAAAGAAATGTCTTTTTTATGCTGATGCAGTTTGGTTCAAAGTAAATGAATATACGTATGTAAACATAATTTATTAACAAACATACGACTATTACAGTATTTACTGTACATAGGCATATAAAATACATAAGAAACAGTTGAGCTATCTACAGACCGTTGCAAACGATCTATAGATAGCTAGATGTATGTCTATATACGTATATATAGACATTTAAAATGTTATTTATAAAACGGTACACAATTAAAATAGCCTTTCTGTATGCGTTGAAATGGACAGTGTTTTCCACTTCACAAACAAAAGTTTTGTTCTCGCAACGACATGAACATTTCGGTTTGTCGTGAAAAAACTGCAAAATGGGGAAATTACTCTTAATATAGTTAGTATTGTTTTTGAGTTTCAATTTACACATTTCATTCTTACATTTGATGCATTGAACACAATCGAACATTTGATGTTTACTGTTAGGTCGTCAATTATGTCTTATATTTATCATCATTATCACCAGCTACCTATATCTAATACTGGACGTTAATCTCTCTCAAGACGCGCCACTAAGCCCGGTTTTCGGCTTTTCTCATCCAGTTTTAGCGCTACTTTCCCTAGATCATTGCTATGCTGCACTACGATTGTCTAAACGCGGTAAAAAATCACATCATATACATAAATCCAGTAAGGATAAAACTAAGAATGATAATTAGCCATAAATAGATAAAGAAGGTAGAGAAAATTGCGCTGAATCGAGAAACTAGTATTTTTTTGATACAGTATCTATATTAGAAGCAGCTAACATTAAAAGAAGGTAAAATTATCATGAAACACGTAACTGTGTGTAATAATATAAATATGCAATAATATCTCTCTTTGTTTATATGCAAGGCCGTTTGCCCCTTCATACATAATTCAGACCGGACCGGTCATCATATACGTATATCGGACAGTATCTCTGGAATAATACGTACGTGATGATTTTCCTTGTACCTGGGGCCCTATCCAGAAGGGGCAAACTTGCGTGACGGAATATCCTTTCAGTTGCAGGTCAGTTTTGTAGGCATTTTTTGTGGATTGACGTGGCTGAGCTGTTCAAAATATGACTGAAATGTTTTAAATAATGACTGAAATGTTTTAGATATGACTGAACTGTTAAAAATGACGTCAACGAGCTGGCGCATGCATCTCGCTCGCACTTGCAACGGGGCTTCGCGGGCGCATATTTCTGTACCGCTCTAACATGTCTTCATACTTGTTCGTTTTAGGGGTGTCCATTTTGAAAAATCATCGTTGTTTTTTTAGATTCGATAAATCAGAACTAACATCGATGTCGTCCAATTGAGTTTAAGAGCTCACACAAAGATGAGATTTTATTGTAATGAGTTGGTATATAAATATAATATAATTATACAATACACAATCTACTTCAATTTTATTTCGTCCACAAAACCAAAATATGTTATTCACAATTCGTTGTTTGTAAACATTGAAGCCCGCCATTTTTTTAGTACACATATTTACATATTTACAGACAATATTTTTATTATATTGTCAGTCCAATAATAAACTTTTCATTTTTAAATAATCAAATAGGAAAAAAATTAGTAAAATTATAATGTTCAAACTGGAATTTTTATGAAATTATTTGGATATAATTATTGACTCGATGTTTTTCTACTAAAAACTGAAAAAACATCGATATTTCGAGTATATCAAAAGCATTTCAAAACATCGGATCGATTCGATGTAGGTATCGCATTGTAAATATCGATGTTTTCGATGCATCGAAGTTTATCGAATATTCCGTCCCTATAGTTTGTTTACATTTATTATTTATAACCTAAAGATTTTGCATCTTCATTGTAACTTTCGTGATTGTTGTATCATAATATTGTTATGTGCCATCATAATATTGCTGGCTGCCTTGGACTCGATTGAGCGAAGAGCCTTCAGGATAATAGGTAATACGCTGCCTGCGTCTGTTTTTCCCAATCATTACAACCTAGATCAATTCAAGGCCAATATAAATAGGTGTCTTCTAGACCATCCTGCTCCATCGTCGGCTTCATCGGCGCTTTCCATCAGGCGAGATTGAAGCCAAAGGATTATAAAAAAAAAAAATATGTGAGTATGTGAAAGTTTTAATACATACATAATTGAGAAAATGGTGAAATCTTTGTAAGTATTTCACGGAGAATAAAAACCTCAGCTTTGGCAAACCTACACCGGATTTGCGCATTTCGCAAACAAGTATGTTATTGAAAAGTGAATAAATCAGTGTACTACCTAATTATGGAAGATTTTAATGTCAAATCTAATCATAAACAAGAAACGTATGTCGGGATTGTCCTGTTTTTCAATATTATGAGACTGACATACTTAATACAATACATTACTTATATAGATAGGTATTTTTTATTTTACCTACATATAAAATAACCAGAGCACCCGGAATAAATATTTGCAGATCGTACAAACATTTATTTCAAGGCGGTCATCGAACCCACAACCTCCGCGTCGGAGGTGGACATCTGTTGCAGAGTTTCTAACATGTTTGGTCACCACTTATTCATGTTTCAGATGCACACAAGATGCTGGTGCCCAGTATGGGTTAGCAGATCAGAAATCAGAACACAACAATTTAAGACTAAGACATGAATCATTCTATTTAATCGTCCAGGTAGTTGATTACTTCACTTGATAGGTTCATAAATATACCTATAACAAACTAAATCAATCATTGCAATAGGCATCACAGCTCATTTGGTACTAGTTCTGTCTTCTCTGTGGGTTCCATCCCCACCAAGAATAAATATTTTTTAAAAGTTCAATAAGTCTTTATTGGTAAAACATTTTTTTATTACTATTAGTAAATATTAATGTATGTTCTGCTTTTGGGTGTCAACATGTTACCTATCTATGAATTTATTCATAAAACAGTATATGAGTATTCTAGTTGCCATACAAGCTTTGTGAAATGTTCATAAACATTTTTTTAACTTGTTTATGTGTAATGAAATAAAAGAAAATTATTTATGTTCAGATTTCAAGACTGTAAAATATTTTAGTATTGAACTCTATGCCTATTAACTCTATTTACAATACACTTCATTTTATTTCAGGTATATCTGGGATGCGACACGAGCAAATTTCGGTTGCCAGGAAGAGATCTCTCTCAGCGATAAGGCCACCCATTCTGATGCCTATTACTACTTGTTTAAGCTCTTTGTTTTTATTTATGTGTGATGAACAATAAAGAGTTATCTATCTATTTAGAAATGTTTTAATAAAATAATACTGAAACATGGTTTTATTGAATTACTATATTATTTCACAAATGAAAACAAAGATTAGTTTAATAGTCATAAACAGATTAGGATAGTGAAGTAGTACCATCATGGTAATTTGCATATTCTGAAACAAAATAATATATACTTAATAATATATATATCTCAGCTCAGTATTGGCATTAGTTCTGGCATCTATGCTAGGATGGTGGGTTCAATCCCCACCACAAACAAACATTTATGTGATTAGTTGTCATTGGTAAAATATTTATTTATTACTATTTGTGAACATAAATATGTGTTCTGCATTTGGGTGTTAATATGTATTAATTTTTAGAATACTTACTTATAAAAGTATTCAAGCAATCTATTTCCCATACAAGTTTTGTTTAGTTTGGTTCAAGTGCATGCCTTGGGAAATAAATAAATATTTTTGGACAATTCACACTTCACACTCTAGTCCCAAACTAAGCAAAGCTCTATATGTATGGGAACTAGATTGCTGATAGAATACTTACATTTTTTTTGTAAACACATACATAGAAACACCCAGATTCAGAAAAAATATTTATATTCATCACACAAACATTAAAATTTGCTCTGGGTGTGAATCGAACCCACGACCCACAGCATGGAAGGCAGAGCTTACTACCAAATACTTACTGTCAAATGTTCATGAATACTTGTTCAAGTCTAGTGAAATAAAGGAAAAAAAAATTAGATTATGTACAGATTTTAATCTCATATTATAAACTATGTAATCATTCTTTACCACATAAATAAGATATAATAATAATTAAGAATCAAAATGGTTTTATTCCTTGAATTCTAGTCATTTTACAAATTACAACTTGCAGATTAATTTTATATAGTCTTATACTGTCTACTACACAAGTAGAAACTTCATGGTAATCTGCATAGTATTCTGAAACAAAATAATAGGTAAGAAAGTTTTGTAGGTATGTACTATGTGAATGTGAATGATGACGTGTAAGAAAGGTGTGAACATTGAGATGACGTCTGATAGAAGTGAGTGGAAGAAGAGGACATGTTGTACCGACCCACATAATGTGGGACAAGGGTAGGAAGATGATTATGTACTATATTCTTATCTTATGTTATTGTACCTACATTTTAGATGTAACTTTATGCTACTAATCTCAATGATGGTTTATCTTAGCAAAAAATTATTTCAGGATAGGTACTGAAATTATGTTGTCTCTATATAAATTTGCCATAAATATTTTAAATATGATGAGACTAATAGGATTTATAATAATAATAATAATAATAACTTTATTCAGTAAATAAGGTCTTACAATACGTGTATAAATTAAAATGTACAAAATTATGTGGACTTGTTGTGGACCTGAGTCTAAGATTGAAGCATTTCGCTCTAACTAAGCCGGGGCTTGTAAGTAGAGACAAAAGGTTACTATTCTCGACTGGTGCTGAAAATACAATGCCATAGAGTATTTTATACAATTCAAGGTCTTAGATTATGCGTGAGAGGTATGGTAAAACAACATTTTATATAAGCTAAACAAAAAGATGAAAAAACTAAGAAATAACATGTAAAAATGAAATCAATACATTTTAAAATTATGTGCTGCCATTGTATTTATTTATTGTGTATGAGTGTAAGTGTTAGTGAAAGTTTGTAAAGTATGTGTATGTGTAAAGTGTGTATTGTACGTGTTATTTATCTAAGGACGCTAAGGGTTAAAATATATACTGTTTAATGGTTATATTATGACAAAATGCATCAAGACCGGGTGATTATTATCGTTTCTGTGCTATCGTAATTAAGAGTTTTGAGATGCTTCGTAGTTTTTAGTTTGCACTCGTTCCATGATAAATCTTGCAAATGTAGAAGTTCGTTAGTACGGTTGTAAATAAAAGGTGATAAGAAAGCACTGTGTTTTTGGGCAAAACTGGTTCGGCATGATTTTGGCTGATGTAATTTGTATTTACGTCTATTTGATTTTATTATATTCGAAGGAGGCTTGCGGTGTTGCTTCAGTATGGTCTGTAAAATGAAATTTTGCCTAACAGTTAGAACTTGGCACTCTTTGTAGAGAAGCGCTGTGTATAACTACGATTACATACAACTAGTTAGGCATTTATGTTCCTTGTTGTCTTAGACTATTTAAAAACAAGTGTTAAATAAGAACTAAAAGGATGAAGCGATGATATTACTTTGAAGTTATCTTGCCCATACCTACTTAGGTTTTTTTCAGAAAATGTGTAGATGGTAGTCCTGAAAACCTATAAAAATTCACAGGTCAGCATTGAAATCGCAGCTAATTGCGTTTTAATTTTAAAACTACTTTGAAATTGTCACAAAACATTATAATTTTCGTGTTTGAATCCATGAATTCTGCAAAATGAAACCAAAACAAACTTCGGCATGTCACAATTCTGTCAAAGTTAATTTACAGTCAAAATATCAATAAAAGACGAAGAAGAAAACTGAAATGTTATTTGATCAAATAAAAGCTCAAAAACATTTCAGCGGTCTGGATAGGCCCCCTGAATGTTAATCTGTTTTGGGATCAAACAGCTATCAACATTAAAAAAATATATTAATACTTAATAATAATTATTTATGAATATTTTTTTTGGTTGAGTGGTACTGAATATAAGTTTATTTTTGTAAGATATAAACAGTGATAAGGAGGGCTATCCAGCAAGGGAAACTTGCGTGACCGAATATCCTTTCAGTTGCAGTTCAGTTTTCGATGATTTTACTATAGTAACTCATCAGTATTCCGTGGCATTTTTGTGGACTGACGTGACTCAGCTGTTAAAAATGACGTCAATGCCGCGGTTTAGGGCCTGGCCTACCTGATTTGAGTATGGCCTACCTGATTTCGTTAATTCTATCAAACGGTATATCAATAAAAGACGAAGAAGAAAACTGAAATGTTATTTGAGCAAATAACATTTCAAATACAGTTCAGTGGTCTGGATACCACCCAAGAATCTATTATTTTTTATTTTGTTAATATGTACCACTAAACTGTTAAAATTGATATAAAATTAAACAAAATACAAGTATGAGTCAAAATTGATAATCATCATAATCATTTCAGCCCGTGTTGTGGCCTCCTCGTAATTCCTCAGAAATTCATAAGTTTGATTGTAAATAAAGTCTTTTAAGTTATACTTATAAAATTACAGACGTAATGTTTTACATAAAATTTTTGAATCATGATAGACGATAGACAATCGTATTGAAAGTGATTCCATTAGAAATTCCAGACGCTTTAGCTAAATGAAGCTTTTAGTGAAATAGCTTGAGTAGGTTGGTGCTTGGTTTCTGAAGATAGATCAAGGATAATAGATTGTAGATCAAGATTTAGTACTAATGACTAAATATACAGTTGGGATTTCAATACATAGTAGGTACATGAAATATAGATATTTATCGAGCGTTAAATTGTATTTTACGAAAGTGGTTAAGTTTTGATCGCAAATGTGCACGAAAAAAATGTACAAAATAAACTTTTACTAAATAAAAAAATATTTCATGGTTACATAAATAGGAGTTTTGTGTTAAATATTTAATAACGTTAAAAGAAAATTAATTCTTGAACTAACCTGGCGATTTATTATAATTGCTTTATTTTATCTACTAAGGCATAGTTTATAAAAATCTACTCGAACAAAGTCAGTGGGCAGCAACTATGTTTTATGGATTTATTAATATTGTACGCCCGAATTGGGTAGGCTGATGAAACACTTATAAGATTTTTATACACAGTTTTGCAATAAATGATTCTTATGTAAGTATGTAATAAATGTTATTCGCTGTATATAAAGGTCATCGTGACCTCTCACCGTGACACAGGGTCATGAACTACTACTACTTTAAGTATTAATGATCAACCCAAATTATCGAGCTTCAATACAAAAAGATTCAATGGAGGCGTTTGCACACTCACCGATAATACGGTTTACGATGTTCTCATAATTGAGATAACGTTTGATATACGTGATAATATTTTCATGTAATCTGTCTCAGCACCAATAGGACGTAAACAATAATAAATGCAAATATAAATATAGGTACATTTGTTTTTTAAAGACAAAGTAATTTTCGATCAGTTAAACTGTCACCTTACTGGAACTTCAGTTTTTATTTAATTGTAATTCTTTGTAAGAAAGTAGTTAAATTGACCTAGAACCAAAAAAAAAATTGCAGAGCGCAGAATGCAGAGCTACATCGTCTAAGAAGGCTGTGACGTCTAATAAAAAAATATGTGGATATCGTATCGGTAGTAAAATAACTGCCAAAGGTAGGCAAGAACTTAATTACCAGGCCTTGTAAGGTTCTACCCTATAGAATCGATAATATACTTTCGTAGTCTGAATACGTGGGGTAATTTACCCGAACAAAAGAATTTTCTCGGGTAATTAGAAATAAGACTAGATTGCGTGATAGAGCTGAGTAAATCCTTTAACCCGTAAAATACTTTCAATAGCATATTTATTGGTAACCGCAACGAGATATCATTTGCAACAGCAAATTCAATTAAGTAATTTAAAATTTGCGCTATCTTTGTTCGTCAATTTATTACTAATTGAATTGTTAAACCAATCAATAGATAAACCACTAGCTTTGTTATTATACGACACTAAGTGCAATAAATTGGTTTTCGTTAGGAACTAAAATCGTTCTTTTTTCTGTCGCAAATCATTGTGTTTATATGTTTGGGTACGTGCGAGTGCATTTGAGTACTAGTGCATACATGCACATTAGACTTACATTTTCATGCATGTTTCTATGCATCATAGAATACCTACACGTATTAAGATTTTTGTTTTCTTTTTATTTGAAAGTTACACTACGCGACACGCAGAGACACGTTCGTAGTAGCATTGACTTCAGCACGCAGTGTACAACTAACTGTATTTATGAGGAAATTGCTAGCAAGCAGCGTCATACACATAATAATAAACGTCATAGCGTTTTCATACAAAAGCCACAGGTTATTAATAAAAGGACAAAGATAGCGTCTTTTTAAATTAATCAGACCTCAAAATAATAGGACGACTATGTGCTCAATTTATTATCGCTTTAGACAATCCTTAGCCGTTCCCATTTCTCTTTGTTGAATATCACAAAAGGGTTTAAATATTTTTCCTCGTCCCAGTATTTTTTATTTTTGTAATTTCAGCCTCGGTTTTGTTTTCGGAAATTGCACGACTTTCATTTTCAGTGCTTGGATATGCAAATTCTTGTTTTTATAACATCTTTGATCTGGTGAGGAACGGATTATCTTATAGCGTCTGCCGTACGAGCAGACGCACGGCCCAGTATCACCCGTACCTTGTTGACATACCACCTATTCGCACCAAACGGTTTAGTTCCACTTTCATCATGCGAACTGCCAAGGTATGGAATACTCTGCCGGCGTCTGTTTTCCCTGACCACTATAACCTCAATATTTTCAAGGCCAATGTAAATAGCTGTCTTCTAGACCATCCTGCTCCATCGTCGGCTTCATCGGCGCTTTCCATCAGGCGAGATTGAAGCCAAAGGATGGTCTATTGATTATATAAAAAAAAAAAAAAAGCTATTGCTTGTAATGGATTGCCCTATAAATATTATGAGTTAAGTGCCATATTAACAAGTAAATACTTGGAAAAATAAATAAAAGACATGCTACTATTATTTATTGTTATCGTATAAAAACAATAAAATAATTAATAAAAATATAATAATATTCAATAACAATTGTACAAAAATAATCATCATCATCATCATCAACCTATATCAGTCCACTGCTGGACGTAAGTCTCTCCCGAGACGCGCCACTGAGCCCGGTCTTTGTCTCTTCTCATCTAGTGTTTGCCAGCTACATTCCGCAGATCTCCGCTCCATCTTGCTAGACGACGTCCTACACTACGCTTGCCTAAACGCGGTCTCGATAAAATGAATACGAGATATAATCTCAAACGGATGCATTATTAGTAACCATTAGCCTAAAAGCTTGCGGCGTTAGATAATGTATTCCCAATTTAAACTAGAGACACGGCGTACTCGTTTTGAGTATGAATCTACAAGTACATGGACGAGGTCAGCCGGGTGGACTTATTGAATTTGTGGTTTCACGCGTCGTAAAAGAAAATTGCATGCAGAAAGTTATTTGCGTTTCGATATTTTTTATGTATATCTAAGTTTGTATTTACAAATAAAATACTGAATGATGCCCTTTTGATTACTTTTTCAAAGTACTCATTCAGACTCTTCCATCTCAAGATTTATTTGGACATCCTGTATAATAAAACCAGTAACATACATAAATGCCGTAGTTAACAGGCGTGTATGCCTAAATGTGCTGTTAAACGGGGTTTACTGCTAAGAGGCTATATTGGGGCTACGTTCAAAGCCTAAAAGATATCGGTACCGCCAAGATCAGAAGCCAGATAACTAAGTTCCAAGCCATTTACAGTAATTGCTAGCTTTTATCAAGAAAATGCTTGAGCAATTCAATTATTGCAAATGAAAGGGCTCTCAAAGAGTTGCAGGATTCTTAGGACATCGAGCGCTCTCAGACCGACGCGGATACGAGCTGCACGGCAGTAAAGCTGCCAAAACCAAAAGATCCAATAGATTCTCAATATTACTGTAGGTACAAGACTATTATCACTGTGGCAAAATAACTACAGAATTTTCGAGACAGTTTTACTGAATCTTTAAGCGCTATTCTCATCTCAAGAGCTACTCTACTTTACTGGCAATAAAACAGTAATAAAAATGAGGGTAAAAGTCATTAATGAATTTGAATGTCTTGCTGGCTTGCTTTACAAGCTGAATTTCGCAGTAACTTTTGAAATATAGTGTACTGAAACATCACATCGAGAAGATAGTTCAGCTTATGTAATGTTATCCGAAGAACCGACAATCGTTGGAGCAAACGGATACTGGAGTGGAGACCGCGTTTAGGCAAGCGTAGTGTAGGACGGCGAGATAGAGCGACGATCTACGGAGTGTAGTTGGCAAAAACTGGATGAGAAGAGCCGAAGACCGGGCTCATTGGGAGAGAGCTACGTCCAACAGTGGACTATATAGGTTGATGATGATGATGATGTAATGAAATGGAGATACATTCACTTCATTACAACAATAACATACCATGACGATCTTTACTTATGAAGTACCAAAAACACATCGAGTTGAGTCTGAAAGAAACGTATTACTTAAGAAATAATATAATATACCATGGATTCATATTTATTAAAACGATATACTTAAGTATAAAGCTTTCAGAGCCAGTCTTTTGAGGGCAAAAAAGACAGAAAAAAACCATATAATATATTGTATACAAAACTGTATCGAAAAATATCGAAGTAAATTATCTGTTAAAAAAATAGTAGTTGAAGAAATAAAGTACTGTTATTTACAAATGTACCTACTGGAAGATACAAAGGAACATAATTTTTTTCTTGTCACTTTTTTGTGATTTAATATTGATTTTCACATGAACGCGTCGGCGCGTATTTATTTAGCGACACAGTAACTTACACCGTATGTAGTTTAAACTAAAGATCATAATTGCATGATATTTTGTGTAGAGCTAAAGCTTTATAATGTAGAAAACGAGTAACATCAATTCGATTTACTAACATTCTAAAATTTGTTTAAGGCGTCAGTCATAAAGTCCACAGTTTGCTATTTTGCGATAGTAAGTATGCACGTTTGTAACATCCGTGAAAGGTGTAACATATACATTTACTTAGTTTTTGACTAGTAGAGTGTGAATTGTCTGTGAATATATATTTTTATATTAAACAAAAATTAATAAAGTTGAACAATTTACATGAGAAGTAGATCGTTTCAAAAAAAGTTTTGTTTTTTATACCAGTTTCGTCCATTTGTAAAAGTCCGGTAGTATAGTCGCAAGACACTTGTTACCATCTGTGTTGCAAAGACACTTGGTATAAACTTTTTCAATAAGTTGCTTATTATGTAACCGAAAACTGTAAATTGCTCCAAATCCAATTTAGGAATATCTGAAGTTTTGGAAAATGAACCTTTTGCGAGTAAAGTTATCAAGGTATTCGGAATAAATGTTTTGTACGTGCTAAGAATATGGATATTACTCCTCCCTTTATTAAATTTTCTGTCACCTAGGATTGAGTTGTATGGAAGACAGGAAGGACTTATTGATTAAATCATGTGTTCAGTAAACAGAGTTACGCAGTTAATATTGGAAACACTTTGTTGTGTTCATTTATTTAAAAACATATTTGATATAGTTAAAGGATTGATATTACAAATTCATATTTATTTCCCTCCTTTGAACTAAAAATGATGCATTGGAGTTTTACGATAAATACATCAAATAAAGTTTATATTACTCCCTCTATTGTAATTTTATTATGCATGCAGTGTTAACCTTTAAGTAGTTGTACATTTAGTTTAAGACAATACTTTACAGTATATAGATAGTAGTAACCCAATAGCATGTAAGATTGTAACAACTGTTGGTTGACCTTAATAAATAAATATAAACAACTATTTAAAGATGACGAGTATTTTTGCCAAATACGATGAAGAAAATATTAAGAAGTCGCTGCAAACAAAAAAATAAAACAGTCAAACATCACCTAATACTACTAGACTACAAGGTATAAAACTACGTCACAAAAATATCAAATTTGTTAAAATTTTAGTAAAACTATTTAACATAATTATTATCATTTTCTACTCCAAGATACAAAATCTCAGGTAAAAAGGTCGACGGAAAATCGTTTTGGAAGATAATTTTAAAAAGGTTCTGAGTTTCGCAGCTTACTTCCATTAGCGTTATATACCTTGTCAACTTTTAGGAGGCTTTAGGCATGGACAGATTTATATATTTTGTTTAAAATATCTTTTAAAAGTGAGACATTTAAGGCTTGCAAGTTCAAGTGTTTAAAAGTGACACATATGGCTTGAAAATTATAGACTTTATAAGACTACTAACATAAATTTTTCACTAATAATGTAACCAAATGTTATCGACTTTTTGACAAATTGTAAGATCCTGTAAGTATCGAACCAGAGAAGTTCAATAAAACAATATTTTACGTCAATAAAGGTTATCGGATGGACAACATTGTGATGAACTTCGCATTAAATAACAAAAGCTACATATATATTATATATAGGGTTTTTCGATATCAAATAATTGTTAAAATATGTAATTGGTGCTTATCAAGATTGTAAAAGTTTGTTTTATGTAGAAGATTATATAAAAAAAAAAAATATTTTGTTAATTCATTTGATAAAGTCATAATAGTTGCTTAGTTATAAATTTAAAAGTTTTTATTCCAAAAATAATGATCTACAGAACACATTATTTTGCTCACTTTCCACAAAACCTTACCTCAACCTGTACGTTATTAAATTTACCTCGCTCAAGTTATAATTGAGTTAAAATCCTAAATAATGTTCATGAAAATTTGCCGACCAACCGTTTTCAATTTTAAGGATGCTCGGAGACCTCTGTTCTAAAAATTCTGTTGGTCTTCATCCGGAAAATTGTGTCGCATAAATAATCTTGTCAACCTGGAGGGATGATAGAATTTTCTACAATAATATCCTTGGTAAAAAATATTATTTTTCTATTATTAGATTCCATTCACGAAAAAAACTCTTAAAGTACTTTTTTTTGTTTAACCTGTGCTTTTCCATTTCTAGGCAAAAGTGTCTTGTATAGATAAATAAATAATAAACGTTTATTGAAGATGATGTATTAAGAGAAGTATTTTCATTCAATTCTGTATATCCGCAAAGACCTAAATAAATAAATTCTTTATTGAGAACTAATAAATTAAATGACAAACACTTAGCATTTCAGGTAAAATTAGCCCTACAATAGGCGGTCTCATCGCACAAAGCGATTTCTTCCACACAACCATTATTGTATCTTATTCTAAATAATAATATATTTTAATTAAAAATATAGGTAAGGCACAGATAAAACACAGAACTAAAAAGTTGCAGTAAGATTTAAAAATGATTTTTCAAATTCTCTGCCTCAGCTTTGTATTGCTGGTAATAAGTGAAAGTGCTGCTCCAGCGATCCTAAATTAAATATGAATGAAACATGCTCTTCCTAGTTGAAATATAATCCCTACTGCGCCTTTTGATGTAGGTTTTATTGAGGTTTTACTGCCGCCACGACAATGCTCGAATACTGTCTTTTGTCAGAAGATTCGATGTTGCAGATGTTACTAAACGCTTTATTTTGGTAAAACGCTGTTTTAATAAAAACCATTTATTGATTTATTTCTAGGGAACGCCAACAACGTGAATTTAAATAGAAGTGTGTAGACAAGTGTGTGTATAATAGATGTATGTGAACAATTTTAGTTGCAATTTTACAAATACAATTGTGTTTTTAATCTGATAACTGAATAAGTGAATTATTATGAAAATTAATTTAAATTACTTTTTATTAAGATAATATTGTAAGTAATCTCTTGTAAATGGATAAAGAAAATATCAGGGAAACCCAGAGTAAATTCTAGATGTATGTATTATATTGGCTATGACTTTCTTGTAGATATCTACAGTAGACTTGACTGAGAGGGTGGTATAGTTACATGACAAGCATCCTTCCTCCGAAACAATGTTCTTGGCTAAATCGCTTTCTAAGTTTAACAAAAAACATTTCCTAAAAAACGTCACGAGTGAGACATGCTGTAAATATCACTTGATCATTTTGAAATGAGAGGCCAGTTTTATAAACAAACTTTGATGTGAACGTTTTTACGCTGCCCCAAGGCTTGTGACAAATGAAGTGGGTTGAAAGTTTTAATGACAATTACTATTTTACCCACAGTCAGTCAGCTGCGTTCAAAATGATTACAAAAACTTAAAGGTCCTTAGAAAATCGCTGCGCTTATCGCTCTGCTTATCGCTTCGCTTGTCGCTCAGCTGCACTCATAATGCCGCCTTAAAAACAAGTGCGGTGTAATGTAAGGAATGAATGTGGCTTTTGATGCCGGTTCGTTTTAACGCGTTTCGAACCACAGAGCACATGCTAAGATAAATTGTTTTCTTAAGAGTTGTACATACCGCATTTCTATTTTGAGCAATACAAAATAATATGGAGAAGGCACTTAGTGGTACTATAAAGTACATTTAATAAGATTTTACAAATAAGTGGACACTAGGTACGACTGCTATACGATACCGAAATTATTTGTTAGTTAGAAGAATACTGTTTTCATCCGACTTAAAAGAGGAGGTTCTCAATTAGACTATAATTTCTTTTTCTTCTTCTCTTTACTCCATCGTTTAGTGTTAGGTCATTCTTCATAAACATTCCCTTATAAATGATTTATATTTCTTATTATGTAAGTAAAACTTCCAGCCAAACGCAGATTACGCAGACAAGAGCGTAGCTCTTTAATAAGAAGAAGAAGAAGTAAAACTTAAAAACATTTAAAAATGTATCGATAAATATTTTATCCATCTCGCACGACCATAGCACATAATTTGGCATAAACATGTAAATATATCATAAAAGCAACTCACAACATCACAACTAAAGCCAAAGAATCACTTGGCTGAGCATTCATATTACACACGGGGGTCGTAAAAATAAAATGCAGATTCGTTCCACAGCTATCCCAAACAATTGAAAGTAAAATTTTGTTGCCTAGCTCACAAACAACATAAATAATGCAAGCGGTGTCCATTACATACTTTATCTGAGACATCCCAGGAAGTCACATAAAATTACTGGAAGAGACATCTAAAAAAACCATAAACATAACTCGGGGTTACGTTCTACGTGACCAATGATTTATTTTTGTGAATTAAACATACATTCAGAAAACAAGTGTTAACGAAAAGTCATTTCTTTATCATAGGTACAATTATTTTTTTTCACTTTTACACAGTATAATCACAGAATAATCCTTTACTCAAGTGAGTAAAGGATTATTCCATCCACCATCGGTATGAGTGTGATACATTCAAGGTTGTCTAGAAGATATTGCTTAGCGATAAAACCGTGAATTTCACATTAAGGGATTAATTTTTATATGAGTTTATTTTCAAGTTGTGGCGTTCAAATGAGTTATTTTTGGCGAGCTTGCGGACCACCTGATGGGAAATCGTCACCGCCGCCCATGGACACCTGCAACACCAGAGGCTTAGTCGGTGCGCTGCCGGCCATTTTAAAAAGAGTCATCATCAACCTATGTTAGTCCACTGCTGGACGTAGGTCTCTCCCAAGACGCGCCACTGAGCCCGGTCTTCGGCTCTTCTCATTCAGTTTTTGCCAGCTACACTCCGTAGATCGTCGCTCCATCTCGCCAGAGGCGTCTTACACTACGCTTGCCTAAACGCGAATGAATACCCTATCTAGACAATGATATTCTAGAAAGTCCAGACTGATGAATGGCCAAATGGTCCCTAATTGAATATTAAATGCGGCTGTCTACATCCCCGACATCGTGACAGGGGTTTAACAGGTCACGAAAATGGCAAAACCCCCTTAGCCAGGGATTACTTAGTCGACACCCAACCGACATCATGGCTTACGCAACTGCTCATGAAAAATTGATCATTTCCTATGCCACGTATTTTTAGTTTTTCTTTAAATACTGATGACGGTATGAGTAGCTTGTCGGGGAGAAAAAGTTTCAATTGCCCCTGCTACTAGATACTGGGCAACTGGGGGCGTTTGGGAAAAGTTTCAAATGCTCCTGTACAGAGAAGCTTGGCAAGGGCGATTTGAGCCTTATTCACTATCACTACATACAGACAGGTCCTAAATATTAAACAGTTTAAAATGTCAAATAAAAAGTCTCAAAGGTTAAAATAAATAAAATATTATATCAATATCATCGACAACCTATATTGGTTTAGGTATCTCATGACGTGTCACCGAGCCTTGTTAATTATGACACTCATTTTGCTTTACAAGAGCACTTAGAAGAGTTACAACTATAAAACGACGGCATAAACTAAGATTGGTCGTAATGTTTCGACTTTTGCAATATTACTAATATTATATATGAGAAGGTCTACTTGCTTGGTTCTTAATCACCAAACCACTGATTTTGATGAAACTTGGGTTATAAAAAGCTAATAATCTGGATTAACACAAATATTTGTTCTGTGTCCCAGACACAGAAATATTTTTGTTGTGTTGTTACTATGTATTCTTTGTATGTAGGTATTTACAAAAAAATTGAAGTTTATCAGCAGTCTAGTTCCCTTAATACAAGCTTTGCTTAGTTTGGGACTAGAGTGTTATGTGTGAATTGTCCGTGAATATTTATTTATTTATTAGCACATAGGCAAAGATTGTCTAGAAATCACTTATTTATTGATTTAGTCTCTTATTTTATTTCTCCTGTATATTTGTATCATAAAATGTTCATTCATTTATTCAGTCTATTTTTTTTTCAAAAAAACAATTATCCACATAAGACAGACAAGACACGGTTGAAGTCGTAGGTAAAAGCGAGTAACTTAATTATAAAATCTTCTGGCGGAAATGTTAAGGCAAATTTTATAGCTCGTAATTTTATAAAACATATTAAAAGTTTCTTCGTATAACAAGAAAAGTCAGAAGTACTCACATGTTTAATTTACTGTCAGTCTGAACATCACAGAAAGTCTTTGATTTGAATTATTTTAATTAGATAACTTTTTGTTTTGCTTAACAACGGTTTGATAATACTCATCCTGTTCTTCTTACAATATTGTCATTAAACTAATAAAAATATATATTGATAGTAGATTTATTTATAAATCACCTCAGAACTAAAGAAGAAATCTTGCATTAGTGGTCAATTTGTTTCTAGTTATTTGAATCTATTACGAAAAAAATTTTTTTTTTCTATTATCAATCTAGTTCCCATACAAGCTTTGCTTAGTTTGGGACTTAAAAGAAATAATTATCTACAGCGTGTTGTGTAATTTCTACGTAATATTTATTTATTCCATATAACTTTTGATGACCTGGACGCCCAGGAAATAATTAATTAGTGGAATATCGCCAAAGACCGGGATAAGTGGAAAGCTTTGGGGTAGATCTTCGCCCATCAGTGGGGCTTTTTGACTATGAATTAAAAAAATCACTTATACTCTGTTGCGGCCTGACTTGACGTCGCGGTGACGTTTGACACAAAACGTCACATTTTTCAAATATAATTTTGACATCCACTGTCACATCACCACAATCATCGTACACGCACAACTGCTGTAACCTTTTGTAATTAATTTCAACATTATACGCTATTTTGAAGAAATCCAAGTCTTCGTTATTTACTGCTACCACCAGAGGAATCCCAACAAGGAATTGCGCCTACATACTCTAATCACTAACAATTAAATTTTAAATTGTTTATATAATATTATTAGTGTGTTATATGCCTAAGCCGTAAATATCCCAAGCTACACGAGTCTCGTTTACGACCAAACTTTTGGTGTTTGTTAGCCTCAGACAATGGCCCTTAAGGACACAAATTTAACAATAACAGACCCTAGACGGTGGTAAAGCAATGGGGGTATTACCTTAATTATTTACGTGCTCTATCTTAAACTTCGTTGAATTATATTACGCTAGCAATACATTTGGCCACTCTTAACTGCTACGCAAATAATGAAATTGAATAATTATTATAGACCGTAATGCGTCACAATAAAAGTCTTTATTTGCGTAAATAATTAAGGCACTTAATATGGGTCTTACTTTTAAAACTATCACATACTTGAATGAGAAAATAAAATTTGAGATTTCTAATGAGTCTGTTGTGTTATGTTCGAGTAGTATTTATTTTATTCATTTTTTAGTAGATAAAATGGAAATATTAAGAATTCATTACGATAAGTATAACATTTTTCTTCCTGTGTAATAAATAATGTTGATTAAACATTATTTATTAAAAATCTACGCTACTCTTTTCATATTTATTTTACCTGATAACGTTTTCTATTATTTTAAAATAATGATAAGCTAATTTAATTATGTTAAATCTGTGTTGTGTTTTTACTAAATATCTATTAAAAATACTAATTATTAAATTATTTATTACTCTAGAAATATCACGGCACATAAAAAGTTAGCGTTTTTCTGAGAATGCCAAAAGAAAAAAAACATAAAAAACATTTTGCTATTTTATTTGAGAGGAACAAATCTTTATTTATTTTTACGAATAAGATGTCAAAAGATAAATTAATAAGGTCGAACACAATCCTTGGTGAACCACTGAACAATATCACTCAACACGTAACCCTCAGGAACCACTGGCACATCACTGAACGGCTTGGCGTTGGTCCCATCTCCACTTCCCGATAGCCCTCCCGAGGGGTACGAGTGGGACTGTTGAACTGGATATTTGTAGTCCTGATCGAACTTCACTTTTCCTTCAGAGTCCCATGTAGACCGGTGCAACTGGTCCTGGAACCGGATAACCACAGACGGGTATGGATCTCCGGGCAAAGATCTGAACATGCATGGATAGTGCAGTGGTGGTCTTTCTTTCGCTACGCTCGTAACTACGCCCGTGATTTTTTCCTCGCTTAAAGCGACTCTCGCTTCGCTCCAATGGAGAATTAAAAACAAAATTGGTAGGTACTTCATCGTGCCACTACTAAATAACGAATGAATATAAAAAATGATATATCCAAAGAAGTTAGTGTGACTATTATAAGTTTATCGAAAAAGTAGCGTATTCTAGATACATTGCGCGTTGACTTTGCAACGTTTGATAAATGGGCTAGTGCTGACGCGCATTATAACTTAAACACATAAAATGTACGCGGCGATAGCCAGATTTATTTCTGTTTACCTCCTTGGCCTGGCCACTAGATAAACTGGTTGGATAAAGGTCAAGTGATTATGCGAATCAACAAACTATCGCAGAGTGATTTAATGACATAGGTATATAAACACACTTTTCACTCAAGATATGACTTGTTTTTTAAAGAAGTAATACTATGTTGCTATGGCAAATAATGACATTATTATTGTCAACTAAGTAAAACCGGAAATAAATAATTAATAGTCTAATTGAAACAGTTGCTTTGTTCAAGCTCATGTTTTAAAATAGTTTGAACTTTGGAAAAGAAATAAATAATACTTAAATAAATATATTCACGGACAATCCACACATCACACTCAAGTCGCTAATCAAAACTTGTATTTTGGGAACTAGATTGCTGATAGAATACTTATATACTTTTTTTTGTAAATATGTGCATACATAGATACATAGAGACACCCAGACACAGAATAAATATTTATGTTCATCACACAAACATTTGCTCTGGGTGGGAATCGAACCCACGATCCACAGCATGGAAGTCCAAACTACTACCAACTGGGTTGTGACGAATGTCGGATGAAAATTACGATTCTTTCACCACAGCCACTTAAGCCTCATAGTACGAGATCCGGCTGCAGGATTACTACGCTCATCTGTTTTTTGCTGAAAACCGATTTTTTATGTATATTTATAATTAGGAGAATATATATTTATCAGGTTGCCTAGCAAAATTTGGCCGCCAGTATGTTTAATTAAATTTTTTTTTTTGTTTTTTGGGAAAAAATATCGTTTACTTGTTTTTTAAATAAAATAACGTCTACATAATGGCAATTTATATGAAGATTCAAAAAAATCACGGTTGCCGTTGCGCACTTGGCCGTATCTCTTCGCAGCAAGCAGTAAACCGTATGATTTCGATATATTTATATGTGCATAACGTTTATTTATTAATTGTATATCAAATTAAATCTAATTTTTTTCAATTTTTTATCATATTTCTTTGCTTAATAAAATCTACCCGCAAATAAGGGTTGCTGATTTTTTTGAATCTTCATATTAATTGCCATGATGTAGACGTTAGAGGAAAGTAACCAAATATGGAATACCATTTTGTTTTTGGGATATAAAAGAAAAACTACGTATAAATTAAAACATTTTAATGTTTTTTCTAATCAGTCATACATTTATATGTAGTAATTAACAGCCTTTAACCAAAAATATCAGTTGTCAAATTAAATTCTAACACAAAAATCAAAATCACAAATGAGTAACCAAATATGGAATAGGTACCCATATATGGAATATAAGCATAAATCAACATAACAATAACAAAAATGGATATTAAAATATTTTAGATCAATTAAATGAATATAACATATTGTGATAAATGAAAGAAATTACATAATTACTTACTTGGAAAGTCACAGATCCAAGTATCAAACTCTGGACCAGCATAATCATAATGTGCCCAGAGCCCACACATCAAGCATTTAATCCAGCTTTCTCCACTTTTATCCATGGAAAAAAGCCTTGAACAGAACATACACTCTGCATCAGCAAAGTCAGGAGGTACTTGGTCCATCAACTCATCATGCTCACTACCATTATTAATGTCCCATAATTAGACACCGACGACTGTCCATATTTGGATTTTTATACTAGTTCAAACTTTTCTAAATATTATTTCAAGTCATAATATTTTAAAGAAAAAAAAACCTAAAATGGTGAAATAAACATAATAGCGATATACTAAATAGTATAACACTTATGTATACAAACATAACAGCTGGTAATACTCATTTATTACTTACCTTTAAAAGTTTCTGCACGACAACAAAACAAAACACGCATGCCACACGTGAAGCGTTCGCGCAACCGACTCGATGGTGTCAGTGTGATAGTTAGTAGACCAAATAAAACAGAAGATGGTCAGGTGTTGCGTTTAATACTTATAGTTTTAGAGAAATGAAGGGATTCCATATTTGGATACTATTCCATATTTGGTGACTTTCCTCTATTTGATTTAAAAAACAAGTGAACGATATTTTTCAAAAAAAATAATTAAAAATAATTTAATTAAACATACTGGCGGCCAAATTTTGCTAGGCAACCTGATAAATATATATTCTCCTCATTATAAATATACATATAAATTCGGTTTACAGCAAAAAACAGATGAGCGCAGTAATCCTGCAGCCGGATCTTAGACTATCAATAACCGTTTAATTTACCATCCCTAAAAGGTACGGAAATAGATTTTACTTGACCACTAACGATGGCACAAACTTAAAAGCTTCGAGGTAAGTCAAAGTAAACTTGACCTCATTGGCACCCTCACATCAAAGTAAGCTGCGAAGGTCCATCCGCATCTAGAAAGTTTAGATCGTGACTTACTACACTTCGCCTCATAAAACATCAGGGTCGATTAAGTTCTGTGAGATCAAAAGGAAGCTTCAATTAGATAAGGTCGTTAAGTTACATTTGATTTACTTAAACCAAGCTCATGTGAACTCTAAGTCTACTAATTTATTAGTTTGCTTTGGCCTCTAGAATGATCTATGAATAATGAAATTTGAACACACAAGATCATCACAAGCATTAGACAAACCAAACCATTCTAATGCACGCGCCTCATGCTAAAATGGTTGGCAAACGTTTACGGTCTATCTTAAAAAAGTTAGCGCAGACTTGATGTATTCATTACCATACGTAATGATGACATAAAGTCACTTTTTATTCTTAAAATTGACTTTTTGTCATCAAGTGGTTAGTGTTTGGATCTCTATTTATTTAGGCACGTGGTTTTTGGATGTGATATAATATAAGTAATAATGTAAGGATAAGCTGGTCATTCAATTCTAATAAACTAGTACATCAGAATATTTGAATTGCTTTAATATAACCAAGTTATTAAGAGACCCACGATTTGTAAGAGTAGTAAGAAAACACAAAACTTACTTGTAAGATTACAAGTTTTCGACTAAAGAGTCTAGTCTGGTTCTAGTCTAAATTTTAAGGCATTGAAAATCCAATCTATTTAATGCAAACTACGTTCTCCAACATTGTAGTTTCAGCAGCAATTTTGGTAGAGTTTATGTTTATTTACTTAGTTAACATCTGAATAGTCTCTTTGGACAAATTTTATATAATTAATAGATTAGTTTTCTTTGTAATTAGATTATTGAGCTAAAACGTATTAAAAACGTCTATTTAGTAATCTTGGGCCAAATCAAACTCAGGAATTTAATTACATAAAAACTAGCATACCAATCCGGCGAGATGGAGCGACGATCTGCGGAGTGTAGCTGGCAAACACTGGATGAGAAGAGCCGAAGACCGGGCTCAGTGGCGCATCTTGGGAGAGATTTACGTCCAGCAGTAGACTATTATAGGTCGATGATGATGATAATGATGATAGCATACCAAAACTTGAATTTCATAAAATTTGGGTCGGCTAAGTTCGCTTTGATTCAATATTAATTTCTCGATTCGCTTAGAAGCGGTTATCTTTGCGGTGGTCCGTCCGGTGTCCGGCCAGCGGGTCCAATTTCCGGACACTGCTCCACTCCAACGATCACCTTCATCTTAGTGTGGGTATTATTACGATGTAAGGTAAGATTTGAGGTCGATGCGATCCGATCTTTTATCGATATTATTAAAAAGTCTCTTACTCAATTAGATTTACCGAAAAATACGTACACCTTACTATAAAACACTTGTAGAATAGTTAGGAAATTCTTACAAATGGATATTACTACTGAAATGTCACCATCAAACTCAACAGATTTCAAATCAAATCAAATTATTTTATTCAAAACTCTTAGGTACATTAACTTACTAGTAACTAGCTGTTCCCGCCGCGACTTCGTCCGCGTGCCGTTTTAAGAGATTTTGCTATAACCCATTACTATCTTCTTATGAAGAAAATTGATGGTAAAGAGCAGTCTATGACGGAAAACTTAATAGGTTTGGTGTTTCTATACCGATTTCTGTGATTATTTTTTTATTGAATAGGTGGGTAATAATGTTAACTTTTTAAAATTAGGGATGAGTGAGAGTATTATAAATGTAAGAGTAAACAAATATAATCAGAATGCTCCGAACTGCTAAGCTATCAGGAGTTACACGTGTTATTGTGAGACAACCACAAAAGATAGACATATGCTGTTGCGGGATATTTTTTAGACAATTTTATGTAGAATATTTCCGTCATACGTGATTTCTATAAAACTTTAACCATTAAGGCTGCACACGCGACGGAAGCTTAAAAATGGAGTAACTGTTAAAGTAGATATAAGTACCTACTGTAGGATCGAATAAAACCAGTTACAATAAATAAACGATTATTAGTAAAGAATATATTTAGTCAAGTGAAGATAGTGACATTGATGACAATCAACAACGTTTAGGTTGCTATGGTAACATCTAAGGCTGGTGATAGATATTAAAGGAGTATCTATTCCTAACATCCACCTCTCTTTATAATGCCAGCCATCTTCTTGAGACTTTCAATTCTAGGCCCATAAAGTGGTTTGGTGAGCATATCAGCAATCTGCCTGGTTGCTGGCACATGGCAGATGGTAATGCTTCCATCTTGAACACATTCTCGTATAAAGAATGATCGTATCCTTATGTTTTTGGTCATTTGGTCGAATTTTGGCGGATTCTTAGCCATCTTAATTGCTGATATCTTTCATGATTTTTTGAAGCCAAATAATTTCGCTAGCAGTTTAACTTGCTGCCACTATTTCTGCCTCGGTGGATGAAATCGCTACTGTGCTCTGGCGTTTACTATTCCAGGATATTAGACCTCCAGCATACATACAAAGAATGCCTGAGGTAGACCTTCCAGTTTCATGATCACCTCCGTGGTCAGCGTCACATTCTAAACTATGCCTATTTCCTGGCTTGTAAACGATGCCTTCTTCTATAGTCCCTTTCAAGTAACGCATTGATATTGATGATGTTCTCCCTTGTAGGTTTATCTAAATTTCGAGATACAACACTGACAGCAAAGGCTATGTCAGGCCTCGTGCTTGTCATCAAATAAGCTAGTGATCCATCAAAAAAGCTAGTGATCCAACAGCTTCACGGTACGGGAAGTTCACTGAAACTTCATTAACATCTTGAGCATTATTTGCTTTTAAAATTGGTGTTGGCACTGGCTTACATTTCTCCATGACAAACCTTTGCAATATGCGAGCGATGTACGATTTCTGATGCAGTAAAATAGAACCATCAGGGTACCTTAACCACGCTCTGCTACCATGTTAAAGCAGATATAAATACTGTAGAATCGAATAAAACGGTTACAATAAATAAACGAATATTATTAACGTATACTGTAAAGTCAACATTTTGTAGTGACATTGATGACAATCAACAACGTTTGGTTGCTATGGTAACATCTAAGGCTGGTTATAGATATTAAAGGAGTATCTATTCCTAACAGTAACTTCTCCCGTTTTCCCAACATTTCCCTTCACTACTCCGCTCCTATTGATTGTAGCGTGATAAAAAGTATCCTATAAGTTGCTCAGGAGTATGAAGAAAAATTGTACTAAGTTTCGTTAAAATCCGTCCAGTAGTTTTTGTTTCTATAAGGAACATACATACAGACAGACAGACAGACAGACAGACAGACAGACAAAAATTTTACTGATTGCATTTTTGGCATCAGTATCGATCACTAATCAACCCCTGATAGTTTTTTTGAAAATATATTTAATGTACAGAATTGACCTCTCTACAGTTTTATTATAAGTATAGATAGATAAAGAACAACTTCAAATTAACATGTAACATATTAAAGAAATAAAATAAAACATATTATATAGGTACATAGAGTTTCAAAATGACCTCAACTCAGCATATGCAAGTTGTGGAACTTACGCTGGTCTTCCGTTGAGGCCGTCGAGGATTAATTAGGAAGTAATATAATACATAAATAAATGAACGTGATTACAATTATAAGACTAAAGACAATAAAATAAATTAAATGATACGAAGAAACACAAGATCATTAAATATAGATAAAATATTAAAGTTATACATATAGGACATGTAATATTTGAAACTATCACGGTTTTGAACATAGTTTTCATTATAAACGGGATATTTACCATGATTTCGACCCGTGATCATGGCGCATGCAACTGTGCCGAAATATCGGGAAATAATAAAACTCACAAATCATGGTAAATATCCTGTTTATAATGAAAACTATATAGGACATGAGTGATAAAAATTCTTAATACTATTTATCATTAGCTCTCCCCACTGATGCACACTTGGCTTAGGTCCGTGTGTATTAGTTATTTACCGGCACTTTGGTGCCGAGCTGGACTAGCCTAGAAGAAAAATAATTATAATGCCTTGCCCCTACAAACAAGCCCAAGCTTGATCAAAAGAAGTCTTAGATAATGAATTAGAATAATATATTTCAGTTAGTTAATATTTAAGTAGATTTTGCTTTCTCGCCAAACTAACGTGAAAACTGAACGATGCAAATATTTTCTATAATATTTATTCACGTTAATGCATAATAATATCTTGATAATACTGGCACAACTTTCTAAACAACGGTAATCAAAATAAATTATTGGCTTATCCTTGTAAGTACACGTGAACAAGGAATAATCTTCAAACATACTCTTCTTGATCGCGAGCCAAATAAGTGCTGAGTGCTTTACCCAAGTACTTACCCAGTTTAGGTACTTAGTTATGAAACTGTATGAAATATCAATAGCGTACTATTTTTTGGTATAATTTTCGAAACGGTTCGATGTTATACATTTTCGCATATTTCTTGCGATGAAGGTTACGTCATTCATTTGTTATTGATGTTGGTAAATTCTTTACCCATAATTTTTCACAAGCCTTTTGAATTTTTTTGTTACGTAAATGTATAAGCCTCTATCGTATCATCGTATATTAGTCACGTTTTTAATTGATAAAACAACGAAATAAAATAAAATAAAACAAATAAAGGTACAAAAAAATCGTATGCTTTTAATGACCTTGAAGTTTTATTGTTGACTATCGTTTTTTATCGTTAAATCGATCAAAGTAATAGTGCACCTAGAGATATTTTTTTTATCGATTAACGATTCTTTAGCGTGCTTATAGGATCTTAAAGTTGGTCATGGCAACTCTTAAATTAATTTGTTCATTTAGGCAATTATAATAACCTTTTCCTTATTCCCATAATTGGAAACCGTAGTTTAAAATCAGATGACATGTATAAGTACGCTTTTGAGGATGACCTCAAGAGCCTTTTGACTTCCACTCGCTTTTGATTTTTTAGCAAGGTTCGTTTTAAAAAAAAAATAGTTTTTTAAAACGAAAGTTCGTTTTTTAAAAAAAATAGTTTTTTAAAACGAACCTCGCTAAAAACGTTGATAGAAAATGTTTTTCTAGACTGTAATATTATTTTGTAACTTAATTATTGAACGATGAAGATGGTCTGTTTTCTTTGCAATTAAACTTTCGCAGTATTCCTAAAAGTTGATAACACTGAACCGCTAAAATGTAACCGGTAAAAATTTAATGAATTTCAAGACACAAGGTTCAAAATTTTAATCTAGTTTGTTCGTACTAATCCGATCCAAGCTACTGAGATAACTTGCTTTGGAACTTTACCATTTTCTTAATCATATCTCGTACAAATTCGTTAGCAATTTTAATTAATAAAAGCATTAAAATGTGAAAATGAGGGCTTTGTGCTTTTTCGGCATAAAACATTTATACTAGCACTTAGTAAATTACGCTTTTGCTTTTGTTATTGATCCTTGGAATTCTCCAAGGGTTTGTTGGAAATTTATTTATTATTTTATTTAGTAAAGAAATGTTCGGCAAAAATGTTTGTCCGGACGTGTTGGAACTAATTACATGCTAAGTGTAACAATATAGTAAAACAATAGATTTATGAATATTGTGAAATATAGCAAGCTATTTTCATTATACTTGGCAGTGAAGCGGCTTCGTAATCAGAGGAAGAAACATTTTGGTAATTGGAATAGTTGAGAGAATTGTTACAGTTTGTAATTTACTAACTGGAGCTAAGCTACCTAATGAAATGGTTTTCGATTAGAACCAAATTGATCAGTTTATTGAGTTCGTGACTGATTAATTTGATGATTTATTGTATAGGTGTGAAAGCAATTAAGGTAACTTTAAGCAAAGTCATCATCATCAACATGTACCTATAAGGGGATAAATGTGGCAAAGTTCTACACGAACTGCGTTTAAAATTTTTGTTGTGTTCATTGACACGAAGAAGAAGAAGTAGACATGTATTAGTTCATTCTGGACGTAGGTTTCTCTCACTCCTAAGACACGCCTCTGAGCCGGTAGATACCTACGTATTGAATTACAAAAACAAAATAACAATCTTTTTTATTATGAAAAACACATTTGATATCACCAGTTTTTGAGTTTGTCAATTGTTTTTCATTGCCATAAAAAGTGTTCGATGATCGTTATTATGTAAAATCGTTATAATGTAACTTTTGTTACTACTACCTACATGATTTACTTTGATACTATTGTATTTTGACTTCTTTTAAATCAATAATTCAGTTTAACTGTACTTAATTACTTTGTATTCTAAGTAAATCAATATAAAGTTTATATCCAGTTTTGTATTACTTTTCTAGAATGTATTTCTATAATTTATTATTAAAGTACTTTAATATTATCATCAAATATATGAAGTCTTGTTTCAATTAAGTTTCTAATGCAGTACGAAACGCATAAATAAGCCTACAGCCGACTACATTTCACTGATCATTTTCCGTTCGCCATCGATGTGTGTAGCCCAAATAATTACCTTTTGCTGTTCCAGTGAAAGATAAACAGTTGGTTTAATTACGCTATTTTTATGCGTGATAAAGTATATAGATGTTTTAATTGGTAAATGCTAGTTTTTAAAAGTCAAAAGTCAAATATTTCTTTATTCAATAAAATCATAAGGATCATTTACAGTCGTCTCACATACTAGGTGATTCTAGGTGCCACTACGCGTTGACGCCAGCTCAACTGCCGAACGTTGCAGCGTCAGCGTGCAGTGTGTTTTGAATGTGCTAACGTTACTTTAGGTTTTCTATTGTCTCATTTATTCGCGCTCCTTGTATTGGGGTTATAGTTCCAGGGTAACATTTCAGATTATACCAACGTCTCTCCTCTAGACGAGGCATCGAATCAAAACAAAGAATATCTTATAATCAATGACATAAAGTATAGTTTCCAGCATTTGACATTCATGTCAGAACATACGTCTATTCCAACGTAAACACTTAGCTCCTTTGAAACAGATAATGCTATGTGGTTAGTGCACAAGGTATTTGAAGCAAGCTGTGGCTTGTACGAATAATTCACTAGTTCGGCTCGGCTTACCAAACCTGAACCCAGAACTTGTTAATTTGTGGATTTGTGGACATAATTAATACCTGGAATTTTCTTTCGTGGTCGTTTTAATTATGCTATATGACATAGCTAGACTGCATTATCTATCTACACTGTCCATTATCTATCTACACAATAGCATATTTCATTTTATCTAGATACAGTATCATGGGCTACTATTTATTGTAATACAGTTGTATTGGCAGGAACAATTTTAGAAGAAGTTTTTTTTATGATATAAGGATGACGGACAACCTCGATACTTTTAGAAGGACTAGTAGACGAAAGCGGAGAGTGGGAATAAGTGGGGAAACCTTTGCCCAGCAGTGGAGATAGGTTTTTATGACTAAGTATGTCCAAAATGTCCATTTCGGAAGTGCTTAATCTTTTGGTGTTAATTTTATTATTATTTTATTACTTAGGAAAACAAACAGTCTTATAAACTATATCTAAACTACATATACGTTCTCTGTCTCTCCAGGTTGCACGTGCATTCGGTTCACGTCAACGTACGGCAAAGAGCGCGGCACGTTCAGCAGCCCCGAGTACCCGCGCGCCTACCCGCCGCGCCTCGACTGTCTGCTCTACACCTTCCGCGCGCAGCCGCACGAGATAGTCGAGCTGGTCTTCACTGACTTCGACATTTATAAGGAGCATCTTGAGTGAGTAATAGACTTCTTCTTCTTCTTATTGTGTCGATGCTACAACTGTATTTTGTTGTAGCATCGTGTTGGAAAGATTAGGCAGACTAGACACTGCTTTATGCTTTAACGTGCCTAGCTGTTACCGGTGTGCGCCACGAGGAGGCTCTTTCCATGCACCCAGAGTAATAGACTTAAATATGCGACTGATTTTATTTCAAGCCTAACTTCTAGCCACAGCCTATATACACTGGATGAGAAGAACCGAAGACATGGCTCAGTGGCTCGTTTTAAAAGTGACCAATTTCCAGCAGTGTACTTTATATGTTTATGATGATGATGAAACGTAGATCTGGTACCATTAATAAAAAACAATTGAATTTATCAACTTTTGACGCAACAAATATATACTTAAACAGTACCCCGAATACGAGTTTGTGCACACACGGATCGTAGAGACGCAATCGCCAAGCGCCATCGATTTTGTATAAAGATCCAAGCAGCGCTCTAGCAGTTTTCTTGAGAAGCTTGGATACAAAATCGGTGGCGCTCGGCGATCGCGTCTCTGCGATCCGTGTGTGCACAAACTGATTTTAACTGGGGTACTGATTTTAATATGAGTTAAATAAAAAGGAACAGGGAAAAACAAGGAAGAATAAAAGTAAGTACATACTATTCACGTTATTCACATAATGTTTAATAGTACTTACCTATATAAAAGCACGTACCTACCGTTAAAATATATATTTCAAAAATAGCGTTTTATACTATTTCATTTTACTAAGTAAGCACTTTGAGTTCCTTTTATAATATTCCGCTGGCCGTGAAAGTTTATTCAAGAGTCGATTATTAATGAACCCGCCCGAAGACAAGTAACAGAAATAAACTTAGAGCAATGAAGGACAAATTCAAAGTTTTAGAATAAGGAATATTGTTTTAAAGTCATTTCCTTTATTTAAGTATTCAACATCTTAAATTACCTAAATGTACTTTGAAACTTATACTATTGAGTTAAAACACTTGAAACTTGTCTTGTCTAAATTCAAATTTTAGATAATGTTAAGATTTTGAACTTATAAATATTTAATTGGACTTAAATGAACATTGAATTTCTTTTATAATTAAATTGCTCATACTTTATAATAATTATTATAAAGTATGAGCAATTTAGCATTTTAGTATAATTATAATTATACTTAAAATGACTAGGGTCCTACTATTTATGTAAAATCGATTCAAATTAGTAATTATTGAAATGTATTGTAAATGAACATGCCTTGTATGACATACACTGTTATAATATGGCGAAATAAATAAATGAAATGACACAGGTGAGTATTTTTGAATCAGTTTATTCTGATTGTAAATATAAATCTGAAACCATAATTTTCAATAATCGATACATTTGTACTGCAATTAAACAATATCATGCAAATTGGGAGAGCTTTATTCAAAATCAACCAAATTAATGCTAATACATGATTGAAATCGATAAATCTATTTACTCGTACCTAGCAAGCCGCTTTTGTTAATGTCCAAATAAAACTATAATAAAAACTATACGTGGTTTATAGCAGTAACATATTGTAGTAGGTACCTACACATTGTTATATTATTTTTATAAGCCCGATTTTTTTAACGTTTTTTTAATCATTTATTTATAGATCTTTACAATATTGACTTTATGAGAAAACAGTGCTTAATATATCTAGTAAAGCATTGAAAATTTGTTAAGATGTCATAAAAGACAGAATGTTATCTACAATGCCGCTTTTAATTAAAGAGTTAAAAACCTATGCGAAATCAATTCTAGATTTATGCCAGATTTGTTCATCTAAAGGTAACGTTGGACTATAAAAATATATAAGCTATGTTCGCGTAGCCATGTAAAAAATGAAATATTTATGATTTGGTGGGTTTCTTAAGGCCACAAAGTTGACTACAGAAACGCACGTAGTCGATCATAGTGTTGCCATCTTTCATCACAACTGGTGCATCGTCCAGTGCGTAGTCCGCTTCTTTTTCTGTGAAGCGATCGCCCCAAGTCATGAGATCATGCCGGATTCTGTAATATACAAATAAAAATTATATAAGCTACCTTAGCATAAGTTTTACAGTTTTTTAACCGACATAATAATAGCATAAAGTTAATTTTGTTTTGATTTTTACCCGATTTCGCGGAGCAAAGGGAGGGTTATGTTTGACAGACGTCACAGCTCAGTTGGTAGTAGCTCTGCCTTCCATGCCTTCCATGGGTCGTGGGTCCAGCATCGAAGGCAGAGCTACTGGCTGTGACGCCTGTCAAGATTCCAAAAACAACTTAGCTTCAGATTCATTTATCACGATTTACATAACTCACAGATTCATGACATTATTTTGTTGTATAATAAAATGATAACTTTTACAAAACGTTTAATGCACCAAACTAATAAAAACGATGAAAAATGATACCACAAAAAGCAATAAAAATGAGGGATGACTGAAGTTAACAAAATATTTGTCTCGTAAAACAAAGATTAATTGACTAGATTTTTAAACTTTCAGAGCATTCTTTTGTTTGTGTTGTTACTTTTTATATTTTACTTTTTATGCTTCGGCTACATTAGCGGGCGAATATTCGTATCGTGTTGGCGCGACAAAAACATAGTGTTCGGATAAAGGCGATATACTAAGCGATGACACTATGTACCCGGCCACATACATCGCGTTAACACGAATATTCGCCGTAGCCCGCTAGTGTGGCCCCAGCATTACAGAAACAGAATTTAAAAATATGAAAAGTGCTTTAAGGCTTTCAGACTGCGTAACTTTACAACGTTATGATTTTGTTTTTTGTTTTTTATGTTTATATCAATCAAATGAAAATGTTTAAAGTCAAAACTCTGATAAAATTAGTATTTTGTAAAAACTACATCTAGTTTGAATTCATTTAATTTGTCGCATTCTAATTCACTTTAAACATTAGAATTCTTAATTTTACTAAACAATTTTAACAGCCAAAAACCACGTTTTTTGGCGACTGTACGCTGCCACAAAGAACGCCATATATAAGGGGTATATAAGCGTCCAAGTTTTAGACAAATAATGTGTGAGAACATCATCCACACGAAGAAGAAGACAGCAAAATACCTTAAATAAATCAAAGTTCAAACTTGTAAAATAAAAAGCCAGTTCATGAATATTTCTTATTCTCTTAAAATAACTTTACCGGACGATGTTAAAGATGAAAATGCGAAGGGAATATTAATAGAGCTCCGATACGAAAGGTTTGCTTATGCATTGAAAATACAATTTGTATTTTATAACGACTCAAACGTGACTTGATGTTTTGAATTTATTTATAAGTGAAAGTGATTGATATTTATCAACTTTTTACATAGTCTTTAAATTGTTAAACTTTCTAACCTGTTTTCGGTTCAAAGTCTAAAAAGCAGACACGCAATGATCAATTAGATCAGTCAGCCTTTGAATGTCTTAAAATGTGAGCTAAATATTTAACTAATATGTTGTTTTATTCACCATTTATGTAACTAGCATAGCTGTTCGGTGTCTTTATGCAGTTGAAGTTAGAAAATAATAAAAAAAAGGTAGCACTCCGGGAGTGCCGGCAGAAGTGAAACTTCAATATTAACGTTGTGTTTTCACTTCTAAGTTTTCACATAAAAATATAACCACAGACGTCATAATGACAATGACAATCACAATGACACAGACACATTCGCGCAAGCGCCCTGTGCCGCCTAAACAGAGTCAGCACACTCAGGCACGGTAGAAAGAGTGGGAGATACTAGTTCCTCTCCCTTTCCCTCGATCTTACGCTTTCGATCAACGTCACGTGACCCTGACGCGAGTTTGAAAGTTTTTACCCACCCAGCGCCGCTAAAGAAGTTTTCACTTCAAAAAAACAAAGCTCAGAAGTAGAATAAAAAACAATTTAGAGTGAGTATTATTTGGATTTTGCTTGAAAAGTTATATATTACTTTCAGCTAAATCAGTTGTCTAATTTTATTATGCTCCCATTACTAACTACTAAAACGTCAGTGCTCATTACTTTTATCACATCAACTAAATTCTAATTAGTTGGTCGTTATACACATAAGATTTATGTTAAGATATTCTGGAAAACGCCCAATTGCTATATTAATATGTCGCAACATCATGTAAACATGAAAATGTTATTTAAACAAAAATATATTTCACTCTAGAGGATATTATCTGAGCACTCTCTGGCACTTGACTAGAATTAATATTTTTTGGAGGGAAAGCATGTTTGACTTTGAAAAAGTAATGATATTAATATATTTCAGAAAGACTGTGTTATAGTTAAACATAAAACGTAATGTTTACATGACGTATTAACGCAAAAGTAATATAAGTAAAAGTACAGAACGTCTCGTAAAATGTTCAATGAAAAAGCTACTTTCGTACCTATATAATATAGCACACAAGCTTATACTTTTATATTTACCTAGGGCCTCTCTTTCTATCGTATAACTCTTAGGGCCGGTTTCTCCAACGATGATCAACGAAAAAATCAAATAACAATGTGTCAAAACTCTGATCAATCGTGATTTGGGTTTCTCGAACTCTTGTCAACTGCGAAATATTGAACACCAGATTACTTGACATTAAACGAAGCAAGCAATCAAAAATGCCATGTAAAATCCAAATTTGAGTTTCTCGAAGGATGATTAGGGTAGAATGCGTGGTAAAACCGTTGTCAACTTGGCATGTCAACTAATCTAAAAAATCGAGCGATTAGCGGCTGTTCAATTGTAATCGCGACGAATTGTTGAATATATTTTCGAAGTTTTTATTATGTTTTTCGCTAATTCTGAAGATTTTAATATACAAGACGGACTCCGATATGAGATGCCCTAATATTACGACCTGTGATGAGTTTTATAACGTTTTTTTTTATACGTCCTGCATTTTCTGTGATGACTATTTCTTCGAAGATAATTTATGGGCAATGATATGAATTTATTACATATTGAGGTAATAATAGATCAGAAAAATAATTCAGGTAATAACAAAAACATAAGTAGGTACCTATAATATTATGTGATAACCTAGATTTATTAATCTCATAATCAACATAACGTTGTTTTAGATCATGTTTCTGAGTTCAAATAGCGAGAAAGGAAGCACTATTATGTAATAATACTTGAATCTTGTGGTTTAACACATAATAATTGCTTTCTAGCATGAAGATGCTATTGAATATTTGCTGAAGAAAAAATGGCAGTGAATGTGGCGGACAATGTTAATGATACTTCAGTGTGCTTCCCCTATAATATCATTATATGTAGTAAGGTGAGATTATATATTTTATTGTACCTAATTCCAATTAAAGAATCATCATCTTAACAGCATGTACTATATACTGACTAACCCTCAGCGGGTTAGTGATATGACACAGGCTCAGTACATTTCTAGTTATATTATTTATGAGCCTTTTCCAACCACAGAATTTATAATAAAAATTATAACATAGAAACCCTAATTGAAGTAACCTCATTAAAATAAAACAATCATTAAAATATTACATTTATTTTATTTTTGTCTCATTATTTGTAAAAATACACCGAAGCAAACTGTTTGGGAGTATTATTACTTTGTGTTTTTGAGTTCAACTATTTTCATTTTAAATTTTTCTCATTCCAGGTATGCATGTTGCAGGCATCTTTCTGCCAAACTGGAGAAGACTGTACTGTGTAGCTTCATTATCCTGCGAGACATATTGCCTTTTTATCTGTAATAAAGAAGTTTAAACATATTGAATAATCATTTGCACTAATTTATAGAACCATATTTTATAGGATAATATACAATAAGGGCATAGACTTCACCACCCTGATAACATTCTTGGATTAATTTCAGTGTATTTTCATCTGAAATATATTTTACTTGTCGAGTAAATAGGTAATATAATTCCATGTAGGGATGTACCGATGTGTGCGTAGTATAGTAATGAATACGAATAGTAAAATTGTATCTACACTGTAGTTTGAAAGATTTTACTTACCAATATCATAATAATATCAGGAAGCGCTGTCGCAACTATTTCAATTGTTATTGAGGACCCATTTTAGTAGTACTTTTCTGGAGTACCTTTAGCTCCAACGACATGAAGTAAGAATGGTTTTATTGTGTTGATTTATTTCTGAAAATAGATAAACACATTGCAACAAGTCACTAAATTGTAAATGGCACGTAAAGAGAATTAGCACGGTATAATTATACTTAGATATCGATTATGTTCTTCATAGGACTTTTATCCCTCAACAACAGTTAATTTTATACTCCAAAATCCTCTAAATAAATCAAGTTTTCACTTTCAAAGATGAAATCACAAGATAACCAAAATAAATAAAAATATAACCACAGACGTTATAGCAATGACACAGACCGAAAAATGAATGAACAATACGTGAAAAGAAACGTTGTTGCCATATCAATTAATATTTTCCTCGATCAAACAAACGTAGAACTGTGATTAGTTAATCTGTAGCCAAATATGTTTGATTCGCCTTTCTGCAATTCAATCAAAGTTTATAGCGCTGCTAAGTTAACTCGGTGATCAGATGAATGAGCGATTGAACATCGTTGGAGAAACCGGCCCTTACTCTTTCTGTCGCGACATGAACACCTCATCCGGCGGACCAATTCAATATAATTATTTACAGGTTATTTACATATCTAAAATGTAGCAAGTTTAGTATTACATAGCAACTATGTTTTTTTTACAATGCTAGTAAACAATACAATGTTCATAAGTATTACATCAGCAGTCCTATAGTATAAGATTTGCTAAGTTTGGGACTAGAGCATGATTGTGATTGATAGAGGTTATTATCTGAAGAGGCGACTTTTGTAGTTTTAAGGTGACGGCGGAGTCGGCCGAAAAGGCGTTGGAAGGATGACCACGAAAAATATTGATGAAATGTCGCCAAGGACGGGATGAGTAGAAGACTTTGGGGGAGACCTTTGCCCAGCAGTGGGATAATATAGGATAAGTAAAAAAAAACATCTTTTGAAACGCTATATCAGTAAGTCATATCTTTAGTAAGTCATACCTTTATTTTTATACTTCACAGATTTTATAATAATCTATTTACGGATTAATCAAAAAGAGCTTTGAAACCTATAAATTCTTGAGTAATATTAGTTAGGCCTGGCTCTCGATAAACTTTGGAAATTATAGCAGCCTTACGTGAGATTAAGCAAGTTATCCTATTGTGGTAGTTTCTGAGCCATTAATCACAGCCTACTTACGTTACGGATATTTTGATGATCCGTGTTCAGTAAGTATACTTAAAGGGCCTTGGCCAAATATGTATCAAAACTTGGTATCCTTTATTTTGACATTTTGAGTTATGATAATATTAAAATTAAAAGCAGTATTATTTATGAAGCTGCACTGATTGACAAAATAGCAGATTTATCGAAAAGCAGCAGGAATCACAAGATATTAAATATTTCACCTTAACCTCTATATTTTATTCAATTTTGCATTTTCATAATGTTTTTGGCCAAAAATACTAACCAAAGGAACGGTTGAACTTTGAAGCTGAATCTATAGAAATGTAGCATTAATTATTATTGATTATTAATAATTAATATAAATATACCTTTCTTCTGATATATATCCTGTATTATCTTTATCCCAACGAGAGAGAGCAGCCACCAGAGTCTCTTCGGAGTCAAGTTCCAGGGTTTTGTATCCAAGAAGGTTGACGAACCCATCGAAGTCAAGAGGATTTGGAGCCTGGATCAGAAAAATATCGTCCTCATTGTTCCTGTAACTTATTGCGAACCCCAAAAAGTTTTAAGAAGAAATAGACCTCCCATTTCACCCTTTTAATGAAGTTAAGAAGAACAGTTACTGTCTGCAGTAAACGAGCAAACTTAAGTAAGGAATCTAAGTAAATTAGAAAGCTACTGACTTTCGATCTACACTGCGCGATCACCTTAAAGACTGTGCATAATTGCGTGTAAGTTTGCAGTTTCAGCACGAAGTGTAAATCAAAATCGAGATAAGAAAGTTAGTTTATATTTTGCAGGGTAGTCATAAAACTTTCACGATCTCGTAAACAGACGATGCAGTATAAAATTCTATAGCATTTGACACGTTCTATTTCTATATAATTCAATTTATAGATTAAATCAGATTTTCATAGTTATGGTTTTATGCTGATGAAGATTTTAGTACAACGGATGAAAAATATAATAAGTATAAGATTTTAACATACATGATAAATAATTAAGCAAAAAAGCTGTTTAATATTATACCTACTTACTTGTATTCTAAACAATAGTGAACTAAACACAAAATTAAAACATTTTTATTAGGTACACACTCAATTTCTTAAAACATATTTTCAAACACCATTTTATCTTAATCTGTTTCTCTGGAGCTCACTCAATATATAATTCAAAAAGATTACCATCAAAATGTTGCCAACATAATCTTCACCCAAAATACAATCTTAGCGACCTTATAAAATGACAGAGCTTTTGAAAGGACTTTGTTCGGGTCTCATAAAACTTTGGTAAACAATACTTACCGGAATTAAAAGAAAAACAAAGTTTTGTTTTGATGGAAACTTTAGTAAATACGTTTACCGGTTTTGTTTTTGTGACAAAATTGTTTAAAATTCTTTTTGAGTTATATTTATTTTGATTTTTGTACGCGGTATGTTTTGAAAAAACATGCTTAGATATGGTTTTATTCTAACACGCATTATACAAATTAAGTAACTAAGTAACTGTCGTACATATGCATATAAAATACTTATGAAACAGTTGAGCTATCTACAGACCGTTGCAAACGATCTAAAGATAGTTCAACTGATCCAAATCAGTACCAATCGGAAGCGTACCCAAGATACCGGCTGCATTGCCGCGCTGAATAGCAATGCTGATACCCTGGGTTAGATACTCACCAGCCCTCGGGTCACCCGTCGCTGCGACTAGTTACTGCCAGTGATTACGCGACTTTTTAAAATACAAAAATAATTTTTGGATTTTGCTAAGATGCCAATCAATATATAAAATATACACCTTCTGCATACTACCATCCAAACTCCTAACAACGATATTTTGTTATATCAAGGTTCTGTAACCATAAATCTTCAACGCATACCCAATTAGCCAGCTGGCAGCGATAGCAGTGATCACGGGGATACCGATAGAGACGACATTTATCTTCATGTATCGTAGGGCCAAACATTAATCATAGAAGAGAAGACTTGTTTTGACGTACTTACACGTGATTTCAGTACCTACCTCTACCATGAGATGTCACAGTAAAATCGCCTGACTTTACTACAGTAGTTACGTCAATATTAGTATTATGAATTTTAGTACCTACCCAACTATCCGCTAGAGGCGCTGTACAAATCTTCATACATTTTTTTAACTACAGACGCTAGCGAGTGTAATAGTAAAAACTCATGGTAGTACTCCTGAACGTTTTTTTCATTGCATGTAACAATTGACTGTTGCGTAATATGTGACCTCTTTAATTGGCTAAAGAGGTCACTAGTGGTCAGGGTCACACATTCCACGTCACGAATCCCAAGATAAGAAATTCAAAAATATGATTGAGTACTGCAATGTCAAATTATTTGTAAAATGTCAATGTAGCTAAGAGATGGCAGATTCCATTTTCAATAATGGAATTCGAGTTTTAAATAGATTTTCCATAGCAGATGTTTTTTTTTTATTACGAAATAGATTTTAAGAAAATAATAATATTATCTGTAATTTCTTGTTTAGCTATATCGTCCAGTTCCTTATTTTTACTTATTCTATAACTTATGTAGAATGGCTAGCATGACTCATTTGCTAGAGGCAGTTAGTTTTAAATATCAAAACGAATAATGGTTAAATATATTCTAAGTAAATGAACACACTAAATGAAAATAATTTTTACCTCCGCCAGCATATTTCGTATTACATTTTCGTCGGTTTTATCTCCAAGACTGATGAGTGTTGCTTTCAAATCGCTGTAGTCGATGCACCCGTCGCCGTCCATATCGAACAGTAAAAATGCCTGGGAAAATTATCGATAATATGAGATTATCAAAAAAAAAATTGTAAGTCAAGTATGTACTTAGTAATAATAATAACATACTAATAACGACGTGTACTATTAATAACGTATACTAATAATAACGTACTTAGCATAAATAATCTAACTGGAAATAAAAACTACTTTTAATAATTTTGCTGGAGACCTGTTCAACCGCCTAAAAACATTGAAATGTGGAGGAGCAAAAAAAAATGTTCTAGCATGCAAAGAGTTTCAATATAATGTGAATTTTAAAAAAATATAAATCGTAGATGTCAGCATATATGAATTCTGAAGGCTGAGCTGTGAATTTGAATAAATACAACGAAGAAAATGTGAATTTTCATGTACATTCACGATTGTAATTATTATTGTTGGATGAACGCGAGCTGATTTTGCTTTTGTGCAGAATTCAACTTCACATCTGATGGATCATCTACTTACAAAGTATAAATATATTGCGGTGTTATGTAAATTTTCCTTGGGAAGTTGGTTTTATAAAATGACTCAAAAAATATAATTTGTTTTTCCGTTGTTTATGTACTTAAGTAAGTATAACATTTATTTGTATCAGACCTTAAAAATTAAGAAAGGTTTTCAACGAGACTAGTTATTTGTAGGTAATATTTAGACTTTTTCTAGGTCAACAAATTTTTATCGTTTTTTTACATAAAAGCGATATACTTCTCACAAAACTTAATTAAGATCTAGCTTACCTTTTTTGAGATATTCTTAATAATGAGTATATTATTTAGGCTGGTTTACGTCCAAGTAGATAATCTTTTCATGTCATATTTTGTTGATTGCGTCCTGTATGACGCACTTATTTTATTGGTAAACATTCTAAAACAACTCTCAGGCATATAAGTAAAGATTGAATAAACAAAATACCTCTTTCAGTTCAAACACCTTATTCTCGTCCAGCTCAGCCAAAACATTAGGGGGGAGACACAGTGCCTCCCTCGCGCGGGACGCGGATCGAGACCGCGATGTCTGCGGGACCGCCATTTCCTCCCGCTCCGATATAGAGCTAAAATAAAATAAAAATAAAAGTAATCAGTGTTATTTTGATACTTTTGGCACTTCGGAACATGCTGTGTTCTTTTCCATTTGTTTCGAACTCATCTTTTGTTTTTTAAGCGCGATTTTTATGTGATGATTAGTTTTTGTGTTTTTGCAAAAGTATCACGCACGAGCAGAGTAAAGGTATTTGGATCAGTTGAACTATTATATAGATCGTTTGCAGTCTGTAGATAGCTCAACTGTTTCTTATTTATTTTATATGCTCGTAGTTTATGAATAAATATATAAGTATTTCACTGTAAAAAGTAAAAAGCTGAGAGTTATGTTTAAATACACGGTGTAAAAGACAATTTTCTTGAAACTTTTTATAACAAGAACATAAAAAATCCACTGAAATATAAATCCTTGGACGGCTATAATTTTCAACGTAACGCCTTTCCAAAGTTTCTTACAACGAAATAAACCTTTTGTTAAGACTTTCAAAAGACGGGAATTAAAAATTAAGAACTGTAGTATAATGGTAGAAGGGATGATTTTACTGTTGTCAGTGTTAAAATTAACTTTTTAATTATACTTTACAGTTGAGTATTTTTTAAATAATTAAGCTGGTTCATACGTAAATGCAGTAACAGTGTGACATTAATCCAATATATTTTCATAATAAACAAATATATGTTTTTTTTTTCTAAGTTGACTAATCTGATAAGCAAACCTTTGTCGTCCAAAAAAAATTATTTCATCAAAGAAAGCGTTTTATAAATTGATAAACCTTTCTAAAAATCAGATTTAATTAGAACAGAATAACTACGAAACTAAACTAACCATAAAACTACTAAATCGTTTATTGTTATTTAAGGTAAATAAAATAAATAAATATTCGCGGACATTTCACTCATCACACTCTAGTCCCAAACTAAGCAAAGCATACTATGGGAACTAGTCTGATAGAATACTACATATTATATTTGTAGACACTTATACGTTTGTTTTCTCTACGGAAATGAATAAACATCAAATAATTTATGACTCACTCTCCAGTTGCGACTGATTGAAGGAGGTTCTCTTTGAATTTTTTTATTTCATCCCTCGCGGATTCCAACTCAGAACTGCGGCGACGCTCGCCTCTGGATTTCTGTGAAAAATATTTTTACATCATATTTTTGTAGAAGTTTTAGAATTAATCTGAAAATTCAAAATTCATTACTTATCATGTTTGCTATTTTGACTTGAGCGCTTTTAATTCAAACTTTAAAGTACATAATTTAATGCATCAAGTAGATATTTAGTAATTCAATCGAAGTTAATTAAAACTATTGACTACATGTCATATCAAAAGAGAGCTTATTACGTTTTTACATCAACAAATACATTTATAAATTAATGTAAGTACAAAAGAACATTAATTTGATAGCAACATTTTTGTTGTTACGTAATATAACAAAACCTTCCGATGAAACTGGAATAAAGTTCTAAAAATAAACAATAGGTACGAATTTCAAACGATTTCGAAGGACAATCTTACATTTGAATTTGGGAACCGACAAAAAGTCATGGCGGCTTCGAAGCGGAAAATTACTCGTCGGGTGTACTCACAATTAAACCGACGAAAGGTATTGAAAGCTCTTGCTAGAACAATGGGATAAACTTACGAAAATCTGATACTCACGGCAGGTTTCTGGAAACCCAAATCACGATTGATCCGAGTTTGACACATAGTAATTATTTGATTTTTTCGTTCGAGAAACCGGCCGTTAATATATTTATTGCATTCATAATGGTACATGTCAGGATACAAATATTGGTAATGTCAGTTGGTAATGGTTTAGTACCTAAAGTTTAACCTCCTATCATATAAAAAGTTAGCGTTAACTTTATGTCATCATTACGTATAGTAATCAATACATCAAGTCTGCGCTAACTTTTCATTTAGTTGTAATATTAATTTAGATTTAATAAAATAATAAAATATACTTATATCTTTAATATTTATTAAAGCTACACTGCGCGTTAACGCCAATATATGTATATAATAAGTATATATATATATATATATAATCCCTACTTGTGGAATTTTAAAACTAGATATATCCATAACATAATTATTGCCAAAGAACTCATATTATAAAAATGCTAGAGAAACTGTAATAAAAATATTACGCTCAGATTCATGTATAGTGTCAATATTTTAATTAAAAGCTTAGAGTTCGTTTTTTTTTAAATTTATCTTTGATGAGTCCGCCACTGGACGGAAAATAAAGAAAAATCCTTTTTAAATTCGCTCAAAAATCTACCTTTGAGTAACCAAACACTGTGGAATTTAAAATTCATAAAAACATAGTCCAGAATACAGAGAGATCTTCAAGATTCGAGCTTGCGAATGGTTACATTATTCAGAATAAGACATACATAAGTAGCCTTTCGTCTGCAAATCGTCTGCGCGCGAAAACGGCGGATGTGCGACATGCGTTTTTTTGTGGTCGGCGCGCGCACGCCGCTTGGTAAATGATGGATGATTGTACTTTATTTTACTACTGTTAATATGTATTATTATACCTTTTTGAAATCAGCTTGAAATACTCTAACTACTTGAACAATCATTATTACTTATTTACAAACGTACATTTTGCTACTCGAAGTCAAAGATTTAGTAAAGGGAAAAATTACAAGTTCATGTACGAAAACCTCTAAATAATTCAAATAAGAAGTTTTTTAAATCTAATAAGAATTTGATTTAAAAGTTTATGCACCATTATATGATATAAATTCAACAGAAACAACATTTCAATACATTTTTGACAAAAAAAAACAATCACAAAAAAGGTTCGTTATCGGCAATCTTAGCGCACAGCTGTAAAGAGTTCCACTTTCAAAGATTGTTTATAAATTCCACGAACTTCAAGTGGCCCTTTTAATGGCTTAAGCCACTAGAGTGGTTCATAAACTCTGTTTTAAACAAAGAATCTCACATCTCAAGCATATTATTTACGATCTGTGAAATAAATACCAGACCTATTAAAAATCACCATCAAATACACACTTTCAATTTGCGCGATGTAGTACAAAGTAGGTTCAATAAGTTAGACAAAATCATTAGTATCCAAAAACTGTAATATATTTACAATAGATTCGTGATAAAATAATCACCTGTTACCATACAAAAACATTTAGAAATAAAACAATCAAATCTTTAAAAAACTTGCCATTTTTTATGATTACAGTGCCAAGGATCAACCAATGAAACTGGATGTGGCATTTTAGTATGTATCGTCAATTCGTTTTCGTTCATACTGTACGAGTTTGGCTATTGAACAAAAAAAAGTACTTAACAAGAAATCAATAATAATTAAGAAAAACATTAAGAAAAACATTAAGAAAAAATAATAAACATTAAAATCGGAATGATGATGATGATTATCCGAAGGAATAGGTAATAACGTAGTACATACCTACTCAGTTACTTATTTATCTAATAATAAAACATTAAAATCGAAATTATGATGATGGATGACATACTGAAATGCCACTTCCATTCCTATTTAGATCCGGCAAAATGGTCGGTACGTTGACCTTTGAGCGCGTGTATCGGGCTGTCCGTCGGTCAGCTCCTGATTCATGCGTGGAGTGCTTGTATTTATTTCCCTATTTTGAAGAAATACAATTACATTCTAACAATATAACACCGAAATAACATAAAAATATGTATTGTTGACCTATTTCATTCGTTTTTTTAGTAAAAACAGTTAGATATTAGGTTAAAACAAAGGGATTTTGTTAGAGTACTTCGCAAAAAAAAATTGGGTGTCTGTAGAAATTAGCAAGATTTTATATCTAAAAGTTATCAAAACCGAAACCAATGAATGAAAAAACATTAAAAACTTATCTGTTCATCGTTATTTATGCGCCAACAACAATAACATTCACTTTTCACACTGAAATACCACAACAAAACACACACTTGACACACGACAACCGGCCGCGACAGCGCGCGCATTTCGACTGGCCATGTGAACTTTTTCTCCTTTGGTCGTAACTGTTTATACTAATGTTACCTGTCTCTGTTTCACTACGAAGCTAGGGAATAAGTTAGAGAAGTGCAGCTATCTGTTTCTACCCTTAATTTTGTACTTAAAACTGAGACTGCGGGATCGGTCAGGAGCTGATCACGCGACAGATTTGCGAGTTTTGATCGTGATCAGGACCTGTGTTTTCGACAGTCGAAGGGGTAGGTACCTTAGCTGAGCCTTCTTCATCCATATTTCTTGAATTTCCTTTAACACAACTTGCGCACAGGTGATGCTTCCTACGACTGAGTACTGTGCAATTTTAACATTAGATAAATTAATTTTACATTGCATATTTTGTAAGATAATAATTTATATGGCGGATGCTAGATTTTGAGATTAGTCGAGACGTTTGCCACAACTAATTAATCTTTAGGCTGAAACTGTTCAACGTTTCCGAGTCAGTGAGTTGTTTGTGCTTCGTTCACGTGTACCATTTGCCTGGAATTGAAAGCAAGAATGTTTTGCTTATGTATTATTTAAGTTCAACTTAAAAGTTACAACGATGCAGGTTGGTCTTTTCAAAAAAACGATAAAGCCGCCCATTGTGTAACCGTTATTCATCTTTTTTTTGTTATCTGCAATTTCTTTGGTGTACCAATGCTATTTAACCTTTGCAAACGATCTATAGATAGTTCTGCTGAACCAAATCAGTACCAATCGGAAGCGTATTTCAATCTAACACCACTTAGATATTTTATGTGATATTTAATACCTATGATATCTCAAGTATCTCAAGGAGTTTTAATAAAGGTATTACCTCGACGTCGAAAAATTGTGTTGCACTTACACTTAGTTTCTTCGACACCCGAAGACTTCAATTTATATTTGTAGGTACGATTGAGTGCTAGGAAAGCTAGCTTTTTCTTTGAAATGGGATAGTGTCGATTTTAGAGGGTTCTCTGACAAATTGCATTCGTTACGTCTGGCTTAGATAAAACTAAACGATTTTTTTGTCATAGCGATCTTTTGTATCTCTAATTTGATTTGAATTTGTTTTCAAATGGTAATTTTATTCAACCAGTACTTTTGTTGTGCATGTGAACTTAAACTTCTATGAATTGATTAGGAATTATAGAGCACAAACAAACTGCTTATTTATCTCGATAGCCAGGTCAAAATTTGGTGGTTTGGTTTTCACTTTCATAAAAAATGACAAAAAAATCATTAGAAAACACTTTGCTCTTCAAGACTGCGTTTATAAAACGCTTTAAGCGGGTAGTTTTAAATCTATTGGTATAGTTTTGCTTGTGCCTAACATTAACTTAATATTACATAATTGATTCTCAGATTACCTAGTTATTGCAAGTTTACAGCTCGTAGCTCACTACAAAGCTGGGTTAAGCTTTAGCTACATATTAAATACATGAAATCACTTTATTATTTAAAATCATAAAAGAACATTAGATAACAAACATAACAATCCAATTATTGATTCCTTTGATAAATACATTGACATTGACAGAAAAGGCTAGACATAGATATGTTATGACTATAGATTGGTTATATCAGACCTACGACGACCCTGTAAAATAAAATAAAAAATCATTGATATAATCCTTTACTTAAACTTTTTACCTATATTCATTACTAGGTCTAGTTTCTTTCCAGTTCTTCTAAACTCTGGTCGCGACGAACTGTCGCCTGGAACCATTACAATGTAAAACATTTCAAAGTGATTCTTGTGATTTTATTGAGTTTAAAATGTAAGCCGTTTTTTTATTGGATGCCTTTAATAAATAAAATACTATGTCATTAGTTTTCAACATTAAATTGAGACATTAAGCTCAATACTAAGTATACCTACAGAACACAAGTTCTGAAGTTCCCTTTAGGTATACAATTTAGTTTAATTGCACAAGTATCGTATAGACGCCTTGCCGACAACTTCAACCATTTGTATTAGACCCACGAAGTCACAAGAGAATCCATTGATTTATATGGCTTCTGGTTTCGTATGGAGTCCAGCCAATATTGGTGGTCTCATTCAACACAGTTACAGCAGTAGTACATATTTTACAAATTGTCACTCAAAAACTGTGGTTATAAAAGTATGTTCGAAAATAATCTGGCCAAAAATGGATTATAAGATTTTTTTTCTTCTTACCTATAGGAATGATAAAACGTTTATTTTTATTATGCGCTTTATTAAAAAAAAACATTTTAGTGCAGTGGGAATCATTCTACTTTACTTAGACAAATACCGTGCATTATTATTATTTGCATTTGCTTTATGTTTGGTATAATATAAAATAGAATGATCAAAAAATAGTTGCGATTGGTATTTTCAACTATTTATATAAAGATTGGCACCTAGAATTATCTAGTATGTAAGACGATTCTAAATGATCCTTGTGATTTTATTGAATAAAGAAATATGTACTTATGTGATTTGATTTGATTGATATAAAATTAAATAAATGTTTATGATAAATATAGAAATAAACGCTCATATTTCAAATACCACACTGATATTAATTATGTTATATAATAATCAATTTTAATCATTAATAACTAGTCGATATAAAACCTTACAAACAAAGTTGCCAAGTTGACAAAGTTGCCTTCAAGTTGACCAACTCAAAGCAACGTAGTCTTACTTCAAAGTGACAGAAGCCGCTTCGATTTGGGACATACCCGTTTTCCTCATCATTATCGTTAACAAAAGGATTGTAGTCGATTTACATTTCATTGCAGTGCCTTTGTGATGGTAGGCAATTTCGTCTATCTCAATTAATCAAAACTCCATTATAGTTCAATAGGGTTGTAAGACCGGGTTCAAAGGCTTCGATAGTGCCTGAGTGGCTGAATCGTTTTAAGCTTTTGAACTGAAATGGTAGTGTTATTGTCTTACTCGAATTGTAACCAGAATCAGTTTCTTTTGTCTTATTGATGGGATCGTCTTGCGGATAGATCCATAAGGGTCCTTGTTGTAGGAAAGTGTTAGTTTCCATCATCATCATTATCCTGTCCTTATCCCACGCTTAATGGGGACGGCCCAACGTATCGTCTTCTTCTACTTACTCCTATTTATATCTGAATTTACTCCTCTAAGATTTATATCATCTTTAACATCTGCAAAATTTATATAGCAACTAATTATTTATACTTAACAGAACCAATAAAATTATTAATATTACCTCATAAACCATTAACCCACATTTCGAGTTAACATGAAAACATTTTCCAGCGGAAAAGCCGGCCAAGTTAAAGAGACAAAAACACCAGTTGGTCCAACTATTAAATCACCAGCAAAACGTGGATTATAGCAGCAAAACAAAAGAGCATCTACCTGGTATTCCTATCCGCCGCAGTACACCGGCATTTATCACGCAGGTTAACGCCACTGTCATGCACCACGCCTTGTCACTTCTCGAAACTTTAATGAAAAATCAACTCTCTTGTATCAACTTTAGGGTTCAATTAGATATTGATTTTTGTTCTGTGTTTACGTTCTTTGGCAAGTAGATGTGTTGTGATGTCTCTATGTGTAGGAAGAAGATGATGTTTGATCTATGTTGGGTGTTACTATGTAGGTATTTTAAGTACGAAACGTACAAAAAAATATATTTTATTAGGAATCAATCAAACGAATTTCCATAGCATTTGCTTTATTCGGGCCCAGATATCAGTGTGATATGTCTATGATTTTTTTTTCAGATAATACACACACTTTGAAACTTTGTTGTTTTATACTAAAATCTTACAACAATCCGTTCAGTTACAAATGTATCCTTAAATCAGACAGATAAGGTTCAAAATAGCTTCCACACAAAACTTAAAGTGGATGTTTCAGTTGCAAGTTTTATTATATTCCTTGCTATTCCATGTTAGCTTACACTCGCTAGTTATTTGATGGCAGTTAGTTATGTACCACAAAATGGTTGCACGTTTGGTTACTCCACTTACCGTTTCTGAGTAGATACTGAATTTTCAGTATAGCTTTTACACGGTGAGGTCAATAACGTTGTGTAGAACCTACTACTATTATAAACGTGAAAATTTGTATGGATGGAGGATGTATATTTGTTACTGATTCACGCAAAAACTACCTACTTAATAGATTTTAATGAAACTTTACAATCAGAATAAGTCAGGCTAGAATTTATAAAGATATTGTGCAAATCATCCACAATATAACGATATAAGTGGATGTATAGTAGATAGTAGATAAATATTCATGGGCATTATTATTCTATCAGTACAACGCCATCTAGTGTATAATTTAAAGTTGCCAAGTTGATGCCTGTATTGCTGTGTTTCGGACTAAAGAGTATAGGACAGGCACATGCAAGGGCGGGTCCAGCTTTGGCGCCAAGGGGGGGTCACATAGTCGTGGTCAAGTATTAATCAAGTATTAGTCAAGTAGTAACTTATAATTTAGTTTTGATAATGTAATTCCCAAACGTTTGCCATCATACAAAGATATTATATTAAATTAACTAAGTAAAACGAGCACAGGGCCCTCCCCTGGTCATGACCCCTCCTAGATCCGCCGTTGGCGGGCATGACATACCCGACTCGGACGACGAGGGATACTTGTAGGTAGCTACACCGCGGACACCCCATACCCGACTTGGACGACGAGGGATACGTGCAGGTAACTACACCGCGGGCATGACATACCCGACTCGGACGACGAGGTATACGTGCAGGTAACTACACTGCGGGCACCACATACCCGACTCGGACGACGAGGTATACGTGCAGGTAACTACACCGCGGGCACCACATACCCGACTCGGACGAGGAGGGATACGAGCAGGTAGCTACGACGCGGGCACCACATACCCGACTCGGACGAGGAGGGATACGAGCAGGTAGCTACGACGCGGGCACCCTATATCCGACTTGGACGACGAGGGATACGTTCAGGTAACTACACCGCGGGCATGACATACCCGACTCGGACGAGGAGGGATACGTGCAGGTAACTACACCGCGGGCACCACATACCCGACTCGGACGACGAGGTATACGTGCAGGTCGCATACGTGCAGGTATACGTATGACGGTCACATAATAGGTAACATGTATAGTTTAATTATTATTGAATACTTATACATATAGGTACATACCTAAACATAAACCTACATAGTAATATATTATGCTTATGTGTTGAATATGAAATCCAATTCATTCAGTCGATACACATCGTTCAAAATGTCCAATAATTGACACATAAATCAAACAAGATACAATATTCATTTCAATTGATTACTAGAGGGAATAGCTTTGCAAATGTTAAATTATGCAATTACCCGCGTGAAAGGAATTTATGTTGTGTACATTATACATTCACTGGGACATACATAATAATTGTAATTAAGCATAGTAGAGCTAAAAAATCTATTGGGAAACTTATTACTAGTTAAATGAATGAACTAACTGCTGAGCACCTAATTGTAATGATAATATTATTTATCCACTACTTATTTATTTATTTAGGTCAACAAATAAAAAAATCACAAAAATAAATTAAATAATAGAGTAAGTGGCCTTATAGCTGTGTTCCTCTAATTATAGGGTGCCACGACATGCGTTAACATTGACTCAATTAGACAAAAAAATATATACACACATAGTTCAACTTACAACCATACATGAAATTCTGTGTGTTGCGGTACAAGGTATAATGGAAGATAGAAATCCAGGTATAGACTAGAACCCACTACCCGCAGTCCGGAAGGTAGATACATGCCGAGTAGTACCTTTGTTTTCCCATTACGTACTCGTAGGCTTGAAACTTAATACCCTATTGTTCTCGTGAGTGCTTTCGATGCGAGTGATGTTTTGTTCACAAAGATAACATTATAATATGTATAAAAGTGTATTCTGATATAGTAAAGTAAGTTTTTGTATTTTTATCAACCGATTCGAGGAAGCTCTTAATTTGACTGTGTGTTTTTCGTATATACGATGGTATACTATTATGTATTACGCATTTATGCCACCAATGAAATGATGTTTTTTTTTTTTTAAATTAATTATTATTTTACAAGTTAAAAAGTATCTTTATTTACAAACAAACTTACGACTATATATATATAATAATATGATGAATTAATAATGTTAGATATTCCAGAGGCTATTTTGAACTATAAAACGATGTTAAAAAGATCATACTTAGTTCAGGGGTGGACCGATAAAAATATCATTAAGATCTGTACTAGGTAAGTAGCCGTCTTAGTGTAGTAGGTATCGACGAAAAGTAGTTTATTTTGGTTAAAAATTTATGATATTGTTTATCTATATCAATAAAACCATGAGTACGCTGAGATATATACATAAAAATCATAAAAGTAACAACCTATTTCCTGAATATGATTGAATACTTACATTTTGCCAAGTTTTATTATTTTGTTTTTTCTTTGATCTCATTTCCTTCCGATACCCAATTCGCGTTATTGTTTTTATTTATCGAGGTACAATACATTCTATTTCATCATATGAGATGGACTAATAGGGTTTTGCACACTGACCGATACCGGTATTTTCACTAACTTTAAAATGGAAAGGTTCTACGCTGAGCGATACCGGTACGGGTATTTTTAACCAGTTTCTAAAAAGAAAAAGCCCTCAATTCTATTGTTTTTTTTTGTGTGCATAACTTTTTCCAGGTGAAGTGATTTTTTTTAATTGTAACTTTTACTGTAAAGTAGGTAGTTTTTGTGTTAATATTTTCTTGTAACTAATAAATACCAATCTTGGTCCTTGGTCGATTGAAGTCGGTTTTTAATTAGCACTAAACATTATTATGGTGTAAATATCGTGTCGTTGTGTACAAATACCTAATGAAAAAGTGGAAAATCTCCTTTAGGGTTTATTTTTGTGTGGGTCGGCTGTACCTACTAAAAGTCATCACAGGTAAAGTACTCAGTAGCGTGGTACAAGTTAGAAACTAAACGCATACACGTACGTTCTTTTGTTTTTATGTTGCTCAGTATAGAAGAATATAATGTTGTGCAGACCCAAACACCTCATAGAGATAAGAGGAAGAAAAATTATGATTATTTGGTTTAGTATTAAAATTAGCTTTACCTAAAAAAATGTTAGTTGATGCACGCTAAAAAGTAAGAGAGAATATGTTCTTTGTAAAACTAAGTAGGTAGTTGACATTATAAAAAAATATGTTAGTTAAATCCATGTTCTGATGAAAAAAAAAAGTCATTATTCCTATATAAAGCCTATAAAGTTTTATTAAAACAATATTTTATATGAACCTGTTGCTTATTTTGTAAACCATCATTTTCACCAATGTATAAAGTTGAATGCCCTGCCTTGCTAAACAAACTTATAACAAAACCTCATTTATTCTGCGCCACCGAGGACCGTAGTAAAATATTAATATTTCATAGCAAACTAGGATATGTTGTCGTTTCGTTACCTAGACTCCACGGAGCATCAGAGTGAAAACTGACTTCATTTTTGCCCTGGGTATTTACGGCTCCCAGGGGGCGCTTCAGTCGCACGACGTAACTCATTTTTACATACAGAAAATGTATATGTTTCTTCACCTTTACGCCCAACAGAGTGCCTTAAAATGTGCTGGGTAATTTAATTTTAGGATTGAAATGCTTTGAACATAGCATTTATTTTTAGTAAGTATTTATATTATGACTTTCTATATCAAAGGCCCCAACGGAAGACCAGCGCAGGTTGTATTACCTGCACATGCTGAGTTGGGACCTTTTTGCAAATAATTACTACTAGTTTTATTTTATTTTTTGTTTTATTCACGTGACAACGTCTTATAATTCGATAGAGCGGGCTGCACGCACGAAAAAGCATGACTCATGAGGCGTTCTGAGGCGTTCTGAGGCGTACCATGAAGTGACGTGAGTGTTGTCACGTTCTACTATCGTCATTAAACCGACTTTACAGACAATTTTTATTTAATTGCAAATAAACAGTTTGAGTTTGAGTTTATAATATACTAATAAGCGAACATGCCGTGGTTAGGATAAATTCCAAGCGTATACTGAGTTTATTTTATGTTTTTATAAGCAAAATCCAGCTTCAGTTTCGAGACCTTGCAGTACTCAGTGCAAGAGCTAGAATACTAACAACAGCATTCTACTTTAGGATCAAAAGACATAGTATATATATTTCAGAAATCAGAAATATTTTATTGTTTAACTGTTGTACAAACATATCTTAATTTTAAGTAGTAGGTACAAGTTTATACAGTGAGAGAATGTTCAATGTCTAAAATTTGTTGTTTGACTAGAATCATTACTGTTTTTACTAATATAAACAAAACCTACTTAATTCGCCATTGATAAGTAACACTAAAAACAAATTTTCAAAAGAAGAAGATAAAATATATGGGACTATTCCTATCCACCAAACAAAAAAATATGATCAAAATGGGTTCATAATTGGAGAAGAATTCACGTAACAAAAACAATAATCAGTAGTGTTAAGAACCTCCTTGATCGGTGTCAGATAAAAACAATTGCAGGAACAGAAGTATATTTTGTTACTTAACTATCACTTTAATTTATAAACCAACCAGTAACACCTATGTTCTTACTCCAATCTACATAGTAACAATGTAAGCCTTATTGTACTGTACAGAGGTCTTCAATTAGCCGGCTTAAGATTATTGATTATGAAAGTACATAGAGAGCATAGCACGAATCGTAAACGTATTTAAGATACACTGCGCGCTAACACTGCAACAACGTTCCACAATATAGCTGATCTTGAAGTGCAGTGATGTTGAAGACAGGCGTCACAGCTCAGTTGGTAGTAGCTCTGCCTTCCATGCTGTGCGTCGTGGGCCCGATTCTCACCCAGAGCTAATGTTTGTGTGACGAACATAAATATTTATTCTGTGTCTGGGCGTTACTTTGTATTCTATATATTATGTATGAAAAATAAATTATAAGTAATCTATCAGCGATCTAGTTCCCATACAAGCTTTGCTTGGTTAGGCTAGAGATGTTAGAATTTTTCGTGAATATTTATTTATTTTTAGTTTATATAAAATACGTCACTGTTTCGATACGTTTACGATTGCCACATTTATTCGTGCTCTGTTCGTCTCTAGTTCTGTTTGGTTAGGACACCGCTGTACTATAAGACGGCTACGGTGTTAACGGTCTGGTTTACGATTGATAACCTTGTTACTTGACGTGTCTCTTGGTGTCTATAAGCTTTGGTTGTCAACGAATATTATATTAAGAGGGAGTGCACTAAAATCGCAAACACTTTGAAATTGTTTTTAATAATGTAAGTAGAACCAAAAATAAATATTGTTGAGTACAGAAAATTCGTTCGCTATGATATTCAAACATTAATTGAAAATTATCCTATTTATAAACAATTTTATCAATTTTACAACACCAATTATTAGGTATAAAGTTAAATAAAACACTTAGTGATTACGATTAACAAAATGTGAAAATTTATCTTTGGCTAGCAAAATTACAAAAATCTCACTTTAACTATCACATTACAAAAATATGTTGAATTTTCGATTTCATTCCGATTTTCGCAGCAGCTGAGCTTGCACACATCAAGAAATTCATATTCTTAGTAGAGCGCCCTCTTAATAAACACACCCTGTACCCACAGCGCCACACCGTATCTGAGATACACGGAACCGGTGTCAATCTACGTGTTACTGTATCCTGAACAAATATTTGTAAACCATAGCTGTTTGTGGATGTCAAACATACCTTTTGCATCGCTAGCCAACACATATTATACATATCAGTTTAGACGATATTAAACTTATATGACAGGCGTCACAGCTCAGTTGGTAGTAGCTCTGCCTTCCATGTTGTGGGTCGTGGGTTCTATTCCCATCCAGGACAACTGTTTATGTGATAAATATAAATATTTGTTCTGTGTCTTGGTGTTACTATGTATTCTATGTATGTATTTACAATAAAAAATGTATTTATGTATTATATCAGCAGTTTAGTTCCCACAGTACAAGCTTTGCTTAGTTTGGGACTAGAGCGTGATGTGTAAAATGTCCGTGAATAATTATTATATTGAAATAGCATTTGTAACACATTTATATTATTTTTTCGTATTCTTAAGTACATATTAATTTCACGCGCAAGCTCTAACTCTCTTAACCTAAGCAATTTTTGTTCTCTGAGAACTAGATAGCTGATAAAATAAATAATAATACTAGCTTAAATTGATTTTTTCTCTGGATGTATTCATTTTATTTGAACAGCGTTGGTTAGTGACACACAATAAAAAGCAATTGGTCAGGGCTCGGAATACCTCATAGATTTTTTCACAAAAACCCCACCTGCCTATTTATTTCATAGTATCTCATTACGGCAGCGGCATGTGTGGACAGATTTATGGGCTTGTTAAAAATTTCACGTGTCGAGGCCCGAGGTGCCGAGAGGTTGAATAATAGCTAGTTTCGCAGTTTTGCCCATTGGCATAGAGAATAAACTGAGTGTTTCCTATCCAGGTGTCACAGGCGTCACAGCTGGTAGTAGTTCTGCCTTCCAATCTGTGGATTGTGGGTTAGATCCCCACCCAGAGCAAATGTTTGTGTGATGAGACATAGAGAATAAACTTAGAGTTTCCTATCCAGGTGTCACAGCTCAGTTGGTAGTAGTTCTGCATGTGGATCGTGGGTTTGATCCCCACCCAGAGCGAATGTTTGTGTAATGTAAGTACATAAAAATGTTTGATGTGTGTTTGGGTGTTACTATGTATCCTATGTATGTATTTCCAAAAAAAAATATATTAAGCATTTTATCAGCAATCTAGTTCCCATAGTACAAGCTTTGCTTAGTTTTGGGATTAGAGCTTGATGTGGGCATTGTCCGTGAATCATTATTTATTTATGAAGCAAATACAGACAGCAAAGCATGGGACAAAGCTATCGTGCGGCCAATAGTTTTCTTTCTACATGCTTATTACAGACCTACAAAAAGACAGATGTAGATTTTATTATTTAGACATTTGTTGGCCGCACAGTCACGCTTTCTCTTTCTAGAGAGTGATCAATTTTGTGAGTACTTTCTCTATGTCTATGGTTTTGCCTAACACCATGCCCGGTAGACAAATGAACATCGAAAAAGGAAAGCGTGATAGGTTTACAGCTGTAGACAAATGAATATCGGAAACAGCGAGCATTGAACTAGTTTCGAAATGTCAATACACAAAAATATGTAAGGAAAATTCATTTCATCGTATTTTTTTGTTTAGAAGTATTCTTAATTTTGCTAATATAAATGAGAAGATACTCAATGGTTCTCCAAATATTTTTAATGCTAATTGGCTTCTCAAAAAAAACTTGAAAGGGTCTATGAAATTATCATGACAGAATGTTCAATCTTTGAGGCTGGCTCAAGTCAAAAAGGCTTATTTCAAGACACTTGTAACGTTGTACAATTCTTCAGTGAACAACCTCTTACAAATCTTGGAATTCACTAAAAATATAATTGAATTGAGGTTATTTAAGACAGTCAAACAGTCTTCATAATTCTTCATAATTTAATAAAATAACTTTCTGTTCTCGTACTCAGATATATTTTTTTAATCAGACGATGTATCTGTAGTATATATCTATGTATCTATACACAATTCACACATATACAAAGTGTATGTGTGTGAATCGTCACATACAAAGTGTGTGTATTGTCCATATAAAAATATCTACAAAATTAAAAATAAAACCTAGGAACTAAATGAGAGATAAAACATAACAGCAAACAAATCACAGTAAATAATTACAACGTCAAAACTTTTGTAGAAATATCATCGCATACAAAAGAAAAAGTATTCAATTCTCAGAAATGGCGCTATAAAATTATCGCAGAAAACGATAGACAAGAGGGAATGGCAAAATCGATAATACCAGCATTTTTCATTCCGTGGCTAACCGTACCCAATTGTAGACCGGGAGCAACGCATCATATTTGTACATCATTCCTTTCTCGGTCCACGTAGCTTTAGGGTTAGGACAATGGTTGTAATGCTAATTTGGTTTGCAGAGCTGTATCACTCAACTTACTTAGATCATAGTTGATAAAAATTCGACAGTGATAAATACAATTTTGAAATTATAATTATAAATTATAATGATCAGCGCTACATTTTACGTCTGTATATTTGTCAGATTAGTCTTTATGATAATAATAAATATTTAAATTGATTAAAGTTGGTTAATTGACGTATCTAAGTTACATCTCTTAAGATAAATTTATATAAGTACATGTTTGTCTATGGATTATGGTTACGTAAATTATGACGTAAAACAGAGACGTCTAGCTCTCAGACTATACAAAGTCAGGAAGAAAGGATTTGCGGAAAATACTCTGAGCATCTAATTCTAATTCTAATTCTAAGTGGGGGAATGAGATCTGCACTGACGTCCCGCAGTGGGGTGTATTGTGCATTGTCCCCCTGCTAACCTCACCCCAGCCAGCCCAACTCCTTAAAGTAACGGAGAAGGACCCTGGGTTGGTGGCAGCATTGTTCCAGCATCCCCGGTGTTGTTGTAGTGGATGGTGACATTGACGAACAGGACCCGATCAGCTCCTGCAGTCCCGTTTTGGACCTGGCTTCATTTGTGGAAGAGCAGTGCAGTAGCACATGCTCTACGGTTTCTTTTTCTTGTAGACATCCGCGACAGAGGTCACTGTCTGTCGCTCCGATTTTCAGTAGATGGTGATTTAGATCACAGTGACCTGTGATGATGCCCACCATCATTCTTAAATCTTCACGTCTTAGTTTGAGCAGCGTTGATGCCGTGTGCCTGTTCATTGCTGGAAGCATTGTTTTGGTGTGTTTGCAGTCCGGTCTGCGCTCCCACAGTTTCTGATGTTCCTTCTCGGAGTGCAACTTCAGTCTGTTTCTTATCTCCGCTGAAGACGGTTTGCAGAGTAGTATGTCGTTTGAGTTTGCCTTGAGTTTTGTGCCTTTTTTCGCTAAAGAGTCTGCCATTGTGTTGCCTGAGCATGAATCGTGTCCTTTGGTCCATCTTAGTTTGACGATATGCTTGTCGGCCAGACTCTGAAGCGCGGCGTGGCATTTAGCACTCTGAGCATTATTATTCACCAGATTATTTATCCTCCGGATATTAGCCCGAGGTTCCGTTATTTAAATAAACTAAATATTATTATTGTTTTTTGAATTGTGTTCTGTGTAGAGATTGTATGCATAATGTTTATGCAAACAAAATTTTATTGCTTAGCCGACGTATTAACTTACATTATATTTAAAGTTATTTTACTAAATAGCTGATGACTGCGACTTTGTCTAATTAAAGATATATTTTCACTCAATATCTTTATAAAATAAAGAATAGAATAGAATAAGTAAAGTACTTTATTTCAGTTATTATAAAAACTTAATGCTAGTACACTTAAACGATAAAAGTATATAAAGCTTATGTGTTCTGATATAAGTATATAGTTTTATTACAATTTATTCAGAAGTGTTTGTGTGAGTAACAAACATCTACCCCTTCCATACAAACTTTCGCATTTATAAATATTAGTAGAATTATTCACCTAGAACTTACTTAGGTATATTTGGTACTTGGAACCGCCATTTGTTTTACGGAGGCGATTTATGAGTTCATTTAATTTTATTGCGGTTTGTAGAAATATTTCTACTTTTGTTCATTTGAAATTTTTAGTTAGTTTTCTTTATTTGAATAACTTTTTATTGTGTACCTAAATATTCCGTTTAAAAAAAATTATGTTTAAAACCGATGACCGTGATGGTTTCAAATATTTTCGGTAGGCCTATATTCTCTCTCAAAACATACCAGGGTTTAAATCATGTTCAGTTTCTATAGTATTTCAATTGTATTCTGTGGCATTTCTAGTAGACTGTTGTGACGGTGACGTTATTATTGATAGTATGTAGGTATTTAGTAGCTGTCTTATCAGTCCACAAGAAATACCACAGAATACCGATGAGTTACTATAAAAACTGAACTTGATTTAAAACCTGGCCGGTTTTGAGAGGCTAGGTTAAGCGGGCAGGTTTGACGATAACCATGCGTCCTGCCCATAAAGTAGCGATTCCCAGCACTGTGCAGTGAACCGTCCGAAGACAATGAAGTGAAATTGGCTTCACATACACTGATGAGCAGTGAAACTTGCACTAAAGTGTATCAGCTAGGAATATAAAGTCACAAGCAAAAAAAGTTGTTTTTGTTTTTTGAACAAAATCTATTTTAAAATGTTACACATAGCACATCAATGAAAACCTCGAAAGTTATTTTGTTATAGTCAATCACTTTAATATTTTCATTTGGTTTCTTTGTATTTTTAATCGTCGAAAAAAACGGAGGAGTTTCTCAAGTTAATGTGTATTTTTTTAAATTATTATTTACTTTTTTAGAAGGTAAATTATAAACCAAATTACCTAATTAGTCTTCATTTCATTATTAATGTCATAACTGAAATAAAAAAAATGGGTGTTAATGATGATACGAAAAAATGAATGATTTTTTAATTTATTAATATTATTTAACGGAGTACCTACTCAATTCGAATTTATTGCTCGCAAATATAATTTTACAATGCGCTTCGTGCGTTTCATGTTAATAACAGAAGTCTACAGAATATCTGCAAAGATAGCTTTTGTATGCATGAGAATGCGGTGCTCGTTACATTTTGCCTGTTAATAACCACTGTGTATGAATGCAGTCCTCATCGGTTAATGAATAACCTTGCTAATGAAGTCTTCTAACGATGTGGGAAATGTGACAATGTTGAAAAACACCAGGCCAACATATCGTGGGTAATAAACACTATGGTATTATATTTGGTAGGTATAAAGTTATTTATACAAACGTCACTGCTCAGTTGGTAGTAGCTGATTCCATGCTGTAGATTTTGGGTTCGATCCCCACTAAAACAAACATGCCTGTGTCTGAGTGATAATATATATTCCAATAGTTTTTTTAGGAATAAAATGTACAATGTTTAATGTTTATAGTATGTGTGAAATGTCCATTTGAACCTATCGTTTTTGAGTCACACTGAGCTTTTACTATGCAACGTTCTGCAGTCAAGCTGCTGTTAACGCGTAATGTGAGTTAAAAAAGGGTTGCAACATGCAGATTGCTAGTTTTATTCGTGCTGACCCGAGATTCGTGAGTTTATGGATAGTTTTTATTGCCTCGAATGCCGAATCGGTATTTTGGTATTGCCTCACCGAGCCTTTGTTTTTAGATGAATTTATTCGTAACTATTTCTAGCCGACCGATGTAGCGCGGCAGGCGAAGGTCCGCCTGCGACGCGGAGGTTGCGGGTTCGATTCCCGCTTTGGGATAAATGTTTGTACAATCTGCAAATATTTATTCCGGGTGTTCTGGGTATTTTATATGTACTATAATAAAAAATATCTATCTATGTAATGTATTGTATTAAGTATTAATTGTATTAAGCTTGGGTCTAGATGATGTTGTGTGGATTGCCGGCATTATTTATTATTATTATTTCTATATGACTTGTACACTAAGCATCACCAAGTAGTTACAAGTTAAAAAAGCTACTACCTACTATGACAGATGTACTATGACAATAAAAATCGCAGGCTAAATGGACTTAATAAAATAAATAAATAGTTACGCATAGAACCATATTTTATTATGTTTACCAACAGCAAAAAATGGAGATCTTTTTCGTTGGTTTTAGGTTTTTTTTTTTTTTTTTTATTTATTTACCATTTAAAAAGTTAACATAAGTACGTAATCTAAATAGCATTAAGAAAACCACAAGGTTTGTAGGTTTAATGCTAAAATGAGTCTTCAACTTAGAATTTAAATTAGTTATGTACATAACATAACTACTCCTATATGATGGTACAAGATAAAGTAGGTAGGTACTAGCTAGCTTATGAAAGATGTATACTTATAATATTACAATCTTCAATTTCCAACACTGAAAATGAATTTACGTTGTCTAAACAAATTGGTGGCTGTAACAACAAAATGTTATAAGAAACGTAAACATTTATTGAGAAACATTAAACCTCGTCTTTGAGCCATGATAAAAAGTAGACAAAATTACTTTGGGGTACAGTCAGTAACAGTGAGTTTTTAAAAAAGCTTGGGAAATAACTTAAGTTTTGTCGCCAAATATTGAAGTTCACTTCGTTGTCTTCTTTGAACGGTATTGGGCCAATGCTATTTCAGCACATGAGATTGCTACAGGTTCTGACGTTGACTGTACATCGATAACATATTTTTTTCGATAACATCTTCAACACTACAAAACTACTGTTTTTCAATTAGATAAAAGTCAGCATACAGATCAAAAAAAAATTTTAAAAAGTGTCAGTTTCTCAAAAACTTTTAAAATTCAAGTGTTATTTTTATTTGCAAAGCATTTTTTCATGAAGAATGAATATTTGACCATATCGTGTCGTGTTGTGTAAACAACTTATAATATCCCCAGTGATTTCATAAATTAGTTACGTTGACTATCTTTTCGTGTTTCTTTGAATATGCTATAAATAATAACAGCGCGTCAGTACTGGCTTTGAAATAAACGAGCTTTGTAGATCGTTAGGTATTAATATCACTTACTCGTAAACAAGACAGAGAAGTTGAAGAGTAACTGTATTTTAATGATTATATTTGAGCACACATTTTGTAAAAAAAATATTCGCGGACATTTCACACTTGAGGTGTGTTTTCCTACCAGACCTATCTCTAGAAGATTTTCTCACATCCAATTTTAACCTATTTCATAAAACCTATGTGGACTGATCTAGATTAATGATGATTATGATAAACTGATGTAAATAAATTAACTATAATGAAGAACAAAAGACAATCATAATAAATAAAATCATGTTACAGTAGTGTGTTGGCATGTATGTTCACTTTGATAAAGAGCATTATCGAGAGTCCTGACCTACACTAAGTTTTATAAGTTTGAGTTTTATATTAAGCTCTCGCAGAGTGCAATAAAAATCGCCGAATAAAATTTCGGTCACTCGCATCGTAAAGTTCAACCTATCTCTTCAATCTATCACCAAGGGTCTTCAAGAAGGTCAATTTAGTGAACTTTCAATAAAGATCTCATTGATTTCAATAGGCTGTAATACTCATCCATAATACCGGTGACTTTATCGGGTTCCTTTCTCATATTTCTCCCAATTTATACGGGTTTGCCTTTTGCGGTTCCCTGACAGTTCTTTTCGCATATTCCGATTGGATTGAATTTATTCGTCTCAACCACCGATATTGGATCTACCCGCCTTTAATATTCAACCGTATCGGATTTTCAAAATAATGGGATTGTTTTAGGCGCAGAGTACATGCCGATTCTAGTTTCCGAAATTTTATTCATGAGAAAAGTAGTGGCACCTCACCACTTTTACAAATGCTTGAATAATGGTTGCAACACACCATGTAGAAAAAACCACGAGTAATTTTTTAAATAAATTCAAAATAAAAAATATTGATAAAAACAAATCGTCCATGAAGATGTCAAAAAGTCTACGATCATATTCATTAACGAGGAAATGGTAATAAAAATACTTCAATACTGATGCCATTGCATAAAGGTACAAACAATGGTAGTAAATAATAGAACATTCCCGCATGATGCCACCAAAAGTCATACCCATAAATACCTTACATAGTCGGTACGTTCCCAAAGATCACGTGATGCAAACAAGATGTGTAAATGGGTTCTGAATAATGCTAATGCTGGTTGCTATAGTGAGGGTGTAACACTGTGGTAACACGCAGTGTTCCGCAACACTGGGGTGGTATGCGGCAGCTGGAGAATGCCATCAATGGGCGCAGACAATCGGAATGCTTGCTACAACGGAACGAACCTGAATGTTTCACAAAGAATGGGAAGCAAATACTCGTACTTCCAAATTCATGATGATTTTGGGGTCTAATAATAGTTCAATCGGATTTTAGTTTACTCAAGATTTGATATTAATTTGGTTGAGTATCAAGATTTGAAAGTAACATTAGGTAAGTTGGTTTAATCAGTTAGTGGAGCGTGCAGAATCTGTCTCGCAAAAGCCCCTAAGATTAAACAGGATAAGATGACCTCTGATTTCTACTTTGATGTCGATACAGTTTAGTTTATGTAGGTCAGTTGTTCTATTTTTTGCCACATAATGTTCATTTATTGTTGAATAATATTTAAATATAAAATCTATTAAAAATTATTATATTTTATTTAATTCAACGGTCTATAAATAGCTAATAGTCGATAGTAATAGTCGTAAGTTTGTTTGTGAATAAATGTATTAAGATAGAGTAGAATATTCCTTACCAGTTACTTAAGTGAGATAAAGGACACGTATATTACAATTTGTACAAAGTTTCCATTGTAACTTGAACCTTATTACCAAAGTTAGAAATAGATCTTGAAGCAATAAATTATATTCTGAATATGAAGTGGCTCGTATTAAATTAACTGAATATTAAACGCCTCGTGTTCATGCGAAAACTAATTGAATCAGAGTATTACTCATGTAACACTTTCCTGAATTCTGGAAATCAAATGAAAAGGAGCTTTGTTTCTAGATCGATACAGGTGATATTGCTTTGAGGGTTTTGGAACGTACGTGCTTGAAACTGTAGAATCTGTAGATCCGTGTATTGACGAATGCGCCTTGGAACGCAAGCAAATGGATGAAGTGTTCTGAAGCAAAGCTCTTGTAGCTTGCACTTGATCGAAGTTCAATCTTATGTGTTCATCGCTTGATTTGCTATATTATACCTTTATTACAAAGAACTCTATGTGATAGATAATCCATGAGCTTTGAATGATACACTCTTAATTGTATGCCTTTTGTCGAAGGATAGTTTGCAGTTGTTCGAGTGGAAAAAAATAATGTTTTCTACTAACTTCATTTAACGAACTTTAAAATAGTCAAGTATTTACAAAGTTTAAAAAAAACAATCAATTGCAAAAAGTTTGTATTTTTGTTTTATATTTGTCTAAACCTAGATTTAAAATAAAACTTTATGCCAGATAATATTTTTACAAAATGTACAAAACCAACTTCAATCTCCTTTGGACAAAAATTTTCAAAAAAAAACATGTCAAAACTTATTAAATAATATATATAGAAATATATAAATAATTTATATAGAATGGGACCACCTTGAGAGTATTAAATGAATAACATACGTAAGTAAAAAAAAAAACATAAATAAAACATACATTCGAATTGAGCACCTCTTTTTTTAAAGTCAGTTGTAAATTGCGTTTGTCTACATAACTTTTAAATAAAATTACTTCATGACAGTACCTAACTACCTTAAACAGATTACCATATAACTCAAGCTCCCCTCGCTGTGGACTGTGGAGTCGTGATATCAAGAGATGACGTATGACTGCGAAACCCAGCGTCTCGTAATTACCTTTCTAGCTAAGCTAAGTCACAGTTTATGTTAGATACCTTTACTATCCTACTAATGTAATAAATTCGAAAGCTTTTATGGATGGATGTAAGTTACTACCGAATGGATTTTTATGAAATTTTAAAATAATGTAGTTTATACATCAGAATAACACATAGGTTAAAATTTATATAGATATTGTGTGAATTATGAATATATATAGTTATGAATATAGCGATAATAAGACGAAAACGCGGTAATCTTATGTAATAATACTTTCTTAAAATTAATATTTTAAGAAGCTATTCTTCTGGTTTTGAGTCTTTACTGTAACTTTACTCATTAGTAACCCTTATTTAATTAAAAGTGCGATAACCTATATTCTTTTATATTGAGTTTGCGAGATAGTTTTTAAACAATGTAGTAAATTTCCTTGAGTATTTTATCACAATACTACTTTAGATATATCTAAAAAGATCACTCAACTGCAAATAATAAATTAAATAAACATAAGCACCATCCTTTGCATAGACGAATACCATGACGTTCATTATGACACAGTTTTAGTTACAGTCCCGACTAAAACCCAGTTGTCAAATCTACCACTAACTTACCCAAAATACTAGCGTGTGGGTATTTTTCCTTCACCGGAGCTCGACTAATTACAGGGCCGGATCTACCTAAGGGCTGCTGGGGCTGCAGCCCAAGGCATTACATTTAGGTTACAAGGAGCCCCAGACCCCGCTAAAACAGTAGGCGATAATTTGAATTAAAAAAAACGGTTGTCTGTAAAGTCGGTTTACGGAAGATATTTTTACGTGATAACGTCTTGAAGGCGACGGCGAGGTCGGCCGAAGAGGCGTTGGAAGGATGATCTGGACGCCCAGGAGAGGTATTGGTGGAGTATCGCCAAAGACCGGGATAGGTGGAAGGCTTTGGGAGAGACCTTTGCCCAGCAGTGGGACAGTAGGTTAAAAAATAAATAACATACTTAATACTTATATCATTATAGAAACAGTTTTTTTACATGGCTATTAGTTGAGTACTTAGATAGACCCTAAGTAGTTTCAGCCCAGGGCCCCACAAATTCACGATCCGCCCCTGACTAATTACCTTACCCGTCATTCCGATATGATTTGAATATACGAACAAAGCTCGGTTCACGTTACTGTGATAAATACTACTAGGATTTGACTTACATTGTGAGAAACACTGGAATTTGGTTTACGATTTGTGAACCGTTTGTCAGGGGTATTTCGCTGTTAGTATAAATGGCTTGCTAAATTGTAGGTATAGTGCAAAATGTTTATCTAAATAATTTATAGTCATGCTAATTTTTGCGTTGTTTTATGGTAAAGGTAAAATTTATAAAGATGAACAAATTAATTTTATATCAGGGATTTTTAACTTCTTTAACAATTATTACGTAAGTATAAAAGCTTTTTAAAATTATGTGCAAATTTTGTTTTTCTAAATTCATATTTTACTGTTAAACTATTTTATAAGGTTCTTGATAAAATAACAATACTTAGGTAGGTACTCAATTTTATTTTATTTCTCATAAAATTTATTTTTAAATTTATAAATTAACTATTTGCGTATAAAAAGGCTTTATAAATACGGCTTTTGGCCGTTTTTACTGGTTGTTATCTACCCTCATTTAGAAAAAAAAGTTAAGTATTTTATTTATCTACCAAAGTTTACGGAAATTTTAAAATTCTTTGAATTGCAAAGATAGCTCAAATCGAAAGAGTTTATCAGGAAATTAAGTCTTTCTCGCTTGGATAGCTTTCAGCTAAATGGATTCTTTTATTAAGTACCGCACTTTATCATGGGATTCTTTGTTAGATTGCACCCGTCCCTTTGAAGGAAGACAAACATTATTTTTATACAAATATTTTTAAAACTCTAAGGTTTTATGAGAAAACGTGAACTTTTAAAAGATTGCGTCTTTTTCGCAAATTAATTAAGTTTTTTTAAACAAAGCTTTTCTGGTTTTGTCAAGTTTTCTCTAGTAAATTAAAAATTGCTTTGTTTTATTGATGGTAAAGATGAACAAATTAATTTCATCGAACAGTATCAGAACTGCGAATAAAGCGTTTTAAATTTTTTTACGACTTTTTAGTGTCTCAAGCTAGTTTATTATGTACGGTTAACGCTTATTTAGTGTCTTGAAATTAGTTTTAGTTTATTTTGGAGTGGATCATATTAAAATTAACGCTGTATTTTTTTTAAACTATTAAAAAACTTATCAGCCAGGTTCATTAAATATTGTATTTATTAGATTGCGATTACGTATATTGTGAATACTATCGAATAAAATGTAATTACCCCTAAAATTATTACTAATATATCAAAAACATAAACTGCTGAATATAACATTAATTAATATTAATGATTTCCTGTACAAAATAATTTGTGTGGATAATGGATCTTTTGTATAGAATGCTATACTCAAAAAAGTAATTTACCCCCAACCGACCAATTAGAATGTGGACGTGTTATTAATCATCGTGAAACGTAAAAATAGTACTATTTTCGATGCAAAATAGACTCTACACATCATGTTATAAGATCGAGAATTGCAGTAGATATGTTTTCTTGGCAAGGTACGATTAAAACATTTTATGCTAATGTCCAAACAATTGGGTATTCCACCAAAGCAATTTTCCTTTGCATGTTCTTACTCAGTAAGAGCTACATTATAGAGGTCGCCTTTAATTTGAATGCAACCCAACATCCCTTGCTACTTAAATTATTACACCGGTAAGTTGAGAACAGGAAAACACGTTAATAAATAAATAAATAAATAAATAATGCTGGACAATCCACACAACATCAACACCAAGCTAAGCAGAGCTTGTGTTATGAGTACTAGAAGACTGACATACTTAATATTATACATTACATAGATAGATATTTTTTATTATACATATAATACCCAGAACACCCGGAATAAATATTTGCAGAACATACAAACATTTATTCCGAGGCGGGAATCGAACCCGCAACCTTCCGCGTCGCAGGCGGACCATCGCCCACCGCGCCACATCGGTCGTCAATGAAAGTTTTTTTTATCTTCCAATATCTAAGTACATGTACAAGTAATGCATTGTTATAAGTAGGTTACAATCTTGTTGGTGGTAACTTATGGTATTATTTTTTAAATCTCTACCTAATTTATGATATTGTTAGGTTCATAATAAAAATAAAAATATGTCAATTTTGTATAAAAAAAGAACAAAACAGAACACATTTTGAAGAACTAAAAAACGATTCATATAAAAAATATTTATTTACAGACTACTTATTACAGTATTTATATATCATACTTATTAATAAAATACATAAGAAATCATTGAGCTGTCTCCAGACCGCTGCCAACGATCTAAAGATAGCTGAACTGATCCAGATCAATACCATAAAATGTACCTACTATTCAAAATTAAATATACACTAATGTATGTATTGTATTGTATGATTAACTAAACTTCTAGTGGTTATACCTAAAGTAGGTAGGTACCTAGTTAAAACATTAGCATATAATGCGGTACTAAATGTCCGCAATTGAAATGAAGCGATACATTCATGTTTGTAGTCTATAGTCTACAGAGGACTGAGCATAACGTAAACAACGTATTTAAGATACACTGCACGCTAACGCTGCAATGTTCGACAGTAAACCTGATACTAAGGCGCATGTGTATCTGTGCTCAAATGCGTCACGTTTACGATTGTCACATTTATTCGTACTCAACAGTCTACGATCGTGGTTGACGATAGTTTGCGCTCGTTGCATATTAATGCAGGGTATTCATGCAGTCGACACTGTATCGAGTGATTTCAGAATACCGCTGTTCCGGTATTTGTCTGACTTGTGCGATAGGATCGTGTAGCTGAGTTCGAAGTTATGGTAAACAGTCTTTAAGAGACGGGGTTTTTAGGTTAACGGAATAAGTAGCGAAGTTTACATAAAATACATTTTGAATATTTTTCGAGTGTGAATAGAAGACCTACGGTCTTGTGTAGTGTAGTTTTATACTCTTACTTGGCTAAAAAAAATTGGGATAAGTATCAAAATCCTTGATTAGATTTTCATAAGTGCCAAAGTATATTTTATAAAATTGAACATGCGTTTCTTTATAATTTTCATGTTTTCAATAATTTATCTTATCTATTTAATTTATATTATCTTGTTTGTTTTTCATAAAATAAAATTATTTTTGTTAACGGTTGGACAGGTACCTACTGCATTCAAAGCTCAAAAAAAGAATAAAATAAATAAAAAGCATTATTTATTTTATTCTTTTTTTGAGCTTTAAGTTTTTTATAAATAATTATTATTTTTACTTTGCTTTCATTTTTTCCCTTGTCTTTTCGTAATTAACTCAAGTCAATATTGTATTTTCGAGTTTTCCTTCTCTCGTTGAAGTTGGCATCTTGACAAAAACCTTTTTTTAAATGTTTTAAAAAGGATACCTATTTCCAGTTTAAATATTCACAAAGCCAGCGTCGAATTTTTATTCATAAAACTGCATTATTCTCTAACATCCTAGCTCGACTGCCTTAATTATACAGTTTTTTGTTTTATCTTAATATTATCTTTGACACAAAACCTTGTCTCTGAAATATATTTGGTGCTAGCTGGTTCCTGCTATTTTCTCCGAGTAGAATAAATACTACAAGTATATTTTTTTTTCTCTAAGTTAGGGAGACCTTTGCCCTGCAGTGGGACAAAATCGGTTAAATTAAAAAAAAAAAAAAAAGTTAGGTTAGGTGCTATCTATCGACCCAGGACGAGAAACGAGGACGAGAGATGCTCAAGACTATTTGAGATTATTTTTGATTATTTTTAATGCAGTTTTCTATAGCTGAGGTCCTGCTCTTTTATCTGCTGGCTTTATACTGACTCTTTATTATTCTACGCCAGATGAAAGACCCGGAAAGCTTGGCCCATAAATATTTTAATAACGCGGAGCCGACAAGCACTTGAGTGCCTATTGTTAGATAATAAAGGAATTACTCGTGGACTTTATAGCGGGAACTCCCTGTTATGGCCGAGATGGATTCGTCATTTTGCGCATTTCAAATCGCTTTTGGGGTATTTGTCGGTGATAAAATAGTAAACACTTTTATTCGTGAATGTACATGCTAAGCATTGTATACTTATGAAGAGGAGTGATAATATTTTTTACGCGAAAAATATTATGCCGAATGTATTTTGTTAATTAATTATAGTAAGTATGTTTTTTTTGAGCCTACGGAAATTACTTATGTATTTTTCAATTATTTATAGGGAATTTTATGTAAATAAAAGCTAATTAGAGCTAGCGTCATGTACAGTACACGATTAATAACTTTTTATTTAGTTTTTTAATTTATTTTTGCAAATGCAAATGCTTACTTTATCCAATATCCACTAGTTTATATCACGGAAATAACGTAAATAAGTGCAAAAATACACGACACAAAATTCTTTACCGCAGAGATAAGAGAAAATGGCATTTTTTCTCAAAGAAAACGAAGGTGCATGTACCGTTAGCATATAAATAACTAAATAGACGATTTTAAAAGCACTGAGCAAATATAAGTTTCATGAATATTTTAATACAACTATAGGATATATTTTAATACAAAGCAATGATTGTGGGAGTTTAGTCTCAAGATCCTCATTGAAGCTAAAGTTTTAGAATCTCCATGCTGTGGGTCGTGGGTTCGATTCCCACCCAGAGCAAATGTTTACATGGTGGACTTAATTACTTGTTCTGGGTCTGGGTGTTATTATGTATTCTATGTACTCATTAAATAGTTTGCAAAAATAACGATACTCTGATCTAAAGTTATTAAAAGTTTACAAACTTTTGAGACTGACTGTACGTAATTAGACATACATTTTTACCCAAGAGCAATTTAATGGGGCGTCTGAAAAGTTCATCATAATTTCTCATCTACAAAAAGAAACGTATCTGAGCTTTAATCATTTTTTTTCTTTTATCAGTCTCAGAGCTGCGTAGGGTTAAGCTTGGACGCCAAATGTTATCATGCTTTTTCCCTTTTGTGAGATATTTTTAGTTTAGGGTTAAAATGGGTTGAAATTGTTAGTAAAAACCTCATTATTCTAACATTTTATAATTGTTTAAAGAAGATTTGGGTTTTAATGTAAATCAAATCAGAGTATGTTATTGATTCAGTGTAATTGTACCGTAATAAGGTATGCGTGAAAAGTTAACAATTTATATCACTTAAATATTACTTATTATCGGCAATATAACTTTGGTATCCGTTCTGTAAAATAAGCTAATGTTTAAATATTATAACTTACATTGTTTAGAATCATAAATAGAAGTATTATTGTCACTATACGTGTCTTTTTTTTAAACACATAGCTAGATTTTGCCCGTTAGTGAACAATTTCAAAACATGTTGACCGTTGCTGTATAAAAACTTGAAACCAAGTTAACGTCATTACAAACATTTTGTACAAACTTGTGTACAACACAAACTTGGCGCGTCTTATAACTGCATTAAATTTTAAAGAATCCTTTCCTCTCTCAAGTTGAACAGATTTCCCAGTTGCATCGTTTGTCCTCAATTTAAGAGGCAAATACCGATTCTAGTGCCGTTCCGACGACACTAAAAGCACTCCTTTGTAAACTAGCGGAACTCCTTGCTTTTTGAATGATAAAGTATTGACCGATATAACTATCCTCTTTCAAGTAAAACTTCTTTTGTGTTTTGGGAACAATTTGTTGAGAAAAGTTTGTAAGTTGACGGTAGACTCTTTTTTTTAAGTATATAATTTATTGACCATGTTATGCTATAAATGATTTTGTGTAGGTATATCTTACGACGACGTTTACAATATTCGTAAAACATACATATTTATAAATTACATGACAAACAGTTGAGTTATCTGCAGACCATTGCAAACGATCTATGGATAGCTCAACTAAGCTTATTTATTTCATTTCATCCTTACAGTTATTCTTACAGACGTCATAATACAAAAGTGTAGTAAAAAATTACAAGTAAATTAGTAATAGTTTATTCAATTAAATACAATGTTAAAATCAATTCGATATAACATAAATTAAACAGACTTAGTTTGAGACTAAATAGCGTGCTATGCTTTTTTTATAGCCGGATCCTTTTTAAATGAGTATATTTTTTGTGTGTAGCCTTAAATAAATATGTTTTTATATGAACACGAACGAAATGTCAAACGGCTCCCTCTGTGATGATAGCGAAATATGTAACCAACTGTCGCGTGAAGATATCCCCGAGGACACCATGATTGATGTACGTTCCTTCCTCCTGGACAGAGGACGGCCGCTGATCAGTGATCAATCACTATCCACATCTTTGTTTTAAAGAGGGTTGCCAATATTCTTTTCAAGAGCACCATTTATTTTATTTGTGAAGTACTGCGCGCTGTTTATTCGGGGAGAAATAACTCTAGTTAATATTATTTATGCTAGCGTTTATAATAAATAAAAAAATAAATTTGAGATATATTTACAGCCGGTTCACACTAGTCGTAAGTCGCATATGACTAAAAGTCGAATGCTCTGGTCACCATACACTTTATATGGAGCTGTTCACATTGGATGAGACGCGATTTACGAGGTACATCAGACTTTCGACTTTTAGTCATATGCGACTTACGACTAGTGTGAACCGGCTGTTAATGTTTTATATGCTTAGATATCTATGTAAATAAATATTTAAGTCATACATCGCAAACAAAACATATTTCTTCATAGAGCGGTCTTACAAAAATCAGTAGGTAATACAAAAGGTAAACTTATTCAAAGATACAAATTACAGACTTAAATAATAAGTTCTAATTTGTAGCCTAGAAATTATAGGTAGTACTAGAATTACCTTGTCATTAGTTGATATACCAACAGTTACTTAATCTGTGACACTAATAGCGACTGCGTCAAGCATTCACTATCGATTGTAAGGTTTTATTTGTTCTAAAATTAGAATATGGTCGAAGCTAGTATGACGACCTACATAAAACCTACACGCGACATTTTGATACCTACTGAAGTATGAATAGAGCAAATTTTTTTAGGACACAATTTGTAAAAAAAACTTTCATCTCCTTTGAAATTTCACTGCGGAATTAATTGTATGCAATACTTTATGATAAACAAACTTACGACTATTACAATATTTACAAAATGTACATAGGCATATAAAATACATAAGAAACAGTTGAGCTATCTACATATCGTTGCAAACGATCTATAGATAGCTCAACTGGCCCAAATCAGTACCAATCGGAAGTGTACCCAAGATACTGGCTGCATTCCTGCGCTGAATAGTAATGCTGATACGCTGGGCCAGATACTCACCAGCCCTCGAGTCACGCGTCGCTGCGACTAGACGCCCAGAAATAATTTTGGATCTTCTTTTAAGTAAGAAATACTTGTGTTAGGAGATCCCGTTCTTGCCAGGCTACATCAAAATAGTTAACTAAGTCGCTTAAACTACAATTAGAAAATAAAAAACATTTAGTACAAAATGAAAACAAAGAATTTAGTATAAAGAGCAGCACGCTTGTTTTGTCACTCTCGCACTTTGCCACTAATCCTCTGTCTATGGTCTTTAGTCACTTGACATTAGCAACTGTCAGATGACAAGAGTTTAGAACTTGCTGATAAATGTGAAGGAACCGGTTACAGTACCTCTACCATGAGTTGTCACAGTAAAATCGCCTGACTTTACTATGGTAGTTACGTAATTATTAGTATTACGAATTTTAGTACCCAACTATCCGCTAGAGGCGCTGTACAAATCTTCATACATTTTTTTAACTACAGACGCTAGCGAGTATAGTAAATATAGTATAGTAAAAACTCATGGTAGAGCTACAGTACTTCTGAAACAGTTTAGGCAGTGAATCACGAGTTTCCGACATGCATCGACATTATACCGTTTCCGACAATTGCATATTAATGTCGACCGGTGTGTCAGCTCTAATGAGAGATCGATTCAAAGGGAAATACACCTGGTACTCGACTGGACCAAGGCTGAAACAAGATTCGGAAACGTTCAAGTCAACATGTCTAACCAACACAAAGGGAGGAGATCGCGATAAGGCCGCCCATTGCGATGCCTATTATGTACTACTTACATAAGTTCTTTTGTTTTATATGTATGTGGTATGCAATAAAGAGATATCTTTCTAATCTATCTATAACAAGTAATTTAATGAAAGTCTAGATACCTGTTCAATGTTCTTGATACCTAGAAAGGCTTGGTTTTTTATCGTCAATAGAAATATTTGCAAAATTGTTTATCGGTGTACTAAAATAAAGCAATTGTAAAGTACTCGTTCACAGTGGACCTAACCCCGTAATTTTACATCGTTTTCATCGAAAAACAAAATGAATAGCGCAGTAGCTTTAAAATTGATTCTATGAAACACTCGATTGTAAGGGCTTACACATAGGTACTCATATACATACGGGTCATTTGCGGGACATTTATTTTACCACAAGTAACTGCGAACTATCAAATTAGATTGTTTTAGGCATAGAATAAATGTAAAGCATCAATGTTTTATATCACACAAACGTTTGTTCCGAGTTTGGCCGAGGAAGCGTTGGAGGGATTACCTTGATGTATTTGACTTGGATTGGTAGGACACTGCCAAGGACAGAGAGAAGTGGAAATGTTTGGGGAAGGTTTTTGCCCAGCAGTGGGACAATGTAGGCTAGAATAAAAAAAATATTTATTCTTGGTGAAGATTAAACCTAATTGAGCATTCACGCCTATCAATAGACAAGAGTAAATAGGCCGAAATCGATGTCAATCATGTTCCTATATCAGCCACTAATGGCTTAGTTAGCTAAAAGACAGCTATTGAAAAGTTTTTTTTATATATAATACGATAGAGGGTTTTGAGCCTAGTGTTATTATATTATCTAAAATACTTATTTGTCTGAACTAGCCACTAGTGACGGGTGAGTCATCAGTGTACAAGTGCCCTTAGTGTATTCACGTTCCGAGCACATTGGTACAAGGCAGTAAACACTAAATCAAATAGTGGTGTATTTACACTTGCACGGCGTCGGTTTCCGCATATTAATGTGTGGACCGACCGGGGAGCCGATATTTCCCGATGGTTGCCGATGTTTACCGATACTTATACTGAGGGTTATAGTAACCAGCTATTTTTGTCTCTAATCTAAAGTTAAATAAAAAAACTTCACCCTATATAACATCAGGTGATTTTATAGCCAATACCAACTGGTTTTGGTTACGAGTTTGATCTACAATCTAAATTAAACTTTAATTTCAGTCTAATAACCAATATTTTTTTAGTAATTGGTAGTGTAAACTACTACGTTAGAAGGTACGTATATTACAATGACAAGTAAGTACCTACATGATATATACAAATAAATATTTATGTTCATTACACAAACATTAATTTGCTCTGGGTGGGAATTGAACCCACGACCCACAGCATGGAAGGCAGAGCTACCACCAAGTTAGCTTTGACGACGCCTGTCACAGCTCATAAATCAGTAGTTCATTAAAAAACTTTAGTTTTTTCTTTATACTTGCTATAAATTTAAATAATAAACTTTGAGGTACTTAATTAAAACGGTATTTAGCTATTATCGTTTTAAAAAACACCAGTAAAAACACCAAATGTCTAAACAATACCCATTGTGTCAGACAAACGATTTCAACAATGTGACTTAACAAGATTACACCTTGAGCACCTTTGTGAGTTGTAGAATGCTTTGACTCGACATTTCCCTAATATTCGGGAGAAAATGAGATACAAAGGTATTCAGAGAGAAATCACTTGTTTTTTTGGTATTTCAATTCAGATAGAGATAATTTTATTCGTATCTTACCAACTTAGGATATACACAAAAACTTTCTTACCAATGAAGTAAAATAAATAAATAATAAAAGTTACAAATGAAACGGAATTTTCTGCTGTGAATTTGAATTGATAACAATTAAAATTGGGTGTGATTCCCACTCAGAGCAAATATTTGTCTGATGAACATAAATATTTGTTCTGTGTCTGGGTGTGTATAAAATACATAGTAATGTATTTTATGTATGTATTTACAAAAAAAATGTATTTAAGTATTCTATCAGCAATCTAGTTCTCATGGACCAAGCTCTGCTCATTTTGGGACTACAGTGTGATGTGTGAAATGTCCATGAATATTTATTTATTTATTTAATTTAGCTTCTTGATTTCTATACCTTGACGGCTGCTTTTGTTTAAAAACATGCCATTTTTACTCTTAACTATGACAAAATAAGGTTCAAAATTCGCAACCTCGACTTTGATTTGAGTTAAATCTTTCAAGAAATGAAATCATAATACAAAACACAACTCAAGAATTTCGCGTCCATGAAGTAACTCGACTCGACAAAGCAAACATACAAGTTTATACTTATACAAACATAGCCTTCCTTCAGTATTTGGGCAAATAGGAGAGCTCCCAACGTATAATACAAGTTCGGATTAGACTCCATGTATGCGTATGCAATCGTATTCTCTGTTGTCATTACATAATTTTAGTTTCAAATTGGATATACAGTAAGTATTTTCGATTGACATTTTATATATTTACAAAAATACATGTCATTTTGACATTTTGATGATCATCAAAATAAATTATCTAGTAAAGTAAAAAAATAAGTACTTACATAAATTAGTAAAGGAGAATGGGCATTCTGGGTCGCGACTAAAAATCCCTCTTGCGATTGTACGCTTGAAAGGACTTTCAAAGGCCTATATTTCATTATATTAACGGAAAAATATTGTAGTTTTATAATTATTTACCTAAAGATTGTCAGTTTGCTTTTTTTTTGTTCCAAAGACGATATAAATTGTTAAGGTTCGCCAAGTTCAGTTGCGATAAAAATACATAATATCAACTAGAACAGCTAAAAACGTGGATTAATGCGTCCACAACGCGGTAGGCAGTGACGCGTGCACAAAAACCAATTTTTCGTCTCCAATAAAAGCACAGCGGCTAACCAACCGGATCTCTAATCAAAGTCGGATGCCAATGCCGTTGATTAAAAATAGGGGGTTCTTACTTTCACAAACAACCAGCTTTCACGGGTCAGATCAGAAATCTTTATCCCATCGTATGTAGGAACTAAAGCAAAACTGATTGAGAATCAACTTTCTTATTAGATTTACAGAATACAGAAATAATATTTTTTTAGGTCTTCTTTTTGATAAATCTGAAGATTTCCCCGGATTTGTTGTATTATTTTTTCGAAGCAAAGACGTAGGTAAGTACGGATAAGTTGTTTTTGTTTTAGGTTGATCTTTAGGTCCAAATCAATTCATACAACAAGTGACAATCGTAAAAATGTCTTAAATACTTTTTTAGCATACTCGTACATTGCGCCGATTTATTGCATTATTCTGCAGTCGAGCTGGCGTTGAGGCGCAATGTAATTGAAATATTAGATTAGTAACTGTCAGATTGGTTTGTGGTCAAATAGAGCAGTAACTTTTGTAATAAACTACTGCCCCTCAAGCCTCTATCCTCTACTTTTATTACATAAGTCAGCGTTCTTTTTATCTTCACATTACGAAAATTCTAAATATTTCTATTAGTTTTTTTTTGTTTCGTTCCTACGCTCTGGAGATACGAGTACCTATGTATTGTAGGTATACCCTACAATACATATATATACAATATATACTTACTCCAATAACCGCCGATGTACTTATACTCCTCAACATACAACATCATAGTAGCAGATTTCGTTTTCGATAACCATTTTTTTTCCCTTTTTACCCGTTCCTTCTTTATTTCCCAGAAGCGCCGTTTGTCTTTGCATCTCAGCATCATAAAGTTTATTATGAATTTAGTTTTTCTGCAGATTGTTACAGCAAGAGGAGGAAGTAGTTTGTATTACGAAATGAGATAATAGTTCTTAGAAATGGTTTGAGATGACCACATCATTTGTGGTTGAAGCAGTGTAGGTAAATTGAGGTTTCTCTATACGGTTAGCTTGGCTTTAAAATAATACTGTTTGTATTCCATAAAGCTAGTTTTTATTTGTGAACAGAATTATAACAAAGTTTTGATTCTAAGTAAAATATTGAAAGCTTTTGTAAAGAGTGTTAGCGGATTATTTTTAGCTTCTAAAGATTTTCTGTAAATATCTAAAAACATAAAAATAATATCTTCTTTAGTTTTTAAAACAATGATCCAAATACTTATATTTTATTGCTTTTAAATTGAAATTTCACCAAGAAATCTTTGAAAACTTTCTGTTTATAAATAAATAAAATAAAAAATAAAAAATAAAAAAGCCTGTTTATTCCATAGCTTAAATTAATTAGTACATAATGTTTTTTTTTTTTCTCTTCATGCATTGGGTAAAACTTATAAGTAGGTAGTTAGATATTTACATTATAAAAGACAGGAAAAAATAATTAGGCATTTACACATAATTATTTTAAAATTTATAATTTCATAATTATATTTTTATTTTTTGTAGGTATGTATTTTATTTTCTGATTACGTAAATCATATAAGTAGATATTTAACCTACTATTAACTATATTTTTTTTTTTATTTTTATTTTTTTTAATAATATTTACTTAAATTTGTATTTTTTCTTTCCTTGTTTAGTTTTATAGGTATGTTTAGCTAGGACCCCTGGCGGGTAAAGGCCTCCTCCAGATTGTTCAGTTTTGACGGAATCTGCAATATCTTTTGAAATAGCTAGTTTTTTTTTTTAGTTTTTTTTTTTTTTTTTTTTTTTCTGTTTATACCCGGTCTCAAATCCAGGGCGGTTTTAGAGATCCTGGTTTTATCCCGTTGCTGGCGCGGGATTTACTTTGATTTACTGTTTAGTGCTTGTAAACTTACTTTTTTGTCTGTTTTTGTGTTATGTTTGTAAAATAAAAACATAACAATAAAATACATTAAGTTTCTTGCCCGTTCTTCTAGGCTCTGGTCGCGGGGAACTGGCACCTAGAATCACCTAGTATGTAAGACTAAGATTCTAAATGATCCTTGTGATTTTACTGAATAAAGTAATTTTGACTTTAACTTTGACTTGATTTCTAGATTTTTATTATTAAAACTTCTCAAGTTTGCAACTAAAATACTTAATGCAGTATTTCAGTGTAATTCTTTCTATTAATCTGTCATTATCAAACAACGTAGTATTCTATTATATTTCCACAAGAAAGTAGGTTGACAATGATTGATATACCCTTTGGAAACGTAACACCGACCCCACAAAGGTTATCTTAGTGAAGATAGTACTGATGAGAAATTCAGATGGAGGCTCCAAATTTAGCCATTTGTTTCCAAAGATATGGTATAAATACGATGCCAAATTTTGGCTTTCTGATCAGGAAGTTTATTTTGCCTATTTTAAATTGCCTATATTGCTAAAACGTAAATATAAAACCCAAAAATAAAAATGACTCCCCTTGCTCCCTGACAGAGCACATTTACATATCTAATAATGTTTTATTATATGCTAAATGCAAGCTACTATTGGCCAGCATCATGAAGAAATAATAAGTCTTCTTCAGAAATCGATGCAATAAACCCATAAAATATTTAAATATTTACTAGTAGGTCATTTTACTTTCATGTCGTTAATACGACAAAGGCGTTATGCTAAATCCTCTTCTAAACCTTAATAAAAGTTTATAATCGATTTGAATTTAAATTTGAAATATCGTACAACACCAATCAACAAAATTCAATATTAAACCCAAACTTTTGTGATCGTAAACTTTTACTTTATTTTGTAAATATATTCTTGTAATACATAGACATAAAACAAACATCTCTGTTCGTCAACACATAAGTAGATTTATGATAAACTTCGTGAGCATCAAACCTACTGACTACATCGCACAAAACTGTGACATCTGATAAACATAAAATTAAATGCTTATTGCCTTCATACAGCTATATTTTTTCGATCTATCTTATAAAAAGTTAGCGCAGACTTGAAGTATTGATTACCATACGTAATGATGACATAAAGTCAACGCTAACTTTTTATAGGATAGGGGGTTTGTGTATTATGTAGGTGGCAAACACTAGAAGAGCCGAAAACCGGGCTCAGTGGCGCGTCTTGGGAAAAAACTACGCCCCGGCAGTGGATTGATATAGGTTGATAAAGTCATTACATACAGTCGTATCATTATACAATTTTAGGCGACTGTCTAAAAGCTATAATGATATGTATAACTAAAATAATGTCAGCATTATTTTAGTTATGTATACATATCATTATAGCCTACCTAAAAGATAATTAATTTTGTTGTGGTGAACTCCAGACTTGTATGCCTAAAACCACAACCAAAAATATTGTTTGTTTTCCAAAGCCGTAATCGATTAGGGATTGACTCGTGGGAAAATGGAAGTAAAACAAAACGCTTAGAAGAAAGTTTTGTGTACTTTGGGTCGTTTTTATGATTTCGCCCCAATTCGTTACGAAGTTGAATATCAACCCGTTAACAAAGTATCGGTTTTACACTGATTAAATTAATAATTAAGCTGCTTGGAAACCTGACTTATTATTTGAAATATACTTGTTATTAACTGAAGCATTGTTGTCACAGCATAATATAAGCATTCAAGCAACTCTCCTTCCCTTTACTCTCAAGTTTACTTTTTCAAAAATTGTAGTGTAAATAAGTCAGACCTGGCTCAACGGTTATACCTACTGTCGTATACTGTTCGACGTCGTCATACTGTTTTCTTTGATAAAATGTTCTGTTATGTTAGTAACAATCGTGTATTTAGATTACAGTAGACCTTATAATACAGAGATTCCGAGAACATAGATTTCTCTCAAATGGTTTGGGATTATCATCCCGAATTTGCAATTCGCCGCGCGTCGCGTTGGCAAACAGCCGACCGTTTGTCCAGTATTTGTTATCAAAGGCTCAACATGTTGTTCGGTGGCCACTGCGGACGATATTGATCGTCTGCACACTCGCCGATAACGACACGATACCGATATTTTAGCAGCTCGGCCAAAACTGTCAGCGTCACCACAGCGCATAGAAATAGGCAAAGACTTACCTTTCAACTTCTGTGAGTGAATACAGCGTATAAAATAATGCTACCTCGTTCTGGTAAAAGACAGTGACAGAGGTAATCTAACCAGTGTTAAAAGTGAGACGTTTCTAAGACCATAAATATTACTAATCTTTGTAATGGTTTACAAAGATAAGAAACTCCCAAAATTAGTTGAAGCGAGTAGTATTTATACGCTTAATCTGGGGACGCAACTTACATATAAATTTAGTTTTTCGTCGATATCGTGTCGCACAGGTGTGAAAACAGTTATATTGGTGATTCCAACGCTCTCTGTTGACACGATTTCCACCAACACTCATTTTGGGTAATGTTTTCCAATTGTGTTGTGCGTTGACCGACTAGACAGCGTGCAATAGTATTTTCGAAATGATTTGTTCGACTCAAATTGTTTATTGAAGGATTTGTTACTTTACTAAACAGTTTTAGGCTATTTACTTTTAGGAGATAATACGAAATGAGAGTAGTTGTGTGATGATATAAAAAAATATGCATAGATCTTATCTAATTATATTATATTCCTATTATATTCTAGTCCTAAAGTAAGCCGAAAACGAAATAACTAGGATGACATATATATATATATATATATATACGTTATACATGCATATTACTAACATCCAGTCACTTATCATAAAAAAAACACAGTTGATTTGCCATCTTACCAACATTTAGTTTGTTCTTGGTGGGGATTCAACCTATGACCTACCTTGAAAACTACGCTCTAACGACTAGGACCGTGATTTCGCTTAATTGTGGGATTCTTAGAAGACGGTATGGAATCCCAATAAAATAGTACAAACTATTTAGAAATATTATCTTCTTTTTAATATTTGTTTCTTGATACGATATAGCAAACCAATTAAACACATAATTTCATACTTCCAAAATTAAATATCGATGAATAATATCATTTATATTTAATGTTGGAAGTAATGAAGTAGTATAAAAATATCAAATTCGTAAGTCTTTGAATATCGCGTGGACGGTTCGCGAGTCGCGAGCGCTGTGAGCCGCGTCGCGCGTCTATAAATACCTAAACTCGAACCGACGGATATTCTCCATGGCCCCTTAAGTCAAAGTCAAAGTCAAAATTACTTTATTCAGTAAAATCTCAAGGATTATTTAGAATCGTCTTACATACTAGGTGATTCTTAGACCTTATTTATTTAATTTAAAATAACAAGGTTTTTAACCCTTAGCTAATGGTTGGAACAACTAAACAAGGTAGTACTCGAGATAAGCTGATCCACTCATATCACGTACACCTACATAAAATATTATGAGTGAAATTCGCGTCATTATCATAAACAAAACTGAAATAGTACGCACAAGTACGTGTCCCAGATTAAACTAATTACAAACAACGTGTCCACTTTCGCAGTAGCTGTTTGGAACATACGACATAGGGGGTAATTCTCTTAGTGAAATATCAAAATATTAATGTGATTTTGGGAACTATCTGGGATATAGTCTGTCTGACTTATTGTTACAAAATAAAAGGGATTAATAAATATTGTAAAAATAATACAGAGGTTATTGTAATTCAGTTTATATTAAGTACCAAGAGACCCGCGATTTTGTATATGTGAACGTATTTGTTAGCAATATTTAATTTGAGATTATCAATCATTGAGTGTCAAATAATATAAATAAATAATAATCAAGAATAAATTGAAAGTTAGCTAGCTGTAGTTTTGTCTGCTGTTTCCAATAGACAGTAACGGTCTATCTTATAAAAAGTTAGCGCAGACTTGATGTGTTTATTACCATACGTAATTTATTTATTTATTTAGTAAGGGTATCCAACGGAATAAACACATAAAAATACAATAATACAAGCAAAGGACTTAATTCTAAGTGTTTTCCGAATTATAGGACACCACAACATGCAAATAATAATAAGAACTCAACTAAACTAAAATGGTGACATAAAGTCAACGTTTTTATAAGAGAGAGGGTTACAGTTTACTGTCTATTGGAAACAGCAGACAAAACTTAGTTTTTTGGTAATATTATGTAAACCTACTTTATCCTGTATAAAATATTCCAACTCCAACTGTCATGAGCTTGCGTCATATAAATGGATTTAACTGAATCTGTCTCAATATCTGACAATGGAATACGAAATCACATTTCAAGAGCCGTGTCTAAGGTTTTAACATCTATGGCATATACACTTTAATGGGCGAACAACAACTGCTTTAAAAAATACTTATCTAGAATAAAAATATTTTTATTATTGTGTAACTTGAAAACTGTGACTTAAACCAAACAAAATTATATTGCTGAAAAGTTAATTGTATATTATTTTGCAATTAAATAAAATATTATTTTTTAATTTACTAATTCACTTTCGTGTTAAGTTTTGTATAAGTTTTGGTCGAACCTACATACCACAGAACGGAAAGCATCCTTACACCATCTGAGCTGTGACGTCTATCTTTTATTAAACTTAAAAGAAAAACAGTTTATGACTCTATAGTATCTGGGTATAGTATGTCAGTTTATAGGAGTTTAGCTGTTTCGCATGCTAAAAAAACTTGCTGCATAGCAGCAAAAACTTATTCAGTCACCGCAGCTTTTCATTGAAAAACTTTTTACTAAAGGTTATACAAGGTAACAGGGCCAAAAATATTTTACGCCCTGTACTAAAACACAGAAATAGAAGCAGAAAGGCACTTCGAGACAGACAAGGACATAGTAAATTAAATTACGGTAATACAATACTATATTTTACAGCATTCAAAGTTTTCCGCAAACAAATACTCGCCATAGGGCATGAAGAGATAGGGGAGATCCCTAGTCCATAGGGATATGAAGCATATCAATTTAAATTTTTATTTGCTGTTTTTATAATAGAAAACCTACTTTAGAGTCCATCAACTTAAACAAATAAAAGATAATTAATTCACTACAGAGAAAATCAGTTGATCATTTTCTATTTGTATTATTGAATTGATCATATCATATAGTAGCAACACGGTCTATCACAAATTGTTTAAATACAGTTTATTTACTTTCATAGATAAGAAAAATTGGTGCTTGAAGATCAAAAAAAAACATCAAAAAAGTTTTATTCGTTTTCTTGAAGATGAAGTACTGTTGTTTACTATACATTGTCTGTGTATGGAATAGAGCTCGTCATTTCTTTCCAATAGAGTTAGGGAGGCTTGAGAAGGGTCCTGTCATCACCAATAAGTAGTAGATCGCCGCAAAATATGCCGGCTCGGGATATCTTCACAACGATACGAAATGTTGTTTGATAGCAGGTAGCTTTTATTATTTAGATAATAAGGTAGTGTTTAGAATTTTTATATAAAAAACATTCGGTCTATCTTATAAAAAATTAGCGCAGACTTGAAGTATTATTCATCATATGTAATGATGACATAAAGTTAACGCTAACTTTTTATAAGATTGGGAGTGTGTTTAGAAAATACTTGTAAATGGTTATAGATCAAGAACAAGCAAATAATTATTTAAGAGTTTATGTCGCTTTTTTTAGTATTTGCAAAAAGGAAGGCGAGCTGACTCAAATTAGCTAGATATTTTGATAAAGCAGCTCATTTTGTTATTAAAATAAATGCCATTTTAAAAACAAATTTTAGAGCATCATTACACATAATGGAAGATTAATATCTGTGACAGATATTCTCTTTCGTCTTGCAAACTCTTAAAAGTAGTAGAATATCGTATTTCCTTGCTGTTTTTAAGCAAAATACGATGACGTCAATATACAAGAGTGTAAAAGTGTCGAAATATTTTAGCACTGACCGAATTACTGTGAAATATATTAGACATCGAGATATAATCTTGTAGCATCAATCTTCCACGCTTGCATGCCGCCCGCGACATTACTACGTTCACATGAAACGTTTAAGATTAACTGCGGTAAATAAATTCAGAAATATTTTCTAAGTAGCTATGTTTGATGGATTCGTTTTTGCATAGACGAATACTTTTATTACTACCGACACGATAGTATTACGACTTTGGTGGAAAGCTTATGTCAGGGCACTTATCGTCACGCCTGTCAAAAGTAGGTATCCATCTTTTATCAAAAGTAATCAGGCGCTATCTCGTTTTGTTTTGATAATGATAAAGAAGATAATCTAAAGTAAGGCTTAAGTTGAGAGGTTATTTTAAGTAAGATCGATAGGCAACGACTAAATGTTTTCACATCGTGTCAATACTCAATGTCACGACTGATATTTTTTAGTACCTTTCATAACTATCGTAGGGTATATAGTAGGGTTCTCCCAAGACGCGCCACTGAGCCCGGTCTTCGGCTCATCTCATCCAGTTTTTGGCAGCTCTAATCCGCAGATCGCGCTATCTCGCCGGAGGGCGTCCTACCTTTGACGAATCGATATCATGTAGTGTGCAAACGCTCGAATGCCAAACGTAGAGTGAATACTTGGTATAATATAGGTAAAGTAACGGGAAAAACTCAGAGTTAAAAGCAAAATACTCAATTATAAGCATAAGGTAAAAGCAACTGAGAGTACTCGCCCGAGATCTATCTTGGTGAAATTCAATACTCCCCGGCTACGAGACGAATTCCTCGCTGCCTCAATCCAGTTCAACAGGAACCACCCTCAGGACCGCCTGAACACAAGCCATTTGGGTGCTGCTGCAGATAAGGCCCAACCTATTTACGTTGTTGAACACCTTTCTACTGACAATAAATCGCTTCACGCAGCAGCGCGTGTCCGAGGCAAAGAACTGGGATACAGATTCGTGTGGGTTCGCAACGGACGCATTTTTATGAAAAAGTCGGAAGACTCGGATCGCATCATTATAGACAGTGCTGAAAAGCTTAAGGCTCTGTTTTGAATAGATATTTAATTTAATTCTGCTACTTAGTCTTGTAAAATCTTTAGTTTCATTTCCATGTTTACATAATAAAAATAATGAATACCAATACATAATTATTTACTATCAGGACAGTATATAGTATAAGTATAATTTTAACGAATTTATTCATTTTAAATTACTTACTTGCATTTGGCCTTTTCAACTAAAAAGTTTGTTACTTAAATACTAATTACCTACTATTTTTTTTTTTACTTAATTTGATTTAATTATTGTTAATATTTTGTTAGATAAATACCTATTATTTGTTTTACTACCTACCTAGTTTTCTACTCATATAATTTCAATTCTTTAATAATATCATGATATCTTATTAAATCTTATGTTGGTAATCTACTTTAATTTTATCTTCAATATTATTATTATATTTTTATATTCTTCTGTCTCTGCTATAATTTTGACTTAGATCTACAGATGTCTAGAAACCTAAGTACTAGTTAATTACCTACCTGCCTGTTTTCATATTCGATTTATAGAGTTATAGTATTGTATTAAGTACCTTGTTTTCCTACTTGTTTTCCTACTTGTTTTACTTAGTTTTAATTTAGTATAAGTTGTTGCTTGATCCTGTACGCATGCTGTGGTACCCTATAATTATGGGAGCATTTAGTTATTAATATTGCCATTATCTTTTAAATGTATCGTGTAAACCCGTGTTGGGTATCCAATCTTTTAAAATAAAAAAATTAAAATAAAAATAAAATAAAAACAGTCCTTGTAAATGTAATATACACTAATGTAACAGCCATCAACGGTAAAAGAAATTCTCATTATTAATTTATTAACTTTGAAAAGGTAGTAGTATTGAATTTAATTTTATTACAAAACAGATATCCATTTTCTTTGTGAAGTAAATACACAGTGAAAATTATTATTATTTTTTGGTTTGTTTTTAAGCGGGACTAATGTTAATATTTTCATTTAATTTGAACTAATTACTGGGTGTTTTTTATTTGAATGTGGAAGTAATATAATTTTATTTTATATTTATATTTTCAAAGATAATTCTAGACAAGAAATATAAGTAGTAATAGAAATACAGATAATCATTTGAGTGTCTAGTACACAATGTAATCAGCTGATAAAAGTAACACAATAATAATGTAACCCGCTTTTGGGCAAGACAGAGGTGGACTATTGTATTGTAATAAACTTAATATCAACATGCGAAAACTTATAAGTGGTCCATAGTTATAATTTTAGATTCGATATAGCTTACATAAGACTGTTTGTTTTCCTGGGAAATAAAAATAAATACTTAAATAAATAAAGAAGATCCAAAATCTGTCGAAAAACTAAGTCTATTTATTTGTTGCAGTTGCACCCGAGAAGACTATCTCAAGGTATACTGGGAGGTCCAGGGTCCAGGTCCACCCGGTGCTATCAACGAGCGCTCGGCGTGGGCGAGGGTCCTTTGCGGGGGTAGAGACGAAGCCCCCCCTGCACTCTACTCACCAGGACCGGCCTTGGTACTGGAGTTCCATACGGGGGGCAGGCAGAACAACGCGACAGGCTTCGCTGGGACTTACAGTTTCATTGATAAGCGTAAGTAGTTTTAGATTTCTGTGGTAGAAATAATTTTTCAGACCGAAACTTTTTTGTTGAAAATTAACGCCAAAGTTTTTTACATAGAACCTTAGTTAATTAGTTTTGAACTGTAACGTTACATTTTTTGTTAACTTCGAAATTCTTCGTCAAATAATAGCAAAGTAAACGAGTAAGAGTTGCATTTACTTAATAAGTACCTATGCATTTTCGTTAGAACGTGAATTTATTATTTTTTCTCAACAAAAAGTGAAGTTACTTAGCACTCTTTTCTTTGACCACTTGAAATATACTCTGAGTACGCCCCTGGGGCTGTTATTAAGTGTTGGCATAATTCACTTGAGCCAAGCTTGTTCGTGGTTTCAAGAACTTGTAGGAGACAATTTATTGCTACTGTACTGAGTCTATGATACTTGATGCTTGGACTGACTTAGTGAACTGAGAAATTATTACTTAGCGTGCACACTTTCTGCGCACTTTTATTTCGAGATCTCAATTTTAACTGAGAGACTAGACTAGTCTCAGTTCGCGTGTAACTGGCACCTAGAATCACCTTCTAGACGATTCTAAATGATCTTAATCAAAATTAATTTATTTTGATTTTGACTTGAAGGTTTGATATAAGTAAGAATTTGGTCTTATTTTTTTCCGTCTAGCCCCCTTTCGCAACGCGCTTTAAGGAACTTCGTTGCAATAAATATTTGTATATAAATGTTTATTTACAATAATACACTTAATTATTATGTTTAGCAATCATTAGTTTAATATTTGTAGTATTGTGGCCGTTTGTAAATTAGTACTAATAAATGAATCATTTACTAAAATCCAAGTAACTACCTGATTATTGCTGAAAAGCACAAAGTTAGCAATCTGCTGAATAGTGCGTTGCTATTGCTTGTGTTCAGTGAATAATCGCGAACAATTAAAATTATTAACTGATTTGCATTTAATTGTTTACTGAATTATTGAGTAATCGCAACGGTACATTGAACCTTGCATTTATACTCTGAATGAAATAGTACAATTGTGCTCAGAAGAGGATGTCTGCCTGATCATCGAACATTTTGAAAGTCTAAGAAATTTTAACAATGAATATGCGCAAAATATAAAATAAATAAACAAACAACAAATCCAAAGCGTTTCGGCACATTTTGTATCAAATGGATCATCGTGTTATTCAAGGAGTGATAACAAAAAAATTTAGTCATATATTTTTTTCATTTTGTTGGAGAAACTTATAAGCACGTGTGACAAATTTTTACCAAAAATGTATGACAAAACTTTGTGTCCTTGTTCAATGGTTCTCTAGGGAGTGATCGCTTACCGCACCAGACATCAGCAGGTCATATGTGAGAGACATTCGATCATTGTCAGCTCTTTTCGAACCTTCGAGATTAACACCAGTTTTAGAAGTTGACTTAAAGAAGCACTGAGATTTTGATAGTTTCTGACTTGGCATATAGATTGATGGATCACATAGCTTTAAATCCAATAACATACATAAATAATTTTTGTTACTACTACTTTCAGTCCTAAGCCAAACAATGTATGAAACTTGATCTATCATCTATTGGCACCCAGTAGTGCCCTGTGATGCATCATAGGGCACTACTGGGTGCCAATAACATACATAAATAATTTTTGTTACTACTACTTTCAGTCCTAAGCCAAACAATGTATGAAACTTGATCTATCATCTATTGGCACCCAGTAGTGCCCTATGATGCATCATATGATGCATCACTACTGGGGACTAAATGGCACGTCTTGGAAACGAGACCTACGATCAGTAGGCCTATCGTAGTCTTTCAAAACCTGCCAAGTTTTAAAGCACGTTCAGTTTCTATAGTCTAGTTTATATTAGTCCGGTCGTAATCTTTCATTTAGCGTTAGGACCAAATACAGATCGCCGTCGTAATTTTCTAAAATTGAAGTTTTTCTGAAAGAATCTAGATCTAAAACTTCTATGAATACGAATGTTAGGTTTACGGAATCAGCAGATAACAACGAGTGTTACGGGTTCAGACAGCTAACGTATAACAACGACGCAGGTGCAAAGTCCTGAACAAACATTTATCTAACTTGGCTTGAAGTTCTGCCAAAACTACTTGCGAACAAACAGACTGCTAGCACCGTTACCGAAGACAATACGCCACTAGTTTCAATATCAGAAATACTTTTAGAAATCGTAATGCCCTATTATTAACTCTTACTTCTTTAATTAACAATTATAATAAGGATAATTTAAATAACCGGTAAAATCCAGACCGTATTTTCTTGCCCGTTTTTCTAGGCTCTGGTTGCGATGAACTGGCATAAAGAATCACCAAAGAACCACTTAGTATGTAAAACGATTCTAAGTGGTTCTTATGATTTTATTGAATTAAAAATCTTTGAGTTTGAGATTTAATATTGTATGCAGCACAATTAATATAACAATGACTTATTAGTCAGTATCTTCTCGTCCAGTGTTTGCCAACACAGTTCACATTCAGATCGTCGCTCCATCTCGTCGAAAGGCGTCTTACACTACGCAATTAATGAATTCACTAAAAGGAAATGTGATATACTTTGAAATCATATTTAATATCTATATAGTAGACATAAATAATAATTAATAATGAAAAACTAATTAAGTTTAAAAATATTGTTTATTTGTCATGGTTCTTCATACATCATATTTTATTGTTTATGTTCTTGAATGAATATTTCTAAGCCTTTGGAGCTTCGGGGGCCTTCAGGTCGTTGAACTGTGAAAAATAAAAAATAGGTAAGTACATTTATAAACTTAGCAATACGTTTTTTGAGTTACAACTGTTTTAAATAAATATTATGAAAATATTAGGTAAAGTAAACTATGCAAAACTACTGTTCAGATAGATTGCTTATTTTTTCTAAAAACATCTAGGTAACATATATAGGTATACACCCAATCACAGAATAAAAACATCACTCCTCGACTCAAACATACACACAAACAAAAATACAAATATTTCCTCTTTATAATAATTAGTTCATATTCACTAATATTCGCGGACATTTCACACATCACACTCTAGTCCCAAACGAAGCGAAGCTTGTACAAGAACAAATAATATATATTTGTTCATCACACAAACATTTGCTCTGGGCGGGAATCGAACTCACGACCTGTGGGTCATGAGTTCCATGCATGGAAGGCAGAACTACTACCAACTGAGCTGTGACGCCTGACGCCTGTCAAATTAGTGTAGATTAGCATAGCTCTTTGAAATAAATACGATTGAGAACATAATACTTTTCATTATTTGAAATACTTACAGTTTTGGTAATAGCACTAATTGATTCATCAAACTTTTGTTTTATGTTATCTGGGCTAAAATTTTTCTGGAAATCCTCAAAACCTTTTTTAACAGTTTCAAGGATGTCGGGCTTCGAATCTTGTGGCGCATCGCGCTTGACGAATGCATTTACCTGTAACAAAAACAAAATAAATTAAGATAGTAAAATCAATCTAAATATAAATAGTCACGAATATTTCACAAATCATGCTCTAGTTAATATTTCCTACGGACTTTTTTTTTTAAAACATAGTTTACATAGAATACAAAAACGATGCACAGAAAAAAATAATGGGAAAAATAGATACATTTTGAAAATTGATAACTTCCTACTTTTTAAAGTCGGTGACAAAAATACCATTCAAATTACAATCTATGGTAAAAATATTTAAACGTGATTTAGGTACGGAGCTAAAATGTATATTGACATAGATATCTATACCTATCTAAACCTTAAAAAAATCACAACTGTATAACAAAAAAATTAACAGTAAAAAAAATAGAAAATAAACTTACGCTGATAAGGCAGATAGCCAGAAGGAGGATGATGTATGAGTATTTATTCATTTTGAATTGTTACGTCCTTGCTTCTCGATAGAGGAACACGCACTGCCACGGACAAAGTGTATCATAGACAACTCGTTGGATCGCGTTATCTGTTGACCCCAGTTCCTGTTAGCTGAGTAATTAGTAAATTTGTTTGCGATACTCGCGTTTTGACGTAGCGCAGAAAATAAGCATGATGTAACAGCCGATTCTTTCTATAGTTTATAATTATTGTAATCGGCTACGCAAGATTTAATCGGTCTATCTTATAAAAAGTTAGCGCAGACTTGAAGTACTGATTACCCTACGTAATGATTCAAATTCTTTGTTATCTAATAAAATAACATAACACTCCAAGGTGTTATTCTATTTAAATCTAAATATTGTACAAGGAAAGTAATATAACATCTAATATATACTAATAATTATTAAGTAAGTATGATGATTTAAAGTCAACGCTAAGTTTTTTTAAGATAGGGGTTTGTATTTATAAAAGTTCTTCAAAATGGCTTTGTTCAGGCAAATCAGTAGGATATTTAAGAGTTGTCTTAATCCAGCAACAAGGTCGTAAGTTTTTTGTCCGTTCTTCTAGGCTTCGGTCGCAAGAAATACACCTAGAGTCAGTTCAGACGATTCTGATTAATCCTTGTGATTTTACTGAATAAAGTGCTTACTTGGATAACTGGTTTCAAAAATATCAACTGCTATAAATCATGAGTATTTATTTATTAAAAATACTTATATAAAATAAAACTGTATAAAATTATACATTGTAAAACTACTTCAAACCCCTAAGTACGGAATAATATTATTCAATAGAGCTAAAAATCTAGATCTATAATATGCGAACAATTTTTTTTGTAAATAAATAAAAAAATTGTTTTCTCACAGTAACGTAGGCATATAAAACAATAGGTTGGTATAGAATAAAAATAAAACATAGATAAAATGAAGTGGTCTTACTATCCAGAATTGTTCTGTGTCATTTCTTCTGCACCGCAAGATAAGGGGAAGCATTCCGCCAGTCGTTCAATCATCCCCTCTCTATCAAACCACCAATGAGTAACAAAGATGAACTACATGATAAGAGTAAGTGGAAGTTCTATGCCTTGTGTTATGGCGGGCAAAGTCTTGTTTACATTGTATGTTACATTTAAAGTAAAGTAAAGTAAAAAAAATATTTATTCAATAAAATCACTAGGATCACTTAGAATCGTCTTACATACTAAGTGATTCTATTATATTTGATTAAATGCATGCATTATAATGATCTGTTTTCACTTGTAACTTAAAAATCTGATGTTATGGCATGAGGGATCCGCGAAAATGGCATTTATGGCATTTATCTATGCGCCTAGCCCGTAAAATATAAAATGCTAAGTACAACATACTATCCTATTGTATAAGGAAAAAATTTTGAATGTTTAGTCCATGAGCTGAAAGTAATAAATAAAAAAAGATTGAATTTACATTACAGGGACCTCTATTTTAATGCAATTTTATAAATATAAGTAGGTACATAACTTTTTTGTAATTTTAGTTTTTTGTCTATGAAATTATAACTATTTAAATTAAGTTACTATTGTTTAAGGAATTAGTAAGTATATAACTTTATTCACAAACAAACTTACGACTATTAGTATTTACAAAATGTACATAGGTATATATAAAATGCATAAGAAACAGTTGAGCTATCTACAGACCGTTGCAAACGATCTATTGTTTAAGTATTAGTAAGAAGAGTTACAATTATAAACTATTTAAATTAAGTTCAAGGTTTTTTTAGGTTCACTACAAGTGGATTACAATTCAAATTAATAAAATTTATAAACTTATGTTTTTATAACTAGTTTTTTATGTGAACGTGCCCTATGCTACGTTCAAAGTTCTGAAAAGATGAATGAGTTAATTGAACTAATAGAGATCGATCTCCATTCCATGTAGCACATAATATATCTTGACTTTATTTTTGGAATCTTACTATTAACCTACTCATGTGTGTATTTTTTTATACTATCTCGATTTTTATCATCGATAAGCATTTTATTTCTATCACGGTTGGTTTGCTCTAATTGTGCCAGTCAATCCGGGTCAGTCCGTGTTTAATATAGTAAAATAAATATACTTTAATCACTTGAATCTTTATTAAGTATTATTAAGTTATTAGTATGTAGAACCTTTTAGAAATCCAAATCTTCATCAGGTTTTTTGCTCGTTGCTGTGAGGTCTTCGAACTGAAAACAAAGGTAGAACTAGTTACAACAATAATTTTAAATGATTTGAGTCACTCTTACTTATTAGTAATTATTTTTATCAATAAAAATAACAATTCAAAGAAAAAAAATTGAATGTAATGCACCTAAAATGTTGTGGTTTCTTCGAACAAAAAGTCAGGCTCTGCAGTTTAAGTGGTCTGTGTAATTGGAACTGGGTAAAAAAATAATTAATAAAGAGCAAGTGTCGTTTCAAATTACCTACTAACCAATGATAATTCGACAAATGTCCGGTTGTCGTCAAACATTGTAATTATCTAGCGCAATTCAAGAATAATTACCGGATGATCAATGGTTTGCTAACCTATAGATATTTGTAGGTATGTAGAGATGATGGTAGTTTACCTATTAGGGAAACGCTTAGGTAGTGACTAGGTAACTAGTCAAGCGATATTTGATTGTGTAAATACAGATTGCTGACTTAAGCACGTACCTATTTATATTAATTATAATAAATAATCAAAATCTATGTCTCAGTCTAGGACTTTAACTGCTAAAATTTACTTGTACATTTCTTTATCATATCAACATTTCTTTACCATAGTTACCCTTAATCATCAACAGAATCCAATATGACTTGGTCGATTTCTGACTGAAGTTAAAAATTCAAAACAATATATGCAATTATTGTTTTTTTTATTCGAGGGCATTACTCCTTTTACTAAATAAAGTCAAAGTCAAAATTAATTTATTCAGTAAAATCACAAAGATCATTTAGAACTTCACTCTAACTCTCATGATCAAGGACGTGTCCATCACAGCCCTTTCTAAAACCTAACTTGAATAGTTAAAAAATATTAAGTTGAGCATACCGCTTTCGAAAACCGATTGAGTTGGTCTCCAACAACACTAAAAACTGGCTGCAGGTGTTTCTCGTTGACGTCTCCAACAGCAGTGGCTAGGCTTTGATCCAAGCATTTTCTGAAGTTATCCAGGTTATTTTGTATGGACTGTATCACGTTCCCTCCAGAGCTTGGAGCTTCTCTTTTGACATAATATGCATGGGCCTGGAATGTAAATAATGATCTATGTTTGACAGGCGTCAGAGCTCAGTTGGTTTATTTTAAAATAACTGCCTTCCAAGCTGTGGGTTGTGGGTTCGACCTAGAGCAAATGTTTGTGTAATGAACATAAATATTTGTGTGTTTGGGGTTGTACTATGTATTGTATTTTATGTACATACTTATGTATTTACAAAACAATGTATATAAGTATTCTATCAGCTATCTAGTTCCCATACTACAAGCATTACTTTGTTGTGTGATGTGTGAATATTTATTTATTTTAAAACTAGCTAAATCAGACCGTAGGTAATCTAGATCACCTATATGGTCCATGAATATACCTACGTTATACACTTTAAAACAATATTTTGGGAAAGCTACTAAACACAAGTTTTAGTAGCTTTCCTAAAAATTAGAGAAAATTATCGTCTACACTTATGTAGAAGTTTTATTTGATAGATTACTTTTCTATGACTTGTTTCTTCGTATAAACAAGGTGTGACGCTTTTTTGTTACATTTTATTTGTATGAGTGTAACCATTGTATTTATCAAGGTTGTTCTTTGAATAGTTTTCGCGTCATGCTTAACTAGACGCAAGATGTCGACAAAAAAGAACGTTGTACTATCGTCATCTGGGCATGAAATTAGGAGTATTAGTGCAGACATGACAAGCACAAAGTCTTCTTCTTCTTATCGTGTCGATGCTACAACTGTATTTTGTTGTAGCATCGTGTTGGAAAGATTAGCCAGACTAGACACTGCTTTACCGTGCCTAGCTGTTACCGGTGTGCGCCACGAGGAGGCTCTTTCCATGCACCCAAAAAAAAAAGCACAAAGTAAAACTTATCAAGAGCTTACAATTTTAACATTTCAACTGAATGTTAAATGTTTTATCGATTAGAACAACGAGCGGATTGATTTATTGAAAACTGTGTGCTAGCTAAGTCTGCCATTAGCTATCTTTCATACAATAAAATAAGAATAATAAATAAATAAACAAATGTAGTAGATAATAAACATAGAAAATGGACTGAGCAATAGCGTCACGAAATTGATATGCGCGGCCAATATACCTACGTCTTTTTTTCTAGGTCTGTTACGGCCGGTTTCTGACAACCCAAATCACGATTGATCCGAGTTTGACACATAGTAATTATTCGATTTTTTCGTTGCTCTTCGTTCGAGAAACCGGCCGTAAGTCTGTAGAAATAAACAACTACCTACTGGCCGCACGATTGTTTTGTCTCTCTCACCCTTTGCCGCCCGTATTTATTTCTTACCTAGATATGGACACTCAGTCCATTTTCATGTCCTTAAAAAATAAACATACATTTTGACGATAAATGTGGCGCAGCGGGCGAAGGTCCGCCTGCAACGCGGAGGTTGCGGGTTCGATTCCCGCCTTGGGATACATGTTTGTACGATCTGCAAATATTTATTCCGGGTGTTCAGGGTATTAAGTATCGTCAGTCTTCTAGTACCCATAACACAAGCTCTACTTAGCTTCGGGCTAGATGATGTTGTGTGGATTGTCCAGCATTATTTATTATTATATTACAATATTTAAACTCAATTTGAAAGTAAAATATCTTGAGGAACAGAAAACTCTTCAATATCTGCCATCATTTTCTTATTAGCTACTTTCGATAGGTACTTTCTTCGCTCAAAGCAAATAGATGGGTGTTTCGCATAATTTGATTTTCAATATTCAGTAAAAAAAAACTTTTTGCTTGTCCCTCGGGAACTTCTACCCAGATTGGTCGGCTATTTTTCTTATATCTACCCAATTGGATATTTACTTAGGCTACGATGTTTTTATGTTATTTTCTTTTTAAGTACGTTTACTTTTACTAACATTTTTTTAAAGATTTCTTCTGGTTTACTAGTTAATGAATCCTGTATTAATAAGTAAAATTGTACAGTTAAAAGTAAGTAAGTAAATGTTTTAGTTCGTATCATCATCTTCATCATCATCGACCTATATTAGTCCACTGCTGGACGTAAGTCTCTCCCAAGACGCGCCACTGAGCCCGGTCTTCGGCTCTTCTCATGTTGTGTTTGCCAGCTACACTCCGCAGATCGTCGCTCCATCTCGCCGGAGGGCATCCTACACTACGCTTTCCTAAACGCGGTCTTCACTCCAGTATCTCAGTTATTTTGTTATTTTGTACAAATTTCATAAATCTTAAAAAACTTTTTAGGTTTATTTTTTCAATTAAATGTATTGTTTGTTAATTTGTTTGATGAAATTAACGTATGAAGAATAAATAGAGCTAATTAATCACATTTTCGTTCATTTGTAATCATATTGCACTAATATATGAAAGCAATTTGGTGGTTTTTTTATATAAAAGTGTTTTACTTTACACAAAAGCCATTAAAATTGTATCTACGTATATTTATTTACATAACTAAAAAAAAGTTATGGCAACTAATTACATTAATTGATACTAAGCACACAATATTCACACACAACAAATATAAAAAGGCAATATCAGTTAAGTTAGTTAATTTGACCAATTTATTTGATTTCACAATAGCTAAGTAATAATGATCTAAAAAAAAAAAAATGGTTGTCTGTAAAGTCGGTTTACTGACGATAGTTGAACGTGACAACGTCAACGAACGCGATTGTTGTGTTATCTTTTCTTATCTTTTCTTTTCTTATCTTTTCTCAGATAATTGGAACGCCGGAACGCTTCATGAGTCATGTTTTTTCGTGCGTGCAGCCGGCTCTATCGAATTATAAGACGTTGTCACGTCAATATGTGGTAGATAATACTAAAATTCTGACCTTCACCATTATTACGCTGATTCACACATTGTTGTGACCAAAATTGTTTCCTCTTTCATAATAATTGTATATCATTTCATTTATACCTATTTCCTTCAATTATTTTGATTAGAACACCATTGCATTAACACATCGTGCTACTTACCTACTATATTTTACAGATAACTATATGCATACCTACCAGTAGTATCTACCATTTAGTATGTAGAAAGAAGTATAGCTTTACTTGAGCCCAATAATTAGCACACTATCAGCAATACCCCATTTTATTTTAATTATATTTCTCTCTGTCCAAGGTTTTATGGTAGAGATCGCATTTTAGTGATAAGGCCATTGTATATCATAATTTAGTTGTAAAGTTCCTATAAACGATTAAATTTAAGTTGTGGTGTGCAATAAAGTATTTTCTAGCTATCTATCTATCTATCTAGTACTAACTACTGTGCTACCAATACAATGGTCATACAAAACTTAGAAATCTTATTATTATTGATATTCTGTAACAAAACAAAATCAATTTCTTATACAGTCTTGCGATTAAAGCCATTTAACAAACCATTGTAAATAAAAAGTTGCATCAGCTAGTTTATAATATAATAAATCGGATCTTGATGAAGCTGTGATTTATCAAATAAATATGATGTTGAAATTAAACATTGTATATCAATATTCATCATTTCATGCATCAAATGCTTGAAGCGTCAGTTTGATTCAAACACAAATTAACATACAACATAACCAAAATAACCATAATAAACCATATCCATATCATTTTATTCAATAAACAATTATTACAAATCGTGTCTGAATGTTATTTAAAACTAGCATGCAATTTTACAATAATAAAAATAAAATTAAAAAAAAATGTCCGACTAATTAAAATTAAGTAATTTAGAAAGCGTAATTAATGTCAGAAATAAATTATACTTAAATAATAATCCTAAATTTCCCTTATCAAGTTGGTTTTAAAACCATAGGTTTAAAAACTGAAATTCTGCAGATCTACTCACGTTTCCAACAATAAAAACACAGAGTAAGGTCATCTGGAACCACATGATTACCGATTGAGAGAGCGATGGATCTAAACTAGTTGTTGATCAATGAAGACCTGCTTCTATAGACGATGTGACGTAGGTATTTGAGAATGTAAACCTACTTACCTAAGTACTTACACAAACTATGTTTGCCCATCGAGCGTCATATGATAAATTTGCTTAGTAATTCATGTACAAGCTAAGCTGTTGTAAGATCTGACCTCAACGAAATAAATAATATCATGAGACTAAGTATAAGCTAAGGTAATCTTGATATTACGTTAATGTAATTTTATCTCAACTAAATAAAACTTATAATATAACGAATGTTTCTGTAACTCAAAAAGGGCATTAGCCCAAGTTTTTAACTAATTTGTAAGCTAGTCGAGATGATTTGAGAGGAGGCACGATTAAATGTGATAATCGTAAACGTATCGTAACGTAGCGCAATTCAAGATACACTGAGCGGTGATGCTGCATTGTTCGGCAGTGGAGCTAACGCCAACGCGTAGTGAAAGTCAGATACGCCACTGTTTCGATACGTTTGCGATAGTCACATTTATTCGTACTTGAGCCTCCGAGGAGTTAGCAAGAATAAATCTGGACAATCGTAAAAGTCGTATTTGATTCACATTGCTCGATGACGCAGCATCGTTCGGTTGTTGAGCTGCAGTACGACACGCAATGTGAATCGAATACGCCTCTGGTCTATAGAATCTGCTCCAATGTATCTGCATCGAGTAGCTGGTAGTTTTCTTCGACCGTGTGAGTCTTACATTATAGATCCAAGTTCGGGTCAAACTATATACAAATCTTTCTTCAGTATTTCACTCTGTTAAGTTTATACTGTCTAGATTTCGTTGTAACAAATGTCCATGAACATTTGATAATTTAGTTATTCTGAAATGATTATAATGATTAAAAGCTTGTCGAAAGCATTTAAACTCCATCTAGATATGGCACTAGTTTTTGAAGTAATATTTTAAAGCCACTTAACAAAAATCTATCAACGTCCTCATATATATTTGGCAAGTAGCATTGTTTTTAATGTCCCTAGTATATTTTTGACGCAATTTACGTACACATAGGTATGTAAATTGTAAAAAAAATAATTAAGTAAACTAAATATTCAGCCTTTATAAGTACGTTTCAAAGTCAGGCATATTACAAGGCCAAATTAGTGCAGGAAATAGGAAACAAGCATACGCATGACACTTTTGACCCTCGAGGTTTCCGCATGACACTATCTATTGGTACCTATATATATAATACTAATTGATATATCAGTAAGTATATTGGGTGTTCACCGAACCAATTCTTTTTATACTATACACAAACGCCTGGCCGCAATTTCGCCTGATGTAAATTTACTGAAAACTATTTACTTCACTGAAAACAACAGATTTGGATAGATAGAAATAATCATTTATTGCATAATGTTGGTTACAATTGTAGGTCTTAAATTAACATTAGAGCCAAACATGACCCAGCTGGGGCACTTACCAATTATTGTCTTTAAGACCACTTTTTGTTACAAACATATTCTTAAACATAAACAAAATGATGAAGCTTCATTTGCTAATGAAATTATTATATTTACATATACGCCCTCTAGGGATTTTTCCTACACTTTTCAAAATATTACTGAAACGTTTCTAAGTTCTTGTATGTAGTTCAACCCTCGCTACTCCCGAGCATGTTACGTAATTGATTGATCGCATACTAAATCTTGCTCACATAAAATTCACGTTCCGATATATTTGTCGGAAATAAATTTGTCTTGAAGTGCAGTTCGAATTGATCTTTGAAATATTTAGCAGCTCTAACGTAAACTTACCTGTGAAATTACTTTAATGACATTAACGAACTAAATATTGATTTCTTACTAACACAAGATTATAATTAGATTTATGTAAAAGTAATAATATTTTAAACTTTTTGGACATAATGAAACAGACTTCAATCGTCAACGATAACTTATACTAAAAAACATTTTATGAAGATTACTCAAAAAGCACTAAGTCAGATCTTTGTATTTATATGGAGCCACCTCCAAAGTATGATCTATCATAAAACTGCTAATAATTAAAATAATTAAAGTAGCGGAATTCTACTCGAATTTGGTGTAGAGTTCTTTGTGTTGGCCATTGACACGCAAGAAGAAGAAGAAGATCATAAAACTGCCGCGGTAAAGCTATTGCATAGCAGTTTTTGCTGGATTACAGATTACGCATGCGCAGTGTTAGGTTATTTAGTTACAGAATTTCAGGATTCGGTCTCCACTCTCAAGGCCCACGATAGAAGCTATGCAATAGCTTAAAAACCTACCTATCATTAAAATTGGTTCACAATTGGCGCAGTAATCGCGTAACATACTTACAAAAAGAAAAAAGCACACAGTCGAATTAAGAACCTCTTTTTTTGAAATCGGTTGATAATTCCCACAGGATAAGGTTCTAAGGATATTTCATATCATTATAATGATACAATAATGATATATATAAGATACTTGCCCGTTCTTCTAGGCTCTGGTCGCGTGGAACTGGCACCCAGAATCACCTAGTATGCAAGACGATTCTAAATGATCCTTGTGATTTTATTGAATAAAGAAATATTTGATTTGATTTGATTGATATGAAATATTGATACTTCAATCAGATTCTTCAGGTTACTATAGTTTGGTTTGTTTGTACTAATATAGCGTTGACATTATTTTCTCATAATTTATTTATATTTAAAAACTAAGCAGCCACGTGCCTAATCACGTTCATTTTAAGATAACGAAGAAAATAACAACATTAAAAGTATCATTATCACAATATTTATCTGTAAGTCACCCTCTAACCTGAATACAGATGGCTAATCTTGTAACTACGAAAGAAACTAACGGCATTTGCACATTAGCCGATTCCGATATACGACACGATAACAGCAATTGTACGACAAAAGGCGCCGACACAGCATATAAGCGACTTTAGACGCTATAGAAATATAAATCATTTGCAAACTTTGACAGTTTAGTTACGAGTAAAAATCAGTTCAAATGAATAAGAGCCGAGGCGGGGCTCAGTGGCGCGTCTTGGGAGAGACTTACGTCTTGCTGTGGGATAGGTTAATGATGATGATGATTTAGCTCGAATTACCTAGCTACTTCGGCAAATCGCCGAAGTAGCTTTGTTTAACCTTATGTTATTTCATTTCATTTTCTGGATCATTTTTATGATCTCACTATTAAATTTTCGTGTAAACTGTCACATTATCTGTCAAAGTTTCCAAATAATTTCTCATCAGACAATAGTATAATGAGATATGATGATGAAGATAATGAATATCTTGACGACGCGACGATATCGTGAAGATGTCGTATCGGTAGTATAAAAACATGTGAAAGCAATTAATGTAATTACGTTATTATGCACCGAGTTTGCGATAAGAATAATAAAATCCGGACTTTGGGTAATTATTGTTTTGCTATTTCCACCAACAAGGTACATTTTACTTATTAGACTGAAAAAGGGAACCCCAAAATTATGCTCGGAAAAAAAACGTGAGATTTTAATCATTAAAAATTTTACAAGACGAGGCTATAGATAACTGCTATACTCTACAATTTTGATAAAGTATATGACAAAAATAGCGTGCAATTAAAAAAAATTAAATAGCACTTTTTTACATACAAAGGTACTGTCAATGAATTAATAAGACCGCCTTTTCCTAGGTCACTATCTTATTTTGATTTTTATTATTTTTTGTGTAATTATTAATATACAAGATTAATAATAAAAATTCATAAAAACCGTATATAAATACACGCGAAAAAATTATTCTTTAAGATAACATGATAATATCTTCGACATGGAAGGTTATTGGTGTGTAGGTAAACTTAGTTCCTAGCTTTTCTGAAAACGTCTAACAAGATATATGACCTATACAGCGCCAAGTGTTGGTACTCGCCAAACGGACATTACTTGTCAATGACCGCTTTGTATCCAGGATGCTATAAGTGAGAGCGCATACCGACGACAAAAGTCTTTTAAAGTCACGTGAGGTAGAATGACGTCTTTTAGAGGTTTAATAGATCAAAAAAGTTTAATTTGAGTAATTTTTATAAATAAGTGTTTGAAATTACTTATCGACCATTAAAGTTTTTGACGTGACAACGTCTTATAATTCGATAGAGCCGGCTGCACGCACGTTAAAACATGACTCATGCGGCGTTACCTCGCTCTGAGACTCATGCGGCGTTACCTCGCTCTGAGGCGTTCCATGAAGTGCAAGCGAGAGCGCGGAACGAGCGACAAAGAAGCACAATCGGCCTTTGCGTTCGTTGTCACGTTCAACTATCGTCAGTAAACCGACTTTACAGACAACCATTTTTTTTTTTAATTTATGGTACACAAATATAATTATTTTGTGTTAAAAAGATCAAATTATGTTATATTCTGTGTAACAGGATGCTTATATGCCTACTTCTAATTATCTAAACCGGGGTTAAGATAACCGTGGCTTAATTACTTATTTTGCATAAACATGTAGCTATTTTTGATTAGTTTTTTAACCTTCATCTATCATTAGGCGTACTTATCCGTACTTGTTTATTGGTTTAGAAACACTATTCGACCAGTCTAATTTGACCTCTGTGTAGTGGGTAATTTAAGGTGAGTAAGTATCATTTTAAATTGGCAATGGTTGTAACGAGATCTCCGTTCAGTACCTCTACCATGAGTTGTTACAGTAAAATCGCCTGACTTTTACTACAGTAGTTACGTAAATATTAATATTACGAATTTTAGTACCCAACTATCCGCTAAAGGCGCTGTACAAATCTTCATACATATTTTACTTCATACAGACGCTAGCGAGTATAATATATAGTATAGTAAAAACTCATGGTAGAGCTACTGCAGTGGACTGATTAATAGGTTGATGATTATAAACGGTTGTTAAAAGAGTATTAGAGCTGTGTTTTGATAGTGAGATGTATGTAATGACGGATCTTGGTTTCTGGATGATTAAAATAAATTTATTTTAAGTATAGTATATTAAGTTATAGTGCAGAGCCGCCCAAGATAGAGACCAATGGAAAAAACTGGAGGAGGCTTTTACCGATGATCGCGGTCTGTGTACATAGTTTTAATAGTTTAACGGCCGGTTTCTCAAACAATGATCAACGAAAAAAACAAATAATTACTATGTGTCAAACTCGGATCAATCGTGTTTTGGGTTTCCAGAAACCGGCCGTATAAGTTTTACTAGTGTAACACGCTTACCTAACATTAATTATTTTACTTATATTTAGTACCTACATACTTACATTTTTTATATAGTGTTCATGGAAATAAAAGCTTTTTTTATTTTATTTATATTTATTATATTAACTTAATTAAAGCGAAATGGCAAACACTTGTACTTAACTAGTTGGTGAATTTATGTTATTATTGTGTAGATTTAACTCTTTGTGCATTGTTCTTTATAAGCTGCTACAGGGGAGTTGGTGTTCACATCGTTGAACTGCATCAGGATATCATTGGTGTCCTCCAGAGATAGGTTGCTGGAACTAAGACTGGTTTCTTGCTTGGCGCGGATGTACTGTGAACATATGAAAACATGTTTTTTTTATTAATTTATTTCATTTTTAACTATAATATACTTTATTCACAAACAAACTTACGACTATTTCAGTATTTACATAGGCATATAAAATACAAAAGAAACAGTTGAGCTGTCTACAGACCGTTGCAAATGATCTATAGATAGTTTAACTGATTCAAATCAGTTCCAATCGGAAGCATACCCAAGATACTGGCTGCATTGCCGCGCTGAATAGCAATGCTTATTATTTATTTATTATTATTTATTTCATTTACTTACAGCTATTATTACAGGATTATCCTTAGGCAAAAGTAGTTTTGATGATTAATTGGGGGAAGGTGCACTAGATTTTAAAATCATTTTAAATTAAAGAGCTGATTTTGTATGGTACTTGCCCAATAGCCCAAGGACAGATTGATATTAATAAATATTTACGGACAAATCACACACCACACTTTAGTCCCAAACCAAGCAAAGCTTGTACCTACTATGGGAACATAGATTGCTGATAGAATACTTATATACATTTTTTTTGTAAATGCATAAGTACTTAGAAACACTAGGCCATAGAACAAATATTTATGTTCATCACACAACCATTTTCTCTAAGTAGGAATCCAACCCACGCCTGTCAAAACTTAAAATAAAAAAATGTTGTACACAATATTTCGTTTTGCTTCTAACAAAATTTGCATTTTAGTTTTCGAGACTCGTACGTAGGTATAACTACGGACTCAGAAGATATACGTTAACTTTATTCTATTTTCCAAGAACAAATATAACATACTAAAAGTACAAATACAAATCACTTACGGCTACAGTGGCTAATGCTGAGTGATTTGTGTTTAAACATGAGATCAAATAGCTAAGTTTGCATATTGTGTTACATCAAGAATGTTAGCAGAAGATCCTTGCGCTATCGACATTCCTGCGAGAAAGTAACAGTTCCAAACTAAGCAAAACTTGTACCATGGAAACTAGATTGCTTATAGAGATCTTGTATTCTTTTTTTTACATACATAGAATACATAATAGAATAGTAAAACCCGGACTCAGAACAAATATTTATGCAATTATAGTTATAATAGTTATACCTAACTAAACTCAGAAAACTAGGTATCATAAAAGTAATGCTATTGCAACTATCTTGCAAACATGACCTAGCTATGTTTAAGTATTGTTAGTCACATTGTAATCAAATCTAACTTTTGTTAGGTTTACTAAGTATGTATTATGTACTCACAGCCAGTACATATGTTTTCGTTAAATAACTAACTTATAATCTCTACTACAGGAACGCAATGCATTGAAAACCTATTATTCATCTGTATTTATCAAAATTGTACCTTATCAAGCAAATATTATTTACCCACCATAAAAGACCATTCATTTCATCATCATCATCATTCCCCTGCCCTTATCTCTTGTTAAGTGGGGTCGGCACAACATGTCTTTTTCTTCCACTCACTCCTATCATTCAAAGACCACTCATTTTTGCATGCTAAATGCTGTAATGCTTGAGATGAGACATTTTCTGTTACCATCTGAGTTGTGGGTTCTTAGACGCGTTAAAGGTAAATAATACAGAAGAAGGAACATGTTACTTACACAGTAGTTCACAAAACTCCCGACTCCGTCCATTGTCGTGGTCTTCATATAAGCAAGGTTGTCTTCATCTAAACCTTCTAGAAGTATCACAAAGTAATCATCGTATGCCTTTTCCACTGCAGCCATGAACTGGTCCATTCGTTCTTGATCTGAAGGAGCTGGAGCTGTTCCAGCTATAGGATCTGCTTCAACCTATGAACGAAAAAGTTTTTTTTTAGAACAATGTTTTTATTTTGTTGGTAACGCTAAGCTTGAAATAGACATAAGTTAAGCAATCAAGTCAAAAAACATTGAATATTTATTTTATTAAATGTTATAATTAATATTAAATGTATTTTTGTCGCTTATTATTAATTTTCAGAGTGACATCAACATATATTTTTTTTGATAAAATTTAGTTTGATGATAAATAAGCGAAACCAAAGCATAATATTTGGGAATTTGCTTTCTAGTTGTAGGTTTACCTACCTCCTAGTTTTTATTTCAGAACAGACCGTAAAAATAAATGTCTTACTCATACATTATTGATTTATAAACAGTAAGACCTTTAACAATCAAACCCCCGATACTTACACACATATTCACAATACTAACAACAAAAAATAAAAGGGTAAAGAACGACATCTTGACAAAACAAACAGTTCTTAAAATAATGAAAAACTTACCTTCACATGTTTTTATACAGAAAATATCAATAAAGGTTCGAAATGATTCATGAAAGTCACGTCTGAATGGTTAGAGATAATAGTAATCTTAGGCACCTGCAAAGAAGTTCTTTACTACGTAAATATTTTTGTCTATAGTTTCAGACGCATACGCATCTATACGAAAAGTTGCTTTGCGACTTGAGAGTATACTAAGGTGAGCACAAATAAATGTGATTATTGTAAAGTAAACGTAGCGTATTCGATTTACATTGCGTGTCAAACGCCAGCTTGGCAGCCGAACGTTGCTTCGTCATTGCGCAATATGCATCGAACAAGCTGCGTTTCACTTGTCTCATTTATTCATACCCCTCTGGAATACACATAAACATTAAACTTAGATATAAAAACTATTCATCAAAATACTTACTTATTTATGAAAATAAGTTTTGGTGATTAGAACAAAATTATATTCTGCTAATAGTACGTAGTTTTATCATGTACAAAATTATATTCTGCTAACAGTACGTAGTTTTATCATGTACAAAATTATATTCTGCTAACAGTACGTAGTTTTATCATGTTATTGTTAATTAAAGAAATATCATCGAAAAACTTTCTTTTTTATTATCAAACGTGCGGTGATCGTAAGTGATAAGGTTGAGTGCACGCTGTTTTGAACTCTAACGGCCGGTTTCTGGAAACCCAAATCACGTTTGATCCGAGTTTGACATATAGTAATTATTTGATTTTTTCGTTGATCATCTTTCGAGAAACCGGCCGTAACTCAACTATTTTATAAGTCAATTTAGTAAGTGTAGGTACACGCCAAAAACCTTAAGGCTTTGTTCACGTAAACCTATATATCATTTGTCTACACATACGAAATGAAATAATGTACTGTTATTCCCCTGTTAGACATTCATTCTCGGCAAAACATTTACGAAAGGTGATTTTGCTGTTGTAGCTAGGTCACCTTATGCTAGCACTATTGTATTGTTTCTATTTTATTATACCTATAGATAGAAACCTACAAACAGTAGGTCCAAACTCACAATACTTATAAATCGATATCGCTACACGGTGTCATCACATCGTCTCGTGAATATTGCCGACTTAACTAAGATATACCTACTCAAAGATTGTTAAAAGTTAATATTTAACGTAAGTACATGATTGACAGGCGTCACAGTTCAGTTGGTAGTAGCTCTGCCTTCCATGCTGTGGGTCGTGGGCTCGATTCCCACCCTGAGCAAATGTTATGTACTTATAGGTATATTTGTTTTGCAAAAAAATATGTAAGTACTCTATCAGCAACCTAGTTCCCATAGTACAAGGCTTTGCTTAGTTTGGGACTAGAGTGGGATGTGTGAAATGTCCATAAATATATATATATTTTTTTATGGTTTACAACTTTCAAAACGAACCCCAAACTCATTATGAACCAGCACCAAGGTAAAATAAGTACCATTGTGCATAATGCTTTACAAAACGTGACCAAATTGTCCGTCGGACACGTGCTCATATCATTATTTAACACAGACTAAACGGTAAATAGTTGCAGTACCACTAACACTGTTTCTATTTTATTTTTATATTTTATACATCGCTGGCCTTGAGCGTGGAGACCGAATCCAGAAATTCCGTAACGAAATAACCTAACACTCTGACCAACGACAAAAAATGCTATGCAATAGCTTTACCACGGCAGTCCCTGAGTGCCACACGTCTATTTCATTTTCAAGGCATTCATTTTATTCATGTTCATTCTTTTTTTTTTAATTAACATTTAGAGTAAACTTGAAAGACAATGTAAAAATAGCAATAGTATTATAGCGTGTTCGCGTTACATTGCGCAACATTGACAATCTAAGTGTGCAATACTGCCGCGTCAACGCGATGTGTAAATCCAACCGTTGCAATCATTTGTATTTTTTTTTATGCGTCATCAGATTATGTTGTTTACATTTACACTATTATATAACGCTCAGTATTTGTAAACATAAGCTGTATACAAATCATTAATTTAATTATTAAATTGTGCTAGTCAAGAATTATATCTACTCGAACGGAAAAAACTAATGCTAAAAGTTCGTTTCTTATACTTTGTAAGCGGTTAATTTAATACATTGTTCATATTATGTAGAAGCCCATTTACCATTAGGTGAACCATTCGAAGACCATTACGTGGGTCATCTGATTTGTTCCGTCATACAGATGTATTGTAGGTTTTGTTTATAGTGTACCTGACAGGTTACGTTCCCGTTGAGACTAGCAGTTTTATAAGTCTGGAGTAGTTACTTCTTTATCCAAGACTAGCTGACCCGTGCCCACTTTGTTGGGCATAATTCGACCGTTTTTTCTGCGATTCACTTTGCAAAACGGACTACCACGTAAAAGCATTTTTATTTTTCGGTTTTTAATATAATCTATGACACTGAGCATTAATAAGGCTTTCTATTGGTGAAAGAATTTTTAAAATCAGTTCAGTAGATCCCGAGATTATTCCTTACAATTTAACAAATATACAAACACACAAACTTTACTTCTTTATAATATTAGTACTGTCTTAAAAATTATAAAAAACCTTTATTTAATAAATAAATAAATATTAATAAATAATGCTGGACAATCCACACAACATCATCTAGCCCCAAGCTAAGCAGAGCTTGTGTTATGGGTAGGTACTAAAAGACTGTCATACTTAATACAATATAATACATAGATAGATATTTTTTATTATACTTACATATAATACCCAGAACACCCGGAATAAATATTTGCAGAACATACAAACATTTATCCCGAGGCGGGAATCGAACCCGCAACCTTCCGCGTCGCAGGCGGACCATCGCCCACCGCGCCACATCGGTCGCAATTTCATTGTTTTATCTCTTTCCCTCGCGTTGTTTTCTTTCATTTGAAAATGAAATGAAACGAGCCGATTTAATTTACTCAATGCCCATTCATAACTTTAATTGCGTTGATAACACACGTACTGTTATTAAATTAAACCCTCTTAATGTTAAAATAGGGCTCTTATTTACTTAGGACGTGGTGAATGTTGCTTAATAATTTTAAAGACTCGACCTTTAGTTATTTAGTTTTATAATGAAAGATTCGGAAAAATGCCAGTAGAAATTAAAAGCATACTTCAGTGATACTTTACTGGTTTTAGATTTTTATAGGTATATTATATGTGGAAAAGCTATAAAGTTCAGGAATCTCCAAACTGAATAGGTTTAATACTGTGGATATACAATGCAAGAAAAAAACATTTTCAAAAGACATAGTCAAAAGTCAAAATAATTTTATTCAATAAAGTCTTACATACTGTAATGAAACGACGACGGTGGCAATGAGTAAAAAATGATAATACAATTTTAATTTCAAAAATTCCCTATCAACAAGAACAACTATGAACAAGAGTTTATCAATACTTGGTATTTGAAACCATAACAAAAAGTATCCATTAAATTTTCCCCGAAGAAAAATAGCGTTTGAAAATAGTAAACTTTCGTGAAAAGTATGGTTTTTCCAACAAATTCTGAAACTGAACTTTGCTAAGATATTTGAGAAGTTGTAGGTATATTTATTGACGGGAGTTTTATGTACTTAGCTATTACGAAATAATACACGCAAGCGAGTTCGATTTCAAATCACTATCATATTTTTAAATCTAATTATTTAATTAAACGGCGGCTGAAAGGAAACAATGGAGGTAAAATGGGGATACATTTGCCCAGCAGTGGGAAAGCACAGATTAATAAATAGAGAAAAAACCACATTAACAATAATATTGTTTATTGTCATCATTGAATTTAAAAGCGGGTTCAAAAACTCTGCCGTCATTGAGAAAAGTCTAATTTCCTGTCATTTTATTGGTAAAATACAATGACCATTGCACCAATAGAAATAAACGTCATTTGAGTAGCTATTAATCACACAATCAACCAAAATGATCCTTACGCGTTTAATCATAAGCATCAATTTCACTTGGACTACACTTTTTAGATCTACATCAAAAGCTAACTGAAACGAATATCCGTCTTCACGTGCACACGTATTCAATAAGCCCGGGATACATAAAATGATACTCTCATTAGTCGTCATCAACTCTTAATGGGTGGAACGTGAGGCATGTGTAATCTGCTCGGTATCCTTATACGTTGCTACAAATATGGTCATCTAGGCGTATAAATAGATTTATAAACTGTCAGGTTATGCTCGGAAAAATATATTAAGGAAATGATAGAGAAAACGGAGTGAAGCTGTAAATAAAAGTGGATGAGAAGAGCCGAAAACCGCAATCGCAATCGTAACTTCTCTTTTGCCTCAAAGGTTTGCTGGATGAAAATTCTTAGTAGGGTTAAGCTCGCCTTTGTACATATCTTTCATCATTCTAGTTTGTAAGCTTTTATATTTGTACAATAAAGAATTTAAGAAAACCGGGCCTTCGGCTCTACTCATCCAATTTTCTCATTCAGTGGTGCGTCTTGGGAGTGACCTACGTCCAGCAGTGGACTGATATAGGTTGCTGATAATGATGATGAGAACCGTCCGGTGTATAACGGCACATGACGTCACTAAGCGGAGGATGTGTATGTGCGTCACTTATTGATATAAATGTCACATATCTATACATTCAACAAACAATAATGAATAATATGTATAATATTATGTATATGATTAGGCCTTTTTATCGGATTTTAAATTATCGCGTCACGAACAATACTAATTTAACTAAGTACATATTCTAAACACACATTTACATCCAAAATCATAACTTGCTAACGCGAACGAGTCGGCGCGGCTAAATACTAATCAATATAAATTAATTACTAACAAAACTGCAATCAGAATCAATACTCTCAATTTTCCATTCGAAGTTCAATAAGTATCATTAAAATAAATATCGACAGTTCCACTCGTAATTACGAAACCCGATATAAGTGTACTTGAAACAGTTTCAAATCAATTAACTCGTACTGGACTATACCATGATCTGTTATATACCTATAGATATAGCCCAGAAGTGCTTAGTCGCTATAAAACAGTGAAATATGAACCGTATTACCGAGGAATAAGAGTATAAGATGTCTAACAATAAGTCTGAGTGCAACGCTTGTATCGACAGGTGAGATTGTATACTGTAACTCTACCATGAGTTTTTACAATCTATACTCGCTAGCATCTGTAGTTAAAAAATGTATGAAAATTTGTTCAGCGCCTCTAGCGGATAGTTGGGTACTAAAATTCGTAATACTAATATTAACGTAACTACTGTAGTAAAGTCAGGCGATTTTACTGTGACAACTCATGGTAGAGGTACTGTATGTATACAAATACCTACCGACAAAAGCGACATATTATTTGTTCATAAGTCAAAAGAAAGGGGGAGTGTAGAAACTTTTTTATTCAGGAAAGGTAAAAGCTTAAGGAATTTTCATACGCTGCTTTAAGAATTTATGCAAAATATTTTGCGAGAGTCGAGGTTTTTTCGTGTAGTCATGTGTCACAATAATCAATATATTCGGAAGTATTTTTTTCATATAGTCGTTTTCTGTCTTAGCTCTGAATTCTGTGGTGTAAATTGAACACTCACTCGAACTCACTATAAATATTTTTTGTGTCTCTGTTTTGCCCTCATTCATTTCAAGGTTTGCTGGAAAAGAACTCTCTTTAGGGTTAAGCTCGCCTATATATGTACCTACATGTTCTATAAGAACCTGTAGGTACATATACTCTTCTGTGAGCATTTTATAGAGTTTTAATCTTTGAGAAGGTCTTTTATAATAATTAGGCTCTATTTTCCTATTCAGGCTCTGACTATCTAAGAGGGCTAAAGTAAATTGATATGTGAATTGGTATGTTTAAGTGCTGGAACAAACAGTTGGCGCATATATACAACTTAAATATTATTTAAGTTTTTTCTCCATTTATGTTTTGTGTGTACAATGTACAATGTGTACAATAAGAATATTTTGTGGCAGATAAACTTAGGTAGGTATATCTTTCGTTCCGTTAATCCAATAAATACTTATACTGCAAAAACTATCTTATTTTAATTTCTAATTTCATTTATTTTTACTTAAAATATTTTTTGTGTGTTAATTTAATAAATAAATACTCAACCTTTTGGACACGAGCTCTCTTATCTACCATCTTAATTCTTCATTAAGAATTAAGGACCCTACTGTATTTGCCTAGTTTAAATAAGTAAGAGAAATAAATAAATAAAAAATGATGAAAAGTTAGATAAATGCCGTCCGCTGTAGGTACCACTGACCAAATAGTACCTACTGCATCGGATTACTACCATGTAGCCTACTCTATGCTGCTTTGCAGCCGTTGTTTATGGTTAGTCGATATTAAAACCCGTTATTTATAGCCTTACATGGTTTTCATTAGTGAAACAAGAACTGCCAGATGAGGCTACTACGAACACCCAATGAAATGTATAGAAGGTTGCAGTCAAAACTACCCCAAATAATTTTCTTTTTTACTATGAGAGATCTAAATCGGTTCTTACGAAATAGTTGTTATATTATCTTTTTTCTGATCCGTGTAGGGGTTAAAAAGCTTTGTCGTTTAGCTTTGATGTTTTTGTGCACTAAATACTATATAGTATTCATTTAATGTACTAACTAATATTAGTAGTCATCCAAAATAAATAGTCACCCTTGCCCTTTTCTCTAGGCTCTGGTCACGGGGAATCACCTAGTATATAAGACTTATGATGATCCTCAAACTCAAATATTATTAATTCCGTAAAATCACCAAGATCATTAAGAAATAAAAAAAATAAAATTAAAGAAAGATCTTATGTACCTACTAGGTTATTCTAGGTGCCAGTTCTTTGTTCCACTAATAATGAATTGATAACATTCCTATTTTGATGTTGTAAAATTAGTTTAAAAGTAAACAAGTGTCAACATCTTCATCCTTCTTGTTCAAACAAAAAGTGCTTCTTATAAGAATTTCTAGCTGATTATCGATTCTTAAGAATTTTCCTCCGCGCTATAAAAATAACAATCTTCAGAACAGTCTAGACAGCAATCGACTAGTTCCAGAAGTTTTACAGTACCGTACAATTTTTCCCACCGTTTCGAGATAGCAGCCGTCAACGGTTGCTAAATCGAGAAAACTAATGAAAAACTGCGCAGTCTGACTCAAACTGCGCGTTATTGAAAAACTATTTTATTTCAAGCGATTTTTTTTGTCTTTTGAGTGGACTGAAATTTGTTTGTTATTCATGTAATAACTGAAATTTATTTATTAGCAGACAATTTGAAACAGAATTAAAAAATAAAGAAATATTTTGTGACAGGCACAGCTTAGTTGGTAGAAGTTGCCTTCCGTGTGGGGTTTGATTCCCACTCAGAGCAAATGTTTGTGTGACGAATATAAATATTTGTTGTTTCTGGGTGTTACTATGTATTCTATGAATGTATGTACAGAAAATATATATATAAGTACTAAGCAATCTAGTTCCCATAGCTTTGCTTAGTTTGGGACTAAAGTGTGATGGGTGAATTGTCCGTCAATATTTATATGATTTTCAATTTGACTATAATATTCATAAATCTGTTATGGAAAGTTTGATATATTTCTTTATCAATTTAAAGCAGAGGCTATGTTCAAAAGTGTTTACCTAGAACTAGACAAAAACTTTAGTTAAATGAACTTACTTTAGTACCAAGTCTGTCCTACTTTATTCCCGAGGGTTCCATTAAAAAAAAAGATGTAAGTGCTCTATAAGCTTCTGAAGTGCGATCGATGTCTGTTCTCTGATGTTGGATACTCTGCGGAAAGAGAAAAGCATAAAAGAAATGAAAAAAAAAGTGTTAGGTTAAGTGTCATATGCATATTAGCATTTGCTTTCAATATAACAGATAATGTTATATTATGTTGTCTGGAAGAATAAATAGAATAGATCTAAATCTAAAAAATAGAATAGATCTTAATGTTCTATTCTATGAATTATTACGTTCTGTTTTATGTTTTCTATGGGCCCCGAATTCTAAATATAATATCTCCATTTATCCTGACACTATCTATCTTACAACCATCGATGGCTAATATCAACTAAACTGTGACGCCTGTCCGTCTTTATCGAGTATAATCACTGATTGCAAAAGTTCAAAAGTTGGCCCTGATGTAGACAAACACCGAAAAAACTTTGTCTATTGTTATAAAATTCGGTTTTCCATCACAATTTCCATCAAAGCAATAATAGGGTTCAGGGGGGCTATCCAGCAAGGGGAAACTTGCGTGACCGAATATCCTTTCAGTTGCAGTTCAGTTTTCGATGATTTTTCTATAGTAACTCATCATTTTTGAGGACTGACGTGACTGAGCTTTATAAAATTATGACTTGTTACGATTTTTATCGACTGGTAGTACTACCTAGTGTCTTTTCCAGGAACTAACTCGATTTTACCAATATTATTGTTACTTTATTTTTACAGAGATTCACTAGATGGCGCTATCCGACATTTTTTTGTAGAAGAAATTGTCTATCGTTCATTCTATGATTCATTTTTAATTGTCGATGGTAAATCCGCCATTACAGATTTGTCTGACGTCATCGGACACCCTCAAAATTTACATTTTCAATGCAGTTTTTTTTAGTTGTTCGGGCATTTGATTTTATGCCCAAATAAGGACATTTGTGGACTCTAGAGGTCGTATCACGGTCATAGCAGTGGGAGAGGCAGAGGGTATAAATAGAAGCCCTCGCTGGAGGCTCATTCTTTCCTGTTGTACATCGTTGTCGGGCTGACAAGTTACAGTCGAAGTCGCTGGAGGTACGCGCTATTCTAATTCGTCAGCGATTCTCTAGCCAGTGTCATCAAGTGCGGAATTATGTGATTTTCAGGACCGCTGAGTTCAGCAGAAAAGCCGTAAGCCTGCCGCCTGCAGCCTGCCATTTTCAAGCTTACATAGCTTCGCTATTATCTCTGAAAAGGAGATACTTCGTTTAACCTCCAAAATCAGGTCCGTAAACGAAGCTTTCACTATATTTTGCAGGCTTTAAAATGTGTTATTTAGGAGTATAATTTCTGTGTACATTACCGTATAGGTTAACTATTGTGTGGAAGTTTGAACCAGCTACAGCGTGGCTGCGCGTTGCCACCTGGAGTGCTTTCTTTATTTGATCTTACGCTTACTGCTTTTGCTCACATGCGAATGGTGATTTCCAGGAGGTGCTTGGTACGAGCTACACTGCTTGGTACGGGCCACACCGGCTTAGTACAGGCTTGGTACGAGCGACACCTGCATGGTACGGGCTACACCTGCTCAGTACAGGCTAGCCTACCTCCGCTTGCCGCGTGCCTAGTGCCGCCGCTGACCACGCGCCCAGCTCGTGCAGGCCTGCTGAGTGTGCCAGCAGCCGCGTGGCGCAAATCCGTGCCGCCGCGTGTCGACCAAGCGTGAGGCTGTGAGGTTCTCACCACGTGGCCAGCCATCTCTCCGGTCGGCAACGATCACTAGCCTACCCCGTATCCAAAGTCGGTATTTATACACCCTTCGGGGTTCCATTTTCATTATCGGATGTAAATCCTGGCGCCCACTTTAATCTGAAGCACGTTCCACGTAGATCATAATTATTTTACCTAACGTTGAATAATTGAGGAAGTTATTTAGTAAATAAATATGAGTTTTCTGTAGTAGAAGGATAATCATTGCTCACCGAAAGACGTTCCCACATACTTTGTACCCTAGAGAAAGCTCTAGAGCTAGTCGGCAAACTTTAATTTATGTACTTAGAAAAATGATGTATTCACTTTAGCGTTAACCTTATTTAATCCTATTTCAACATTTTGTATCAGGTAAAATACTATAGTTTAATACCGTTGGTTTTGATAGGAAGTTTTATTATGGTAGTTTGATAGGAAGTTTTATTGTTGTAGTCTGATAGGGAGTGTAATAATTAAGTATTTACCTGTACCTGTAGTTGTAAGATAGGAAATTTATAAAATAAAATACCATGTACCGATTGATCCAGTATTTTATTTAAACATGCCACTTTAGGTAGGTCTAACTTCTATTTCTTTTTAATTCGTAACAGACTGAGCTGTTAAAAATGACGTCAAGACCGCGGTTTAGGGCGTGGCCTACCTGATTTGAGCATGGCCTACCTGAGTTTTCGTTAATTCTATCAAACGGTATGAAATCATTCAAAATATCAATAAAAGATGAAGAAGAAAACTGAACTGCAATTTGATCAAATAACAGTTCAAAAACATTTCAGTAGTCAGGATACCCCCCCAGATTGGCCAAGTCATCTCTTTAAGGTTTATAACTAAAAAAGCTTTGAAAATTGGTTATTTTTCAGAGCACGGAGCGATTTATCTACGTCCATTTGAGTGAGTTATTTCACGCCCAGCTAGGTTTCCTAAATAGTCCCGATAATATCCTGATTTACTTTTCATAAGGCATAGTTACATAAGGTTGAAAATCGAAGCAAAAAAATATTGCTCACACAAAGTTCTCAGAGATACGTGAAAGGATTGGAAAATATCACAAAAAAACAAATAATTCATGGTTACAATGCTCGTAAAAATGTTCTTGTACCTACAAAGTCTAATATTTACCTACTGTGAAGTTTGCGGAATTCCCCAACACGACTTATACAAGTACATATTTTCAAAATTGCGTGTACTTTTTCAGCCAATAAACACAAAAATATAACCTACAAATTCTTCGTTGTTTCATAACTTCAAAAAAAGTAAGTAAGTACAGTAAAACTACTAAGATCAATATAAAAAATATCTATTTGTTTCCTGCCATTTTTCTGTATTATTAGAAGCCGTGGAAAACGTCAGTTGTCAAAGAAATTGTGTGATAACTTTATTTACGCTTTAGAAATGTTTCTAAAGCCTTCGATTACCAAGAAATCTCTAGATTATTAGGTACTAGAAGTCTAATAATCTTTCTTTTGACCATGCTTGTCGACTACCGTTGAATAAACTTTAATATAACATCGTAATAGTAGTAGTACTAGTACCTACGTTATATGTCTTTCGTTGTGCAAAGTTTTTCTTCTTTTTTTTTCATAGTAATGATACATTAGACATGAATACCTTAAAAATAGAGCAACGTGGAAAAAAACCGCTTAGTCCTTATCAACTAATATCAGTCCACTGCTTGACGTAAGTCTCTTACAAGACGCGCCACTGAGCCCGGTCTTCCAGTGTTTGCGCTACATTCCTTGTATCGTCACTCAATCTCGCTGGGTGCGTCCTATATTACACTGGCCTAAACACGTTCTCCACTCCGTTTGCTTCAATGATTGTCAACAAGGCTGGCCTACTGTCAATTCAGCTCATTGTACTTCTGTACTTTGTATTGTACCTTCTGTTAAATTCAAATATATAACACATGAATTCGCTGGTAATTTAATAAACCGATCGTTCGATATGAACCATTCATAGTTTAGGAGGCTGTGGCTCTTGGTATTCGTAACTAACCGAAACATTTCGAGTGAATCTCAAACCTCATTATTATTAACATTATTAATTACTCATTGAACACACAAATTTCTATCAAAAACAGTAGTATCACTTTGAATATACCTGGCCTACCACTCACAATTAAATATTAACAAACAAACTTACGATTAATTAAATAAATAACAATTAATTGGAGACTAGTAGGTATACATTAAAGTTGTACAAAATGACATATTTATAATTTGAATTATTCTCTTCATACCAAGTGATCGTACATCGTACCACGTGATATTGATTTTTATGTTTATCGTGATGCTCTGATGCAACCATCCATATTTTTTTTGTCATAATATTTTATTTCTTAGATACATTATGTGAAAACTATAATACTATATTATCTTATTTTTATGTTTTTTAGATTATACTGAACATAAGTTAAACACAGGATAGCATAATCTAGTTGTAAGGAGATATATTATACGGGATTTTATCGCGTTCCTTATTGTTATTTTCCCCGACGTTTCGGCTTTTTTTCAATAAACAGTCATGGCTGAGACTACAAAGTCTGATCGCAAAAGTAAAAAAAAATTATGATCTGGTTGGTTATGAAAATGAGGAGTGTATATACTGATTCTGTCTGCTATATCGTCGGTAGCCACGCAACACAAACCGCAGATTTTCACATGCCTGCCTCGTGAGAGTTTCCCGTTTTGATTCAACCAATGCGATGCTGAAACAAGGATTTTTGAGGCTATTGAGTTTTATTGATGCTCTACAATAATTTTACTCATAATGTGAATAATAAGCCACTATTCTGTCTAGTTCGCACTTTATTTTGTGGAGATAGCTGGATGGAGTAAAGTAAAGAAAAATAAAAATAAAACGCTTAACTCTGGTGCAGGTGTTTTGATATCAAAGAAAGAAAGAAAGAAAATACATTTATTTGCAACTAAAAACGGACAGAAACATAAGATTTACACAAAGTTATAAATAGACAATATAAAACAAACAAAAAATAAATAAAAAGATAATCAAAAATACAGAAATAACTTAAAAAAAAACAGTAATGTGTATCCCTCTGTACCGTCCATACATACATCTATATCAAACATTGATGTTTGTTCTGAGTCTGAGCGTTACTATTATATTCTACAAAACAAATATTATTATTTTTACAATTCCAACAACACTCTTGTTGTAAAGTACCTACAAGTTTTGCACAGCTTGGTACTTGATGGCGCGTGATATGTTTGATATTTATTTATTTTTTCATCTTGAATAGAATTACACAAACATGATCTTAAGGTGTTAAAAACATTTATAAGTCTAACTTCTTTATTCCAGGTCTCTTCGACACCGACGGCGTCAGGGTACCGGGTACAGAATGCGACTACCAGTTCAGCCGGTCAGGCAGCCGGCCAGCTCACGGCCGCTTCTACAGCCCACAGTATCCATCCATATACCCTAACAACGTGCGGTGCTCATACCATTTCCATGCTAGGTCTGTGTCAATATTCTTATATTTTATTTAGTATATAATAGACCATATTTTTATAGTAGATAAACAATTCTAAAAATGCACGCGCTTCCGCAACATACCTATAAACTATCAAAAAGTTTTGTAACATAAATATACAATACAAATAAATTGGTTTTTGTCATTGGTTATTTAATAACAGTCGGCTAACCAGTGTGTTAAAGAAACGCGTGCATTTTAAAATGGTATTATGTCTAACCCAAAACGTACTTATATACTGCAATAATAACTGTAATAATAATAGTTGACTAATTACTTAGCTGGTGCTTACAAAACATCGAGTGTATTTAAGTAAGTAACATTGTTTTTTCATACTTTTCAGGCCAAAAGAACGCGTCAAAGTAGTTTTTGAAGAAGTGGCTCTTCAGAAAGGCGATGTCAGGTATGTAAACGGAAATCCAAAGTATAGAGCGTAAAAGTAAAATACGCATTACCTACACAAGACTTCAAACTGAATCAAAATTAGTCCAGTCAAAATAGACATTCCAGTTTGCATTAATTCCCAACAAGCTGGATTTTTGTACAGGCCTTGAATACGTCATTACAAATGATATGTCAAAAGTCCCCATCGATCCCGCTTGTGCGTTGTTTTTTATTCCAGGTTAAAAGTCATAAATTTGCGTTTTTTGCGTATATCTTTGAAACAACGAGAGCTATCGAAAAATGATTCAGACAAAGTTTGTACATCGTAAAATTGTCTACAAAAATACCTCAACACTTTTCTTCTACAAAGCATCGTTTTCGAGATATAGTGACTTTAGACCGCAGGAAAATCGTAGAAGATGCTGCGTTTTTTTCATTTCAGCCGTTTTATCTGCTTCATTGCCACATAACAAACAGTATTAAACAGTAAAACAACGCACAAGCGGGATCGATGGGGACTTTTGACATATCATTTATAATGACGTATTCAAGGCCTGCACAAAAATCCAGCTTGTTGGGAATTAATGCAAACTGAAGTCATAATTTTAGTCTATTTTGACTGGACTAAATAGTATTCAAGCACATGGTACGATCAGTAAGAGTTGATATTGCATTCTATTTCGAACAACAATGTTACCTTGCTACAAAGTTGTAAAATTTAAATACAGATTGTACAAAAACCAGTGCCAATAAACAAAACACAGTTCCGCAGCAAAGGTGCTATCATATCTGCAAGACCTTAAAGTAATAGTATTTTGAATAGATTATTTTAAATGTTTATTTTGTGTTCTATTCACTATTAAAAAATAAATAAAAAAGACATTGCAGAACTAGGTGTAAACTATAAACAAAACACTTTCGGGTGACAATACCTTGATTCAAAATAAACTTGTATTACTTAGTTGTAAAGGACTGTTACAGCTTGCTATAAAGCACGTTGTTTTCTCACACCCTGTATTTACGATCGCACCGCCGCCATATTGAAATCTAGTTGTCACTTGTCACATAAAATGTATAGTAAAATCGACAGCTAACAGTGTAGCGATATTACGAACTTACATTGAAAATGCGCTGTAAAAATGCAGTCTGCATTGATGTTGAGATTTAGGAGCTGTTTTTATATTACACGACACGACTTCTACACGACATCAAAATAGATAACATAAATAAAATACTTTAAAATTCTTAAATATTTTTTTTTATTTTCTTTAATTATTGTCTGTGTTGACGTCATCATTGTTATTGATAAATGCCAAATTGTGGCTTCAATAGTAAATTTTAGTAAGTACCTAAAATATGAACTATTTTCACTAATTAAAGAATTAATGCGTTATTTTTTTCTGAATAAGTTTATTGAAGAAGTTTTTCATTTCTTAATTTTTTTTTGTAACTAATATGTATACATATAGTATCAGTTAATGTAGAAACTCTTGACAGTGTAACTATATTACTATGGAGTTACATTGCAAATACGATGTTAAAATGCGGTTTTCATTGAAGTTCGAGAGTTTCATTAGGTTCAAACTAGTTTTATATCTAGCAAGTTGTAAACAAACTTTTAAGGACTTTTAGATACTTAAGTAACTATGAGTTACAAAGTGTTTGACATTTATAACGTCAATATTTTTATACAGGGTGTAATTAGATGTCTTAAAAACATGGAAAGGTTAACAATGTCGTCACTGATTTTTTTTGACGTGACAACGTCTTATAATTCGATAGAGCCGGCTGCACGCACGTAAAAACATGACTCATGAGGCGTTCTGAAGCGTTCTGAGGCGTTCCATGAAGTGACGTTGTCACGTTCAACTATCGTCAGTAAACCGACTTTACAGACAACCATTTTTTTTAAATATATTAAATGTCTATTTGTAAAAAAAAGTGTGGGAATTTTCAGTGGATATTTTTGAAAGTTGATATATGAAATATCATTTAAATATTTAATGTCATATATCAGAATCACTAGCCTAACCGCGTTTACCGAGCCTTTGAGCTCAACAGTTTTAATTAACAACCAAATAAACGGCATAAATTAAATTATGGATAACGATCCACTTGTGTTGCCATAAATGAGCTCGCGTTAAACGACCGTTTGATATAGTCTAACCACGCTAAATCTGCAGTAGGCACATCAATATGGCAGTACATAAAGAAAAACTTGTTTGAAAATACCATGAAAGGAGTACTTATCACAAAAGCCACTGAAGTATATTTCTAATCGTTTTGGTGTTGCTGATTGCATTGCAGATTTATAGTTGTCAGACTACAAAAAGTTTGCTTAATTAATGGGGTATGTATGGGCCAAATCAATTTTAAGCGGTTGAATGAATTTAAACTGAAAATCTATATTACTAAGCAGCAATAGAGCATACATTTAAGACTATAAACATTGATACTGAACCCTTCTTCTTCTTATCGTGTCGATGCCACGACTGTATTTTGTTGTAGCATCGTGTTGGAAAGATTAGCCAGACTAGACACTGCTTTACCGTGCCTAGCTGTTACCGGTGTGCGCCACGAGGAGGCTCTTTCCATGCACCCTAAAGAAAAAAGAACTGAAAAAAGCACTGAACCCTAAAAATAGCCAATTAGTAACGTCTCGTAAACTCTAATAAAAGATAATATCTGATTAGAGATAAGACTTTCCCTTGTATGTTTATTAATTTTGAATAAATTAGTAAGGGTGTAAGTTAGTAAGGGTAACAGCTAGGCACGGCAAAGCAGTGTCTAGTCTGGCTAATCTTTCCAACACGATGCTACAACAAAATACAGTTGTAGCATCGACACGATAAGAAGAAGAAGAATTAGTAAGTTTTTTAAATAACGATTTAGCACAAGTCTCAAAGCACATAAGTGTAGAGATTTTTCTTGTCGCGGAAAAATGCAAACACGTATTCGTCCCCTAGCAGAAGTGTCCAACGGACCGTGAGTTTAGATAGATATTATAGCTAGAAAGATAACACTTTATTGCACAACGCAAAATACAAAAATCTTAGAACTAACTTAATGTAGTATAATGGGCGGCCATATCGCAAGGTGCAGTTTCCTAGATCTTCTTGCAGTCCAGAGGTGTCCTGTCTTGTTAACTGTTTTGCTACTATCTCACCAATTGTGGCGTCAGCTTTTTGTTTTAGAACAAAAAGCTGACTCCACAATTCTTAATCAATTCACGGTACAAACCGTAAACTACGTTAAACAAAGAGAATCTAATCGTCTGATGAACAACCTAATTCTCATGAATAACAAATCGCTTGGCGCTTCGAACAACGGTTTAATAATAAACGAGACGATTTCTAATTAAATGTATTGTGTCTCGGTACTGGTTAATATTATTGTGCTAATTCTAGATAGTTATCTTTAGAATATTATGTATGTATTTACAAAAAAGTATTAACAGCAATCTAGTTCCCATGGTACAAGCTTAGTGTGGGACTAGAGCGTGTTGTTTAATGTCCATGAATATTTTACACTTATTTTGAATTAAATATTGACTTCATTTTTTACACTTTTTTTTAAACTTTCGAAAACTTTTTTTTGACCGGTTTCTGGAAACCCAAATCAAGATTGATCCGAGTTTGACACATAGTAATTATTTGATTTTTTCGTTGATCATCGTTCGAGAAACCGGCCGTTAATAGATATGCTTATTATACCTACATCGCATAACAGATTATAAATTTGTATAAGTAGGTGTTTGATAAAGCTTGTCTCCCTTCAGAACCTGATTTTTTTTATGAAATCACTACTTAAAGTTAATTTGGCAGAAAACCTGATTTCTTGAAGTACAACTTTGACAATCGTAAACGTAACGTATTTGAATACAATGCGCGGTAACTACTCATAGTTCGACAGTGACGTTGATGTTGACGCGCAACGTATGTCAAATACGTCACAGGTAAGTTTGCGATTGTCACATTTATTCGTACTCCCCCAGCATTTTAACTTTTGAAAGCTATTGGGCTAGTTGACCTGATCAAAGCCAGAAATCAGGCCGATCGGGCTTTTCAAGGCTGTATTCAATTACCTACCAAAAACTAATTACTCCGAACCAATAATGATCCAAATATAGTCTTCTAATTACTATGGGCACGATAACTTAGATAGTTTCGCTAGTAATATAGCTAGTTGCCGAACTTACCTAGAGACAAGTCGGGCGTAAGTTCTGACTAAATTACCTCGAAACTATGCTGGATCTATCAATGTCTTGTATGAATTAATGCTAATATTTGACTTGAATATAGCCAAGAATATATACCAAAAGGTATATAACAGTCTAGTCAGTCAGTGCTATTACACTGTTATATAAACTGACTAGTAAACTCAGAGTGCGTACTTAAAGCGCACAAGGTTAAAAACCTTCTATAACCTGCCTTTTGCGTACGTAGTTGGTTAAGGGCCCCCGCAAACTGCAGACTTTTTATCGGCCGATAGTTTGGTCGGCTTCTTAATCAGTATGAAGATGTATGCAGATGCGCACATTACAGTGATTTAGTCTTCATACTGATTAACAAGCCGAACAAACTATCGGCCGATAAAAAGTCTGCAGGGACTCTAATTAAACTCTTAAGTCTTCTTTTGTTCATGAACAAAACTGAGATCTGTCGTCATCGACAAGTAATATCATTGGCGCAGCGTGATCTTCTCAAGTATCTTACTCCTCTATATTATTAAATACGTTTAATGCAATAAGTAATGCAATTTCCAGCTGCCTGCGGCGAGCGGACATCATCAAAGTGTTCGATGGAAGGGACACCGACTCTCCGGCGATCGCCATGCTCTGTAACGAGCTTACAGGTTAGAAAATACCATTAGTAATTGTCAGTACCCCAAGTACGAGTTTGTGCACACACGGATCGTAGAGACGCAATCGCCGAGTGCCACTGATTTTGTATGGAAATCCAAGCAACGCACCTAGCAGATTTCTTGAGAAGCTTGAATCTCCATACAAAATCGATGGCGCTCGGCGATTGCGTCTCTACGATCCGAGTGTGCACAAACTCGTACTTGGGGTACTGGTCAACGTTAAATGTATTTAGCAAAACCAGTACTAACACACAAATACAGCACTCACTTTTCATACATTTGATGACATCAAAATTTCATAATGTTTCAAAAATAATGGCAGCATTGGAGGTATAGATAAAACTAGAGGTTTTTTAATTCTTGAACTTGTACTGATATTGAAACCAACTGAAAATTTTAGGTAGGCTATAGTTAAATAATATAAGAAGTCAGCTAATTAGGTCATATTTTCATTTATACTGAATACAGTTTTCTGTAATCTGTATTGACAATACAGATAGTATAGTAGGTATAGTAGAAAATTGGTCAACTTTTCTAGAACTGCTCGATATTGGTCTCAAAATGTTCCGGCACTAAAATTTACAGTTGAATAAACAATCCTTTTGGTGTGAATAATTTGGTGGTCGGACACTTTCAGTGTACAGGAAGATGTGGACTGTGGAACCAATTTTGGGTTCTGTGCGAATGGAACTAAACACTTTGATGGAAAGTTTAGGTAATGTTTACGCGTGAACGCTCTGAGGCGTGTAGACTTTAAGGCTCTGTTTTCATCATATTGAGAATACTTATCCATGGTTCAGTTGGTTATTGCGAAAGGGTGCAGAAAACAAGGTTACGTCAAACACTATTCTTAGATTCATCATCATTAAATTCTATTTGTAGAGGTTCACTGACAGACTTTTTAAAACTAGACTAATACGTCCCAGTGCTGGACAAAGGTCTCTCCCGAATTCTTACCCTTATTTTGCGGGTGAGTAGTTAGTATCATGAGGCTATTAGTTTTATGATGATTTAGAAATCTCAAAATCATAGGGACCATGAGAATAAAAGTCCCATAAACCCCATGATGGAGATCGTTCAATGGGGATTATGAAACTAACCCTATTTCGCTCCTAGACAGTGTCCCACTAATCCATCACAAATTCGTCAAGATCCAACCAACGTTAGTAGTAAACATAATAACGTAGTCAAAAAAATTTGGTTATCCCTAAATTTGGCAAATATTTGAACGTTCCCGAAATTTCATATTGAACGTGAGTTTCTAAATTCTTGTATAAAATATAAAAGAACCAAAGGCAAACTTTAAATATTATGTAAAATCTTTCACACTTCAAATTCTATGCAACAATATCCGTCACATTTTGAAAATATCGAGAAAATTTGCCGCAGTTTCAACGTCTTTTGTTCAAAAGTCTCGGAGCGGGAAGAAAAATCAATTTTACTACGAAGATCAGAAATACATTGACTGTCGGAAGTTTTCTACGAGAATATTTTGATGTTGAAACGAGAATGTGGACAAGTAAAGATTGATCTGTGGAACCAACTGAAGATTATGAGGATTATGATGAATAGCTAGGCTACTAGCTCTTGAATACTGAAGAGCCTCATTTTTCATTTAATTCATAACAACGAAAGTTACAGATAAAAACTGGTTTGTGAGGTTATCCTTGTTCGGAATTCACTTAAAGTTATACCTAATTTCGTTAAGTATTCAGAATATACTTAGAAAATTGTTTGAAAGTAAAACCTAAATATTAGTATTGTTTGATGGTTTGAATAATGGTTTCAGGAAAATCTATAAATTTTCCTTTCTTAACCTCTTCATATTTTCAAAAAGCCTTTTCGGAATATTTAAATTAAAAAAAAACTTTTTATAAGCAACATTGAATTTCAAATCAGTCAATATCACGAAAGTGATATTTTACTAGATATTGCATAGGTACGCAAAGGTAAACATATCATGATAACATAACAAAATAACTTTGTAATAAAATACACCGCGGGCACCACATACCCAACTACACCGCGGGCATCATATAGGTACCCTAGTACACCGCGGGCATCACATACCCAACTAGACCGCGGGCACCACATACCCAAGTATACCGCGGGCACCACATACCCTAGTACACCGCGGGGCACCACATACCCAACTACACCGCGGGCATCATATAGGTACCCTAGTACACCGCGGGCATCACATACCCAACTACACCGCGGGCACCACATACCCAAGTATACCGCGGGCACCACATACCCTAGTACACCGCGGGGCATCACATACCCAAGTACACCGCGGGCATCATATACCCTAGTAGGTATACCGCGGGCACCACATACCCAACTACACCGCGGGCACCACATACCCAAGTATACCGCGGGCACTACATACCCTAGTACACCGCGGGCACCACATATCCAAGTACACCGCGGGCACCACATACCCTAGTACAACGCGGGCATCACATACCCAAGTACACCGCGGGCATCACATACCCAACTACACCGCGGGCATCATATACCCTAGTACACCGCGGGCATCACATACCCAACTACACCGCGGGCATCATATACCCTAGTACACCGCGGGCCTCACGTACCCAACTACACCGCGGGCACCACATACCCAAGTATATCGCGGGCACCACATACCCTAGTACACCGCGGGCATCACAAACCCAAGTATATCGCGGGCACCACATACCCAAGTACACCGCGGGCATCACATACCCAACATGTGGTGCCCGCGGTGTAGTTGGGTATGTGATGCCCGCGGTTTACTTGGGTATGTGGTGCCCGCAATATAATTGGGTTTGTGATGCCCGCGGTGTAGTTGGGTATGTGATGCCCGCGGTGTAATTGGGTATGTGATGCCCGCGGTGTACTAGGGTATGTGGTGCCCGCGGTATACTAGGGTATATGATGCCACATACCCTAGTACAACGCGGGCATCACATACCCAACTACACCGCGGATATCATATACCCTAGTACACCGCGGGCATCATATACCCTAGTACAACGCGGGCATCACATACCCAACTACACCGCGGGCATCATATACCCTAGTACACCGCGGGCATCATATACCCTAGTACAAAGCGGGCATCACATACCCAACTACACCGCGGGCATCATATACCCTAGTACACCGCGGGCATCATATACCCTAGTACACCGCGGGCCTCACATACCCAACAACACCGCGGGCACCACATACCCAAGTATACCGCGGGCACCACCTACCCTAGTACACCGCGGCCCTCACATACCCAACTACACCGCGGGCATCACATACCCAACTACACCGCGGGCACCACATACCCAAGTACACCGCGGGCACCACATACCCTAGTACAACGCGGGCATCACATACCTAACTACACCGCGGGCATCATATACCCTAGTACACCGCGGGCATCATATACCCTAGTACACCGCGGGCCTCACATACCCAACTACACCGCGGGCACCACATACCCAAGTATACCGCGGGCACCACCTACCCTAGTACACCGCGGCCCTCACATACCCAACTACACCGCGGGCATCACATACCCAACTACACCGCGGGCACCACATACCCAAGTATACCGCGGGCACCACATACCCAAGTATACCGCGAGCACCACATACCCTTGTAAACCGCGAGCATCACATACCCTAGTACACCGCGGGCACTACATACCCAACATTTGGTGCCCGCGGTTTACAAGGGTATGTGGTGCCCGCGGTATACTTGGGTATGTGGTGCCCGCGGTATACTAGGGTATGTGGTGCCCGCGGTATACTAGGGTATATGATGCCCGCGGTGTAGTTGGGTATGTGATGCCCGCGGTGTACTAGGGTATATGATGCCCGCGGTGTAGTTGGGTATGTGGTGCCCGCGGTGTAGTTGGGTATGTGAGGCCCGCGGTGTACTAGGGTATATGATGCCCGCGGTGTATCCCATACCCAAGTACACCGCGGGCATCATATACCCTAGTACACCGCGGGCCTCACATACCCAACTACACCGCGGGCACCACATACCCAACTACACCGCGGGCATCATATACCCAAGTACACCGCGGGCATCACATACCCAACTACACCGCGGGCATCACATACCCGCGTGGTATGTGATGCCCGCGGTGTACTTGGGTATGTGGTAACCGCGGTATACTAGGGTATGTGATGCCCGCGGTTTGTGGTGCCCGCGGTGTAGTTGGGTATGTGATGCCCGCGGTGTACTAGGGTATATGATGCCCGCGGTGTAGTTGGGTATGTGATGCCCGCGGTGTACTTGGGTATGTGATGCCCGCGTTGTACTAGCCCCAATACCCAACTACACCGCGGGCACTACATACCCAAGTATATCGCGGGCACCACATACCCTAGAACACCGCGGGCATCACAAACCGAAGTATATCGCGGGCTCCACATACCCTAGTACACCGCGGGCATCACATACCCAAGTGCCCGCGGTATACTAGGGTATATGATGCCCGCGGTGTAGTTGGGTATGTGGTGCCCGCGGTGTAGTTGGGTATGTGAGGCCCGCGGTGTACTTCGGTTTGTGATGCCCGCGGTGTTCTAGGGTATGTGGTGCCCGCGATATACTTGGGTATGTAGTGCCCGCGGTGTAATTGGGTATTGGGGCTAGTACAACGCGGGCATCACATACCCTAGTACACCGCGGGCATCACATACCCAATTACACCGCGGGCATCACATACCCAACTTCACCGCGGGCACCACATACCCAAGTATATCGCGGTGTACTAGGGTATATGATGCCCGCGGTGTAGTTGGGTATGTGAGGCCCGCGGTGTACTAGGGTATATGATGCCCGCGGTGTATCCCATACCCAAGTACACCGCGGGCACCACATACCCAAGTATACCGCGGGCACCACCTACCCTAGTACACCGCGGCCATCACATACCCAACTACACCGCGGGCATCACATACCCAACTACACCGCGGGCACCACAAACCGCGGGCATCACATACTCTAGTACACCGCGGGCACGCGTTTTACTAGGGTATGTGGTGCCCGCGGTGTACTTGGGTATGTGGTGCCCGCGGTGTAGTTGGGTATGTGGTGCCCGCGGTGTAGTTGGGTATGTGATGCCCGCGATGTAATTGGGTATGTGATGCCCGCGGTGTACTAGGGTATATGATGCCCGCGGTGTATCCCATACCCAAGTACACCGCGGGCACCACATACCCAAGTATACCGCGGGCACCACCTACCCTAGTACACCGCGGGCATCATATACCCTAGTACACCGCGGGCATCACATACCCAACTACACCGCGGGCATCATATACCCTAGTACACCGCGGGCACCACATGTTGGGTATGTAGTGCCCGCGGTGTACTAGGGTATGTGATGCCCGCGGTTTGTGGTGCCCGCGGTGTAGTTGGGTATGTGATGCCCGCGGTGTAGTTGGGTATGTGATGGCCGCGGTGTACTAGGGTAGGTGGTGCCCGCGGTGTAGTTGGGTATGTGATGCCCGCGGTGTAGTTGGGTATGTGGTGCCTGCGGTGTAGTTGGGTATGTGATGCCCGCGATGTAATTGGGTATGTGATGCCCGCGGTGTACTAGGGTATGTGGTGCCATGTGATGCCCGCGGTGTTAGTTGGGTATGTGATGGCCGCGGTGTACTAGGGTAGGTGGTGCCCGCGGTATACTTGGGTATGTGGTGCCCGCGGTGTAGTTGGGTATGTGAGGCCCACGGTGTACTAGGGTATATGATGCCCGCGGTGTAGTTGGGTATGTGATGCCCGCGGTGTACTAGGGTATATGATGCCCGCGGTGTAGTTGGGTATGTGATGCCCGCGGTGTTCTTGGGTATGTGATGCCCGCGTTGTACTAGGGTATGTGGTGCCCGCGGTGTACTTGGGTATGTGGTGCCCGCGGTGTATTTACATTGCGGGCATCACATACCCAACTACACCGCGGGCACCACATACCCAAGTATACCGCGGTTACCACATACCCTAGTACACCGCGGGCATCACATACCCAACTACACCGCGGGCATCACATACCCAACTACACCGCGGGCACCACAAACCGCGGGCATCACATACCCTAGTACACCGCGGGCACTACATACCCAACATGTGGTGCCCGCGGTTTACAAGGGTATGTGGTGCCCGCGGTATACTTGGGTATGTGGTGCCCGCGGTATACTTGGGTATGTGATGCCCGCAGTGTACTTGGGTATGTGATGCCCGCGTTGTACTAGGGTATGTGGTGGCGGGTACCCCATACCCTAGTACACCGCGGGCATCACATACCCAAGTACACCGCGGGCATCACATACCCAACTACACCGCGGGCACCACATACCCAAGTATATCGCGGGCACCACATACCCTAGTACACAGCGGGCATCACATACTCAAGTACGCCGCGGGCATCACATACCCAACTACACCGCGGGCACCACATACCCAAGTATATCGCGGGCACCACATACCCTAGTACACAGCGGGCATCACATACCCAAGTACGCCGCGGGCATCACATACCCAACTACACCGCGGGCACCACATACCCAAGTATACCGCGGGTACCCCATACCCTAGTACACCGCGGGCATCACATACCCAAGTACACCGCGGGCATCACATACCTAACTACACCGCGGGCATCATATACCCTAGTATACCGCGGACACCACATACCCTAGTACACCGCGGGCATCACATACCCAATTACACCGCGGGCATCACATACCCAACTACACCGCGGGCACCACATACCCAAGTATATCGCGGGCACCACATACCCTAGTACACCGCGGGCATCACAAACCCAAGTATATCGCGGGCACCACATACCCTAGTACACCGCGGGCATCACATACCCAATTACACCGCGGGCATCACATACTCAACTACACCGCGGGCACCACATACCCAAGTATATCGCGGGCACCACATACCCTAGTACACCGCGGGCATCACAAACCCAAGTATATCGCGGGCACCACATACCCTAGTACACCGCGGGTATCACATACCCAAGTATACCGCGGGCACCACATACCCTAGTACACCGCGGGCATCACATACCCAACTACACCGCGGGCATCACATACCCAACTACACCGCGAGCACCACATACCCAAGTATACCGCGGGCACCACATACCCTAGTACACTAATATATATTTTGTTAACACTTGAAATGTTTTCTTGACATAAGTATTTATCACAGTAATTTCACGAATCTATCGAATTATAATCCCATTAATAAGCTTATTTCAAATTAAGATAATGATATTTACACATGCAAATCGCATCGCTTATGTTCCAAATTAAATAAATAAATAAATAATGCTGAATGGACAATCCACACAACATCATCTAGCCTTGGGCTAGACACAACACATAACATAACATAGACATAACACAAGCTCTGCTTAGCTTGGGCTAAGCAGAGCTTGTGCTACGAGTACTAGAAGACTGACATACTTAATACAATACATCACATAGATAGATATTCTATAATAAACATATAAAATACTAAAATAGGTACCCAGAACACCCGGAATAAATATTTGCAGATCGTACAAACCTTTATCCCGAGGTGGGAATCGACCTTCGCCGTCGATCGGTCGTCTTCATCAATGAAGTGTTCATACATACATTTTACCTGCATTATCAATGTTTTTACTCTAAGTACATCTTCGATCGCTCTATTTGAGTATTTCTATTCGGAATAGCATTGACTTCGTCACCTACCCGGCCAACTCCCTTTCTGAATGAATAATGTTGTGTCAAAGGGATCTTGACTAGGGCTGTCACAGTTTCTTTTTATACTAAAATGTATCTCGTTTTCTCTACAAGGTGTTTACACATCTTACAGATAAAATGTATATCCAATACAACAGCCAATCAGGGATCTTTATGGAAAATGAGATGTGACAGGCGTCACAACTCAGTTGATAGTAGCTTTGCCGTGGGCGTTTGCTGTGGGTCGTGTGTTCGATTCCCACTCAGAGAAAATGTTTGTGTGATGAACATAATAAATATTTGTTCTGTGTCTAGGATTATCTATTTACACCCTAACTCACTATCATATAAAAAGTTAGCATTGACGTTATGTCAACATTACGTATTTATTTTACATATTATTACGACATCAAGTCTGCGCTAACTTTTTATAAGATCGACCGTAAGTGTCAAAAGTAGATAACTTCAACGACTACAAAACTATACCTTACTTGAGTATAATAATATTATCCTTGGGATCTATAACGCTATCAGAATAGGTAACTATCTAACTCTATTATGTAAGTAAAGCTACCTTTGTACCTACAATAACATGTTTGTCTCACAATAGAAGCTTTGTTTATCCACTTGTATTCGGTGAATGTAGAATGATCAACATACAGTCCACAGGGGGGCTATCCAGCAAGGGGAAACTTGCGTTACCGAATATCCTTTCAGACGCAGGTCAGTTTTCGATGATTTTACTATATAGTAACTCATCAGTTTTCCGTGGCATTTTTGTGGACTGACGTGATTGAGCTTTATACAATTATGACTGAGCTGTTAAAAATGACGTCAATGCCGCGGTTTAGCACGTTGCCTACCTGATTTGAGCATGACTACCTGATTTGAGCATGGCCTACCTGATGGTTCGTTAATGCTATCAAACGGCATGAAAAACGAACATTCAAAATATCATTATGAGACGAAGAAGAAACATGAACTGTAATTTGATCAAATAACAGTTCAAAAACATTTCAGTTGTCAGGATACCCCCCCAGAAACATTTATACGTATACAGAATAAACTGATTGTTTTGGGTAAATGGCTTCTGGCATTTATTTATAAAACCCATACGCAGTAATTTTTCTGGCAAAAATAAATCAAGTCTTTTATTTACTTACATAAAAGAAAATTTACTTTAACTGACTTTGAGTATTATATCTATGAAATATGCATTATTTAGGATACCTCAAAAAGTACTATCTGGTCTAGATATTTAAATAATACCTACCATACAAAAGAATTATCAAAATTCGTTTACTCAGAAAAACAATTTTGCTTGTATTGGTAAAAATTAGAGTCGAAATAAAAACCTTTTTCGAAATCTTTAAAATAAGCTGGGCATAAAGTCTAGACTAATAACTTTAAGCAGTTATACAATTTCAAAACTGCTTGAAAAATCTAATTTTCTGATACTTCCAGGTTTCGAGGTGTTATCAACAGGACCAGCTCTCCTGCTGCAGTTCACGGCCAACTCCGTGTCTCCAGGTCAAGGCTTTGCTGCGAGCTTCACCTTCCAGCCCCCACCTGACTCTACAGCTGCTGGTAAATATTATAGAAAATAACTCGTTTTTATACACAAGAGCAGGGCTAAGAATAAATATGTCCTATAACACTTTTCTGTCACTATTTAAAAGGTTTCTGGTACTAGTGGAAATAGTATTAATAGGACTACTAACACGTTGCAAAAAAACAGAATTTTGTTTCACCTAAAAACTTACAAAAAAATAATATGTACTTACTTACCTACATAAGAAACTCATTTCTAGAGTTCAAGTCAAGAAAGAGGATTGCCGTTTGAGTTTAGAATCACATCGTTGAAATTGAAATCATTTTGATATTAGTTTTTATTGATCTTTTCTGAGTAGACAAACTTTTCAATTTCATTTTACTTAAAAATTTGAATTTTATCCAAATAAAATGTCGCTTCAATTTGTCGGCGCCTGGTAGGTAATAAATGCTACCTATCCTGAATTTGCGACTGCAGCCAACACTATGAATAGTTTTGGCTGGCCTCCAGTTTGTGACGATGGAAATTGCTTAGAATTTAGTAAGAAGGTACCTTAATATCTACTCTACGTAATCCCATTAAACCACAAATTGTAACCCACTACAATGCCTTCTAAATCGTGTAGTTTCACTAATATTCTTTTATATTTTTGATTTTGCTGTTACTTACGTCATGATCATTATTTAACACTCTGAAGATATTTAGATAATGGCTACAGCTAGATAAAAATGTTGTTTATTGTTAAGAGCGCCATCTGTGCTCATTTAAACGAACTAAATTGTTCGCTAGAACATGAAAAGCGACATCTGTTAAATTCTTCTACTAAACTAATAAATTTGTTAATTGCTAAAAGCGCCATCTGTGTTTGTTCAAAAGAACTGAATTATACGCTAGGACATGATATGCGCCATCTGTTAAGTTTTTCTAAAACTACTTAAACGTCGAAAGTTCGGTTCGCTCAGATAAAATACAAGCTTTTACACAGAGATGGCGTTGTTAGGTTCATATTTTCAGTTTGATGGAGCTGAAAGCAACAAATACGTAGTGACAACAAATACATATTTTTATTTACAGGTACAATGATGTGGTTCATTGTACCTGTAAATAAAAATATGTACCTTTGAGCTAAATCACTTCTTTGTTTCAGATTCAGATCGTCTACTGAAGCTGAGTTTCGGTAAAGCATTCGAGTCACTCGGGCCTGAAGTTAGTGCTACAAGTAAGTAAAACTATAGAATACTCTACTAAACCTATAGAAAAGAACAACTTTATTTTGATCCACGTTGTTTCATAAAGGTTTTAGATTATTATAATACCACAAAATGTTCTTATTATTATTAATTACTTAAAATACTTTATTAATTAAATCTCCAAAAGCTACCCAGTTAAATCTTTTCAAACTAAGCTAAGACCTAAGCAAACATGTGTGGTGGTTGATGAGCTCCTAAGAGAATAAGTTGGTGTATTTGCACCTTGAAATTTGCTATCGAACTCAAAGTTGGCACGAAGTTGGAACGCTCCATATTTCCAATACTGAACGGATGTAGATAAATGCAGACATGCTACGCGTGAACTAAGGATTGACTTCGGAAGAGGTCGCTCATTATCTATGCTCATGAATGAATGAATTATTTATTGTACCAAGAAAAAAATATCTCACATAGGTAGACACGAATTCTTACTCAAAAGTACCTAATAATTAATTACACAAACATAGAAACAAATAGTAACTTTACAGGGTTTATGAGCAGTTTCATTTGATAACCCAATATTTGAAATACTAGCAACTAGGGATTATTTAATGCTATTATGTTTTTTTATTTAAGTATTTTTTTAAGAACTAATGACAAAAAAATATTAACAAGTAACTTACAATACAATCTTATTAAATTATCTTACTAAGTACTAAAACATAGATATATTTTACACGGTTAGTTTAGTGTAAGCTGTACAGTACATTAATAATATTTACCTATATTTTTTACGATCTTGGTCTGAACTCTGAAAATTGGATATAATTTGAACCAAAGTTTCTGAAATAAATCCGGTATGGTCCACATTCACTATACTTTTTAGTATAGTGAACATTTTTCTATACTATTATAATGATTTATCAGCATTGCTATTAAGCGCGGCAATGCAGCCAGTAGTTGAACTATCTATAGATCGTTTGCAACGGTCTGTAGATAGCTCAACTGTTTCTTATGTATTTTATATGGCTATGTACATTTTATTATAATGATTAAATCAATACCAGCTATTATCTGTCTATAAAGTTTAGGGGATCAATTTATCAATCCCGAAAATTCTTTGAAAATCGATTCAGAATTTTCCTAAGAGGGCTCTGAGTAAGGAAGTTGGCGCTTTCGTTTATTTATGACTTACTCAGCACCATCATCCTCTCAGCCTAGTCAGCCTTATCTGCAAGAAAGTCAAAGATTACCTTCCATACAAGCTAGTATCTATATATTAAAATTATGAACATCACACTTACCTATAATTTTTTCGCGAAAATAAGACATTTTTAATTACTTTTACTTAATAGAAAATACTTTATTAAAACTACAAAAATAACTAAATTACTAAAATTAGTCACCATTTCACTTGTCTTATAGACATACTTAAATGATTTGATTTGATTTTCTTCAACTTCCACAGAGAATGTTTATTATGAAAGTATTAAACCTGCAAGATATTTTTGTGTTTCTCACTGAAAGACCATGGTCGAAACGATCCCGGTTGGATCTTTAAACCGAAGCATAACTATAATAATAATAATTCTGGGCAATCCACACAACATCATCTAGCCCCAAGCTACTCAGAGCTTGTGTTATGGGTACTAGAACTGACGATACTTAATACAATACATTACATAAATAGATATTTTTTATTATACATATGAAATACCCAAGAACACCCGGAATAAATATTTGCAGATCGTACAATAAAACATTTATCCCAAGGTGGGAATCGAACCCGCAACCTCCGCGTCGCAGGCGGACCTTCGCCCGCCGCGCCACATTGGTCCTCACTAACACTAACTAAGTTATAATGTTTAGTGCATCAAGCATAGCTTAGTTAGATTTTGAAACTAATTAACTAGATTTCCAAATATTCAAATTAGGTCAAATTCCGATTGCAAATTCGATCAGTTTTGTGATTGGGTCTGATGTTGGTAATGTTTTTGTATATAATTTTCATTTTGCAGATTTTAGGTGTATTTTAGGGTTATTAAAACAGACTTTGATTCCAAGAAAAATAGTTTTTCAAAATGCGTCAGATCTGAGAGATTAACATAGTCTTAACTTATTTTATCTATAGGTATTTTGAATTGAGTTTGATTGAACTGGCATTCCAATAACCCAACCCTTTCTCATGTGCTATGTATGATGACACAAACTATTCATCGATATCCCATACTGTCCTCGATACCATGGCTTCTCTCAAAACCATCAATCATAATAGATAAGCCTACTTAATCCTTCCTTCTCTAGCATATTACATATTACTTACCTCTCTCATCGATATTCAATTACTTCTACCATTGGACACCTTTAAACCTTGACCGAGTCCTCTTTTCTCCTGCAACTGACACAGGCATTAAAATAAATAAAAAAGCAGCTGGTGCGACAGTGCTTGTTATAAATGCATCTCTCGCGAAGTAATGCCGTGCAGTGAGAATAAAACATAGCTTTTGAATAAATGATGTACATAGCTTGCACTAAGCCATGCAAGCTGTGACCTGAGGTAAAGGCATTAGAGCGTTTCCTCCGTTTTAACTTGACTATATATATAATATGGGGCAAATCATAGATTTATACCCATTGTAATTGAAAGTATTTCTATAAGAAACTTTATTAATTGAATTAATAATTATTCATCATTAAGTAACTGAAAGTAAGTATTGGTCTCTTAAACTATTTTATAGTAATCTAACAACTACTCATAATGGAAAGAATTAGATTCACGGACATTTATCACATCACACTCTAGTTCCAAACTAAGCAAAGCTTGTACTATGAAAACTAGATTGCTGATAGAACACTTAAATACTTACATTAAAAATGCAGTTGCGTTTTCCGTAATAAGCGCAAAATATGTAAGTATAATGAACACAAAGTAGTTATTCCTTCTTCGGTAATGAATTAGAGAAAAAAATTAGCTTAGGCTATTTTAGTTGGCAAAATCGGCTCTAGAATAAAAATAATAAAACCTATATTTGGGACCCATTAGGTATGTCATTACATAATGGATCCCAAATATAGCTATTATTCTTTTCAAAGTATATAGACTACGCGTTAAACCTTTGAGGTGCAAAAGTGTACCATCGACCGAAAAATCGAGCTTTAGTCGTGCACAAGCGATGCATACAAAAGAGAACCGCGCACGAAAATTCAGAACATTAAATTTTCTGTCCGAATTCTCGGACCATGAATTTTCGGGCAATGAGTGTTTTGGCTTGCAACGTAATGCACAAAAGCCCTTAGGATGCATTATTACAGACCTCGAGGCCAAAATTCAGTATCAGATAAGCATAGCTAGTATTTTAATATTCTTAAAACACAGCCCAGAAAAGGAAAGTTCTAGGAAATTGGAGCAAACCCGTTTCATAAATATTTTTCTGTATTTTAAAACTCGAGGTATATAGCATGTAAAATAATAAATTATATAGCATTTTCACTTTTGTACCAAAAAATATGATGTACTTTTAAAATGGAGTATGATACTACCATATGGAACATAGTCAGTTTTATACACAGGTAAAAATAAGATAAGATAAATTTATTAATTAACGACAAACTTAACACGATCATTATGTCTAACATGAGGTGATACCAGGATGGATGACATAGGTAAACTAGGAAGACCTATTTTATTTATTTATTTATTTCTCTCACTTATTTTAATGTTAAGCTAATACAGTGGTTTACCTTAAATCTAATTAAAGATTAGGATGGTAGATAAGAGAGCTGGTGCCCAACAAGGTTTAGAAATAAAACCTGTTTGATGGGTTTGATGATTTTGATACACATGTACATATCCTCAAGTGCCAAGATTGTAGATTATTAGGTAGGTGTTGAAGTTTATAAAATAAATATATAATTTCTGTGTAGTTGTTAAAGCCTCCTTTTTTGTGAGCTAGTTTCTGGCACCCAACTGCGATAAAAGTTAATAAATGTTCACGTTTTCGACCGTGAAAGCGAAAGAGGCCAAGGATTGGTGAATTAATTGCTACAAATATAAGTTCATCTACTGTATGAATTTACTTATATATTTAATTTTTATTTAATGTATTTTTTTTTTAAACGAACATCTAATATGAGCAGTCTCTTTAAGGAGTATTTTAGAACCATTGGGGTACTACACCAGCACAATTTGAGTGATGACCAGTTTCAGTATTTTAACATAAACAAATTATATATTTTATATGCATTAAGTTAAGTACTGAAATAAAGTATTCTATTAACTATCTAGACGAGCAACAACACGTGTTTTTCCATAATATTTTAACTGTCGCATGTCGCTTAATACTTCGAGTTAGTTTTCAAAAAGCACACGCACAAATTATTTCTTAATGTAGTAATCACATTAATGATTAGAAAATAAAACATCGAAACAGTAAAAGAAGATACAAGTACAAGGTACAGTTGTGCCAAAAGTCCGATGAGCCTTTGATCCAACCCTCTGACATACGATCTGACGGGAAGGCTGTAACGCTAGCTAAATATCAGACGAAGCTCTAACTGTTTAGACATGAAATACGATTCGATGTTAGCACAGAATTCTAAATCACTCAATCCGGAATATAATCGGAGCCTTCTATATCTTTATTAATATTAAGGCCAAAGTTAGATTGATGTGGAAGAAATCTGTTGGTATAATTCCGAAAAAATAAGCTATTCTGATTCAGATTAATAAATAAGACATGTAAAGATAAAAATTATGTGTTGCCATTATTATTTAGTATTTTTCTTTTGTGTCAATTGAACATAATAACAAATTCATGCAGTTTATGTAGAACTTTGCCACATTTATCCCCTTATCTGTGTTTATTTCGTTTAAACATACATTTATAAATAAATTTCAAACGAGAAAGTAGAAAAATGAAATCTGATTTGTTCAGATTTCATATTTGTACTTTCTGTCAAAAATAACAAATATCATACCGACGACGGTAATTAATAAAACAATATCTCAATAAATTATGCATAAAATAATCAAAATACTCCAATTTATAGAAATTTATTTCATGAATTGATAACTATTATTATGGTACAGAATACCGCATTGATTGTTTGTAATTAATTCATTTTCGATATTCGTTTCTGATTGAAACATTGATATGGGTTAATAAAGGTCATAAAAGTTATTGAAAGCAATTTCTCATTATCAGATTAATCGAAACAAAAACAAAAATTCATACACATTTTACTCCTAATAAAGTTAAATGTGACTGAATTTTAAAATTTTGTTTTGGTTTTGATTAACCTAATATATATTGCACTCTACTCAACTTAACTACTCAAATATATATTACATAATATATTTAAGATGTTTAAGTTTAATAAAGGCTAAAAGCAAAATATCAAGGTCTATTTCGATCACCTTTATGTAAATAGCATCCAATTTTCTGCTGAGAAAATTTTAACACGTAAATGCATAGGTGTACGCTGGCAAAAATTTAGGTAAAAAAATGTATAATACAGCTCAATTTACGCTGGAATACAATTTCGAGAATCCAACAGATTACCGGTTATACCTACTCAAATAGTAATATAATAGTAATATAAAAAAGTAATATAATAGTATCATCTTCGAATACTCATGTCGGGTGAAAATCCAATTCAGATTTTTTCTTAATCCAGAAAAAAATATCGATCGAATCGATTGTTTTTAGCCATGGCAAGACAGAATACGCAGGTTCTGTAGGATATTTTTTTTTTACTGTAATTAAAACAAAATAAAAATTTAAACTTAGAACTGGTATTAAGTAGACAATGTTAGACCCCTTTCTCCATATTTGAAGGAGAGGTGGGTTCCCGCAGGGTAACGCTATTCACTCGAATGTAACAAAAGCTTTAAATAAACGTTATTTAAGTTTGACACATAAAGGAAATGTTACAAATCTGGACCCACTGGACCCAGGTCAAACAATACCCGACAGAGATTTCAATTATTTAACCTGTCTACCCCAGTTTGACCTAAATATCAGGTATTCTGTTGATACGCTAGGCCAACTACCGATCGACGTCCACAAGCCAGTTATATTTGTTTTTTTTTGTTATATTATTGCCCATTTTATTTGGATTGGCGGTATTTCGTGTAAACAATGTTGGGTCAGCCTGCGACGAATTGATGATTGATCGCAAAAATATGGGTAGCTTCTCCAAATTGAATATAGTTCTAACACAATCACAATGTAGTTTTTCCAATACGAACACGTACATTTATAAAAAAATTCGATGTTGTTTGATTTGCAAATATAAAAACACTCTTTTTCATATTTTAATCATAGTTGAAAAAGTTTTTAGAATAAAGCATTATTCATCAAAAAATGGAGAGAAAAATCATAACTATGCTCAACAACAGCACTCCGCAAACCGAAAATAAACATAATAATTAATTTCTCCCACAAACTGCACCACTGAAGAAAAGATAAACAAGCCAGGGAGGGAGTTTGTGGTTCCTAACTAGCAAAAACTGCGAGCAATCAGCCGGTTGCCTTTGTTGACAGTCAGTTCCCTTGTTTCCGACGTTACCAGAATTAAAGGTTGCACTGCACTGAAAACTCACGATTCAATATTTAGAATACAGAATATATTTTTTTTTCCATATATTACAAAATTATAGTTATGAATGTGAGAGCGAGGATTCTGTGAAAACGAAGTATGCAATCACTGGTTTTTAATAATCGAGGGAATTATTTCTTTTACGACATCTTTCCACCTTAGTTTCAGAAAAGTGCCAATTTATGACATCATATTCAATGTGAATATTTACGAAAAAGTATAATCTAGTTTCCATTTTACAAACGAAGCAAAAGTTGGAACTAGCGTAGGAAAATGTCCATGAATATTTTGTCACCAGTTTATGTGCGACGATTTTAAATGATTTATATATATTTAGAGCTATACTTACACTTCGCGTCTTAACAGTTTTATTTTGTGATTTTATCTGCAATCAGTCCTCAGACTATGGGCATAACCAATAAATAAATTGTACCTACAGCAGCCAGTAACTGGAACATTCAATTTACTGAAAGTTTGAAAGAATTGTTAAATAATAATTGTTCTAACGATGAAATTAAATTACTTTTCCTCCGGCTGAAACTTTCAACTTTATTATTGTTTAATGTGGCGTAAGAAAATGCACCGGTAAAGTTTAATTGGAAACGGCTACTTGAGAACTTAAGTGCTTGATGATTTTATTTTTATCTTTATATAACCCATCGAGTAGGTACCGCTACAACTTTTTACTAATAAAATATTACCAGCTGATGCCCGCTTCGTCTTATTATCGTTATATTTTGCATAATTCACACAATATCTTTATAAATTATAGCCTATGTGTTATTCTAATGTATAATCTATATAATTGTAAAGTTTCATTAAAATCCATTCGGTAGTTTTAACGTGAAAGAGTAAGAAACATACAAGTTCGCGTTTATAGGTAAGATTTTACGCCCAATTTTCGGTACTATCAATAACGACAATTTTGTCATTTTATTACTTTGAATGTCAAAAAGATAGACTTTGATTAATTACAAGGTTTTTTTTGTTTAATTTGAATGATAAAGATTTTAGGTAGATTTTGATTAATTAAATGTTTTTTTTGTTTAGAAACTCGTAATAAAAACTAAAAAAATAAAAACGTTTTGTGTTTTTTTTTTCTTTATTGCATTATTGCAATGACTAGTATTTGTGCCAGCTAGAGCACGCTATACATTGCTAACGACTGTTTAAAAGAGAAATAATATCTAGTTGTATGTTGCTGAACATCAAAACACTTCAAAAATACTTACACATTATTTGCAGGTTTATTTTCAAAGTATTTTGAAATTTTGCGAAACATTGCTTTAAAATGAAATATTTTTGATAGAAGTACTAAATCAAAGGGCGAATAATCTAATAATAATAAAATTGGTTTGTTTTTTACTCCATTTAGTAGATAGGTAACACCAAAATCTCCAATAATCTCTCATTGATTTGCACTATTCTTATAAACGTATACATTGAATTACCTAGATTTGTTATAAAAACATGACTAACGGCCTGTTTCTGGAAACCCAAATCACGATTGATCCGAGTTTGACACATAGTAATTATTTGTTTTTTTCGTTGATCATCGTTCGAGAAACCGGCCGTAAGTAGGCGCTCAGTGATTCGTGTCTACCAAATGTGAATTTGCTTGCAAAATCCCACATTATATGACTGACAATATACTGTGCAGCTTCAATACAGTTCAGCAAACAACCCGTTTACGAGCGCAGTTAGATCAACGATTATTGCAAACTTTATTTGTTTCTAGACAACGAGATTACGAAGCTTTTACTTTGCTCTGAAAAATAAATAATGCTGACGCCGGCAGCTGCACCAATCGCTATATTTCTTTTATTCTATGAAGTTCAATAAATTAACTGAACGTTTCTATTTCGAACTGCAAACTGTCTGTGAGGTAGAAAATGTGCATCCTGGGATATGGGTATTGTTTTTAGTTCGTTTTAATTACTGCTCGTAGTTCATAAAATACGAGAATGTAGATAAATTAATATGTATAAAATGTTCATTTTTTTTATTATTTTGAACATTAAAATATGTATTTGTGGACGCAAACAATACTATTTAGTCCTTATCGAAACAAAACTTACGTACGTACTAAAATGGTGATAAAATACGTAAATACAGAATTTTGTGCTCTCGAGTGTATACAGAATTTGTGACGTTTTGTAGCTGGTTAAAACACACGCACCTTCTTTACACTTATACATCAATATTAAAATACATATAATCATATTTTATGTAGTAAAGTTCTTCATATTCTTTCACTGCTAACCTAATGAGTATTTATCTAGAGGCATTTCATGTATAATCAAACTTTACACTTTTTGATATAAACTTTTTCAGAGTAACTCGTGGTTCAACTGCAGATAAAGTGATCTATGAGTATTCAGCAACATACTTCGCTAAGGCAGAAAAATAGAGAAAAATCCAGTCAGGTGCGAGTATTTTCGCGTAGGATAGTAACTAACAAATGGACTGGCTTACCGCGACAGGCGGAGGCTGACTGTTGTAAATTAAACGTTGCAGAGGTTACATAAGGTCTATTAGATTTAGAATTCTAGCCAAAACGCCGCGTCGTATCATATAAACATGACACAAGTCTCGCTTTTTTGCTCATATCCATAGACATAGATACAATAGCCTCACGAAATATACATGTATGAATGAATAAATGAATGAAAATTCTTTATTGCACACCTTAAATACTAAATGAAAATACAGATTAGAAAATTAAACAAACTAAATGTGCAATGGACAGCCTTATCGCTAAGTAAGCGATTTCTTTCAGACAACCTTTGGATGGAGAAGAATCTAAGGTATGGAGGATCGGTCGATGTGCAATAAGGAATATAATCATAAAAATAAAACAAAATAAAAAAGAAATCTACTAATTACATGTATATTATATTATTTGTAAAATATTAGATTTAAATAGAATAACGCCTTAGAATAGTCTGTTATGTTATTTTATAAGATAATAAAGAATTTGAATTTGAATTTGAATGTAGTTCTGCTTTCCATGCTATGGGTCGTGGGTTTGATCCCAACTGAGAACAAATGTATTGTCTCTCTCACGCTTTGCCGCTCGTATTTACTCAACGCTCAGTCCATTCTCTGGCTGATTTACACGTATCAAGTTGTCTAGAAATTTACTACATTTTAACTTTATTTTAAGTGACTTAATCCGTGTAAACAGTGAATTTAGTAAGAAGTTGCAAGTTAAAAATTAGTTGCAACTAAACAAGGTAGAATAGAATTTTGTCTATTTTTCGGTTTAGTTGGTGGGCGTGGCTAATCACTTGACACGTTTGGACAGGCAACATTTAGTTAAATTTAAGTGAAAAGCATAATGCACTGTTGATGTTGGTCGTCCGCTAGGGGTGTATTTGTTCTGTGGTCGTCTATCTTGAGCGAATAAATGAGTTTAACTAGTTATTTAGTATTTTTACGTGTAAACGGTTACTTAAAATTAAGTCGCTTGAAATTTAGTTACAATTTAGTTAAGACTTGGCAACTTAATACGTGTAAATCAGCCATAAAGGCATGTGTATCCTCTACCAACATACACGAAATATATGCTTTATGAGTATGGGCATAGATATTTGGTAAGTAACTATGTATTCTATGTATGTATTTACAAAAAAAAAGTATATAAATATTCTATCAGCAATCTAGTTCCCATGTAACAAGGTTTGCTTAGTTTGTGACTAGAGTGTGATGTGTGAAATGTTCGTAAATATTTACTATATTTTTAGTGAAAGGTTCTAACTTAATATGTACGTATTTCAAAGAAAACAAACTTCAAGTTCAAAGCTACAACTTGTAAGTCAAAAGGCAAAATAACTCTACATTTATGCCTTAAAGATGCTCTCATTTTACAACAAAGTTTTCTTTGAGACTAACTCAAAAGCACCCTATATGACAGTCTAATCTCTTGAGCTTTTAAATCGCTTCCGACCTCTTGAGAAATGAATCGTTCGCTGCCATTAAGGGTCTTTACTGTTATCAACACAATAACACTCCGAACACGACATAAATATTTGTTTTTTAATAATCAAGAAAACCGTCATCGAAAAATGATAATTTGATTTGATACAAAGTTTTTTGATACAATTTGATACAAATATGACCAGTCAAAAAAATACTGGTCATAATGTATACAAAAAAATATACAGTCGAATGTCAGCAATGTTAAGGTAATTGATAATTTATATTTGTTTGAGCCATTTATTTTTTTCGCGTCGCTGCTACACATTTTTAGATATTTTGCCAACTCTTCAGCACTGCCTGAAAGTCTGAGCATCAGAAATTACGATATCGTGTCGTATTGGTGTGCAAGCCGTTATTCCACCACTAACCTTGAAAAAACACTCCATCCTCTTGGGTCTATTCTTACGATGCGATAAACTTGTCCTATTCTTTATTTATTTAAAACCTAACGTAAGACCAATTCAATTTATTATCGACGTAAGGTCGCTTCTAAAGCCTCGATTTATACGAGGTGAAAAAACCTTGGATATGTTGACCAATGCGAGCTTTAAATTTTAAGGGTTAGTATTCGGAAAACATACCTAAATCCTTTTTTTTTGGCGAGAAACCTCTAAGTCAAAACCTCTAAGGTACATTGTACATTTTGTTTTAATTTTTGTGAATTTCTTTTTGTTCTTTGGTTTTGTGGTAAAGTATTTTCATTCATTCAATGCGTCATGAAAAAAAGACCTTCAACATGCGTCTTGCAGCCAATATTGGAACTAAGATCTTATTAAAGTTCCAAATTAAAAAAACTCTGGCTTTCAGTATTCAGTAGCCCCCTTGAGCTTTTATGTCATCCTCCATCATTTAAGCGGCCGGTTCCGCTTGGTGTTAGTTAGTTTAAAACAGTATACAATGTATTTTGTTCATGGAAAAAAAACTGTCTAAAACAGCAATTTAGATGGTCACTTATCACTTAGTTTAATTAACTAAGTGGTGGAGTGTTCATCTAAAATGACGGACTTTTATGGTGTTCTTAAAAGAGTTCGTAACTTTGTACCACTTTCCCAACAACTTTGAAGTACCCTCATAAAACTGTGAAAAACTTGCGCGTAGTTTCACCAATTAAATGGGCCAAACAAGGAAGTTGTTGAAAACATAGAATAAATAAGAGTGTAAGGAGTTTCCTCAATTCGTAGCATAAAATTAGTGACATGTAGGTACAGTTGCTGACAAAAGTGGTTATTTGGATGAAAATTATCTAGCTATATGAGATAGCTGAGTTAGCTATAATCTACGCATTATTGTTGTATACAACACAGCAAAACAGATATAACAATTTCAAAATATACTTCAATACATATTACAAATGTTATTCAAAACGGTTCACTGTTTATAAAGTTTTATATTATACATATATATATTTATACACAAATAACCGTTACTTCATACTTCTTTCTTAATATAATATTGTTGATTGAATCGAAAGTGCTTACTACAAAATACATGTATCATTAAACCAAATAACAGAAAGCTTTAGCAATTTTGTCGCTGACAGTACCAGGAAATTCCCTCAATTCGTCGCCAGTACCCCAAGTTTTCATATCAACAAACATCAACCCAACTTGAGGGCACATATCTTCGTTGGCAATACTTAATTGTGGTGAAGTGTTACAACTCATAATTCTGGAAGGTTCCTCCAAAAACTTTTGTAAGCTAACCGATAATAATGAGGCCGATGTTTATGTCGTTATCGGACCGTAAAAAGAATAAACTGGTTTTTATAAAAATTTCGATTATAGTTTCGTTCAGAGGGCAAACAAAATGTGACAATGGTAAACGTAGCGTATTTAAGACACACAGCGCGCTAACGCAGCACCTTTCGACGGTAAAGCTGATATTGACGCGTAATGTATCTCAAATAAGTACGTCATTGTTTCTACGTTCACGTCACATTTATTTGTCTCCCCAGAAACGCAACGCGACATAGGTTTGAGACAAGTCGTAATATCGGGTAGGTGTCGTGTCGGTCGCATTGCGAAATCAGTTGAAGTCGTAAACAAAAAGTTGGTTATCTTATATCCCTCGAAGCATCTGCTGCCAAGCGCTTGCTTGTAAAGAGACAGTTTTATTCATTGCCCCAGCCTACGTTCCAAGTTTGCGACAATTTGACGGCTTTTGCACACAAGTGTTGGCAATAATTATTTTGTTGTTAATTATATCATTATTAAACTTTCTAATTAAATATGTATTGTTTGTTTATAATTGTTTATACAAAGAGATGGTCTAATAACATTGTAGACGAAACCTACTTAAGTAATTTATGAGTAAAATGTATCAGAATTGTTAATGCTGAACATATTTATTAACAAACTTGAGTCGCGATTGAAAATTACGATAATTTTATTCATAAAAAGTTTTTAGTGTGTCAAAATTCTAGCAATTTTCAAATTTAAATTTAAATACCAAACTTCCTCAAAAACAATCTCATTCGTGCGCTAAACCATTTTATATGCGCATAAAACTCACGTAAAACTAACATTCCTGCATCGGCCTTGTTGTTAAAAATAAAAAATGTACAGCTAAGGCTGCGCAGTGGTCCACATCTCACCCCCGCCACAGCTGCCTGCACAGTTACTACGGCGCTGGCTCAGTCGCCGCTCGCGTGTCGAGAACCCTCGACCTTACTCCTACCTACTAAAATAACTGTGTTCTGACGTATGATGACGTCATTGTTGTGAGTGAAAACATGCAAAGAAGTGCGTCATGATCAAGAAAAGTTGCCAAGGATTATTTCTCAGTTTCATCTCTATCTCCTTCTGCTGTCAGATAACTGAAACTATTGCTAAAGGCGCGAGCCGATTTATAGGTGAGCTTTCAAACTTTTAAGATTATTTTAAATAACTTTTATCAACAACCAGACCTGTTTATTGCTGAGTGATGGCGAATTTTGTGTCGCGTTAATCACAATTTTATGTTAACTTATATTTTCGATGTTACTTTTGTTTTTTTGTAACGCAAAATAAAGTTTTTAATTTCTATTGTTCACTTAATTAATTTGATAAGTAAATTAAACAACAATTCAAAACTTTTTTTAAAACTTAGTAATTTTTTAGTCTGACTATTTTTTATAGCCATTCTTGGATCAACTATTTTTTCCTAAAATACTTCTTTATTAGTAGTTAGTAGGTATATACTACTTCTATAGTTTTAAAACCTACATTACTTTACAATCATACCAAAATTACACCACTAACCAATCAAAACTTTTAATCGTTCCGCCAAAACAATTACTAAAACCTTTCCAATTAATTTAAAAACTAATCTCGACCATTTCAATTTTCTGACGGCGCTAAATGGATTACTCCTGACCTTCACCTAGTGGCTAAAACCGGTTAAAACCAGATAAAACTGGCTAGAACTAGCTAAAACTGCAAGTTTGATCATACCTAAAAGCCTCTCGCTTTAGCACATGTAGAGTTATTTGTATACTTTCGTCTGTCCGTTTCTGTTGGAATCTGGCGGGCTGTTTGTTTGATTAAATGTTCGGCTGAAATTTCTTGGACAATTGGTGACCAAGTGAAATCTATTTTGGGAAGTAACTAGTAAGCAGGTAGGTACTACAAGTCTTTGAATGTAAAAGATAAATAGTTTTGAAAACTATTTTATATTGTGAAAATTTTTAAATTTGCACTATCCATATAATCAAGACGAAGAAGTTTAAATTTCATTCTTCTGGGTATTATTATATGGTATTACATCTTATGATTAATCTTTTTGTTGAAAGTTGAAAGAAATTTTTTGTCAAAAATAAAAACATACTAATGAGACATACGTGAGATTTTATTAACATTTAAGCTCAAATCAATTAACGTAACAACAAACGTTTTCTACCTGAAAAATATCTAAATTATTCGATAAAAAATACCCATGTTGTGGTTTACCATAATATCGCACAATACAATTAAAAATTGCATGAATATTGCCGAACCAGATACAAATTACTATTACAAATTACCTTTGTGCATATGCCGCGGGCTACGTAGCTCACATACCTTTTAAACTGAAACCCGCTGCGGTGCAATGCGACCAAAACCACTGCATATATACATGAGAAGTACACTCATCTATATTCACTGGTTAGGAATTCATACATTTTATAGCAAAATCTAAAAAAGAAAAAAGAATAGCTAAAAAAGTTTTCATCACAAACCGAAACTATACCAAAAAAAATGACGATCACTATAAGCCTTCTAGGCTTCAGTAACAAATCAACATTCAATCAAATCATAATGTGTGTGATTAAAAACTCCTTAAAATGGAACCAAATATAAATAACTAAAAAGTTTTCATGCAATATGAACGTCACAAACAGAGACTACTAAAACAAATGACGATCACCATAAGCCCTCAAAGCCTCAGTAAATATAATCCGTATATAAAAAATCACATATGACATGTGTGATTAAAAACTTCTATCTACAAAATGTATCAACTGCATCATCATAATTAAATTATCTACTTCAGCAAAAACACTATAATAAATTACGTAATGACACCCCAGCACTATTGAAAAATATTGTCTTTTTATTATAAGGCTGTATTTCCACTATAGAATGTGCGATGTAGCTAATAAGTGGTATAGCAGTGAGAAGATAGAACTGACTCTCTTTTTCACGGTCTATCTCATTCTGGACTAAGTTACTTGCCTTTCGAAGAGAGAAAATAAACTATTTATTTGCAATCCAATAAGCATCTTTCGTACATATTCTATTTACACTTATTTTACGTACGTTGTTATGTATTCAACTTATACTTGTTTTTTACGTGTCTACATGTATTTCTCATTATAAATACTTTCATAAGTGAAATTTCTCGATTTGATAATCCTTTTATAAAACTATATTAAACTAGACAATAAAAATGGAACTGATATTGTTATAAATTCTTTTGGAACCTTATTTGGAAGCTCTAAAATTGTTGCTATTCTTGTCTCACAAACGGAAATGACAAAGACAGCATACGTTTAGTGCTGCCAAATTAGATAGGATAATAGGAGTTAATATAGGATTATTTTATTCGCATTTTGGTGAAAACACACCCTAAAAATGTGAAGAAATACCAATGTTCCGAAAATAAAATGGGTGATAGGTATGTTTTACGACTCTCTCACATAAAATTGAGCGTTTGCACACTACCCGATACCCACACGACTCCGACTTAAATGATAAGATAAATCTTCTCTTTCTCAAAAAAAAACACTCTATATAAATACTAGGTGATTCTAGAGGCCAGTTCCTCGCGACTAGAGCTTAGAAGATTGAGAACTTACGGATATCGTGTAGTTATCGTGTCGGTGGTTGTACGAAAAGACCCATTGTCGGGACATCAACATTTTATTACCCACACCTGTTGTCATCCACAAATTACTGTGAGATATTATTACTGTAGTACAACATAATATTGTGTCAAAATTATTTCATTGTTAGCTTACTTACGCATTTGTACTCGTAGCTAATGGCTAGGGATGGTTTAATATATCTAGATTTTTTAGGCCAAGCAAAAATAAACCTTGTAAAATTAAAAAAAATAAAATCTAACGTTCTCGCATTAATAAAGTTTTTTACGTGAAGAAGTTTGTTTACTTGTTTTGACAGGTGAAATTTCTTCGATAAGAATAAAAGATAATGGATTTTCACTGTTATATTTGGATGAAATAAAGCGCTTTATAGCCTGAGGTAAAATTGCTGTATTGACCTGTCTGCTTTATGTATTAAAATATGCTTAATTTTATGCATATACTCAATGAACCTCAATGATATAAAATGGGAAATTTACTTATTCATAAATCCGTAAAACATATTTTACGAAACTTCAATATTAAGTTTCGTATCAAAATATTATTAAAACTTTATATCCCAATTTCGGAACGAAAACAGGCACTAAAATATTAAAATCAATTTATCAATGTCTGTGTCCGACAAAATCTCGATTTAATCCGACTAAAAATCGTGACGGACGGCTTTTGGTTTCCATTAGCAAATTACATATCTACTAATTTATTGTAACTGAAAATTTTACTAAAATGATCTATACTTAAAAGTTTTGACTTAAAATCTCCATTGAACCGCTCAAATAGACATGCTAATCTTGGGGATTTTCCCCATAGCGTGGAAAGTTTACAATCATGGGGATTTTGAACAAGCTAGTTAGAAATAGAATTAGAATACATTTTTCTAGAACCTGTATTCTGTAATATTTCCTTTACACAAATGTGATCACCAAAATGTATAAAACATAAACATACCTAGATTATTCATATATCGTCAAAGTCACTTTTTTTTCATATTCTACTAACTTTAAATGCCTAGAGTTTTGATAGGTAACCCTTTAATTAAAAGTCCTCGAAATATAAACATCTGAATAATTTTCATTGTGATATTCTAAGGTCTTTTAAAACAATAAAATTGTTACCTAAAATACCTGACAATGACCTAAAGTTTTAGTAAAATTTACCAACCTTTGTTGGTGTAGACTGGTATAGTGGGCAGAGAAGAGTTGAAACACTGAAATGATAATTACGTCGCCGGCGTCAGTTGATTATTATTTCAGCGACAACCCTGAATCAGCTTGTACTACTTCATTTTAACTTTCAACGCAAAATCAGCTTTATCACGCTACCATTAGTCTCATAATCTTGTGCGCTTCACTTGGTTTTGACAAATGGAATTTGAGCTGTAGAACGCTGGATTTAAATGCGCGAATTGTTTGTACGGGGATTTTGGTACAAAAGTGCTTTTTAGTCCGTGTTCTGACACGGCGATTTTCAGAAAGCATTAATTACACTCGGTGATGCGGAAGCAAGCACCTCTTCAAAAATGCAAACAAGTGTATGATATCTTTGTAAATTTTGAATGAACTCACAGCGGGGATCGGTGCACAAAGGACCTATTCATACCTGCTTAGAGTTGATATGCATAAGTTTTTAGAATTTATTATGGTTGTTCAAAAACATCGTTATGAGAACAGATTCAGATACGGATGGAACTTATAATACTTATCTAGAAAATGATTTATGACCTCAGATTATCAAATATATTGCGAATTGAGAAACTTGGAAACTCAAGTTGATTTTACTAAAGATATTTTATTATTTCAAGTGAAGATAAAGAAAGTTTAGGTTAACTTTTTGGCGTAATTTGTTGAATTGTTTTATGCGTTTACTTGGTTTACGTTACCTTGTTGTTAAAATCGTAACTAATATTTTTAGGAACTTTTTTATCGCGGTCGTGACGCAAAGGGACTCACTGCCCCCGCTCGGATGATCCGGAAACACCCGAAGCTGCCGCTCGGCTCGCACGCACATTGCTGCGTAACTTCCGCGTCTGTGTTTCTGTACAATCATACTTACATATTTTACGACAAATATCATTGATCTGTCAAACAAGTATTCATAATCCACCCTGACCGTTAGCCACTGGTTTAGTACCTTACCTATACAACATAGACTGTATAAATACGGTAAAAATAACGTTATGATCGCTATGAATTCAGAAGTTACCTTAGTAAGTACAATTTGCCTATAACGAGGCCGTCTGAAATATGTTTTTTCCGCTAGATAATTTGTAGGGAGCAAATTGCTCTCATAAAATCAGCCAAACAGAATCGGAAAATTGCAGATAAATAAGACTCAGCTCAAAGAACTAGGCTTATATAACGTGGCTGTTACAGATTATCGGTCACTGAAATTGCTGAAAAAAATGTGAAAAAGAAATAGACGATCGTAAACCTCAGTCGCGATATCCACTCAGATCTGGATAATATATCTTTACTTTAAAAACACGAAGGTAAAGGTTAGAAATAGGAGGTACCTACTTTAAAAGTACCTTAAAATTATGATGTTCGGTCAGTCAGTCAATCAGTCAGTTAGTCAGTCAATCAGTCAGTTAGTCAGTCAATCAGTCAGTTAGTCAGTCAATCAGTCAGTTAGTCAGTCAATCAGTCAGTCAACCAGTCAGTTAGTCAGTCAATCAGTCAGTTAGTCAGTTAGTCAGTCAATCAGTCAGTCAGTTAGTGATAAAATCAAGGAACTTTGATTCGTTATTTCTTAAATTACTAGTTCAAATTGAATGAAATTTGAAAAATACCATCTTTATCTTGCAAGTCTTCTAGTTTATCTACAACAAAGATATACGGAGTCGATAATGGCCTGAATTGCTTCGAGAAAGGATGTGCCGTTTTCTTACTCGACTTGGCGGAGGCACTGCCTTTCCCCAGATAAGTATGTAATATCAGCAATCTAGTTCCAAAATAGCTTTTCTTAATATGTTATAGGGCGATGAGTGAGGTCCAAAGGTCGATAAATAATTATTTATTAATACCTTACACAAATCTATTTATATTTATAATGTCCGTAATAGCAAAGATTAATAGAAATCACCGGACATTCAGACCATGCTTCTTAATAGATTAACCTCAAACGAAAGCTTTTCAAAGAAAATTGGTCAATTCCGTACATATTGGCAGACCCCATATTGAAACAGTCATGTTTAACGTTCTATAATAAAATAGGTTTTTATTTTTACCCAGTATTAAACATACAGGGTGCAAAAAAAAGTTGTTAAAATATACTTCTTTTTGATTCTATACCAAAAATTGCTTAAAATTATTTGATAGGATTTTTATTGACCCAAATTAAAAAATAATTTTCAATCTTTGAATAAGTAGCTAAGCTGTATAATATAAAAATTTAACAACTAAGACAAATTATTATTATTTGGTAAAAATCGGTTCATAATTGACGAAAAATTGTATACATACGAGCTAAGTTGGTGTTGATGAAAATTGTTAAAAGTTCAATATTTTACCTGAACGTATAATCCACTCGACCTATTTGTGAAAGTATGTCACTATCGCGTTTATATATCGATATAAACATACATTTATTTCCCTTTGCGCTTATAAAGCCCAACGACCTGTTTTATGATTGGCTTTCTGAAAGCGAAAAAACTGCGCAACTATTATATCTAGACAAATGGTTAACGAAACTAAAGCAACAGAGCCCTTAGTCCGAGTTTGTATTTTAAAACTCCCTACTCTCGAGCCGAGAGTCGTCTCTCGGATCTCTCTCTCTACTTCTTACAAAAATATAAGGACATCCGAGAGACGACTCTCGGCTCGAGAGTAGGGAGTTTTAAAATACAAGCTCGGACTAAGCCCTCAGATAGAGCAGCGGAGAGTCTAGTACAAGTTTTTTTAGGTACAATCGGTGTAAAGCGTCTAGCGCCTAACGTACGAAACTTAAGCAACAAATAGAGCAGCACCGAGTCTAGTACAAGTTTTTTTAGGTACAATCGGTTTAAAGCGTCTAGCTCCTAACGTGTAGACTAATTTTGTATCGTCCGAGTTTCTGAAAGAATCCGCTAGGGGCTCTGCAAATGTTTCCATTCAGGACTCAAACTTAGTCTTACTCGATCAAGTCTCGAAAACTAAAACAAAAATTGTGTAGGTACCTATAGCAATACAAGTTTCGAATCGAAATATTGTTTGGCATCTCGAAATATAGTTTTGCAAAAAAAACTCAGAACTAGTGCATTCTGTCGCGCAAAATGCAAGGCACTCTACACTTATCGTATACACCAAAACTCATACTAGGTATTAGTTTCCGCTGAGCGTGCACGTTTTCGCTCTGCGTTATTTGGACATTTATCTAGTACGTTGTCGACAAGGTACTAAATAATTCTCTTTTTGCCGCTGTTCCACAGATTGCCTCTCAAATGTTCGCTAAAATAACGAATTCTGAAGTACGTTTAATGGCAAACAGAGGAGCCAATACAATTGGTAAAGAATTATTAATGTGAACCGTACTATTCGTACAGTTTCTGGCTTTGTAAACAAACTAATTTTTTTTCCTGTTATTTTCCTTTTATATTAATATTTCACTACCTTCCTTAAGTAAGAATTAGAAACGTTAATTTTGGAGACATACACTTAAATATAATTGAAAAATAATTTATTGTCTCCCTTTTATAAAAAAACCATTGATTTTTTTTCTCGATTAACCAAGCAACCTAAAAATGCGTTATTTTAAGTTATAAAGAACCTTTTTAGGACGAAAATAATAATTCCGAATCACTCGTAATTCGGTTTCTACGGCGTAGACACTGCTACGGCGTAGCGCGCCGCGAGCTAAATGAGCTGTGTTAGGTGATATAGTGAGTTGATATGAGCTACAGCTCAGCTGATATTTGTTTTGCTAATACATGCCCAAGAACAAACTGTTTATATGTATGAAATAAATAGTTTTTTATTATTTGAGTCATCTAGTTTTAAAATTACCTACAGTTTTGCTTTACAATTTTGTTATATAGAACTAGATGACGTTGTGTGAAATGACCATAAATCTTTATTAGTATTTTTTATTACAAAAACTACCATACATGCAACGTCTGATTTATTCTACATCACTAGAAACCTTTTACCTTTTTATAAAACAAATAAACCGCAAAGATAATATTGTTTTTTTTTAAACTAATATTGTGAACTGTCAACTACTTCGCCAAAAATGTCAAAAACCCTTCCAATTTCTAACACTCAGTAAAATCTTTAATTCGGCCTCATAAAATTTATTTTAGGACACTTTAAAGGGTCCCTTAAAAGGTTCAGAAAGAGCCCACGAGCAAGTATTTATAAGGTCTGACAACATGGAGTCGTTACAGCGGCTACAAATCCACCCCTGTCTTTTGCATCGAACTCTATTTCAAAGACAAAGGGGTATTGACGACCTAAGTATTTCAATACTAGATGTGGCCTTTAGTTAAAATTTTCTGTAATAATAATGCTAGACTTATAAGTATTATTTAATTATTAGTATTAAGGTTATGGACAATCTAAAGATTTATAATTTTATGTATTTATTTACAAGATAATGTATCAAAAATCTAGTTCCTATAGTAAGCTTTGCTTAGTTTAGGACTAGAGTGTCATGTGTGAGTTGTCCATGAATATTTATTTATTTATTATTAAAATGAAAAAGAGACAAGAATTCAAAAAATGAGTTATGGAAAAAGTAAATATACAGATTCATTAGGTACACGATTCTGAATCTAAAAATCGAGTTTTGTTTGTTTGTTAGAGCTTCTTTAAAACCCCGATCAAAAAATGGGCTAGTTTTTATTCTAAGCGGTTTTAATTCCAAAACTCAATCTAGTAATCTTTATTTTAATAAAAAGATTACTAGATTGAGTTTTGGCATCAGACTTCTTTGCACGAAACATTGTTTTATCTCACTCTTCCATATAGAAAAGGAAAAGAACCAAACTATATCGTTCTATCAAGTAGACAGTACAGAATCGTTGGTGGCAGGCATAGCAGGACGTAAATCCTAGCAGCAATTTGAATTTGTAATGCAATACTTTACGATTTGTGTGCAACGTAAATGAAGCACTGCAGTGTATTGGACCATCAAATTTCGTGTTTTTAAACTGATTTACGACTATATGAAATATCTTTCGTAATTTTGTATGCTCAACACAAAAATATTTTAAAGATTCCTTAGGTAAAAAAATCCTGTAGTTTAGTTTCGAAATCTAGTTTTGAAATAATTACAATTTAATTAAATTTGGTTTGACAGTTTTGGCTTGAATCCTCACAACGTAAGCTTTTATTGTTATTTCAAAAAAATATGCTATAAATCAAAATATTATATTTGATTTAGTTTCACACGCGTCACAGTAACTATAAAACTACTAGTAGCCATCATAACATAACTCTTGTTTATAAATAAATGTGTGCGACAAAAAACCACCATAACAAAACCATATTTGCGCAAACAATATCGTTGTTGCGTATTTATACGAATGTGTAATTAATTAAATCAACTATTCATACATGGAAATGTTCAGTATTTACACGTGACAACAAGTAAGATATCCGCAGACCGTCACAAACAACCTAAAGGTAGCTCAACTGGTCCAAATTAATTACTTATGACGCGTTGTCAATTAGTAATTAATTTATTAGTAACAACGTCTTTTAAGCTGTAAGACACTGTTCAAAACGTAGGTACATTATTTGCAGATAGTTTTTTTTATGAATTTAATAATGTAACAAGCAAATAACCCACTTTAACCGATTTTACATAACCATTATCTACAACAATGCATACAACATACACCAGTGTTTTACTGCATACGTTTGCAACAAGAAACCAACCTACAATACTGTAATAATCGTAATTTTGTATGCGAGTTAAATAAGGCCCGCTGAAATACCAAATAATATCGAGAGACTAATTGTGACAGGCATATTAGAGGGCAAGAGACCGAGAGGGCGCAGTCCTAAGCGATAGGCTAACCATGTGTCGGAGCATTTGCAAATGCCGGTGTATGAAGCGCTCCATCACGCTACCATCCGTTCCAAACGGAGAGCCGCTGTTCACAAGACGTTGGATAGGATTCACGATCCTCATCAGTGAGGGACCGACTATGGAAGAGGAAATATGGCATACTTTATACCAAAATACGCTTAATCTCTGATCAGTTTCTTAGCCAAACATCTGTGTAATCTAAAAGTCACTTCCAGAAAATCCTCCTCGCTGGTTCGCCCATAGTTTACAGAGGTCCCGCTTAGGGCTGCCCTTTAGTTATGCATGGCCCGGCGGTGGAAGCCAGACCTTTGTTAATTATGACGCCGCCGGTCGCACTCTTGGCGCAAATTGGATATTTACAGCTGAATTTATTATTTTCTATACGGATTTTCGGGTCCTTTTTAGTCTATATGGAATTCTTATACTCTTCTTCAATGTGTTTCAAAGTTTTCCAACAATATAAATAGGATTTAAACGTCTATGGCGTAGTTAGAAAAGTGATATCAATATCAAAAACATTGTTTGTAATCTAAGCTTTTAGATCATTACAGTATCTACATAAATCATTATTATAAATATAAATTATTTGCATAGTCTAACGGTCTATCTTATAAAAATAGCCTAAATCAGATTGTAAGTGTTGTTTAACAATAGCGAACTTTAGCAGTAAAGCGTGTTCTTGAATAACACATTAAGAATGATGTCTTATAATCGAATTTTAACAGTGCAATAACTATGGTCTCGCAATTATGTGCTTGATTCAGTTTTCATCCAAATAATGGCAACAATCAATTTTATTTTCTTTCGGAATGCATCGGTTTTAGTTTTATCCATCATTTTTGACAGAAACATAAATTGACTTTGGCACAATTGGCACGCTTTTGACGTTAGAAAAGGTAAACAAAAGAATTTATTTCGTTTCATTTTACAGAAATCTTGCAAATACATAAAATCAAGAATAGAATTTTGTTTTCTGCTGTTTCATATTGGTTGTAAAAATACGACTAGCTGCTATTTCAGTACAAACACACACAAAAACCCTTTTCATTTTACGGAACCTGAAAATGTAACTGCAGTGTTGTATGTATGGTTTTTAAGGCTAGTCCTAGGTATATATTCTGGCGGAAAACAAAGCATGCGGAAGTTAATATGAAACAAAGCATGTCAATGCTTCGCACAAAACACAAAATTGTTGTATTTGCCCAGACTCTTGAACTTACCTATACCAACAACCTCGAAGTTTTATCCCCAAATTTGAACCAAAACAGCTATGACGTTTGTCATAGATGTATGTTTATACAGAAGCATATGCCTAAATTGTTTGTAAAATCTTTGCTCTCTCTCCCCGATATATTCTTACCTATTATTAATTTTTATAATTTTTGACCCGTACCATTTTCTTTCTATTCCAGATAGCAATAAGTAAGAACTAAGAACAAGGAGAGCTGAAAATTAAAATAGACTGTATGGGTTCTCAGTTGAAAAGAAGAGTTATCTTCACCTATTGTTTTCAGTTTGAAAAATAATAATAAAAGAAGATTCATTATTGATTTCTAAACAATGAGATCCACGTTCAACTGATTATACATGTGTTATATTTCTAGATGACTTTTATTTAATCCTATCTTCATATTTATGGTGTGTATGTACCTACCTGGTATATCATGAATAATCATGGTCAGATTCTAATTATTAATTGGCATAAAGTAAACCAAAATTATTATCATAAGCTTATTATAAGCATCAAGACTAGTGTTCTAATTCTAAATGGGGGAATAAGATCTGCACTGACATCCCGCAATGGGGTGTATTGTGCATTGTCCCCGTGCTAACCTCACCCCAGCCAGCCCAACTCCTTAAAGTAGCGGAGAAGGACTTTGAATTGGTGGAAGCAGTGTTCCCCGATGGTGTGGTGGATGACAATAGTGATGAAAAAAACTAGTGTTGTAGAGATATAAGTAAATAGATTATGCATAAGTAGGAAATAATCAGAGGGTTTCCATAATGGTATCAGGTCAAGTCTTTATTAGGTAGTATATCATATTATATCCCCGTTGATCAGGTGATCAGATGATCATCTCTGTGCTGATGCAGTTGCATCTCCGTAAACCTGACACATAAGTAAGAAGGTGAGTAAACATTTACATATGTAGGTAGACTAGGCAGCTACTTCAAGAGACAAATGAAAATGAAAAACCTTATTATCCAACATAATGTATTTGCCTCAGCATTTAATTACTGTTAGCACATGATGTTTTGGTGGTATACCGGCTCTACGCTAGTCTCTTTCTAGGTCCGAGCATACCTATTTCCAAGATATTTGATTATTCTTTTTGAAGAATTTATTTAACAAGAAATCAACAAACAACAAAAATTTTCATCTCATTTCAGCATGTCTGTCCTTTTTATCGGTCGGCATTATTTTTTACTCCTTCGCTGTATACTTTTTGTACCATCTAATGTCTCAATTACTTAGAAAGAAGCAAAATAAATTTAAGAATTTATTTTGACATGACGGCCATTTTTAAATATCTGCTAAAGGAGGGTTCTGAGCACTTTAGTTTTAGGATACACCAAAAGGATACGTTTGGCTTATTGTTCGTTTATAAGACGACAAAAATATCACCGAGCCTTTAACAAGTCTTTAATTCTGCCGTAACTTTTTATAAGATAGACCGTAAGACTTAGACTATCGGTCTATCTTATAAAAATAGCCTAAATCAGATTGTAAGTGTTGTTTAACACAAGCGAACTTTAGCAGTAAAGCGTGTTCTATAGTAACAAGATATGAATGTTGTCTTATAATCGAATTTTAACGGTGCAATAACTAAGGTCTCGCTAATTCCGTTTTCATCCAAATAATGGCAACAATTCATTTTTTTTTGGTTTCGGAACTCATCGGTTTTAGTTTTATCTATCATTTTTGACAGCAACTTAAATTGACTTTGGCACAATTGGCATGCTTTTGACATTACAAAAGGTAAACAAAAGATTATTTCGTTTTATTTTACAGAAATCTTGCAAATACATACAACCAAAAATAGAATTTTGTTTTCTGCTGTTTCATATTGGTTATAAAAATGCGACTAGCTGCTATTTCACTGTACAAACACACAATAAAACCCTTCTCTAGAACTTTTTATGGAACCTGAAAATGTAACTGCAGTTGTAAGTATATTTTGTATTATTTATAGTGTTGCTGGTTCTCAGTAGTTTTTTATATTTATAGGAACACGTAGCATGGGCAAACGTAAGATAAAAACAACGAACCATGTAGTGTTTTCCCAGACTTCTGAACCTACCTGTACCGACAACCTCAATGTTATTTGATTTTATCACCATTTGAACCAAATTTGAATCAAAAAAAAAGTTATGACAAACATACAACAACGTTTACCTGAATTGTCTATAAAATCTTTGCTCACTCTTCCCAATATATTCTTACCTATTATTAATTTTATCATTTTTGATCCGTACCATTTTCTTTCTATTCCAGATAGCAAAAGGACAAAGAGAGCTGAAAATTAAAATAGAATGTGTATGTTCTCAATTGAAAAGAAGAGCTGTCACCAATTGTTTGCAGTTTGAAAAGTAATGATAAAAGAAGATTCATAATTGGGACTGGAGTGTGATGTGTAAAATGTCCGTGAATATTTATTTCTAAACAATGAGATCCACGTTCAACTTATATGTGTGTATATATGTGTTATATTTCTAGATGACTTTTATTTAATCCTATCTACATATATATGGGGTATATCATGAATAATCATGGTCAGATTCTAATTATTAATTGGCATAGAGTAAACCAAAATGTTTATCATAAGCTTATTAGAAGCATCAAGACAAGTGTTCTAATTCTAAATGGGGGAATAAGATCTGCACTGACATCCTGCAATGGTGTCTATTGTGCATTGTCCCCCTGCTAACCTCACCCCAGCCAGCCCAACTCCTTAAAGTAGCGGAGAAGGACTTTGGGTTTGTGGAAGCAGTGTTCCCCGATGGTGTGGTGGATGACAATAGTGATGAAAATGACTAGTGTTGTAGAGATATAAGTAATTAGATTATGCATAAGTAGGTAGTAATCAGAGGGTTTCCATAATGGTATCAGGTCAAGTCTTTATTAGGTAGTATATCATGGTGCAGTGATTGCCCGATTATATCCCCGTTGATCAGGTGATCAGATGATCATCTCTGTGCTGATGCAGTTGCATCTCCGTAAACCTGACACTTAAGTAAGGAGGTGAGTAAACATTTACTTATGTAGGTAGACTAGGCAGCTACTTCAGAGACAAATGAAAATGAAAAACCTTATTAACCAACATAATGTACTTGCCTCAGTACATGATGTTTTGGTGGTATATCGGCTCTACGCTAGTCTCTTTCTAGGTCCGAGCGCACCTATTTCCAAGATATTTGATTATTTTTTTTGAAGAATCTTTTTGACAAGAAATCAACAAACAACAAAAATGTTCATCTCATTTCAGCATGTCTGTCCTTTTTATCGGTCGGCATTATTTTTTACTCCTTCGCTGTATACTTTTTGTACCATCTAATGTCTCAATTACTTAGAAAGAACCAAAATAAATTTAAGAATTTATTTTGACATGACGGCCATTTTTAAATATCTGCTAAAGGAGGGTTCTGAGAACTTTAATTTTAGGATACAATAAAAGGATACGTTTGGCTTATTGTTCGTTTATAAGACGACAAAAATATCACCGAACCTTTAACAAGTCTTTAATTCTGTCGTAACTTTTTATAAGATAGACCGTATGTAAATAATATCAAAGTACATGCAACTTTCAAACTTCCTCTTATGTACTCATTTCTTATTTTATCCATTCTTGTCACTCCTCGTTAATATCAAAGTACATAAAACCGAATTATGATGTACTTACCACTGCCAACATGTGAGTTATGTAGTTCGTAAACGAGCAGGTTCATATATGTCAGAACGAATACTTCGTTTTGTATTATATTGAAAACGTTATTGGCTGTGTAGCTTATTGACAAAACGTTCAGCTCCACCCCGCACCTATTTATAATAGCATATCCGAGCGAAATCGCATGAAAGTCTTCTAAAGTGAGCCCATTTCGTATTCCGCGGATAGCGTCCTAAAACGTCGATTCGAGCAGCAGATGCATCTACCAGAAGCCTAGCAAGTATTCTTGGAGATAGCGAGAATAAATTACTTAATTTCTTGTTCACTTCTGTGAGTTTTTTCGAGTGCTTTCGATCGAGTTTCTTTTACATTTCATTTCAAATGGTTTACTTCAACCTGGTTAAATAAGACACCGTATTTTTTGGTTGTAATGTTTGATGGCCAACATCACCACACCTTGGGCGTTGGCGAGATGATCTAGGCTTTGAAAAGAAATGGTGGGAAGAAGCAAGAGCAATGGAGGAATTTGGGGGAGACCTTTGCTCAGCAGTGGGACGAAATAGGTTAAAAAAAGTTTTATTTTTTAAGTTAGATTAAAAAAACCCAGGCTATTTTAAAAAAATGGTTGATCTATTTTTCATCTAACATTTCAAACATCGAGTAAGATTAAAAATACATTCCCAGCTATCAATCAAGATTCCTTTCAGATTTTTTCAGCCGCTTTTTTAGTTCAATGAATTGGCAATCAACCTTGGAATTTTCTGTAGAATTATTAAGTGAGTCTGCGGCGATATTTAAAGCTAGAGCCTTATATTAGGCTCTTTCATGAAGCTTGAACAATAAAGTACGGAAATAAGCTCTACGTGACTTTGCAACTTTTCAGCGGGAATTTTATATTAAACTATCTTGGGGACGCTTTTTGTGTGAAACAGGTAACTCTAACTCATACCGACAGAATTTTGTTCCTGAAGATTAGATACTGATTCGTTTTGATTTATTTGTGCGTCTCACTATATCTTTCAGAACACTAACGGCCGGTTTCTGGAAACCCAAATCACGATTGATCCGAGTTTGACACATAGTAATTATTTGAGTTTTTTCGTTGATCATCGTTGGAGAAACCGGCCGTAAGATTTAGTTGTTTGGTTTATGTTGGTTACATCTCAAATACCCTCATTCATGTTTTTGTTTACGTGAAAATCAATACAAAGATAAATTTTTTTGACAGGATTTTTTTAGGATTTACATAGGATTAACATCTTGAATATAAATATTAAATACTAGTTAAAGCCTTAACATGAATACACATGTCTGCTTTTTTCTGTGATCTTGGAAATGTTGAAGTAGGTACTTACTATGTAAAAGTATATTTTATGACCTGGCTACCTACACGTATATATGAAATAAACACACTTTTTACTTTACTTTACTTTATTTGTGGATCACAATATATATTTTTAGCTAAATCTGTTCGACAGGTTAACCCGCTTCGTTCGTAAATGCACCCATTCTTGGCCCTACGCTATTTTCTCATTTCTTCGCTCAAAACTTCCGTATTGCAGCTTGTGTATTTGTCTTTTTTTATTGTTACATACGTGAATTGCTATTTTAAAAGGAGGTGAGCATTTGTTCCAATTGTTATCTCTTGTATTGTTAAACTACCAGAGTTTCTGTTAGATTAGTATCTGAAAAAATACAATTATATGGAAAAATCTTGGATGCACAACATTAACATTTAAAATAATATGAATGTTATGTATTAATTGATCTATTTATCACATTAATTATTGAATTTGAAAAGTACTGTATCTACCATCATTATGATGTATTATTTCATATTATTTGCGTATGAAATGAAGTGTAAAAACGTTTAATATTATCAGAAGTTCATGCACACTTTATGAAATAAAAAGTGTTTCTGCCAAAGAGATTTTTCATAAGTTATGAAGCTGGATTTTCCTGTATTTTAGTTGGAAAAGGGGTGAAACTAAGCTGTGGGGAGACAATAAGTGCTTAATGGATGGAAAAAGGGGTGCATGCTTATTATAGTTTGCATGAGAGGTTTTACTATACCTATTTTAACTTCGTAGGGTATAAAAGTACGCTTCGAACTATCGGTGAACATTTCTGCTAGTTTCCGCTTTTGTATTTATTTTGCTGTTGAACTCAAAACCGGGAAAGAGTATTAGGTACCAGGGCTTGTACTACTTTTTCCCGGTTTTGAGTTCAACTTTCTATGTAAGTATGTGGATTTTTTTTCTGTTCCCTTGCAGCTCATAAATTCAGCATTCAACAAATAATCACGTCTTAAAAGCCCAAGTGGCTTAAGCTTTGTAATACAAAAATAATGTGAAATGAAAATATTTGAAGTGTTCATTCTCACGAACGTTTATAATAATACATTTACGTTCGTATCTTAGTCAAAACTTAAGACGAGTTTAAGCTAACCTAAAGTTTAACTTAAAGGTTAACTTAAACTTAACTTGTGAGTCATAACCGTGAATGCTTTTATTTTTCGCAAAAATAGGTTTTCCTTTTTACCGTAGCCTCTTTGGGCTTCATCTAAAAATAATAAACCACAATGCCGATCTATCCCTACTTCATTAATATAATAACTATTACAAAGGTATTATCAATAGTTGGCGAGAGAATATTATATTCTGCCGCGAGAACTCGATTCTCCATTAGATTTTCTGAACTCAGCTGGGAATTTATTTATTTCCGAGGTAGCATGATAAACTAGTAATAATACATTGGATTACTAATAGAAAGTAAAATAGATAATGTTAGCTTCGTACCGCAAATAAGGTGAATTAATTAGTGTAGTATTATGTTGTCCAGGTACACTAAATGTGTAATGTTGTAATTAAATATTTGATGTGCATTTTAACTTAGATTAAAATAAAAGCTACTTTTATTCAACAGAAGTCAAAATAAAAATCAACAGGAAACGAACTGAACGCAAAAGATATACCCGAAAGTTATATTAAAAAAATATAGTCATACAATAGCTTAACCTATTTATATACCATGAAAGAATGTTTGTGTCATGGCAAAACATTATTTGATTATATCAACTTGATCCTAAACTGACAGTTTCTTGATCCGATTTTACTGAATGACTTTGATACAAAGGCTAAAATGCTAAAAGCATTTTGCCCTTTTACGTCTTTTCTATCTTTCATCCCTTTAGTAACATTTTAGCTACATTGATTTCCCAAGACTGCTCCACCACTGAGAGGTCAGCACAATAAATATATCAATCGTAAACGTATCGTCACGGTAGCGTATCTTACATTGCGTTGTGATACTGCAGCGTTGGCCAATCGCGCTACCATTGACGCGCAATGTGACTCGTACATTAGGTTTATGTAACGGCGGCGATTGTCAAACTGAGGTTATTTTCCTACAATACGTAATGTCAATACGTGCGGAGTGATGAAATCAGTTGTTTCATATTGGATTATTTTGCTGTTTGACTGAGAGACTTTGCGTTCATATTATTTGAAAAAACAATGAATACCCGTCAAGAGGCAGGGATACCCTTTGCTAGCCGACAAGCCTATTATATACTATACTATAATAAATAGTATTGGCTTCAAGGCATATTTTAAAGATATTCTGTATAAAGTGATGAGATATCGCGCGTTAACAAAACTCTTACCAGACGCTTTAAAAGACGTCAGAAGATCGACTTTTAGAAAAATAAAGTGTAGATTCTCTCTCTCTGGCTCATCACCATTAGCCATCCGTTAACATGTAAGAACAGCAATCAGTTATACTGCGACCCAATTACCATGCTCTTTCATGTATATCAAATTAGTCGTCCTTTGTGCCTGACTGCCATTGTCCAACTCTTCGTAACACAAACACGTTTGTAACTTTCCAGCAGCTTACACTTCTAGTAACTTATGATGTAGCTTAGTTCAGAACTTTGCCCACATGTTCTTGACTCTAATTGTGTCGGATTACCTTATTCATAACTAGAACAAAGTGTATCGATATACTGCATGGATACTATATGGTCTGGTCTTCCAATAAAAATTACAATAGGGTTTTCCAAACTTGGACAGTTGATAGCGGCCATCTTGTTGAAGCTACATGTCAAAACAGCTGTCATTTATTCAGTGCTTGGCCGAATCATCATCATCGTTTCGATAAAACAATTTTATTTTTTGAACGCTATAACTTTCCATGGTTATTTGGCAAAACAAACTAAATAAATGACGGCCATTTTGATAGATGTAGCTTCAACAAGATGGCCGTTATCAACTGTCAAAATTTGGAAGGTCCTATTGAATTGTCCATGGTTCCTATTGAAATACCCTATTTGTATCCATTCATTATACAATATTAAACACTTCGGAAGTCTCTATTGAAAGTATTTTTATTAGTAAAGTTTTTTACAGCTAATAAAACAAGTCGATTTGATCACTGAGTACATTCACTCAGAGACATATATGAGGCCGTAGTTGAATTGACACTCAAATCAGTCAAATCCGTACACAGAAATGCGAGCGTCATTTTTGGACTGCTGTTCGACTCACGACTTTTACAGCTAGCATCACTGCCTGGTAGTAGAAATTACGGTAGTACTTCCCCGGATGTACTCTTTCACAAGTAGCTCTACAACTCTTTACTTAAAATAAACAACTTGATCCTAATCACTGTTATCATAATATTATAAGTATTCTATCAGGAATCTACTTCCCATAGTACAAACTTTGCTTAGTTTGGGCCTAGAGTGTGATGTGTGAATTATCCTTTTCGTGTTTTTTTCGCCGGGCGAGCGATTTCAAAAAAGATTGACGATCGATAATAATAATCCTTATTTCAAAGTGACATAAGCAACATAATTTTGGTTTATTTGGAAAAGCGTATTTTCAACTTGGTGATCAAATAAACGTTTTTTATCAACTCGTTCTCAGAATTCGACACAGTCCGCAAGAAAAGTTAAAACTTGGGCCAAGCTGAGAATTCACGCTCGTTTGCTCCATTTGTAAGCGAGTGATTGTCAGTACCCGTAGCACTAGTTTTTGATATGAAACCTTTACCTCTACCATGAGATGTCACAGTAAAATCGTCTGACTTTACTACAGTAGTTACAACAATATTAGTATGACGAATTTTAGTACCCAACTATCAGCTAGAGGCGCTGTACAAATCTTTATACATTTTTTCAACTGCAGACGCTAGCGAGTGTAGTAAATATAGTATAGTAAAAACTCATGGTAGAGCCACTGATCGAAAAAAATTATAAGTAGGTACCTATTATTTTTTTAAATCTACGGACCTCTATATTTTTTCAATTTTAACTAGATTTTACATACTAATTACAACAGGAAATGGATGACAGAAGTAGTATTCGTGAAAGTATAGAAAAATAAAACGATGGTAAGGTAACTTTATACATAAATAAGATCACATAAAAACTAGTGCTAAATATTACATTGTTCAAATTAGGCTAGTAGCTAGTAGTGATTAACGAGCGCAACATGTTTCAAGATGAAAATCTTATTTATTATGTGTGTAAAATATAAACGCTTCTTAATAATACATCTAAAAGGACCTACTTGTATATTATGTAGTATGTATATAGCCAAATTAAAATATCTAGTCTTTTTCATTTTTTTGTTTTCAGCTGAAAATAAACCCGAACTTGGGTACTTACATTATGTACTTAGGTATTATTAAGACCTTATGTACTTACATAATGATGACAATGAAAATACTGAATACTGATAAGTATTACAATAAATCATCTAAGCTACAAGTGCATTTAGCTACGGTGACCAAATTGGACTCCTAGAGCATGCTCGTGTAACTTACATGTACCTTTGCAACAAAATATCAATTAACTTGATTCACAAAAGTACTTTCTTCTTCTTCTTAGTCGGACACTCATAGTAGAGTGGTCGTGATTATGAGTGGCACGAATCAATAGCTGCTATAGTTATGCGCTTCCAGCTATCCCTGTTAGCGGCGTTGTGCGAGCATTCGGTCATGGTAGTGCGAGTGATCGACTTGATGAGGTCTGACCATCTCGTCGGAGAGCGTCCACGGGACCTTCAGCCCTCCATCCTGCCTTGCACAACGAGGCGCTCCATTGAGTCTTCCTTGCGGGTAACATGGCCAAAGAACTTGAGTATTCGTAATTGCACAGTCGACGATAATCGTTCTTTTACGTTAAGCTCATTTAGGATCGATACATTAGTTCGATGCGCAGTCCAGGGAATCCTTAAAAGTCGCCTCCAGCACCACATTTCCAGTGCGTCAATTTTTCTCCGTTCCTTCAACCTTACGAGAAAAAAGTACCTACTTTAAGTTCAAAGAAAATGCCAAAATGACTGTTTGCTCAAAATTTCATAAGGGTTCCTTCTAAGTTGTCTGTAGTTCTAACTTCAAAGGGAAGTTCCTAGCGGAACTCTTCAAACAATCCTATTTACCTACCTCTTCCAATTGGTCCCATGTTTTATTGGCTTCCAAAGGTTCTAGATATAAGTAGTTTATTTGTATGTACAGTTGTATCATTTAGTATCTAATTAACTGGATAACATTGAATGGCTTATTTATCTATATGTGTAGTAGTAAATTATTTTGTCCGAGATTTCATGTTGAATTGATTAATTATTGTTTTATTTCAAATTTTTTACCAGTTTAGCCATAGATCAGGGTCGATATTTTTTGAAACCTAAAAAAATTATAGAATGAAATTATTTTTCTATTCATTTTGTAATATTCTCTTAATTTGTATTCATATTTTGTATTTTTCTAATGGGTTTTATCCTATTTTTTTAAGTTAATTGTTATGTTTGAAGGCCTGGGCGTACTACCAAATAGTCAAGCAATAAACCTTCCATCTACCTACCTCACCGGCAAAATCCATTGAAGGTACTCTTATTAAGAGATAGTTTTGAGACGATGGTGTAGGTCACTCATACCTTTCAAACAAAAACAAAAAAACACTTGGTGGCGACATATGACAAACTTTTTCACAAAAGCTACGATGTAAAATTATAAAACTATGTAGAACATACATTCTTAGCTCATTATTTCCGGACTACATGAGCGATGGCGCAAATAATCCAATTTGAAAGTTGCTCCCGGTTGCCGCACGCCGTGTCATAATTAACTACAACTATGAATAACTGAAGCGTTGCCAGCGAGGTCCGTAAGTCCACATGATGACCAGTTTATATACTGTACACTGCGCTAGGAGTATTTACCACGCTTACTTGGCGTAGTCGGGAACGTTCAATGTACATAATGTAAAAAAAAATTACGTGGTGCGCGTATGTGGCATTCTTAAAACACGTTTTACTAAAGTTTTATATTTTAAAGCCTTATGTTTTAGGCGCACGATGTCATAATAATTCACACATTATACACATAGTGTAGCTAGTTTGTTGTTTTTATTAGTTTACCGTAGTTATTATAAAAGTAGCTGTTGTAATTGACTTTTTTGTGTTGGAACTCGGCGGAAGAAGTAGGAATAGGAACAAGATTGCTGATACTGACATACATTTATGTTTATCACACAAACATTTGCTCTGGGTGGGAATCAAACCCACAACCACAGCTTGGAAGGCTGAGCCGACCAACTAAGCTTTGACGCCTTTTGAACGTAGAAGTAACAAAAGAGTAATTGTACGTTCATTTTACATCTTTCATGTATTATTCTTTCTCTAAAAGCTTTAAACCTACCGACTCAACGACGCAATACAGAATGATAGATGGGTAGGATATTACATACCTTATAACACAAACTGTTGCCCTAACACATTTCCAAACATGTACTATGATATAACAGACAGAAAAATGCCACAGAAAATGCTCCATCCTCGCTCGGATTTGTTTGAAAATGTAATGGAATGCCAACATCTAGTTAGAAGGGTTCTGTACTGCACCATGCTACCATGGGTAATTCTCGTAACCTCACAGTACCTCACAATACATCAATTATAAGTATTAGATGGTAGGTTAGGTTAGGTAGCATTTCTAGATCCTGCTAATTCGCATATCCTTAGTAATGATTGGGAGCTACAAAAAGACACACCTTGTGATTTTTATGATTTTTCACAAAAATCCAAATGATGTTATTAATTTTTAATTATTTTTTCTGTTAAAAAATGTATCTTTTTTTGCTATCATTGGTGAATATTGTGTTGACGGCATTTAAAATATATTGTTTAGAGAATTACCCCACAAAGTAAACGAACTAGCTTACTTTGTAAAAAAAACAAGGTTTTGCCTACAGCTCTGTCCGCTTCACGACGTTGAATAAAATGTTTTGAATTGTATGCAAAGGCAAAAGAGTTTTGCTTGTTCCCCGAAAATCAAATCGGAAATTGAGAATCGTATTCGAATGGGTTTGTATGAAGTTTCAATCACTGCTGTAAATATATTCGAAATAAACAATACCCACACAAAAGAGAATAAAAGTCTAAACAACCTTTCATTGTAAGTAGGTACCTTCTTTAAGCTATTTAATTAAAAATTTAGTTACATGAATAATCTTGGGACTGTTTGAAACTTTCTTTTTTTTTCTTATGTAATTTTATTGCTATAACAAAAAATACGTAAAAACAGAATTAAATAAATATTTAGATCTCATACAAAAAATTGATGTTCATATTTTAGTACAAAACCTTTGATACGCGAGTCTGATATTTAAAGGGACTCGCATACAAAAACGTGTTTTTTTTTGGTACGGAACTCTTTGTACCCTAGTCTGATTCGAACTTGGCCGGTTTCATTTGAAGTCGTTTGTAAATGGCGTGCAAGTTCGAATTGTCGTATTCCCACAAGAGCGCGGTTTGACTGGTTGCCAAACATTATACAGTCGAATAGTTATGTTAGTTATTGCACGCTAATTATACTTTGCATTCGTAAATAGTGACGATGAACACAATTTAACAATACATTTACAATACAATTTAATGACGTTATCACACAAAATCATAATATTTCTATCATATAATATTAGGTTTAAAAACATTATTCTCATAAAAACATAGAAGTTCACTAATGAGATTAAACTTACATAACTTATAAACTATGTCCTTTTTTGCCTTCTGATGGCGCTAACGTAACATTTGTTTAAACAGAGCTTACATGAACGGATAGGAACTTACAGCCTAGTCCTACCGTTTTTTGTGTGATTCTTCTTGCAAAGATTAAGTAGATCACAAGGCTTACTTTGCAATCATATGTTTGTTATAATACAAGTTTATATAGATACCTGTATTTCGACTGCAGACAATGTGGAGCGCGGAACTTTCAATATTTCACAAATCCAAAGAGAGCTTAGGTACGCCAGCTTGTCTCAGGTTTTATCGACTTTCAACGGATGTAAGGTTTAGGTTGCTAGTCTTGTTTGAGAGATTATATCTACCCTGAGCTTTACAAACCTAGTCTATCGAACACGAGTCGGAAGTCAATTATTTTCTAAGCTTAGAATGTTGTTCACCGCTATAATACCGAATTGCGGGATATTTAGTAATTCATATACCGTAACCTACCTAACAATTAATGAAGGAACTGCACTCGACTATCTACTCGATAGAAGGTACTGTTTTAAGTTTAAGTTGCGAAAGTTTGTATGTTTGTTACTCTTTCACGCAAAAACTACTGTATGGATTGTAATGAAACTTTATAATAATGTAGTTTATATATCAGATTAACACATTGATTATAATTTATAAATACATTGTTTGATTTATCCAAATTATAACGAACGACGAAGTCAGCAAGTTAACAAATATTTATAAAAATATTGAATTTCCAATAGAAATAAGAATTTAGAATAACATCAACTCAAGAGTACCAGCAACCGCACAACGTGACCTGAATTTTTCAGTAAGTTGGTAACACTGTAGCATTTTAAACCTCCCAATTCGTCTGCAGTAACACGGTAACACCCGCCGGGGTGATATATAAACATACGTATTATTGTAACATTTTCTTCGCTTGTGCCCTGAGGTTGTGAGAACTCGTTGGAAGTTCATAAAATGAGGTATTGTTTTATTTCAATTTGAAGAAACAATTCGTTTTTCGAATACGAATTTAATTAAGTTTACCGCGGTACCTGTTCTAAATGAAGTGGTTTTAGTATTCTCGGGACTACTACAAAGCAGTATTTTTTATAGTTATAAATTGACCTACATAGTTGCTAGAATTTTAATTGAAATTGATCTGTAGAAACAGAAAATGACAACATTATTTTCTTTAACTGCGGTCTTGTGTTCTTTAACTGTTAATCTCGTTATCCGTCCCAAAACACCTCGGGATGTGTATGTGGGTTGAATTTTAATAGGTTGGAATTGGAACGATTACATATAAAATAATCAATAGTTTTGTTAACCGTAACTTGTATAAGTTCTTTGTTTTATTTGTGTGTGGTAAACAATAAAGAGTTATCTATCTATCTAATACACAAAACTCGAAACTCTTAATTTGCTAGTCCTTTCGGCTATTCTGTAAATAAGCGACACAAAAAAACCACCAGCTTTTATGATACCTCATCAGAAAATTGCACACGAAACCGCGTTTTTATTTTCAGCGAAAATGTAAGTAGGCATAGAGATTTTCGAGATAAAATTTTGGCACGAAATAGGCTTGCATTAGAGCCCAGGGTCCCGGGGTATGCCGTGTGCAAGTAAAGTGCCTTTGGCTTGAGCTCATTAGCTTTTATCATGTTACATCCGTATTTTGCAGGTTCATTTTTCACTTCATTATAATCTGGTAAATCTGTTGAACAGTGAATTGAATGCTGTACTTTGTTATACATTTTGAAGCATCCTGTTGTTTTGCAGTTTACGATTTGAACTATTGTAAGTAGATCGACAATATTCTGAAAATATAATTTATGCACGAAATAAAAGCGATGTTCTTATGGTATACCTTAATGCGTTAATCTCATAGTAATTCAATACTTCGCTTGGCTCCATACAGAATTTGCTTGTCATTTTTCGAGAATGAAAACGAACGCTCAGATTACGGGCCTCTACAAGAATCAAGTAGGATATAACTGAGAGTATGAGGTCAGCCAAATTTTAACCGTAGCGTAATCAAATCGAATAAAACACAAACACACTACAGGCTCAGAAAAAAAATAGTTTTAGCCTCTACGCCGCTTCGCACGGCCTACGAGATTGCACTCTCAAAGCAATCCTTGCAATAGCTAACATAAAACTGTAGCGACTTTCAAGTAACACAACATTTCCATTCAAATATCGTAAACGATAAACGTAAACGTGGATGGGGTAGTTTGCGTATACTTAGTCGTAATATACAATACACAAAGCAACGACAGAAGTTGCACCAAAGTGAGCTTATGTTTTGCAATATTGTAGTGAGACTCTTGAAACAATTATAATTAATCACGAACTTTCATACAACGCTATCTAGCTTTAAACTATGTAAAGCTATGGAAACCAGATTGTCGATAGAATACTGTTATTATTATTAATTCATAGAATAAAATAGCAACACCTATAATAGGTACATACATTAATGTTTGTCATAATGCGTTTTGTTTTTTTTTGTAAGAATTTGACTAGAAATTAGATTAAAATCTTAGGGTTACTATAAAATGGAAAAGTCTATTTTCCACATTATTAACTTCAGTAAAATTGTTTGGGGTCAAAATATTACAAGCAAAATCACTCTCCTGAATTTTGATAATATGCCCCGCAGTTTCGTTAATCAAAGAAGTTTTTTCTTCAATAAAACAAATTAAATCAAAGCACGATAAATCTGTGAGATACACGCTCACTTCAATCCGATTTGTTACGTTACGTAGGTACTTTACTTGCCTACATTACTTAGGTATGTTTGCGCAGAATCTACTCACCTAATATCCAGAAATTCTGTGTGTGGACGTGAACGAGAACACCTTATAAATATTTGATACTTCCCTGCGAGTATTTGCCTGGCTAAGGCAGTGTAATAATGTACCTACTACATCTAATAGAATTTTTATGTCCATAGAAAATTACTGATAATTGTGCGAAACAATAGCGTATAAGTACTTAGATGGAGCAAGGAAGAAGGAGGAGCTTCTTTCGCGAACAAGTATTACAATTACTTTCTAACTTTTAATTTTTTCGTTCTTACCTTTGTAGGAGATAGAACAGAAAAGCTTTCAGCCCTTATAAAATAATGAAGGACTGGCCATGAGCTCATACACCTACATTTTTATCATTGCCTTATATATACGTAAAGATGCTTTAGATTGACTACCGAACTTTTAATTTGTACATGAATAATATTAAGAGTGGATTTTACACTCTAAAACTCGTGAAGAGTCAAGATATACATATACTTAACTTAGCTTTTTATAAGATAGTAAAAAGTTCTAAGTTCCTAGACAGTTACCTCGTTTCAAACTAAAACTACCTATTAACACTTTAAGATGTGCTGGAGTGTAAAATTGGAATTGGATCGGGGATGTCTGCGCGGGTAATCTCATTAACACCTTAATTAACCCATATACGTATCTACAAGTACCTATCCACCTGTTAAGCAGTGCGAAATAGTTCATTGGTTATTTTTTATGTTATTAAGCTTGATTCAGCTTATTGTATGTTTTTAATTGTTTCATTTGACTAAGACGACCGAATTGTTATTATTATGTGATAAGTTTCTAAATATGTAACTATTATGTTTTTTGGTAACAATAAATATGTCACTAGACTAAAGAGCATTGTAAAAATGTCTAAAGATAATAAATTAAATTGGCTGTCAAAAGTAAATCAAATCTTTAGGGCTGGCCTGACCCACCCGCTGAGCACAAATAAATGTGACAATGGTAAAAACACTGGTCGATAACGCTGCAACGTTCGACACTAAAGCTGATGTTGACGCGCAGTGTATCTAAACTAATATTATAAAGAGGAAAGATTTGATTGTTTGTTTGTTTGTTTGCATCGAATAGGCTCCGAAACTACTGGATCGATTTCAAAAATTCTTTCACTGTTGTGAAGCTACATTATCTGCGCTGAACATAGGCTATATTATAATGATATTTTTTATATAGGCTATCCGTGCGAAGCCGGGGCGTACTACTAGTATTGAATACGTCACTGTTTCGATACGTTTACGATTGTCACATTTATACGTCATGTCATATTTATACCCCTCAGTTTATGATCTGATGTGTCCTTATATTTTGGATAGACTCATCTACATTGTTTACACAGGATCGATAGCCCAGCAGGTTGTGTTAATGGGTCATATATTACAGTCAGTCTAAGTAAAGTTTACTACTGCAACATAAAATTAATATAGGTACCTATGCTGAAAAATATCATACAGCAAAAAGGGATTTCAAAATTACTGAAACAGAATCAATGTTTACTATATCACCACAACTGCAATTCACCAAAAACCTTAAAATCCCCTGATTATGTATATCGAAGTATAACATGGAAATGCTCTGGAATCTGATCTGCACAAATTAAAATTAGGCTGGCAGATTATCATCGGGGGATTCATTAAATCCATGGTATTTGTAACCCTTTTTGTGTTCAAACTTTAATAAAAGCACCGAATGCGAAAAGTTAACCAAATAAACATAACACTGCTTACAATCCGCCCGGGCTAAGCGAGCGAGCCCATAACCATATGCAGGGCCGAATTTAGGATGAGAGTGCACAGTCTACTTCTTAATGCTTACCTAGGTCTTCTTAATGGCCCACACTTTTGGTCCACAATGCAGAGACTATTTTATAAGCATAAGCTTTTCGCGGCTTTTATATCACTGCGGCCTTGATGGCCTATTGTGATCGCTAAAAAACTAAGGATAAGCTTAGTTTTTTAAGAATATTTGAATATTTTTTTCGGCCATGTTAATGCCATTAAGACCCCCAAATCGTGCCCTAGCTCCGACCCTGTCCCACGCATATAAGCCACGTTTCATGTGTTCCCTTTTAAATTTTCAAACATCCCGTACCAAAGCCTCAAGTTGGTACTCTTTGTGAGCAAACAAATTAATTATTAATACAAAGCGTGGAGCTTTTTGCGCCAAAATGAACTCGCTCGCAATATTTGCATGAAATTATAACCAAGATTTGCATTTTCCGGTGTTTAATGTTTAAAATGTTGAGTGGATTATTTTTTGAAATTATTTTCTTAATAGATTTCTCAAAGTTTTATTATTATTTATATTTACCCAGTAGGTACTTACTTACTCATTTTTTATTGCACTTTATTTCACTATGCTAATTAAAAGGTGCCGGTAAAATAGCAGGCACCAAGTCTTATGAAATGGCCGCAGTGAGTTGCTTCACAGGTCACGTCCTTTATAGCTCTGTGAGACATTGTTCTAGGGCTTAGAACAATGTCCTTTGTTGTCCAATGTTCTTGTTATGGTATAACTACCATAACAAGGACACTACCTCTGCCTAGAATCTAGGCAGAGGTAACTACCATAACAGGAACATGTCCATCACTTATCACGTAAAAATAGTTACTCATATCTTGCTAATCCATACAAAAAAATTATAACATAATAGATACTATGCTTCTAAGAACCTACATACTCAATCTGAGCACATTTACCTACAATGACAAAAGCGCCCCTTACGGATACTGTATGACATGTCCTGTCGACTCTAGGGTACGGGTCGCTATTCATAGGCGTTATCTCAAAGGTTTTGTGGGTGTAAAAGAAAGGGCGTGTTATCTTGTAGGTGACATAACCAGATAGGATACGTTTGTCATTTTGTATAACTCTGAGCCGGTATCTAGTGCATATGAAGTGGGGTTTTAGTTATGGCTTTTAATCAAATGCGGGCGGAAGAGAGACAAAGTATCTAATCGTGCTGTCACTGTCAGTACCTAATTGTACCTACAGACCTAAGTACATACAGAAACAGGTATTGTCCGCACATGTCAATGTTGAGACTATTGCTCAGTCCATTCACATATCATATCTATTAGGTTAGAATTATCTATAGTACATTTTAATATGAAAGTAAGTTACCAAAATAAGTAGGTAAGGTAAGTCGTAGGTACGTATTATACACGTAACAGTGACTGGCGTCTATCTTATGCCGTTTTTAGAAACCAACTTAATTTGATAGCATTAAAATTATAGCCGTGTAATGAGAACTGTTTTGAAATAGAGTAAATAAAAGGCAAAGCAAAATACAGTACGTAATTATTATCTAATTAAGTTTCAACTTTCTACAAGATTCTTAACGAGAACTTCTACCTAGACTTCTTCTTCTTATCGTGTCGATGCTACAACTGTATTACCTAGACTAAGAAATCTATAGCCTTGTTCAATTAGTCAGCAGTTTCATCGCAGTTTCTGTATCCTCGCTACCGGCTACCAGATTCAGACAAAGTCACAGAATATAAGTAGTATAAGCACAGTCTGCTCACTTCATTAATGCCATGTAGATAAACTACAGCTCTCGATCTAACGAAATAAAGTGTATTTTTGCTCAGCACTGGATGCTAGTTCACCTATTTATTTTCAGAGTCATTATACTTAATACATCCGTAAATGTTTTTCCTTTGTGTAGCATTTATTTTGTTTGACGCAATACTGAAGCCTTCTTTGTAAGAAAAGCAGGTATCTGCATGTAATCCATATGATTTATACAGCGTTTGGGGTGTTTACCCATGCTCCGATGTACGTTACGATAAAGCACCGAGATATTTTTGTAGCTTTACTTATCACAGCAAAGAATCTTAGCAGCAAGGGTGCAGCTTTGGCGCCAGGGGGGGGGTCACGATCAAGCTTTTGCGCCAATTATATTCAATGAGTGGTCCACCTAAGTCCTGGAACCAGCTCAGGGGGGGGTCATGACCCCCATGACCCCCCCCCTGGATCCGCCGTTGCTTAGCGGGCTCGATTCACGGGAAAAACAAGGTCAATACTAAGTTGAGAATGAAACTGTGGCAGTTTCAGTTTATGTAGGTGTAACTTCTTTTCTGAAGTGCGGAGTGCGCTAAGCTTGAAGGCTAAGTAAATTCAGAGTATCGTTAGCGATTCTGTTTAACTTCAGCGTCTGACGTAACTAGTTTACCTTTGCTCGTACCTAGGTTTATCCTACCTAGGTATCTTGGACAGTGGCGGATGAAGAGCTGCTACAATTTTCTAGCTACCTAAAAATACTGCTAATTTTAATAGCCTATGGTATCCCACTGCTGGGCAAATGTCTCCACCAAAGTTTTCAACTTGTCCTGTCTTTGACGATATTCAACCAATTCGTCGTCTTTCTTATTCTGGCACCCAAAACTCAGAATATATTTACCTACATAATATAGGCACTCAAACCTATATGACGTGTAGATAATTCTAAAATAACTGAACTGTATCGTAGGGATAAACTTAATTGGCTAACTATAGGTACCTACACCAACAATTAATCAGATTTAAACTTTGACAGATAATGTGGCCGCTTATTCGCGTAAGTTTAATAGTGAGGTAATTAATTTAATATGATCGAGAAGAGAATATAACCAAAGGTTAAGCGAAGGTTTTTCAGCAATTTGAGAGTTTCATATTTTAATAATTTCAACTGAAAGTCAGTTTTAATCTATTTCTTTAGCCCAATAAAAACTAGTAAATATTTGTAAAAAATAAACAGATTTTATTAGAAATAAACGTTGCAATAACAAATAACTCAATGATCTTACGCATAATATTCGAAATTAGTCACATCTTGCATCACATAATAATCAGCAATTTAAATATGATCACAATAACTTCATACCATCGTTCTATCTCGCTCAAGCATCTCACAACTTTAAGTGTGTAAGCGAGATGTACATAGAGACAGATGCTCTATTCATAGCATGCTCAAAATGCATTTCAGGGTTCAAGAATAACGGGATATTTTGCAGCGTCATGCAAAACTATGTCATTTATACAATTTACAATCCAGTCTTTATTCACGTGCTTCACGTTTGGATCAATTTTTCTTTTTAATTTCAGCATGCTTCTATAATCTATGGTATCATTTTTATGAACAAGATAATCTATGTTTGGCAGATGTATTGATTTTACAACTTCGCCTCCATAACCTACCCAGTGTCTTTCAAAAACATCTCGGTCTTCTTCTGAAAAACTTATAAAATCCGGATAAAATCCTACTTTTAAATTATTAAAAACATCTGGCAAAGGATTCGGGGGTAATAACAATTCGTTTTCAATATTAATTACTTTTGCAGTATCGTTCATACTTCTTTTTTCTTTTTTAATTGTTTTTGTGTCGACATCATTACTGGAATTTGATGTAGAGTCGTGTTTTGATTCTCGTTTTATTTTCTTTGTTTCTGATTTAGTATCCGATTCATTTATTTCGTCTTCTTTATATTTTCGCTTCTTAGATTCCTTTTTACTGCTATTATCTGTTTCATCTAGAATGCGTTCATTCTTTACTTTAGGCGAGATGCTTTCTGATTTTTGATCCAATTTCTTTTTAGAACTTTTGATACTAACAAAGTCGTCAAGTGTACCTTTTTTGGGGCTTAGTGTGTTTTTGGTATCTTTTGTTTTCTTTTTAGAGGATTCATCTGATTCGGTATTTGCAGCGAGTTTTGTGAGAAGTGAAACGTCTGTTTTTTCCTTGGACGTTTTATAGAGGTGTTTTAGTTCGTCAAGGTTAGTTGCTGATTCCCAGTCCTTGTCCGTGCGTATTTTGGTGACTCTGGGAAAGCGTACAGATATACCATCCGCTGTGTGTAGGTTTGCTTTCGTTAGTTCTGTACCTGAAATATTAAGACATTACAGTTAGTATTTCTTATATGTTAGAATCTTTTAAAATGTATTGCAAATGAATATAAAAGCAACCAACAATTTTAGCGCCATACAAACACTTGTACCAAGCTCGCTTTTATCCATCAGCAGCCAGATTTCGCCCACTGCTGGGCATTACATATTATTTACTTATGCGTGTAGCGCCATCTATATAGCTACATGTTGAACTACAGTTTGAACATAAGTAATAGAACCGATGACTATCCATGGGTCCTCGGGCCATGAGCCAAAGGTCTATTACTTATGTTCAAACTCCGTGATAACTTCGTTTACGCGATCTAGGACTTGTTTCTGCCATTGTTGGTCTGTTGCATAGACTACGATGTAGTTCACCATGTAGCTATATAGATGGCGCTACATGCGTAAAATGTAACCGCAATATACATACCAGTTATCTCCCAAACAGGTTGCTCCTTTGGATCTTTAGCAACAAAATCCGGTACCATGCCTTTATTGCAGTCCAACCAGGAAGGAACCCGATTATAGTCCTGCGATATCTTCACCATGAGGGGGTTCAGTTCTTTCTGAAGTCGTTCTAACGTGCTATCATCGTGTCCCGTGTGGACTTTAGTGACAGTGACCCATTTGTTGCGCCGTTTGTCTAAACAACCCATAAGGAATACTGACATCATTCCACCTTTTTTGCCGGTACCTGGAATACAGAATAAAATGTATTTTAATGAGAGACAAAACATAATATTTAAGCACGATGTTTTTATAGTGCCTCGTGTATTTTATCGATACTAAGTTTTGAAATGTGTTTATATTTCAATGTACTTATGTTATTTAGTTTTAAATATTATACATAGGTACAAAAAAAACATACATATTATATCCTAATTTAGAACCTCCTTCTTTTTTGAAGTCTGTTAAAATAAGGCATCAATAGTACGAATAAACGCCATTATTTAATTGAATGGTCTTTAAAACTAATTTTATTCACGTTATCATAATTCAATATAATATTAATGATCTAGATTATTCTAGATAAACAAGTTGATGACTAACTAGACAATTAAAACATTTTTGATCATGTTGCAACATGAAATACTTTGTGAGTCAAGTCAATTATCTCTATAGCCTACTTACTATTTTTTTATGCATAAAACAAATGACGCGCACTTATAGTATGTACGTGCAACAGTATATTGCAAGAAAAAAAAACAGACTGCACTTTTTAGGGTTCGGTAATTTTTTAAAGTATTTCAGATAGTTAGAGAAATACCTACCAAACCAAGCTCCTAAAACTACCAGATCGGCGGTGTCAGCCATAGCTCCATCAAATAGGTAGTCTTTCTTTACTTTCAGCCAGTGTCTTTTTCCAGGCTCATATGGAGATTCTAGATCTTTCAGTACCAAGCCTTCTAGACCTTGCTCTAAAACCTGAAATTTGATAAAGTTCTAAATAAATATTTAACTTTTTGTGATTTTGTTTAGTTACAACAACTTAGATAATTTAATTTGAGAAAGAGACAAATTCGCTTTTAAGGAAGACTTTTTTGCTAGTAGAAGTATATTACAGAGTTTATAAAAAAAAATTATGTTATGTATTTTCCAAAACCTTAATAGCTAATAGAACTTGAATGGCATATACACAAGATGTGCAAGGTTTTTTCTTAAAAAAAAAGAAAAAAAAATTAAGTACTTGGTATTAAGGAATGTGTGTAGTATCAATCTTACCTTTGCAATCATTTTGGCCAAATCCGAAGGCTTTTTGATCAGCTGCTGTTCAGAGAACATGACATGATTCTCAACTTCTACCATATTGTCATAGAGTACTTGTCTTCTCTTTCTGATCGGCATGTCTATTAGCACTTTGCCATTGTAATACAAACAGTCAAACACATATAGGCAGACTTGTGCATCTTTGAAAGCAGACTTTTTATGGATACCTAATGTACCGAACGGTAGTGGATTCCCCGTATTAGTATCTACCATCAAAACCTCAGCATCCAAGATCATATCTACACCTTTAGGAAACGCTTGGGGCAGGTAATCTTTGAAATGGCTGACTTTATGAGGCATTACTGGTTTTAGAGCTCGGGAGAAGTATTTGAACTCTTGACCTTCTTTATGGACCTGGACTCTTTCTCCATCGTATTTGATTTCTGAGAACATACCATTAGGACACTTTTTCATTGCCATTTCTACAGACTTGCAAGCTTCAGCGAGCATCGGTATGACCGGAGTCATCAGGGATATTTTAGCTTCAACAAATTTTTGAGTAAGATCTTTGTTTTTCACTCCGCTGCTATCTGATAAAACTCTGTTTAAAACCATATTCAGATCTCGACATGTTTGGAAGGCTGTGTATGCATTTGGGTGAACTCCTTCAAGAATATGTTTTGGACCAGCATTTATTCGTAAATCGCCTTTTATCAATCTGATAAGCATCTTTAGGTCATCTTCAGTGCATTTTTTGACTATTTTCTTGAAATGGAATATCTGTTCTTCTTCTTTTGTAAGTTTTGAGAGGTTTTCAAGGAAATCTTCTATTTCTTGTATTGTAAGAGAGCTTTCTGAAGCAGGTACAACTGTTTTTGCTTTATTGAAGAAATGCTGAATTGTATCTGCTATGTCGCCTTGTTCTAAATGTGTAAGCATGTCATCTTGATCCGTCTTGAAAATGCAAGAGAATAATTTTACAAGTTGCTTGCTTTTTAGGTTGTAGACTCTTTTAGTTACTTGAGGGAGTAGTAACTTGCACCACAGTGCCAGATCTCCTTTGAATGTGTCTTCAGTACCTTTCATAAAAAAGTTATTCACTACCGCTGTTTTCTCTGTATAAGCATCTACTCTGGATATTTTTTTGCACAGTTTAAAGAATGTTGAGAATTTGTTATCATTACTGACTTCTACTTTTGAACTGTTTTTGCTGTCTACACTGTCTGATGAGGATGCGACTTTCGGACTGGATTCATTTTTTAAAACCTTAGCTTTGTATTTTCCACTGTTTTTATCTTCATACAGCTTCTCAGTTTCATTTAACTTTTTTAGTATAAATTCTTGATCTTCTTTGGACAAAGTTTGCCAGTTTCCGATATCATCTATAGAATCAACTCTTTTTGTGGCAGGTCTTTGTTTGAGCAGTGCATTCATGAAGCAATCTACATGATGCCATGATTTCATGAACTGATTCTCTCCATAAGGGCTAGGTGTGTTTTTGGCAATACGCAGCTCACCACTTGGGCAATTTCCCTTACATCCTTTGCAGTTAGCGCGGCCTGTTTTAGCTCTATCCACAAAGTATGGTGTGCTATCCGTCATGATTAACTTTGTGGCGCTATTGTGTTTGCAATCAAAGAGGTTACACTATTTTCTGATTATATTTTTTTCATCGCAGATAGGTTAGATATACTGCAATGTCTGCAATGAGAAATAAATTGTATAATAACACTCACCGATGATAGTGTAATACCAAAGCTGAGGACCAAAGAGTATGCAATCTTAGACCTGAATAGATAGACTCCAGCTAAAACACGAAACACTATTAAAATAGGTCCACACGGCCCAGAACTAGTTCTAACTCGCCAGTCTCACTACACTCGTGGTTTAGAACTGTGTAATTCTTTAGTAACAAAACAAACGAACACAACACTTCTAAGAAAATTAACGTGACAGGAAATGCGGAAAATAATTCAAAACAAAATAAATAAATTTAGTTGGCTGGTCTGATAGAGTTGTTAGTTGGCAGTGACAGTCATCTGACGTGACAGATGTAATGTCTAATTAACGTACTCGTCGTGTTTAGTGATGGGACATGAAAAAAATATAGTGAGTTAAATAAAATATTAGTTTAAAGAGTTTATGCTCCAATGATTAAACAAATTAATCTTAAATTCTAAACTAAAACAATTCACGGCTGGTTTGGGCGTAAGGCGTATGATTTTACTCGTACATCAGACGCATGCGCTCATTTCATTGATTTTACTAAAATAGGCACCCATTGTCGATGAAAAAAGTATGGTACTATTTAGGTACCTTTTTATAGTCCGACAAACTTATGATACCTATTATGAAATAATTATCAATTTATATACATTTATATATTTTTACGTAATTTATAGATAGAAATTTGAGAAAAACTACAGTGACTTAGTCCCTGTACTATAAGTAAAATACCATACCAAAAATGTTTTAAAAACATTACCTATATAAATTTTTTTTAAGAATTTTGTGCATTTATGGTAGACCCCGATCTTGTATTCGCACAAAGCTCCCGATTGGTTATGCCCTATATTGTATGAATGAAATACTAGTTATATACAACCATTTTTTCTTCTATTTCAGCGTCTTCCTGCCACCAAGAGTTTAGCAGCGATGCAACAAAGCATGGCACGTTGACTTCACCACACTACCCTTCGCCTTACCCACCAAATACTCACTGTCACTACGAGTTTTTCGGAAGAGGAAAGGAACGAGTCAGACTAATATTCCAAGATTTTTACTTATATAAATCACCTGATGGAGCTTCGGCGTAAGTAATGTTAGCTTGGCCAGTGAACATTTAAGTGAATAGTTAAAATAATGAGTATTATTATCATTTTAATGGGTTATATTTACTAAGAAAATAACAAGTAACTTGTGCATAAAATCTTGATTACAGCTGTACAAACGTGGACTCACTGCAAGCTTTCGTCAACGTAGATGGGAGGTTGGAAAAAGTGGAAACGTTTTGCGGAATCAATCTCCCGAAACCTATCATGTCAAATGGACCGAAACTCATGCTCGAGTTTAGAGGAACTCAATCATCTAGATATTCAAGAGGATTCAAAATATCATACTCATTTGTAGAAAGTAAGTTAATGAAAATAGTATCAACTATTTGATGAAATAGCTACAATATTACAGATTTTTTATGATATTTAAGTAAATAATACTAATCTGCGTGGATTTACGCAGCATTCTGCTTAATTTAAAATTATTTAAGTGTTCTGCAAATCTTTGTAAGTTGTTTAATGAAGTTTCGATTTGATTTTTCTTTTTTTACGTTTTCGACTGTTAGTTACCGTAAGCTAACAACTACTGACTTTTTTTCAGATTTCGGAATATCATCAGGAAGGCAGCTGAAGGAGTTTCCATGCGCGTTTGTATATAACAGTAGTGAAGCACACAACGGAACTTTTGCGTCTCCGAATTCTCCAGGACCATACCCTCGTGACACTGAATGCACATACTTCTTTCACGGAGGAGAGACTGAAAAAGTTCACTTGCATTTCACCAATTTCGATATTGAGGGAGTTTTGCCGTACGTATGAATTTTAAGCATGCTAAATTCAATCAAACTAATTTATAAAAGGTTTACAGAAAATTATAATAAAATAATTTTCATTTCAGATGCGAGGCGGTATCTGCAAGCGATTATGTTGAATTTTCAAACTATATGACTGAAGATAATAGATACGGTAGATATTGCGGTCAAATGAAGGAATTTCACGTCGAATCCGAGAGGAACTTCTTCAAAGTTACGTTTCGATCGAATGATCGACTGGACGGAACTGGCTTCAAAGCTATATTTCAATTCTTAGAAGCTACTGATGAGTATCGAGCACCTCCTGTTGAAGATGAAGCTTCAAAGTCAGTGTGTAAGTTTCCTTAATTACTATTTATGTAAGTATAATATAAAACGTTAAAGATTTTAAAGTATAAAATAATGAAAACACAAGTGTGTTATAAATTTAAAAAAAATTATAAACGTTGGTATCGTAAGACCACTTCTAATATTACAAGTATAACTAATTAAATGTATTTTTCTGTTTCAGATATTGTTGGTAATTCCTTGATGCTGGTCAACTTCGTAACAATCTTGCTACAACATCATCTATATTACTAATGAAGTGATATTAGGTTAAATATTTGAACTCCTAGTGTAAATCCTTGTATATTTTGTATTATAGTATGTGCCATACACTTGTAATTAAATTACGTAGATTTAGGCAACATTTTCAAAAAAATCGCAACTTTGTTTTCTTCTGTCAAAATAAAGCAATATCTACATTTTTTCAATGCGAAACACGTTATTTAGTTTATTGATAAAGGCACGTTCGTAAAGAAATAAATTATTTAATTTACTTACTTTGTTTTTATCTTACCTTATCATCAATCATCACAGCCGTACTAAATAAATATAAATAAATAATGCTGGACAATCGACACAAAATCATCTAGCCCCAAGCTAAGCAGAACTTGTGATATGGGTACTAGAAGACTGACACATACTTAATACAATACATTACATAGCTAGATATTTTTTATTATACATATAAAATACCCAGAACACGCGGAATAAATATTTGCAGATCGTACAAACCTTTATCCCAAGGCGGGAATCGAACCCGCAACCTACGCGTCGCAGGCGGACCTTCGCCTGCCGCGCCACTTTGGTCGTCAATCTAACGGAACCCATAAGCATGATACGTGCTTATGGGTTCTACTGAACTCATACTCAACTCTACAGAATTCATAGACATGGAAAATAACATGACTATTACAATCTATAGCATGGAATGCTAGATGTACCTAATAAATCACAGGTTTACAGAGACTAAAAAATATAGCTTAGCTCGTGTGCCCGGTTGAAACAAAGCTCCAATCCAATTTATATCAAAATTAAGACAGAGATGTTTTGATGTTTATTACCCAAAAGAAGTAAAATAAATGTTGGCAACTGACAGCTAGATATTGTAACACTTCGATAGATAAACGGTTTGCAAAACGCACATCACTAGCTCGCTCCGCCCACTAACTTACCTCCCCTCCACAAACAAACGTCAACGTCAAGTCAAACGAAAAACACGCTTGCTCGCTGCGAAAGCGGTCGGTTGGATTGTTGCGGCGCGCTCAATTTCGATTCTCCGCGAAACTTATTTCGACTGTGTTGTAAACTAAAACTTGTGTTTTTTTGTGTGAGAACTACGAGTTCCTTGCAACTAGAAGTGTTGGATCGTGATTGTGAAGTGCTCAGATAGCAGGTGTCGCATTCCTAGGGTACGCCGACGCAGACTCCGGCCTCCAGTGCTAAGCAGGTGGACCGCTAGACAATCTACCTGTAAGTACCTACCATTTTGTAAAACCAGTACCTTTGATCGAATCGTTCGGGTGTTGTAGTTATTATTATTGTTATCCATGGTACCTGGTAGGTTAGGTAGATCATAGAAATACAGAAATCGAATTCACCTCATCTTTATTAAAGCTTCCTTTTGTTTAGGTGCTTAGCTACGTACCTACCATCAATTTTCCATTTGCGCAAAACGGAATGAGATTGAAAATACCTTTATTTTGTCAATTATCAAAGTAAATGCTGATTATCAATGAACCTAGTTAAATGAGTAGATACCTACGGCAGTTAATTATAATATTACCTAATTATAAATAATTACCTATAATATACTTACCTGCATTGTCTTACCATACAATTCAATTCTTAAAATTCTTGAACGTGACCAACATGCTTAAAATGTATAGGTAGAATAAGAATTTATTTAATTTGACAAACACAAAAAAAATACAGACTAAAAATCACTTAAAAAAGAAATAATAATTATAGCGTGCCTAATATAGCGTACCCGTAGGTACCTATTCATTCTATTTAGGGTGAATGACCTCGTTTTATAAGTAGGTATGTACCACAAAAAGTAAGTTTCGTAAAATATCTGTTTAAACCAGCAAATTTTCTCTCATAACTCACCCTACCTACCTAATTACAAAATAAACAAAACAATGCTAGTGCTCATCATGCTCATTTGAAAGCTTATCACTTTAATCAGAGTACAGACATGACATTTCCAAGCTCCACCAAAGCGCAGCGAATTATTGTGTGGTACGGAGGCACCAACATTTGTTGACCTCATCATTTGTGACGAAATAATGACCTAGGTAAGTACCTATGCAACTTGTGTAATTAAAAGTAGGCAGGTAATAGATCGATACTTGGTAAAAGTTGGCTCGTTATATTCAAAAATATATGCAGCGGGAGCTATATTGCACCTCAGTTCTTCTATTATATGCTATTCTATTAATTATACCATACCTACCATAGTTGCCCACTTCCTAATTAAGTTCATATCCTGTCAAAAATCCCGGCGAGATGGAGCGACGATCTGCGGAGTGTAGCTGGCATACACTGGATGAGAGCCGAAGACCGAGCTCAGTGGCGCGTCTTGGGAGAGACCTACGTCCAGCCCAGCAGTGGACTGATATAGGTTGATTGATGACGATTTTTGTGCGCCCATTCATTGGTATTCATTAGGTAAGGTAAACAGCTATCGATACTACGAATCTAGGTAGATATTATATACCTAAGAGCATACAATGTTGTACTGAATATGATCAGATCAAACCTGTCGTGGAATGCAATAAGGCTGTGTCGTACCGTACAAGCCTTTTGTAAAGTAGGACGCAGGACTTAATTTATATCTTGTGACAGCCCTGAGAATTCATGACTAGCATTGTGTAAGCAATGGTTAGGATAGAGAATGATAAATTGGGTAATTAGATACAACCACGAAGTCCTTTTAGGTACCTAAACTGGGTAGGTACTTCAGCGATTATCCCTTTCAAGTGAAAAGAGGCAGTTAGTTTAAGTTTTGACTTTAATTAATTTTCTCGCTGCTGGTTCAGCTAAGCTACCAACAACTCTATGTTAATAAGAACTTTATGAAGGAACCTGTTGTTTACAAATATTCTTAAAAGGCGTTCTTATCGCTTAGAGATTTCTTACAAACAGACTACCTAAGAAAACCTATTCTGCAGAGAAACAACTGGAAGCAACGTAAAAGGTAAAACTCGCGCGACTTCTAGACTCAGATAAGTTTAGAGACGAAAATATCTACTTACCTACTTACTTAATCAAGTGCTATTACTTAGGTAATTTTACTTTTGCGTCTTGGAATGTTATTTTCGCATAAATAGTAGGTAGTTAATATATTATAGTTGCTAAAACTTTTAGCATTTAGTTAACTATTATAATCTAGTATTCGTACAGCTTATTAGTATTTTGCACGATCACAGGAAACTACTAAAAGTTCGCACAAAGCTTAGCTATTAAACAGAAGTCAATCTTGATCTCAGTTCGTTTAAGTAGAGGCAAATGAACTAATCCAAGCCATTAAAGATCGATTTAAAGCTGAGCCCAATAGGCCATAGGCTGAATAATGGCTTGCTTTGAACCTAACACGACACGACTTCTGATTTCAATTGTAAATCATAAATCCGCAGCTTAAAGTACAAGGTTTTGGGAGCGGCTTACCTTTGCTGACTGTGAGGTCGGCTAATGTACGACTGTTAGTCTATCTATTTACCTGGGACATTAAGCCTATGAATAAAGCTCCAAGAATATGCTTAATTTCTTAACTTAGTCGAAGGAATCATTGAATAATAAAATACATATTAGCTTAGTGGGTAGCGCGCTTAAGTTTTTCCTAAAGGAAAACACGGCCATGCACAAACATAAGTATCTTCATCTCCGACCACTTCGTCACTTAACATCAGGTGAGATCGCGGTCATACGCTTGCCTATAACTTGTATTACTCGGAACCTTTACAAAGAACAGCAAGGTGCGATACTGTGGTAACTATCCCAAATGATCCATTCAGAGTATTAAGCTTATTACTTTCCTATATTTAATGTACTTAGACATTGAATAATTTGCCTGTAAAACTGGCAAACTAGCCATGATTGGTCGACACTAAATTGATGTTAAATTGCACCTTCATTCATTCTTGGCGTGAAAATGTGTCAATTCTATCATAATATTCAAGCTTTCGTGACCAGAACTTGGGCATTAACTGGCAATCCGGTGATGTAAGATTATCAAGACAGACAATAGCTAGATTTAGCTAGGTAATCGGTTAACTATTTTCGCCTTATTTGGTCATAATCGAAGTCCATGTAGGTGGTAATAACATTATGTCACGCTTATTATCTAAATTGGAAATGTGTTCTGATCGAAACTAAAATATGAGGAGAAAACTAGAATATAACTTCTACACTTAACAATAACCAACTTGCTAGAATTCTGCTCTGATCTTCATTGCTCTGACCCTTTTTATTATTATTTGAAGTTTTAGGCAATAAGTATCAGCGTGATTGAAATATTCGTTCTCAAAACTAAACTGATATCAAAGCTTCGGAATGTGCAGATAGATAGTTGTCGACCTCAACACTTAGCGAGGACATGGACTGACTTGGTTAACAAGCTTTTGTTTTAATTCCTCCTGATAGGTGTCCATTCAATTTATAGTTTGGAGCGAACATAACCGGTTTAGATTTCTGATAAACTGTCATTTAAAACAAATAAAAATAAATAAAATTGATTGACGGATTCTTAAGAATTTATCAATGGGCTTAACACTAAAGAAACTCTTTGTTAAAAATCTTTCACACAAAATCATTCACTTTTTTACTTAGGTACATCATCTTCATTACATATACATTCACATTATATCTACAAGATGTCAATTTATTTATGTAAGTAATTCATGTTAGATCAGCAGGTTCAAAAAGTTATTCGAATCATCAACCGTTCAGAAAATATTCACAACTAAATGTATACTATATTTAAAAAATACATAAGAAATGGTTGAGCTATCTGCAGACCGTTGCAAACGATTGATTGATAACTCAACTGATCCAAATCAGTACCAATCGGAAGCGTACCAGAAAATAGTATTTTCGAAGCAAAGATGTATGTGTATTCTACGCGTATCAAATGATCAAATGACTTTCTGATGCTTTAGAAGTCAATCCAAGGTAAAACTCGAACCGCATCTACCTAGTCATTTCGTGACCATCTTGGCCTTCCCAGTCAATCGATGTTTGTGCTGTGGTATGGACGTGATGATGACTGACAAATGAATTAATTGAATTTTAATTACCTTCAAAACCTGCCAAAGGGTTTACAGATATATATAGATTGATACATACCTACACGAATTTTGCGACTGTAGATTCTCTGTAGAATAATCCGTAGAATATTGTAGAATTAAAAATGTAATTTTATTCGCCATGATGGAACTTTTGGCGCTATGATGTTTTGTTAAAAAAATGATTTTCAAAATAAGTAAACATTTAATTTTGTACATATTAAACAACGCGCTAATTCGATGAACGAGAACCTTGATGTAAGTATATTAAATACTGATAGTCAGTAAGCAGTAGGTACCTTACTCATCTACCTTTGATTACAAATCGATCAAGAAATCAACAAAGGACTCCCTCCGTCTTTTATAATCGGCAAAAGATCATTCAAATCCAACAGGTATGAATCGTCCGAGTCGCAATGGTACTAGGTATGTAAGTTATGTAACGAATAGCGGGTTCTTTCTTTAGGCGTATGATTAATTCCGATTCATCTCTTGTATCCTTTTATCATAGTAATAATTGCTGATTTAATGCCAGTTTACTCTGTCTCTTCAGTCTTCGACTGCAATTTACTATTCCTAGAATTTCGACGAGTAGGTACATATAAAGTATTGCTCTTTTTTTTCTTATGTTCAATTAATCGCGCTCAACATTTTACTCTCTAGCCTCTGTCATTTGAAATCGTGATGAGGCTTCGTGTCTCAATTTGGTCTTCGGTCTCGCTTCTTCTTCAGTAGATTGATATCATTTCATCTCTGTCTGGATAGTCCTTAGTTGCACGTATCTTGATTGGAACGTCAACCTGTTCACGTACGTGTCCCTTCAAGAGGTTTATGGCTTGTCTTTCTAACTCACTTGTCTCTTGCCAGTGAATTAAATCTTACTGCATCCTTCCCTATCACACTCGTTTTATCTTTACAAAGGTTGTGAGACAAAAAATGGTTAAAAGAACATTTGGTTTGAAATAGTGTTGTAACGTTGTGGGAATAGTTTGTTAATTTTGTGGATAATTAATACGCTCACCGTATTATTCCCACCCTCTGGCTTATTGTTCGTGTTCCTAGTTTATGTAATTACGTAATTAGGTACGTGAATCTATGCATCTTCTTGACCAATTACAGCTAAGGAATGCGCGTGGCTTCTGTATCATGAGAACCGGGAACTTACTTTAGTCTTTTAAGTTCTTGAAGAATATAGACTATAATTATCAAGCAAAAGCCCAGTAAATATTTCTTTCAAGATCTCTTACATTGTCATTATCATTAGGTATTGAATGCTATTCTTAGATCATTCCAAAACCAACCAGTTTTATATTTGTTCAACCTCAGATGACTTCTAATCCGTGTTTTGTGTGCTGTTTTATGATGGTTTCTCAGGAAATGGTGAAAAATTCCACCTGTCTCTTCGATTTCATTCTTCTCGGTCAAATATCTTTATTATCTCATTAGAGTCAAAAACACTGGACCATTCAATTAACACTAACGACAAATGACGTTCACAGTTCATTGGACAGTGACATCGAGGCATCTTGGTCGCGTCGCTATTGTAGAGTTAAAAAGATTTAGTAGAATAGTCCTGGGTTACTTTGCAAGTAACATAACTTGCAAAACTAGAAAAAAAGCTTAATCTCGATGTGGTCCAGATAAAATGATGCTACTTTGAAAAATATAGCTTTAAACATTTCAGGTGTTTGTTATTAAATGTGTATGGTGGAGCGGTTGGTAAGTTTTACCCCTACGGGTTTGCAAGTTGACTGCAACTCTAGACGTCAAATAAGAGAAAAACTCATGCGCAGTACGTGTGCAATTCAAGGCGACGAGAACCGCCTTTCAAAAAAAACCAATCCGATATCCTGTGTCCCTTCTGACCGCAAGAGCTCTATCCTGCCGGCTTCTTTGAATGCGCTCGCGCAGCGTATCGTACCCCTCTCTACCTCCCTTCTATACCCCCGGACTCACGGAATTACGGCCAACTGTCTTTTGTTTGTTGAATGCAGTACAAAACCAACACGTTCGAATACAACTGAACCGGCGAGACGGCGGCGTAAACTTTTTGGTTCTGTCATGTCAGCCACCTTGGAACAAATAAAAGTGGTCCGAATCAGATCTGTATCTGAATACAGTGGATTGAACACATTTCTTACATTTAATAACGTCATTACGGACTATTTTACGATGCAATGAAGATTGTGTGACAAAAAAAGAATTTCCGATGTATAAAAATAACCAACAATTTAGGCCCAGGTTTCAAACCCAAGTCGTAAAAATACATTTATTATATCAGAATGTTTAGCAATAATGCTGCCGCAAGAACTAAAAAGTCCACTGAACTTACAAGCAAAACAACCTACTGTCAATGGCAAAATCAAACGTTTTTTTGTGACAAGAATTTACCGGTGCGTAAATGGTCCGATCAGAGCAGGCGTTGGACCGAATAATCGACAAATAAAAATATCTTAGCAAGTTATGGCCCCATGCCTAAAACAATTCTTTGATTGCAGCAATATCGACAAAAATGCTCGAGTTGCTCCAAATATCACAGTAATGCCCAAACAAGCCTATAAAATTAACGTAAACATTTTTGTTGCTATGAATTATTCATAGACCACTTGGTCTATAATCTAATTCTGATCAGTTTCTGTTCAACCTGTTCCGTTATAATAATTTAAAGGTACTTATGCACTAAGATTAGTTCTATCTTGCAAAATGCTTGTAACGCGAAGTACAAATCTTCAACGAAATTGATGAGACGTTCAATTAGATTGCTACACGGTTTGAACAGAAAGGTACAATAAAATGGTTTGAGAAGAAAGATAAAATATGACAGCATTAGTAACTTCCACAGCTCTGATTCACTCTCACAATAAAATGCCGTTTGTGTATTATTTTAATACTAAAATAATTGCCGTGATCCCTATCATTATTGCCCGACGCATGGCTCCCGGCATCTGCCTTTTCTGTTGGATTTTGGGACACGTAAAAACTTGGGAAGGCGTGGGAACTTCAATAATGTTTTATTTCTTTTGAATATCCCATATTTACTTCTGATGACTTCTATATTATCATATACTACGGCGTCGTTTAATTTGCTTTATCTAGTGCATTAACATACAGGTTTCTGAGGATTTGTTTTTACCAAAACTAAAATTGCTATTTGCTAAGAATTGTTCATTTCTTTTTGTTCTTCTTAGCGCATTACGCTAATCGCATTTTGATTTTCCTCAACAGTCATTCGATACGTATGTTCGCCACACGGATCTGAGGATATGATTGCACACTGCCATGGTTGTTATGCCTAATGGTAGTGAAACCAGTTGGTCCCAACTTTTTTTGTCTCCTTTTTATCTCAAACCTCACCTACCATTTGTTTTGCAGGTTATGACCATTAGTGCTGCTGATTTAAGCGATATGATTGCTGAGACTGGGTGCGGTTTCGTGCGGCCTTGATATATTGAAGAACTAGTCACTGAGTTTTATGTTTCATCTGATTTTCTGAGAAACTGTTTTTTTAACGATTGTAGTTTAGTTGGATTTTACGTATGTCCTTGTGTCTACTGTTCTTTTGATTTCACAATCAAGAAAGTCTTTTGATATCTAAACAAAGCAATGGACAGTGAAAACTTTGTGTCGATAGCCCGTCGCGTCGCTCACACATTATTATCCTGACAGTTACAAATAGGATTCTCCTCTACTTCAATGGCTTCCTTTGGTTCACATTCACATGTTCTATATTTTAAACTCCCACGTTTGTACTTCCATTAAACGCTAAACACACAACCATCAATCTTACCGGAACAATGCCACTCCGTTTTACGCGTCGCGTTGCAAATTTTCGAAATGATCCGCATGTAAAAAGTTTTTGTATGAGTTATTACTTTCAATTTTACTGCAGTCTACAAATAAAGCAATATTTAGCTTGTTGCTCAATACAATTCACTCAGCTTTTAAAATGAGAAAGAGCTTGTTATTTTGTTTGTGATTTCAGATGATTGATGGGTTTTTGTGTAACTTTGAACTAACGACCAAGAAGGAGGGGTTAAAGAGGCAAAATATTTTTTAAGGATCATTGAATTATATAAATATGTGTGAATTCATAAATTAGTGCTTGCTTTAGAGGGTAAAATTAACATATGTTTACTGTTGAGCTAGTAATGAAAGCGCTTGTTTGAATTCTATGTGCTCCCACGGATTGAGTATGAGTAACGGTACGTTGGGTAGAGCTAATAGTGGTTAAAATACATAGTAAACAATAGGCGAAAATATATAGAAATGACAAATATTTATACCAAGAATATAACGCAAACGTTTGGTATGGTTAACTTAAAATTTAATTTTTCTTCTTCATGCGTGTCAATAGATTACACAAACAACCTTATACCAAATTCGAGTAGGATCATTAAATTAAATTAATATTTTGTATGAATTGATGATTTTTTATATTATTTTGTATTATTATATAAGTAGTAAGTACCTACCTAAGTTATTATGAAATAAATAAAATAAATATGACTAAAAAAATCACAGGCAAATAAAATGTGAAGTTAAAAAGATACTAACCGCCTTGAATTATTGGGTACAATTTGATTTATCAATGTTGATCTTAAAAAAGCTTTTAGAACAAATTGCCTGCGAAACACAATTAGCAATAAAAAAAAAGGTGAAAAGACTGTTAAACATTTAAATAATTCATTATGAATTCTTATCAGTATGATTAAAACTTGTCTTATCAGCGTCAAATCTCATTTCACCACTGAGTGAAAAAACGTGAGAAAATAATGCTGCACAGGTCTTCTTTCTTGTGATTTTTGAAATGTTACTGTGAGTTTCTGTATCAAAGTCAAAGTCAAAGTCAAAAGTCAAAAATTACTTTATTCAGTAAAATCACAAGGATCATTTAGAATCGTCTTACATACTAGGTGATTCTAGGTGCCAGTTCCACGCGACCAGAGCCTAGAAGAACGGGCAAGAAACTTACGGCCTGGTTCCTACCGTATATTTGATGGTGTTGTTATTATTTGTTCCTTTATTTCAGACAGAGTCATGTCATGAGAAATAATGATTGGCCTATACTTGCTTGTACGTAATGGTATGTCGTCTTTGTTCGATCGATTTGCTAAATTACGAATGGTAATGTCATTTTATATGCGTAGCTATGTAATTTAGTTGCAGTTATGCTTTTTTTTGAGACAGTAAGTTTTATCCCATCTCAAGGGTCGCCATGGTAATACTAATGTTTATCATTTGAAAATCGTGATTCATTGTCCGTCCCATCGGATTTATTACCTAGATTGCTTTCTTTAAGATGTTAGGATCTATATTCGCTAAGTAGTCTATTTGACACTGCGTGTAAGTAAGTCTTAAAAACAGGTTCATCATCGATCAGCTATTTCACACTGCCACCGCGAGCCTATTCTCTGCCAATACCCTTGGCGTCGGTCGCAGCAATCTGATTCCCTCACTTCTCACTAGCGAGAAGTGGCTTATCGCTTCCGCCTCCACAACTAACCCCTGGCTGCAAACCCGCAAAATGCATGTAATAGCACACCTTATCTGAGACAAAAGGGCCGACGTGCTCTTGCCGTGTTTAGGTCCGCTTACTTACCCTATTTATAAACGCGATAACCGTGGAAAACGGGTATGAATTGTCTGCTGTCCATATCATGTCCATTTTCGATTTCTTGGTCTCTGCCAATGTTAGCATTACTCTGTTGTTACATTTTATGGAATCACAATTTCTCCTCACAAAGCAAATATATCACTATTATTGATATTCTTAGAAAATCCGTTTCAATTCATGTGTATATTATTCTCACCATTATTATGTTGATTAATTGAGGCATTACCACCTCATTTATTCTAGAAGACCTGAGCACATTTGCTTTAAAAACTGGATTCGAAACGTCTTCCATCTCACCTTCACAGTTATAACGATATACGATTCACCTACTTTGCGTTTTCCTACAGTGGTTTAGAGGCTAGGCTAGACGATGCAAGCTTTAGGCTAGGTTCAGATGATCGCGCGGTACCGCGCGGGTCGACGAACCGCGCGGTACAAGATCAATAGAAACGGTAACTATCGTCTACATGATCGCGCGGTACCGCGCGGCAACGCGCGGGGCGCTCCCATACAAATACCGTCATGTGAATGCTCCAACCGCGCGGCGACGCGCGGCTACGCGCGATCATCTGTTCCTAGCCTTATACACTCATATATACACCCATAACATCACCGCTATTTCGTATTCAATGCGTGGCGCTTTTTAAATCGCCCATATTGAGATTTTGCATTCCATATTGTTGTGTAATTGGATCCAATTTAGTTGTTTGTATACAGCCTCTGATATTTTAAGTAGATTTTTATGCAGTACTTTTATATTTAGGTGACTTTTTTATTTGCAAAAAATCAACTATAAAGTGGATCACGATCTAAATGGATGAAAAACCTTTAGGTACCCAATAAATTTTTATTATTTAGTTATTGCGGCTTTACTTAATACAACTGCGGTCTAGATGACCTATTGTGATCGCCACTTGTGTAGGTTCCAGTTCTAGACATTCATAGTTCACCGCTAACCAATTTAATATTTTATACTTATGAGTTTTGAATGCAATTTGATAGCGTTTAATAACCTGGCATGTCTTCAATTGTATTGACCTCGACATTGGGTTTGCGTGTATGCAACTATGCACATTCGTTCAATGCAAAATACTCGATACATAATGCTTATACAGCATTCTACGCACGTGCTCAATTGGTTGACATGCACAGCGCGTTCTATCTTGCATAACATTAGGTTTGTATCATCAAACGTTTAAACTACATATTTGTTTGCTAGTGTGTTTCTATCAGTATTTGACATTTTTAATGCTACTTTTATTCGTTTCTAACTAGATGCTGTTTATAACTACATGCGATTTTTGTATTTGTAACCGTTAAAGGACACAGGATACAGTTTATTTATCTTTATTGCAATACAGACTAAGAATGTTATTTTTGTTCTGTTGTGGTATTGTTCAGCATTTTTAATTTTCAATTCGTTAAAATTGTTCTTTAAATGAGCATGTCTTGTGGTTTTTGTACTTAACCTACAAATGTGAATGAATTTATACTCATTGTTTCTAAGCCAATCACCTTTAAGCATTTTTGTTGATACAGTTCTCATTTTATGAATGAAGTAGTAGGTGATGTGAATAATGACACAGTTGTAGAATTGGCCGTGTCGTCACGGTGTCTGCGGCTGGGTCACCGCCCGTGAACTCTGCGTTTCCTATGGCTTACCTTTGTTGCCAACTACGAACTAATTAAATAACTATCTAAATGGGTTTGGCCTATTTTTAATTATGTCTGAAATCTACATGATTGATTATTATTACTCTCACAATAAGCATGTTCTCGTATTGGGATATTTTTTTGTTTTTAAACCTTGAGCATATACAATATTATCTCCACTACTTATGTGCACTTTCACAATATTATTGAACATCTTCTATATTTAAAATACTAAATAAGTTGGCAACACTTTTTTCTGTTATTTTTAATGGATTACTGGCGCAGTAACACCATGATGGTTTATTTAGGGCGTAAATTGAATTGCTTATTGTTTCAAATTAAAATATGAGTAATAGTGCATGGGTATGCAAGAAGGTAATTTAAAACTTAATTTGCGGTCGCTGAACCAAATTAAAGTATTTATGTTGGTGAGTTTTTTTGATTGAAATGATTTAATATAAAATAAGTTTATTACTAAAATACACATTTTTATAATTTATGTATTTTAAAGTTATTGTATTTCTCAATTTCCTTTAAGTATATTCTTGTTCTATGAGCCTTATAAAAACTTCTACTTTGTGGGTGGCTTATTATGTTAAGTATACTGTAAAGAAATACATTTTTAGTCGTATTCAAATGTCAGATATTTTCACCATTTTCTTAAAACTTTTAGATCGTGATTGAGTACAAACAGTAAGGCTCCTTTCATTTTCATATTGCAATAGGTATCTCATTGTTGTCAGTTGCTTCTCTACCTCCATCGTTATTATCAAACATAATCATGTATTTGCGTGCTCAAATTATCACCCATTTATCTATTGCATCGTTATCGTGTGCGAAATGACCCACTCATCCATCTATCGGGACTGTGGGTCGGTGAAACTGCGCGCGCGCAACCTTTGACACCAAAGTCAAGATGGCTGCCAAACTAATAGTAGCCTATGTCACTCTTGTCTTAGCTTTCGATCTCATCGATACCGTAAGCTTGTTAGGGTTTGGATAAGTTAAGGCGACGGGTAGGGTGAAATTTTTCATAATAAATAAAAATGTCAATAACTTCCAACTTTATTATTTATTTATTATATCTACACACACGTTAAACTTGTAACACGGCATAGTTTTTGCCGCAGTGGTTAAACTCTAGATAGTCAGCGTGGCAACGTCGCATTTTCAACTTCAGTAAGAATGCTGAAAACGACGCAAAACACATAGTGAGCCGCGCACAGTTTGGATTGTCAAACTCTTAAGCAGCGCCTTATGAATATTTGCGAGCACACAGCAATGGAACACTTATAGTTCCTAAGGCGCTACTCTTCTTCTTCTTTAAACACCTTAATGTAGATTTTTTTTACCTTGGATGTATAGATATCAACCATAAGAATAGCTGTGCTGAGTTTGGTACCAAACAAATCTGCCAAACCCATAAAAAATGGGATCAAAAATCACATTTTTGCAAAAGGTGTTAGTACTAAACTTACATTTTAAAATAAACTATAACCAAGAGCACACATTTTGTTCCCTACCTGACTAGTTCAATATATGTGTTATAGGAAATAATAAGTTTCACAACTCCACATGCTATGACTTCTTCAGAAAACACTTCCAAAAACACGCATTTGGCTATACCCGTCACCTTAATCAACAAAGCGATGTTTATAGTTTGCTTGTTGCTTTTGCGCTGTGATACTAAATATTTTTGCTTCCTCATTTACTTAAATAGGACTTATAAGTAATGTTTAATTGACTTTTATTCAGTCAATTGACATGATATGTTCATAAAGCTTACTATAGCCCCAATATTAATTACTTATTGTGCTATCAAAGTGAAGCGTTAGTGTGTATTCCATATTGTATTCTGTGCCAAAACTCTTACTTTCTTTATCTTCTAACCAATCGTTTTTATCGGACTGTTCTTCTTTGGGAGATTCATTGTCCGCTTCACTAATTCCATTGTGAAATCTATTATTATAGAATTAGCACTTTTTGTTGCGTTTTTGTTTACTCTTGTGGGTTTTATTACGCAAGCTATTTCTCTTTACTTAAAAAACTTACAACAAGGTTATGAAGTCTTCTCCTAGCAATAAATGTATTTAGTACCGGTTCATCCCAATTATGAATATCATGCTAAATGTAAAATGTAACGTTAATGCTATTTTAGTTATTTTTTAATTTACTTCTAGCGTGCTTCATCTCATATTCGTGTTTAAAGCAATCAAGTGGTTTTATTAAGCAAATTGTAACATTTTATGCATTATAATTTCAGTTTTAGTTTTCAAATTGCTTAATAAGTGTCTGTCATGTCTGTTTTTTTGAGCTGTTATTTTTTTTACAATTTGAAGTGGCTTGGGTCTTAAATATGCCGGCCGAATATATGTATTGTCAAGAACAAGTTCATAATACTAACCTACTTGATACGTTTAACATGTTCCTTCCAATGCCAACCTTTGGCTGCAGTTTATACGCAGCCAACGACTATGACTTTTAACTTCGGCCTGTGATAAAACCAACAGTACAAACAAGTGTCTATTATGTTGCAACAATTCCCGTTAAATAGTCAATTCAGATACGTTAATGTGAGAATTGCGAGAAGTCAACTCATTACTGATACTTCTTGTGATCATAAACATTGTGTCAGCTTTTTCGCTATCAGTAGGCTAACCGTTGTTTCATTGCAAGAAAAGCATAATGACGGTACTATCGTAGGTATTATACGGATCTCTAAAAGTCTAAATGAATCGTATTATATTCTAGGAGGATGATACTATAGCGTTCGACCTACTTATCGAAAATTAAAATCACCAGTTCATCTAACAATACCATAGCTGGTTGGCCCTAGTATCTGATAGGCGGTAACTATGGCCCAGATACACACTGAAAAGAGTAGCGACAGTCTATTAGAACCCAATTAGTCTGTAATCAATTTCTTTTTTGAAGCAAAAAATATTTAGAAACTTTTCTCGGTTCGATTTTTGTATTGGCAATTATTACAAAAAAAACATCTTTATGCATTTCATATGAATTTTTCTTGTTTTTTTAAATTATTTTATACCAATTGCATTAAATTTGAATTAAGGCTTCCGTTCTAACATAACGCTCTTTAAAAAACATGTATCCAAGCAATAGCTTGGATACATCACCAATAGCTATTCAATAGAATATTCATTAATTATTTACTGAATAACTTAATAATATAGCAGCTTAAAGCCTCAGTTGACTTTTACAAGACATTTGACTAGTGATAGTAAATGCTATGGTGTTCTTATGTCGCGTGCTATTTAGATCCAAGAAGTGGGACTGCTAGGACTGGCTTTCTATTTTGCACCAACATTTTAGCCATTCGCTTGATATACAGCTTTGGCTTCGTATATAAAGTTTGGTTTTGTTATACTAGCTGAAACCCGTGCGTGGGCCTAAATATCTGTCACCACAATAAGATGATCCTTATGCCGTATGTCTGCATTTAATTAAAAGATGTCAAGCTGTATCTAAAAACTTAAGTCTATGATTGCAATGATACCTAGCTCATTTTGTGATCCGGAAAACAGGCTTCTAAATTCTGTAAGCTTTATTTATAATATCAATCTGTCCAGTGGCTTAAATGTGATGAATAATATAGATGATACATATGAATAGTTATTGGAAATCGAATTAAAAGTTAGGGATATAAGTATATCTACCTTGAATTAAATCAATCTTTGTGTGTTAGAGTTATAAAGAAACACGTATGCTCATTCAGTTTTTTTTCGTCAGAGGTCGACATCTGCCTGTTAGATTGTCGGTCCTACTTACATACGAGTGGTTTGGTCAGTAATTTTGTTTCTCGTTTCGCTTGGCCCTATTAGACTTGGTATGTTAAGTGTGCGTGAGTTTCGTTTTTAATTTTCGTCGTGGTCATAAAATACGGGGTTTTGAATACGACATGTAACGAATGCATAGACATTTTAAATTCTAAGAATTTCATCAGGACAATATTTCTCAATGCTACAATGTTGAATACGGAAGTCGACGTGATCGACGCTCGCGTGCCAACATTTAATTAGGTTTATTATTTTAAATCGATACAATACAACAATTTCACTTAAGTCAACAGTAAAATAAATTATAGCTAGATATAAATTCTAGTTAAAGACATTTGTTCTCAAAAGAAATTACAATTTCACTTAATGAGAAATTATTAAATTAGATTTACGTGTTATTTATATGTAGGTACAGCGGGTTTACAGAGCATGTTCAATATTAACAACAACACAAATGATCACACAGTACTCAACCCACTAAGTAGAAATTGCTGTATTTATTATGAAATTCTTCTGTTTTGCTTTTTCTGACAATAAATTAACTTCGTCTTTTGTCACTATAGAAAATACTGCTCCATCGATGTCTACAGCAGTTACTGTTGATCTACGGCTCCCTTCTGATCTGTAACCGGTCAGTAACTTAGGTTCTTGCTCCAAGACAATTTCCTTTTCTGTATGTTTATTGGAGCGAAAGAAGCAATGCTGGTGCAAATAAATTATCCGTAACATTTCCAAGTTGCGACACCTTTGATTAACAGGAGTCAATACAACCTGCAAAGTACAGAGCAAAAGCGGTCCGTGACTTTACGATCGCAAAATGACTTGCTTGAGGCAAATAGTTCAGGAGATTACGACAATGTTTAAGCTCATTTAGGGCTGACTTCATTTAATATCCACTTAATATATTCTTCTCTTATATTAAATACATGATTATGCTATTTTCTATACTTCTTTAATTGATCCTATTCATTGTACGATTGTCTTTCTTATTAGAGAACATCCAATTGAAGCTACCTATATAGAGCTTTGTATCTTTAGAACTAAAGGTTCTTTCATGTCCACGTAGTGTACATGTCATGTTTTGCTACTAAATATGATTGTACAAAATCGAAAGCCCTATTTAGTTCTAGCAGCGTGTACCAGCTAAGAGACACGCCGCAAGCGACAAGTTTCTAAGAAGATCTAAAGATTAGTTCACTCTTACTAAGCCGCCAGTGTACACCATTTATTTACCTAATACAGCATGAGAACTTTGTAAATTCGAACTTTGTAACGGTAATTGGCGATTGTTTAGCATTATTAGAATTCAATTTCGTGATATTTACACAGGATTTTGTATTGCACCAGTTTTGCTGAAGGGCTTTTGGCGATAGCCCCAATATCGTGACTCGTTTTCGATTCATTGAATTTTCTTTGTCATATTCGATTGTCAATATTTAAAATCGCCGTAAGTATCTTTTAATCGTTAGCTGTCAGCTGGTTTCTTCAGATATTTGATCATTTTCTTTTTCGTATTCTCACAGTATCTTACATACCACATAAATAGTTGATTTAATTTCCTCCTTATCCCCTTATTTCATCATTTTTATTCTCCCGCCAATAAAAAGGCAATTCATGAGACAGTTACGACTTTTGTCACAAACCAACCAGCTAGTACTTCATCAAAAATCCATTATTCAATACTCAGATGATTAATTCAATTCTGACCGAATTATCATATAGCCGTAACTCATGTTTAGAAATTAATATATCAGCGATTTCCTCTCTTCTCACGGTTCTTATTAAATCACCGTTAACATTGCCCGTATTACACCAATGATAGCGATTGCGACACTCAAACAGCAAGCAAGTTACCGGCAACATATTATCTATACGTGATGTCTAATAGGTGACGTGACGACAACCACTTATCATCACGTATTACATGTTTTGTAAATGTCATAAGTTTTTAAACAATTAAATAAATAAATACTCTATGGAAATTTTGATGGGCTAGAGTTACGTAAATTACGTAATACATATTAACTAACTTATTTAATATACAAATTGTGAAATGTACCCGTACCTATGTTATCGTTTGCAATAGCGTGTACAGCTTCGAATAAAATGAAGTTATTATTCTTATCACGACTCATTAATTCTAATGGGACACTGAGTACGTGTAGATGCGGTTTCGTGCTTAGTACTTATTTAAAACAAATTCAGATTATTGTATGATTTCCATTTGTGTTAATGTGATACGTGATGTTGCACGCTCATGTGTAATCAATGCGTGTTTATTTTTTATTGGCACTAATATTAATGTATGTACTTATTTACGTTAAATTTTGGTTGTGTTTGTATTTATTGTATAATTTGAACAATCTTCTCCGTCGGCTTTCTTTGCTATTTTCGAATTCATCATTTATTTTTGAAGTATTATCTTTCCCAACTTTAGTATTACAGACATTACAGTTTCCTTCCTCAACATGGCTTACAGAATCTGCGTTGCTTTCTCTGCCAATAAATTGCATTTCCCTGTGAACCAGTCCGATTCCCGTTACATGCGAAGAGTAAATCACATTAATGCTTTTCCTACGCGGCCGCCGTCATAAGTTGCTATGTAACATGTGGTGTAATTATGAGGATAATCCGTTTCCGACCGCGGTTCTTGTAAGGTATTCGATGCACCTGGTTAGCTGCAAATTCTGTATAATTTCAGCTCCTTGATTTCCGGCAGATGTGAGTGATGGTCGGTGCGCTGCGTTTGCTTTTTGTTTGTTAGGTCTTCCGTCTGCACCCTTATAGTAATTATTTTTTCTTTATGGATTCTGTGGACATATTATCAAAGTGACTACAATGAGTTCCTTAGAAATCATACAGGAATTAAATTTCATTAATTCAATGAGAAACAGTTTAAAACTATGAGACTAATATCACATGTTGAATTTTAATTTATTTATTTGGTTTATCCATGGTATTAAAATAAAAGAAATCATACTGATTGTTTGAGTAGCTTTGAAATGTAGATTTCCATAAGGAAGTTCACTTAAATGCTAGCAAAACGCAAATAGATATCAAATATCAAGTGGCTTAGAAACAACAGCGCAGCAGGCAAACAGAGCCGACGACAGCCGTGAAACACGATATTCCTCAGATTTCTCATAAATTATATTTGTACTACCAGAGTACCATACCTGTACGGTTGTACGCCCATACGATAGCTACGCGTAAACCTGAATTCGATTCGATAAACGAAATGCACAGACCGTTTCTATTTATCGTTCAGAGGTTGTGTTTGTTGTCCTTCTAGATGTTTAGAAATTGCATTGGTCTGTAATCCCCATAGAGGGACAAAACATGACGTTTGACCATTACGGTAGCACGCAAGTCGCAGCTATCACTTACTCATTATCTTCGACTGCACAGCAATGCGAATTATTTTAATGAAACCTCCGCTTTCCTTTAAGTCCGATTGTCTAGCGGTGGAATAAATAATAGTTTATATGTACAGAAGGTCCACTCTGTTATTCCTTATGTGATCGGTAATATTGGCACCTAAATTATTAGTAATACGCTGTTATTTCCATATTTACTTCTAGAGGTTTAAAGCTCGACCGACATACACGTTGACAAGCTACATTGAATCTTAAAGACAGAGGAAGAGCTTTTATATTGCGATAAATGCCAATCAATCGGTGGCGGTGTGCGAACGAGCCAAGCCTGTACCAAGCGGTACATTGGGTGCGGATGTTAAACTGGTTGACGTATGGAACGCTATTAATTACAGACTTTACGTAGGTGGTTTCCATATCCATGGGAAGATAATGCTTTTGAGTATGCCTACGGAGAGTAACTTCGAACTAGGATCAAAGGCCAAAGTGCTGATTGGGTCGTTAATACAGCTGTCTTTATAGACAATCATAGTGTTAATAGTTCAAACAACCTAGCAAAGTATACCTTAAACAGGATATAACAGCTAAATACAACATCTTTCGTACAAACCCCGTATAAAAATTCGTATGGATTCTATATCATATAACATACATGTTAGGTGTTTTGTTGAATACGCAAGCCATGTGTCACTCAATCTGTCGGCAGAAAGCAAAAAGCTGTATACACTTTGCACAGGTGTTTAAATGTCGATGTCGTCAGTATGTGCATTACATTTACAATGTGTGGCGTGAACGAACTTTGGAGCCCTTTGTTTGTTTTATATAGATTTTTCCCTTCATTGTATAGTTATTTTTGTCACTTTTGCCTATTCTTAGATTTTTCTACTATCTGTTGTCTTTTCTATTACCTTACGAATAATGTTTGTCCTTTCTGTGACTATAAGCTGTTTTAACTTAACTTTTCTTCTTTCAGTAAACAATAAAAGATCTTGTTTAAATTTATTATCAATAAGTGAATACTAATTAAGGCTTATTTGTGCTACATTCATCCTATTACTCCTTAATTTTAAAAGCTGTTTGTATTCCATGTAAAATAAAAATAAAATAAAATAGAATTCCCTGTCTAAAGTCACTTATGACAAACGAAGAATGAAGAAATTAAAATCTGCAACTTATGTGATATACTTCCAAGGAAGTCTGTCGTGTAAGGGCTGAGCAGGAAATAGGAGTCGCAGAAATGCTAGATATCCTGGTAATTATGTCCACTGGACCGTCTTTGTAATTTCATAATAGTGGTCTGATGATTCTACAGCCGCTTGCCGGCTTGTGTTAGACTGAAATACCATAGTGTGTTTTTAGTATTTTTTGTCATATCTTTTTTTTTGATATTGAGCAAAAGAAGCAACTTTTAGTTGGAACTCGTCTGTATAGTTGTTAAAGCAATAAACATCAAAAATCTTATTTTTTTTTCTTCTCACTCTGTCTGTCTGTCACCAGGCTGTATCTCATGAACCTTAATAGTTAGACAGTTTTCACTGATGAATTTCTGTTGCCACTATAACAACAAATTAAAACCAGAATAAAATAAAAAATTGTAAATAAATTATTTATAAGGCGTAATTTAGTGGAACGGTATCCTTCTTGCGTGTTCCGAGTCGCACTTGGCCGATTTTATATTCTTTCATTAAAAACCAACAATAACAAAACAATCTATCATAGCGTTTATTCCAATATCTATCCTAACATGTGATTTTAAGTTCCATCAAGTATTGAAGGAGCGTCAAGCCATGCATGTATTTCTTCATTTCGTCATTCCTCATGTTTTCTTCACGTGACAAAACCAAATCAAGTCGTCCAGCCCCAAGATTTACCATGGAAGGTATGTCGACAATACGTCACATTCCAACGTGAGTAACAAATCGCTCGTTTTCAAAATCACTCGCTCGTGACGTTGTTTCTTGTGTGTTTAGCGTGTTATTGTTATTGCTTGTTTTAAACGACTTTCCAAATAGTTTAGAAATGCTTTGAGTTATGTCTCACTTTTCTAAGGTACTTTGAATGCAGTTATTGTTGTACCATTAACGGCCGGTTTCTCGAACGATGATCAACGAAAAAATCAAATAATTACTATGTGTCAAACTCGGATCAATCGTGATTTGGGTTTCCAGAAACCGGCCGTAAGTAACTCTTCTAGTTTTTTGTTAATTTTAGTGAAGCTTAGAGAATACTTCATATTTATTGTGTAACCTACTTGGTTGAAACCCTTAGTAAGTTTGGCAACTATGGCGTATGGCTTTAAAATTTATTACGTAGCAGTTAAACAGTTGGTTAGGTAAGTATTCATGTGATCAGTAATTGTAAATTAAGTTTTTTTATATTGTGAATTGTATTATATTACTTAGCTGCCGTCCCAGATTGTAATACATTTGCTTTGTGTGGATATGTCGTTGACGTAACATTAATAAATAAATTCTGTTGTAAAAAATCAGCATCAGTTTGACCGTCAAAAAAATTGACCTAGTTACTGATCGTCATCAAGCAGAACTAGCGTTTGCATGATAACATAAACGGTTACCACTTACCATCTCATATAAGTTACGGCATAATAGCGGTAAAGTATAAAGCAAATTCTATTTGCACTTCGCTTTCGAAATCACGAAGTTTTGCTCTCGGGACTATGCTTGCTCATATAAATTGCTTCACGGTGTGTTGTGTGCTAAGTATTATTTATTTCAATAGACATTTCTGTAATAGTTTGATTATCAGCTGATTTGAACACAGCCGTTGCATTGACAAGATTTTATGAGGTTACTTATTTATTTATGAAATACCTACAAAATAGTAATATTTGCGGCAACTATTTCTTGTTTTCATAAAGCTATGACAAAACGTCAGGTAAACAATGTTTCCTACGTAATGTATCATGAAGATATCATCGACAGAAAAACGAAACTAGAAATACGCATAGTCGTAGCAGAAACGGCATGCGAACCTCGATGCGTAATCAAACGACTGCCCATACATCTTATTTGTACATTTCATTTTATCAATAAAATAAATCACATTGTCCTGCAAAGGCACCGCGAAAACTTTTTGTTATATCACTAGGCAATAACCATACAATACATTGCATTGCGCTAATCTGTCCGACACGGGCAGCGTTGTCTCTTATATTTGTGGAGTAACCTTTACAATAAATTAAAACGAATTCTATTGGTTTGGTAAATTGTTTTTTAGTGTAGTAGTTATAAAGTTGGAATTCAAATGAATTGGTGTTACAGATGAGTCTCGATATGGCGTTCCGTTAGGCGCTCACCTGCGCCCGCGCTTCTCTAGTTATGCTAATGGCCAGCGTTTGCTCTTAGCGCGCTGTATAAAGCAGATACTGGGAACGAAATAAGTTCACTGCATGATTTAATGCTTGCATTTCGCAGTAGGTGTGTTCAATTGCTTTTAAAATACAATTTATGCATTAGCTTTATGATCGTTTGAATCAGATATCGTAATAGTTGTATTCAAATATTTATAAATGTAAAATTTGTAGTATAACATTAATTGCGTCAAATATTTTCTTACATTCTTATACTGGTCATCTTTCTAGTTCAGAGTTCAAGATCGCACTTTGTATGAATAATCATATCGTATTTTCTACTTAGAACAGCTGTGTTCAATCCGTGGGTGGACGTGAAATTTCGCTAAAATCGATTCCGTGCGATGTGCATCGAATTCTCGACATCAGGGTTAAGTGCCTGCGTATCGAATAAGTTGTCTTCGGTGCACGATGCGACTACGAGTTACGACTAGGAACAAGTTTATGGGTGACTCCTTCGAGTAATTTAACGGTGTCGATTATTCTAATCAATGGTTACGGTGAATAGGTCAGAGTATGTTAATCGATTAAACCTGTTGTAATAATGGTGTATCTCTGATTTTAGAAATTTGTTACACAGAACTAGGTCGAAACAGTGATTAAAATACCAGAAATTATTTTGTCTGAAATCTGTCTGTACTACAAATTATACAAGACTTGAAAAAGAGTCTACTAGAGCAAAAGAACAACAGCACAAGGTTGCTTTAATCGACAAAGGCAGCATCTAAAGAACTTAATTTGGTTTCTTAGGTCGAATGCATTGCATCAATCCAAATGGTCAGGCGCTTACAACGGTTGCAATCGACTGGAGTTGGACAAAATTCATTACGCTTCACAAAGATCCTATTGTCAGATCACAGTAGCCAATCGCGCAATCGTGAGACGTCTTAATGGTTCTACATATAGACTCAGCATTCACAAACGTAAGACAAGATGTGGATTCTCAACGTTAGATATATTTAATTTCCCTTCCAATATCATATTCAGTTTTTATCAAAGATTTTGTACGTCTCAATTATTGTCGATTGATTAGTTTATACTAAAGCATCATGTTTTGTTCGGTTATACTAAAGTTGTTGCGTTCTGTTCCGTCCAAGCGTATTACACACTACCAACACAGTACCAGTCACAAAATAGTTACATCTGCAGCTACTATCTTGACGATTATTGTCGTAGAATCGAGTACATCGCGCATCGTGAAATCGATCATGGTACACAATACGCCCTTCTTATGTAACTTTTTACAGCTGTTTTGTTACTATTGCTAAAGTTGATTTATTTGTCCTGTTACAAATACTACGTTATTGTTGTGATGGTATGATCTATGAGTAGTTATAACTTTATTGTGCTTGTGAAAGCTGCGTATCTTTTGTTGTCAAGTTTCTTCATACCGTTTGGATTTTTGTCACTTTTCTTGTAGTTCTTATTGCGGTAATTCAATTAGTATAGCGGTATAGCCATGTTTGTAAATTTACCGTTCTTTATTAGAACACGCTTGAGCTTCTAGCTCGACGAATTGGCAGATTCGTGCGGCAATCGAAACTAAAACCGCTCAATATGTTAATTAGAATTTCATGTCCTATTTTGGTACAGTTGGATTTGTTAATCTAGTTGTTGGACTATCTGTTCCCGCCACATTTAAATAGGACAGTATTTTACAATGAACCATTTGTTAAATTATTTGCACAAGTGAGATATCATTATTGTCATTTAGTTACGCGACACATACTTGCAGCTTTCTTCGAAGAAACTGTTAGCAACTTTTTACTTTACCCACTCGAACTGTTACGACAGTTTATAAATCTAAGAGCGACTAGTTTTTATATCAATTCATCTGGTTTACGATGTATCATGTTTAGAATTCCTGCAAGTGTTTCTGAGAAAAAGGTAGTCACAAACAACTGAGCTCATACATAGGATTAACAAGTCTAATACCGAATCTAACTGCTTTATAAGGTTGATGAAAGTTAGTATTTCTACTTTTAATGTAAGGCTTATAGAGGAGCAAAACGTAACAAAAAGTCAACCTACACTGCAGGTGGTCCAGCTATTCCATTCGATAAAATGCTTTTCTGCTTTTATTTAAATGTAATGACTATGTGAGCCGATACATTTAAATTTTCAATAAGTAGTTTCGTTTATGTCATGAACATCCAATTAATCTTCCCTTCAATATCTATGTGTTTTTGTTAGTTTTACAAGAGCTGTGAGCACTCTATGTAATGTGAATTACTATGTGACAATAGTCTAACGGATCACAGGAATTCATAATTATTTAAATTGGTTCATGCCCATCAACCAGCCCCGACAGACCGGCTTCAGCAGGTAGTCTATCATCGTGACTCGTTGGACACCGTCGTGTCGGCCCACCCAAGCATGCTAAGGCTAACAGTACTCAGCGGATGATTTGGTTATCAAGCGTTTTGTGATTGTGATGAAGACGTTGAAAAACAGATTTTAGTGATATTCTTTGAAACTGGTTTAGAATTCGAAATGCTACACGAGTAGGTACTAAGCGTATCTGTAAGTAGCTGAAGTATTTCATTTTGTTAATGAGTAAGGCGTTCTATATTGTGCCTGAAAATTCCGCACCGAAGTATCAATAAAGGAAGAATTTAAACTAACCTAAAAGTTTAACTATTCAATGATCTGAAAGGTTATCTTGAAAGCAAGAGTATCCATCTATATATTTATGTTCTCCAAATACTCCGATAAACTGATGCTTCAGACGGTAATTCTTGGAGGAGGAGACGGAACCTTATTTAGCTCAAACTCGTGAGTCAGATGATCTGATATGATGGTTAAAAGTTTACCGGTTAGTAGCGCAGGAACCATCCTAATCTCCGGTTCTATCGGACATTGTTTCTGATTCTTCGGTGACCTCCGTTTCATTGGATATGTTGGAATGCGCGATTTTAGATACCAGAGGAATCCGTAAATTTCATTTCATTTTACAATATTTGAATATATATTCTTCATTGTATTTATCTTTACTTTTAAGGAGTGATACTTAGATGTGTTTATTTCTCTTTCGAATTTACAAATTTGTGTTTTAAAACATCAAATTTAAGCTAATTGCATGTATATTGCTTTAACAATTTATTTTTTTTGCTGTTGATTCGGTTCAAAATGTATTTACACTATATTCATGAAAGAATAATGATACATAACGCATTTATTAGAGTTTTCTACCGAGTCCGGTTGTCTTGTCTCTGTGACGTGTGCTTCAAAACAGACAACTCATGCTTTATAGGTGTGCATTAAATCGACTGGTTGTAGGTTGGGCCCTTAAAGACCGGTCGTGACGGCCTCATTCCTTTTAGCAGAACGTAAGAATTGACTCCGAGAAAGATGAAGACGCCAGAACTGATATTCCATAGGTAAATCGGTAAGTCAGTTATTGCAATCCGGATTTTGCTCGAGAGCTTTCACATTTTAATCGGTATATTTCGAATGATATACTCGTGACCTGTACTACTATCGTAAAACAATGGTGTAATATTACACAAGGTTCATGTGTAGCTATAATTTTCATTTTTATATCTATTTCTCCATTCCTTTTCATTTCTGCTTCATTATCTATTCACATTTTATTTGTAAACTGATTGTGACACTGCTCTTTCACAAACGGAATGTTTATAAACACCATTGTAACCGTATTAGTGACAATAAATATCTACATTATTTTTGTATGTAAATACAGCATTGTGTGTTGAGTTCATTCACATTGAATCCGAATAGCTTTACTATACATAAAACTATGCTAATTGTGTTTCACGTGAATTATTCTAGTCAGGTTAGTTCTGAGATTATTTATATTTTTGAACATCACAACCTGTCCGTATGTATTATTCATGTTGTTATAATCACCGTTATATTTAGTAAACAAATCAACGTTTTCTCCAAAACAATCAATTTGTTATAATCTGCCATGAAAAACTACAAAAGTTTTTAAAGAAAAGGTCACCTCACGTCTTATATCATTCCAAAGATAGTATGACTCTAAACTTCTTAAAAATAAAGTTCAAATTATTTCTGATGGTTTATGCGGAGATGTGAGGCTGCGTCTGCGCTGTGCCATTGACCCAGAAAAGCTTTTTGTGCGTGTAGCCAAGTATAACGGTTCGGCACACTTGTCTTATTGATATTCCTGGTAATGATTACCAACTATAGATTTGTTTTGCTGACGTCTGCCGTCATTTGTAGCTATCGTCCATCAGTTACTGTTAAAAGATATTTTTGATCTGTTGATAACATTTTTGTCTATGGATAATTTTACGATCTCTCTAACCCGTCGTATCTGTTCCATTGGTCTTCTATCAATTTCATCACTCCGAAATCTCTTAGCCGGTTTTCTTCTACTATCTTTATCCATGATTTTTAATTTAAATTATTCAAGCTAATTGTCGCCCTAAAAACTATTTCCCTATCAGAGATCAAACTGTCATCATATCTCTTCAGAATTATTCTACCGTCATTTCCGGAATTTACTAGAACCCCATTTTCATTATCAAAAACCGATCAAGCTGATGGTTCTAACAAATTTTCCATTTATAATGCATTTTGTATGTTTGTACGTCTGTAACGGTTACCTAAATAAATATTCTGAGTCGATCAAATTAGTGATTCAAATTGGACATTCCTATGTTCCGTAACAGTTAAGTAACGTATTAAAATCTGTTGTATTCATTTAATTGGATACTATTTGTTTAAACTATTGATTTAATTAATGTTGTCTTTTTTAGATTTTGAAAGCTATATCGATAAAGACAAGTTTTGTTTATCGTTTACAATATTTAGAATTCTTATACAATTCAGTATGTTTTATCATTTATGATTATTTCTTCTGTACCAATACTATGAGTATTGCAATAATAAATCTTTATAAAACTGGTATTTTATGATCCAATCTTTCATACTTTCTTGAGATTAATTGCTCGTTTAATATATTTTTTATCGATATTGTCTAGCAATCAAGATCATCATAAAGCACTTTCTATAAGGTCAGCGTTTAGATATCACAAGCTTGAATGAGCTGTACTCTTGGAGGTACCGACGGCATCAAAAAAACCATTAGCTATGCTATTAGTCAATTTCAGTACCGATATTTATATAAAAGTAGTTGGTAATTTGACTTAAAACATATATGTAGGTACTTTTATAATTTCGAAATCGTTTTTTTCGAACTCACGCTAGGTGCTAGGTGAGGTTAGCACATGTTTTCTTCTTCTACCACTCGCTCCTAATTCTTTAACTGTGAAGCTACTTCCTTACATTTATATCTTGATTGATTTAGATTGGATTTCGCAGTAAGGATCTTATTTATTAAACGAGTTACAAGTCCTTCGTCGTTGTTCAAATGCTAGTTGATTTGAATTTGGTGTATTTTTAGATTGTTTAGACTCATAGACATATTTATATATATATATATATATTTTATTTTATATATAACATTCGTGAGATTTTTATAAAACCAATTATATAGATAACTACTAACATACAAAAACGGTGATTATCATTACCGTAATGTACCTGTGTATCTACCATGAGTTGTCACAGTAAAATCGCCTGACTTTACTACAGTAGTTACGTCAATATTAGTATGACGAATTTTAGTACCCAACTATCCGCTAGAGGCGCTGTACAAATCTTCATACATTTTTTTAACTACAGACGCTAGCGACTATAGTAAATATAGTATAGTAAAAACTCATGGTAGACCTACTGAAGAGTCGTGACGTTCGAAGCTTTTTAATTATTTTGACGTCTATAATTGCTATCAAATGAGACGTTGGTGTAACGTCTGACAACTTTTATGTTCAGTTGAGCAAAGAGGAACTAATATTGCTATTTCTTTCCACTACGCCGTCATTTGCTATTTTTTGTTTCACAATTTTGATGATGATTCCTTTCTTGACTGAGCAGGCAAATTGTATTATAATTATTGCTTGAAATTAATTTATTTGAAGTTAGAAGTTGACAAGGCATTTCATAGTGATAAATTATTATGTTTTATTATTTTATCTAAAGACTAGCTGACCTGTGCCCACTTCGTTGGGCATAATTTTTTTTAAATATAAAAGTTAAACATATACTATCGTTAACTTTTTTGTAGGCATTTTCAAGCTCCACATCTTTTTTCTAGAACACAAAAATTTATCTTGGCGGAAATGCTGCGGTAGCCGGAATTTTTTAAATTACTGCATGTCACAATTGATAACGATTTTGAACCTACATACTATGAATATGTCGACGTATGGGCGGAAATGCTGCGGTAGCCGGAATTTTTTACAATGTTTTAGTATTTGTCATAGTTGATAAGGGCTTCGAACCAAACTATTTTTAATTAGCTGAGGTATAGGCGAAAGTGCGAAGTTTTAGTAAGGATCCCTATTTTTTGAAAATATAATATAGCCTATGACACTCAGCAATAATGTGGCTTTCTATTGGTGAAAGAATTTTTAAAATCGGTTCAGAAGATCCCGAGATTACCCCTTACAATTGAACAAATATACAAACTTTACCTCTTTATAATACACTCGAGAGCAATGAATCCGGGTCACTTAAAGAATCCTAAAAATCTCGGAAACTAAAAATGCTAGGTTAATGCAATAAATTGTATTTAATAGACAATGTAATACTCCTTATATGAAGGTATTAAAACTTCTTAGTTATTGTAAAGTTATATCATAAAAAAATCAAATTTGAAAAAGGGCCACTTTCGAAGATGGAACTACGAAATTACAGCATTTGGTTTTGCTTTTGTTTGTAATCTGTCATTTATGTGGGTACATAAACCATGTTGATAGTGCTCTATATTCATTATTCAAGCTGAAATTATGTCGCTTACGCCTGAAGAATGCACCAGAATACTTACAATGCTGGAAACCGGCCGGAGTCAGCGCGATACAGCCAGGACTGTCGGTGTGTCGCTGTCAACAGTACAAAGAGTTCTCCGACGTTACGAAGAAACTGGTTCTAACCTACGCAGACCAGGAACGGGCAGAACCAGGTGTACCACAGCACGAGAAGACCGATACTTGGTGAACACCATGCTTCGAAATCGCTTTCTCACAGGAACTGAACTCACCAATCAGTTTCGACGCCTCGGAGGAAGTAACCCAAGTGCATGGACAGTAAGACGTCGGCTTGCTGAATCTAACTTAAAACCCCTTAGACCTGCAAACGGCCCTAAACTGGAGCGTGGGCATCGTATTTCGAGACTAAGATATGCCCAGAGCCACGTAAATTGGAGTATTGAAGATTGGTCAAAAGTTATGTTCTCCGACGAATCAAAATTTATGCTCTACAAGCACGATGGAAGACACAGAGTGTATCGAAGACCAGGGGAAAGATTCAAGCAAGCATGCATCGAAGAAAAAGTAGCCTACGGTGGTGGGTCTGTACTTGTGTGGGCCGGAATTTCTTCTGAAAGTCGCACAGAGCTGGTGATCATAGAAAACGGCTCTTTAACTAGCGTAAGATATGTGGAAGAAATCCTCAATGATCACGTTGGTCCATTTATGGTCAATTTAGGTGAGGATGCTATATTTATGCATGACAATGCCCGACCTCATACAGGTAGGATTGTGAATGACTACCTTCAAGAGATGAACATTACTCGTATGGAGTGGCCAGCGCGCAGCCCGGATATCAACCCGATCGAGCATGCTTGGGACGAGCTAGGCAGATGCGTAAAACAACGAAACCCTCCCCCAATCACGCTTCGTGAGCTCAAAATTGCTCTCACAGAGGAATGGGAGAATATTCCCCAAAATCGTATAAGGAACTTGGTGTACAGCATGCCAAACCGCGTAAACGCAGTAATGGAAGCACGAGGAGGCAATACGAAGTATTAAAATTCAAGAAAATCGTAATAAAGTTCAAAAATTTCATGTTTCCTATTTTTGTTTTAAGGAGAGATCAGCAGTTTTTTTCTTTATGTAATTTTGTGTTAATAAAATGTATGGTGACGCATATTTTTTTTACTTTCATTTAAGGAGTATTACATTGTCTATTAAATACAATTTATTGCATTAACCTATCAGTTTTAGTTTCCGAGATTTTTAACATTCTTTAAGTGACCCGGATTCATTGCTCTCGAGTGTATTATTATTAAAGAAGTATAGATAAAATGACTTTATGTTCATCCCAAAATTAGTTTCCTACCTTCTCCACGTAATTGTTTTAATAGTATTTTGTTAGTCACGTAAAACTGCGATCACGACAACACGATCCAGACCTCAAAACGGATGTTTTGATGTAACTTTGTATAATGTTGTTATTTGAACACGTCTCAGTGAGGTGGAGAGACTGAAATTGTTTCCTGCAAAACCACGAGCGCCTTAATTACTTACAATTTGTTCCTTCGCTGATGATATAACTATATTGCTACATAGTAAAACTATTACAGTATTTATAAAATGTACATGAAACAGTTCAGCTATATACCGTGTCAAATGATCTATAGATAGCTCAACTGATCCAAATCAGTACCAATCTGAAGCGTACCCAAGATACTGGCTGCATATTAAAATATATTTTCTAAATTTTTTTTTTTTTAATGCATTATAGGTAAACGCTTGGCCGCAATCACATCTGATCTTAAATGATGATGCGGCCTACGGTGTAACGCGTTTGCCTAGATAAAACCTATTCACTCTCCTCTTGAAAACATCCAAATTATATGAGTCTGGAAACACCGAAATGTAAGCATATTGTATATTTAGTATTTGTCGGTATACGTGTAATGTTACTATCGGTTCCAAACGTGATCGCATTAACAGTTCACTTCTGTATATTTATATTGTGTTCGTACAAGGAGTGCGATAGAGTCATTGTCTCTTGGCAAAACACTTGAAATTCAACTAAATTTTAAATTTAAATTTAGCTTATAAATACTTCACAGACGCAGAGTTCTATTTAGATTCACAGCACATAGAGTATAATTCAATGTCAGATTTTATATTTCGCTCAGTGCATTTAAGTTGATATTTTATTCAAGTTAAGATATTATCTCGTTGAGTGGATTTAGATCATCCATTGCTTGAATAACTTAAATGTTTTCTTCACGATGCAATTCAGATTGAAATAACTTAGCTTTAATAGCTCAAACTTAAATGCGATTCAAAAGCAACTGCCAATATAGAAATGAACTCACGCATCGGAGACGTGATCTGCAATTTAATACGTCCTTATATTCACAATAATGTTTCTAAGAAACTAGTTTTTTTTATTACAAAGGTAAAAGAAACAGCAAACCTCCGATCCCAATCGTTGCGTCAATGCTATTACGGTTGTATGGAGAATGAAATTATTATATTACCATTTATAGCGTCATGAAAAGGTGTTACGGCATTTTGTAAGCATTGCGGTTTGACACCGCGAAGAATTATTTTCTATACTAATATATTTCATATTATGTTTAGTTGTAGTTGGTGAATTGAAAGAGTTAATAAACTTTTATAGGTGATAAATATTTTTCAACCTTTATTATATTTTGCTATTCAATTCAAACGTGATAAAATACCCCGTTCAAGTATTTTAATGTGTTCAATAATCGTATCTCGATAAAATATATCTTACTACACTCGCTATTTACTCTGTAAGTGGATAATACTACATAGAAAGCTAATACAGAAAATTATGAGATGTCCTTTATCTTAAAGTAGTATCTACTGTTCGCTTTGATTAGAATTGCAAATACAACTACTTCTATCTTCTATAACTATTGTATGGATTTAGTTGTCTGAAATAAACGATTTTTATTTTTTATTTTTTCTATCGGGATGTACTAATGTTTATCAATTTATTGTTTTCAGATCCAAAGATGGCGGTGCGATTATGAGGTTGGAACTCAAGTGGTTTTAGGTAAGTTTAATGCTTAAGATTTATGCTTTATGTATATAAGAAGCCATGAAAAAAAAACTTGTCCCTCAGGGTTGCCACTTAGTACGTTTGAAAGAGCTTTTGCGTTGACTATGTGGAAGAGATTTTTTAGTTGTGGCCTAAAGTGCCCCTTCTCCTTTATTAGTTTAAAGTACGCTGTCTGAAAAGTCCCACGCGCAGTCATTAAATTAGTTTATCACACTTTGTTAATGATTTGGACTACATTCCATTTATAGAAAACGCGATTTGTGTGCTCAGTCTATAGACGCGTAGTGTAAACACGGGTCATATAATCGGACTTTAATGATTTGAAGTGTTTCGCGATCTTTAATGTGATTTCGTCAACCAACAATATGTTTTTGCTGTTGAGAAATGATTGGAAACAACCTGAACTAATGCTGGTTTATATCTTAAAGCATAACCATCTAGGTTGGCTTATCTGAGATTTTACTAAGACAGGACCATTTGAAGTGACCACAACGTCTATCTACATTTTTATCTGCTTCTGTTATCGTGTTGGTCCATTTCTATCTAACTTTCGAGTACTAGAGATGTTACCTCCAGGGTATACCACAGTTTCTATACCAGTTAGTACGTATCGCCTTTAACAATACACCTTGTACCGAAGTGTTGTTGGTATTGTATAAATTGGCTACGCCAGTTAACGCGTACGATGGAAAAGTCGACAATTTTGTGTTACGGAATTTGCAAGGCAATGATTTGATGTAACTGTACACACAGGATTAGTCATTGTGGTTTTCTGCTTAGTATTCTTAGGATCGATGGGGCAATTTGCATATTAACCTACTGGAGTTTTTTGCATCAAGTTATTCTCGGCTGTAGCTTATTTTCGATTTGCTTTGATATAACCTTCATTATACAATTAATTTAATAATATTGATTTCAAACATTACAGAAAAACCTTGTGGCATTATATATCAAAGTTCATTTTTCAACACAAATGACGAGTCTTTAAATAAAATATGAATAGAAATACGTAAAAAAAACCTTAGTTGTGTTTGTTTGCAGTATCCCTCGGCTCTCCATTTACGTCTAAAACATTCTAAATACCATGCATTCTTTCCTTCGCAATCTCCATAACAGAAGTAGCATTTAGGTTGTAAGTAAATGAATTGCCTCATTGACTACCAAATCCTAAGCCATACGCGGAAAGCCGGTTTCATCCGGTTCATGTCATATGACATCATTACACTCTATGCAATTAGTTGTACCATCGACAAAACACGTTTAGTCGTAGTAAAGTGTCCGATGAAGATGTGACTAGTGACAAACTTATTTTAGTCGATTAAGCTTGTCAGCTATAATTATACATGATCTTGCTATTGACACTTATCATCATCATCAACCTATATCAGTCCACTGCTGGGCTAAGAAGAGCCGAATACCGAGCTCAGCGAGACCTACGTCCAGCAGTGGACTGATATAGGTTGATGATTTTGATAATTGTCATTCAATAGCATGAAGGTCCAGTATTATCTCTACATTCAGCAGATCGTAGCTCCATCTCGTCGGAGGGCGTCCTACAGTATACACTTCACGTCTAAAACGCAATCTACCTACACTCCAGTATCCGTTGGTCGATTGTCGGTTCTTCGGCAAACAAGTCCAGCCCTCTGCCACTTCAGCTTGCTAAATCTAAATGCTAAATTACAATTACAGCTATAATCAAGTTAAATCTGACTTTTCTGTGAATGCGGCTACCTCTCGTAAGTCCGCTCGGTCTGAAATCGCATTAACTTATCTCAGAATGTAGGTACGTGAACCTTTGCTAATAAGGTCTTTTACAATGGTAGTGCGGTAGCTGCATCTATTGAAAACATAAGGGTTGGAATTGTGTTGAAAAACGTTAATAACGCCACCAGAAAAAAATATTATGAAAAAGTGCCTGTACAAAATGTAAAAGTAGTATTAAATATCACGGTGATACCATGATTTATAAGTTTGATAGTTTTCCCATATTTTTGCATAGTCGGGTAATGATCTAAGATCGAGCCAAAGTCAAGTAGGTTTGATGTCATTATACAGACTAGGAGGATTTAATATCGACCCTCCTTCACAGACTAAGTTATATTCATATCCATGATAGTTTCAAAAGCTAAACATAAAAACTTGTAGGCACTATTTAGTAACCAAAACTGTGAAGTACAAATTAACAAAATCCAAAATAAACGTAGTTCAACCAAGTTGGTGTTTTCAAAGCGGCGCTTGCGACTTCCCGTGTATCAACAAACTAACGGTACAGTCTTGCCCTCATTCTGAGGCGATAATACCTTCATCAATTAGAGCTTTAGTATAAATGCTAGAGAATCTAGTTCTGAGCAGTTCCATATGTATTCTTAACGCAGTTACAGTGACCGACCCTGATGACGATATGTCACTAGAAAGTAACAGTTTAGTTGATGTTTCTGTAAACGTGTAATGAGGTAATGACGTTATTGACGTGATCAATACTGGACTTCAATGACAAGGAACCCTTTTCATTCTTATACTTATGGCATTGAAAAATAACTTGATCGATGACGTAACCGAGAGGTAAGCACGAATACATTTGACAATCGTAAACGTATCGAAACAGTGACGTAGGTATTTGAGATACATTGCGCGTAAATATCAGCTTCACTGTCGAACATTTCATGGTTAGCGAGCAATGTATCTTAATATAAGTTACGATTATAATTGTCACACTTATTCGTGTCAGTCCTCTCTTTTCGATTCAATTATATTCGCTCTTTTTTTTAAAGATCAACTATTCCAATTAAGACCAATTCCAAAACGGCTAAAGGTTAATAAAACATTTTATATAGTTTTTTTGCTGCAAAGTAAATTGTGATTCGTGATTCGTGAGATAATAACAGTGCGACACGTAACCCGATTTACATGCTCATGTTCCTGTAATACGACCGGGTTTCGGAAACTGATTAAGCAATATTGTAAAGTGTATTGCAATGACATGTCAATGTATAGTTTTTTTTTTAATTTTAATTTGATAAGCCTATTTAATCTGCGTCACTTAAATAAGTTCGTACAGATAAGGGGATAAATGTAGCAAAGTTCTGCATGTTTCAAATTGATGTTGTGTTTAATTGACACGCAAAAAGAAGAAGAATTAGTTCGTATTTACAAGTTTACATTCAGATTTGTATGTAGATACAATATTTACCAAGTAAAAATAACATACAAGATTTGGTTTGAAAATAACGAAGCAATGTATATGAAGCGTGACTTGTAGACCTTCTATAAATATTTTACATACCATCAAACTGAAGTCTTTAAATAGTACGACTTTCTTTATTAAGGTAACATGATGAGCTTATAAGCAGTTGTTAATACATTATTCATGTACTTTGAATGATAGCTTCAAAAACGTTATGGTAAAAGTTTTATAATGTAAATCTATAGTTTTTATGTTTAAACAGTTTATCAAATCTAGCCTACTTTCTCTATTCTATTTATATTACAACTGCCGAACATATAACAGCTGGCTAACACTGGATGAGAAGAGCCGAAGACCGGGCTCAGTGGCGCGTGTTGGGACCTACGTCCAGCAGTGGACTGACCTATATCAGTCCACTGCTGAACGTAGGTACTGCGAGACTTAATGATGAACAAAAGCCGAGAGTTTTCTGTTGCAGCTTGTGCCCTGTTTTCTTATTGTTTTTGCCTTTATCCTTACTACTTCACGTGATCCGACCATCGTCTCGGTTATCAATATACTATTATTTAATCTTAAGTTATTGTAGCACAAAAGCGATTGGTCTTCCCTTCCTGTTCGCCTTTGTTCCTTAGAAATGTGACTGTACTCAGTCGTCCAAAGCATTTGTAAAATCTCTATACGGATTTATGTTTATTTAATAGTAAAAAGTCAATAGTATTTACCGTTCGGTTTACGTACCGTTAAACTCACGGTTGTAGTTCTTAATTGGTTAACATTTATGGTATTTCTATTATTGTAAAACAAAATTGTGGTTTTCGTGGGTGGTGTTTGGGTGTAGATGTTTCAACGTAATTTTCTGATTGCGTTTGAATTATTAGTAAAATACTATGAATGAATCGACAGCGCTTTCATAATTATCAATAAATTATTCATTATTAATTTCCTGTGTACTTTTTAATCATGTTATATTTAACTGGCAATGTTGGGAAAATGTATAGAAAATATTTAAAATATTTTGAAACTTTATCCTAATAGATTAATAAAATATGAGTTTGACGATAGGAGTCAAATCGTGTTAGAATTTTATCTCATTTGATTCCTAATCCGATAAGATTACAAAACGAAAATAAAATTACAATTAAAAACAATGAAACATTGAGACAGGTAATAAAAAGCGGAGGCGTCTCGGTCATTATAATAAAATCCAAAAAGAGCCGTGTTTATTTAATATTTTATTACAAAACAACTAACAAATACTAGCCAACATCGACAGGTGAAAACAGAGGAGTTGGCGTAATAAAGTAACTATCGAAATAAATTTAGGTAATAATGTAAGACAACGGTCGAATTACTTGACTTGACGATTCAAGTACGCAAGTGGATGAATTGCGTAATTATTTTAATTCGATACTTGCATAAGAAATTGACAATTTGTGAATTGCTCAACCTGAAAAGACTGGACGAGTTTCAATAAGCTTTCACCGAACCGGTTGGTTTTGAGCTGGATATAAAATGTATGAGGCTCATTACACGGTAGCTTGTTTGAATTAGAAATTACCTTTTTACTTGACTTTATATTCTCATTTTTATTCTTTTCATCTATAATTGAGTAAAAAATGAAATTCATGAAGTTTAGAAGAAGTCATTAGACGTAAACAAATAAATAAGTACTTAGGTACATTTTTGAAATTAAAATAACCCTCCGTTTCGATTTTTTATTCTGCCGGCCGAGATATCCTTTTAAACAAGCATTCAAACAATTAAAAAAAAAAAAACTGTAATTATTATTAAGTTCTAAGAATATTTTATCTAATTTATTTATGACGTGAAGGTACTAAATATATCCGTATATAAGTTCCGTTTAAGAGCTCCTGTTTTTGTAACTACACTTACACACAGCCTATATATAATAACATACACCCTTCAGATACAAATTAAACCCAGAATACAAAAAAGTCGACTGTTTCTGTCCTAAATTTGGCCAAACCTGTTGCCACAACAAACACCGCTACTTCAGAACTGACCATAAGTAGTCTTACAAGACACGTGTTCTTTCTATATTTGCTCCTTGAATCGTGAATGAGTTTTTTCGAATTTATGCCGCGAACGTGTTCAGAATTAATAATTGGTTTCTCGGTGCTTGTTTTGGTAAGGCACATTGATCTTATGGTCAACTGGCCGTGGCTACTGAAAGTATTTGTGATCTATATACTTATAATAAAACTGTAGAGAGGTCAATTCTGTACATGAAATATATTTAAAAAAAAACTATCAGGGGGTGATTAGTGATCGATACTGATGCCAAAAATGCAATCAGTAAAATTTTTGTCTGTCTGTCTGTCTGTCTGTCTGTCTGTCTGTCTGTATGTTCCTTATAGAAACAAAAACTACTCGACGGATTTTAACGAAACTTGGTACAATTATTCTTCATACTTCTGGGCAGGTTATAGGATACTTTTCATCACGCTACAATCAATAGGAGCTGAGTAGTGAAGGGAAATGTCGGGAAAGCGGGAGAAGTTACTCCGTTTTTTAAGCTTCCGTCGCGTTTGCAGCCTTAATGGTTAAAGTTACATAAAAATCATGTATGACGGAAATATTCTACATTAAATTGTCTAAAAAATATCCCGGAATAGCATATGTCTATCTTTTATGGTTGACTCACAATAACACGTGTAACTCCTGATAGCTTAGCGGTTCGGAGCATTCTGATTATATTTGTTTACTCTTACGTTTATAAGACTCTCAGTCATCCCAAATTTTAAAAAGTTTACATTATTACCTATTCAATAAAAAAAAAATCATAGAAATCGGTATAGAAACACCAAACTTATACATGAAATAAGTCATCGCGCCGTCGCACTTGAATACTCAAATCGAGTAAAATTTGAAATTTGTTGTGTTTACCACTAGATGGCGCTACTGTGCTCAAATCCTAGATCGCGCTATCGGTGCGTTTTGGCAATATTCTATAAGTCGGTCGGTATTTAGCAATAGTTCCGTTAAATTGAGTTATCTTGATAAGTTATTAGGGTTGCGTATCCGATTACCGCTTTAATGACGAATAAATATTTAAAAACAAAATATTAAATATTCAAGGGGGTGCTCATAATCTCATACAAAAACATAATTTACTTAGATGGTTTGTTTTTTTTATACTTATATAATATTTTATAAAAAATATATTGTTGTTGATGAGTCATCAACAACAATATATTTTTTATAAAGGCCTAAGTAAATGTACTCATCAATGATGAGTACATTTACTTAGGCCAGTTAGCGAGCTTCGAAAACAAGCAGGATAAGGAGATCGATCGCCGCATTGAGAACGCCTGGAAGAGCTACTGGTCCATGAAGGAACACATGAAAGGCGACCTTCCACTTACGCTTAAACGCCAACTCATCGACATGTGCATCCTGCCCGTCCTAACCTACGGTGCGCAGACATGGTCACTGACTGAAGCAAAGAAATCCAGACTCAAGATTTGCCAAAGAACAATGGAACGTAGCATCTTTGGTTTCAAGCGCATTGATCGAGTGCGAAACACTACGCTGCGTTCGCTCACTGGTATTGCAGATGTAGGCAATAAAACCGCGAGGCCTATGTGGGACTGGGCAGGTCATATTAGCCGGATGGACCCAAAGAAATGGTCCAAAATCGTGACACCGTGGCTGCCTGAAGACGGAAGGCGGCGTAGAGGCCGACCAAAGAGGCGATGGCGGGACGACCTCGATGCTTTCGAGAGGGATTGGTGGACGAAAGCGGAAAGCAGAGGGAAGGATTTGGGGGAGACCTTTGCCCAGCAGTGGGACGAGATAGGTTAGGAAAAAAAAATATATGATATACTTAATTAATCTATACTAATATTATAAAGAGGTAAAGTTTGTGTATTTGTTAAATTGTAAGGGGTAATCTCGGGATCTACTGAACCGATTTTAAAAATTCTTTCACCAATAGAAAGTTACATTATTGCTGAAAAATAAAAAGGCTTTTACGTGGTAGTCCGTTTTGCAAAATGAATCGGAGAAAAAATGGTCGAATAAAAGCGTTTCTTACGAACGCTGCCTTAACTATGAAAGAAGTGTTCTAAAGAAAAGATGAGGAGCTTGATAATGCCTACAAAAAAGCCACAAGTCAACGACAGCATATGTCTTACTTTTTTATTTAATAAAAATTATCCCCAACGAAGTGGGCACATGTCAGCTAGTTTTAAAATAAAATTGTCGTGTTGGAGGTTTTTTATCAATACATATTTTGAATCATTATTTAGTTATACTGTGACTCCGCTGTCTGTTTGTCTGTCACTAATTTGTATATCTTCATCCGTAATAGTTAGAGATTAGACATTTGATGATCACACAGATTATTTATTTAAAATGCCGCTGTAACAATTTAAAAAAAAAACATAAAAAAAAATCGCGGATCTGGCTTGTTCTCTATGAAAGCGAGAGACACGACAGACAGAGAAACACGCGCACACCGCGCCGTACGGCTTACGTTACAACTATAGCAAAAAGTGTCGTCACCACTTTTGGTCTTAATTTTTACGTCCCCTTTGAGAACTTCGTTCCAAAAATATTTAAGAAGGCTCTCGTGCGCGGGTCCTACTCGCACTTGGCCAGTTTTATTTATTAACATTATCTTAGCTCTTCTAGTAAGAGATGTTCTTTCCATTACTCGTTGACCTGGTCCTTTCTATTCCATTGTAACCAAGATTACATTACAGTAACTTTAGCTTGAGTAATTTCTCTATCAGTCTGATATGCCTTTGATGGTGATCGGTAGACAAAGCGCATTAATAAAATAGCTAGTTTATTATCTCTAAATTAATATATAGTTGTATGTAGTATGTTCAATTTTTCATATAAAAAAACTCATGTTTTGTCGCAACGTTGTAATATAGACATGATTGTCAGGCCTTGTGGATTGGTGGAAGGCTGCCAAGGAACGGGACAAGTGGAGGGGTTTGGGAGAGGCCTTTGCCCAGCTGTGGGACGAATTAGGCTAGAGAAAAAAATAATTGTGACGTTATATATCAAACCAAAATCGACTCTTGAAATGAAATAACAATTTCCTCAGCTGAGCTCCTCGGTATTTCAAATTCAATGCAAATGGCTAGCGAACTACAATATCGGCTGACTTTACATTCATGTTACATATATCATGTCAAAGCTCCACATTGAAGTGACCCAGCCGTCTCTAAGCTACAGAGCTGGTCGGTATTCCAACCCTAAATACCAACGGCGATTTGCGATAAAGCGATACGTAAACGATCCCGATTGTCGGGTACCGTTCGAGAGTATCGATAAATTATCGATCACGATTCGCTACTGACGCCTGGCTGTTACGGTATTGGATAAAATAACAAGTTTATACGGAACGTAGGTCGTAAAGGATTTCTGAAACTCTAGAACTTGGAAGTTCCTAACACGATGTTATAATAATGTGACTTCTCAACAGCAGTAAAGCTTCGTGTCTGACCAAATTGATATTTTGAAATAGTAATTAAAATCGGACTAATTTGTAAAAAGTTAGGAGTAATCACTCCCATTTTACTATTACATTCATGAGATCGCACATGAAAAATACGCGTCGACTTGAGAACCTCCTCGTAGTCAGTTCATTTCTCTTTCCCTTATTAAAGCTTTTTTGTCATTTGTCTCTAATTAAACTATTCCTGTCTCTTATCAACAGCTAATGCCAAAAAGTGACAGCACTAATTTAAATCAGGTTATGCAACGTTCGATCATAGAACCAAACAAGCATGCAAAGTGTATCTCGAAACAAAACAAAACACTGTTGCCGAAACGACGTATTATTAGACGAAGTATTATTATATTCTAATGGATTTCCTATGTAATATTACTAACACGTCTTGCATACGTTATTTTACTTCCAAAGCTATAACTATTGCACTGTTTATAACTAGTGGGCGTTTTCGAATTGGTCAATCCGTTTGTAATGGGAATAAAAGCTCGCTTTTATATCTATATAATCGAGCGTCATAATAACTTTAATAGTCCATATTGTATGAGTAGTCATTCGAACAAAATAACTTTGTTGATGCGAGGCTTTTAGTAAAAAACTATCTAAGTTATGATTGCATTGTGTCTTCAATAGCTAAATTAGCTTTAAAAACAAATCGATATACACAAAAAAAGTAGGCACAATAGAAACGTCAATGAGTAGGTATACCTACCTACTTATACCTACTTGTGTCTAACTATCGTTTGATAAAGATAGTGTGTAACTTTTATCGTTTATTTTTATAATGTTACACAAGATCAGATTGAAACTTTCAAAATAACAATTACATTGTGACCTAACACTAGATAATGCAAACAAAGTGTACAAAGATAATTGCTTTATCGATGTATTTTATAAAGCAAGTAGGTAAGTAGATAAGGTATAAACATTCAAAGAATATTATCCTCAATATCATACTCACTATATGTGGTAATTTAAGTTACTCGTATCAAATTTAAACTATTAAAATATAATAGAAGTAGTTTCTTTTATATATTCATCTATGGTACCTCATCGATAGTTCTATTTTCCTTTCTTTAGTTCTATTTTAGTTTCTTTGAGCAATTGGTTTAATCGTCCCGCCATCGCTTCTGGAAACTTTTAACCAGTATTAAAGTAAAAAAAATTGTTTCCAACATCATTTACATTGCTCATTAAAAACTGAATACTTAATCGGTTTTAAAGTAAGTACATGCTTATATCTAGTCTTGTATTCTTGTATAAATATAGCCCGAAGTCTACCTACGTTATTTATGTCCATAATACCCTTTTACTTGTAAATTCTGTTCTAGACATGCGATAGACGTATCTATTGCAAATGAACGTTGCAATGTGATATATTTCACTTAGTTCTCAGAAAGAATTTCAATTACGTTCTTGCTTAGTTTTTGCAATGAATTGTGCAATTCCCAATAATACAGTTGTTTCGGGGTAGCTCACCTTGAAAGAACAAATCTGTCACTTTCGCAGTGATATCATTTACATTGCTGTTTTAAAGTGAAACGAGCGCGTTGATATCTTTTGTACGCAAAAATGTGATGCTACATTTTATCGAACTTCTTGTCGGAGCTATAGTAAACTTGTGTATTAGACTAGTCAATTTTTGAAAGTAGTTTTACGTTTAATTAGTGGTCGACGCTAAGCTTCGAAAAATAGCTCCAATGTCTTAATTGAGAAATTAATTAAAACTCAATCCAGTTTTGCAACATCAAATCAAACGAACAACAGCAATTTTAAAATATTTATCTTACAATTAATACTTTGATCTAAAAATACTGCCTCTAGCATAATCATGATCTATATAAGTGAGTGCCTTTTTAGGTGCCGTTCAACCGGCGTCCAGTCATAAAAGGTGTCTCACGGACTAAATCAGAAACCAAATTGAAAATAATGACGGACAATAAAATATATATCACTTGAATCTATAAGGCTAAATGCATTTCAACATCAACGTACCTAATAGAAACTTGTTTTGTATTGTTTCTTTTTTTATTATGATCTTCTTATCAACCTTAGCAGATCGCGTACTAGTATGTAACTGATACGATGCGTTTTTGTTGACGTGACAACGTCTTATAATTCGATAGAGCCGGCTGCACGCACGAAAAAACATGACTCATGAGGCGTTCCATGAAAAGACGATGTCACGTTCAACTATCGTCAGTAAACCGACTTTACAGACAACCATATTTTTTTTATTAATTTGGATTCTGCGGATACTTTAGAAGGTACGCTTGACCTGGTCTTGTTCGACTCCGATGTAGGCGCGCCGACATAAGTAGAAAAAAGTAAAAAATCTACTGTCTATTCGCATCGATAAGGGATCGGCGACGGAAGCCGAGGCCCCACCGGTGAGCGTCAACTAGATTTATGTCGCCATTGTAAACTCTTACGGGAACCACAGAAGTATGAGTACAAATACAGAAAATCCTCTCTGTGAAAATGTTAAATTAAATGTCTACTTACGCACACGCAATAAAGTTTAGTTTAACTCGCACAAAACATGCTCACATATTTACCTACATAGTTGCACTCTTTCTATTGTAACTCTTATTCTTTTTGGCGCAACAGTCACACCGCCCGACGGATCTTTTCGATATTCTGCACTTTACACCTAAAGAGCGGAGTGCTATAGGCTTGCGGGAACGAGTATGTGATATAAAAGGGGAGATAGGAATATTGTACGTACTTAACCCCAAGCTTTGTTACGTTTGCTAAAAGGTTTTCGCTGTTATACAGAAATGCGATATCGATTTACTATCGCCACGCCCTACGTCATGTTCATGAATTTAGGAACCCATATTGGTTTGTTGCTTATAAGGTGGTATCGTTCATCGTCTTTTGTCGGTAGTAGACTACACCGACACGCCTACATTTCTGTAATGCTTTAATTGTTAGCTTAAAATGAAACTCTCGACTCTATTCGAGTGAATAGGCGTCTCATAGATCGTTCTGCTCCATAGTCGACCACAACATCACTTTACATCAGGTGAGTTTGAGGCCAAAAGACGACCTGATTATTAACGGTGTGAAATTTCATCATGTAATTTTATTATTGTATAATATCATTTTTCTTTCCTTATCGTATCATCGCCATTTTTCCAACTTTATAAATAAAAGTTGTATCATCAAGATCTAATGTCATTATTTGTTGTATTTTAACGTTAGCAATATCAAAAGTATGACTATAACGACTGACACAATGACATACCTGATTGCGGTACACCCAACGACTCCCAACTAGTTCCCTATTTCAAACGGTTCTTACATACTGTTATACGATACATGTAAATAAGCTTATCCGCTCTGCGATATCGTGTCTCGCTTTGCATATCGCCCAGGAATATCTAAGAGGTTAATCAAATATCTAATGAATCAATTTGCGATCTAGTGGTTCCTGGTGGGGCTTGCATTGTTGCTTTCTATGGGTGGAACCTCGCTCGTATGTTTGTGCTAGTAATTTAATATGTACCGAGTCAGATCTACGGACCTAGATTTAAATTTATTGCAAACAATTTAAATGCATCAACGCTAATTAAAGATGTAGAAGAATAACTTTTTCCGCATAAATAATCCGGTATTAAGAGATAAAATGCAAAGAAAATCTTACAGAAATTCAATCTGATTATCTTGTATTCAGTTCATACCTACATCGTATATTTTTGCGAAATACAAACACCCCTTGGCAAAAGGAACAAGTAGAATGACGGAACAGCTTAAGATAAGCTGGTCTGCAACTATCGACTTTTATTTACGGACAACGAGCTAGACTGGTATCTAAACACCCACTCTGCGATCCTACCATTGCGAATGTTGTAGCTCGACGAATAAATTGTTTGACAGGATCGGTTTTTAACTGGATGCTAACGAACTAAGGCGTTTTCTATCAATTGCCCTGAAACAGGTGGCCAAAATAAAGTGCCACAAATATAAGAGAATCGTAGTAGAAAACAAAATGAAACTGCAACGTTATGCTCCAATCGAAGAAATATGATTTATGAGCTATGCCAAAGGTGTGGTTCTTGTCACTGACAAACCTCATTAGATCGTGTTTGTCAAATACTTCCTCGAAACATTTCCGATGACATAAATCTCTGACGCTATTACTGCCCATTCGCCATTCAGGTATTCTTTGTTGAGCAAAGTCGCGGGGTAAAAGCCTTCTATAAATTACTGTTCGTTATGCTAAGTCGACGTGGAAGACAGGTGGTCCGTCCACCCGTTCCTGTCAGTGACGGAGGAAGCGGTTATACTCCTACGATGTATTTGAATACGGTATGTTTAGCTGGGTTTTGTAGAGCCTTTATTTTTGAATGTGGTCGCGCCGCGATAACAGTTTGTTTATTCTTTTGTGTCATCATTTAGTTAGACGTTAGTTTAAACTGGTATATCCGCTACGTACTTGTATAGATGTACTAGTTCATATTCAGATCGTTTAATTAATTTAAAATTGATTCAGACGATTTTTTTTGTGGTGGAAGGTTTGTGCTGGTCTTAGGATTGATATGATTGTGATATGAAGATTCAAGCGCTGATATCAATATATTCATTGAAAATTAGAGCTTATAGTCAATTCCTAAGGTTCATAATAGCAACTGGATGTGTGCCTTAGGTATTACATGTTATTGTTATCACCTATTTGCTCCTATGGTATTTATTCATTTTCTCAGGCACACGATGCTGTTGCTCCAAGAAAATGGGCCCGCATTTCCATCCACAAGTCATTTGCGGTTAAATGGCTCTGTATTTATTACTTTAGTTACCTACAGGTACCTACTGTACTGTTATATTGAAGCGTCTCTTGTGGTCTTCTACCTATCCTCTCAGAAACGTACAGTAACTAGCCTTCTAGGCACTCAAGTCCAATACATGCGGCTCTAGAACTATTTTCTTCATGACTCTGTGGTAGAATCAGGCACACAATGTCATTAAAGCGATTCGGGGGTTTTGAAGTAAGCACATAATCCTACCTAGACTACCTATTGTATTAGAAGCGCTTCAAGCTTGAGGGAGCGTACATAGACAGCGAATGTGACTATTGTGTAGTTTGTTATTTTATTTATTTTCTATCTAAGGGCACTGTGGTCTGTGGTCAGCTTAGAGTATAATTCTCACGGGATACATGGGCTAGTATTGACCAGATCTTGCACATTGAAATATTAAGACCGTTGGCAATTCGATTACATAGTTATGTAGGAAATCTTAAAGCCAAGGTCAAGTAGTTAACTATAGAATATACAGTATAACTTTGCCTACGATTTTATGTCTTACCATAAATTAATGAGTATTGGGGTTAATCTTAGTTTATAAATATTGTCGTGAGTACTGAGTACTATAACTACTGAGGATTTAGTTGACATTTACTATCACAAAACGTTTAACTTGGGTCGGAGACTCTAAAACTGTCTGCACCTTTAGGTATCCTGTCTGCTCCTTTAGGTATCGTTAGCAACAAAAGTTGATGAACACCAAGACCTAACCTAAAGACTAACTCGCAATAATATTTTGGGAGTTTTCGACTAGGTACCTGTTTTGTAGGAATAAAGGTACTTAGATGATTATTTTTTTTATAGTAATTAATTGCAACTCAATATGAAATGTTACATATAATACACTCAATAAGGGTTTTCGGAACGTAAAGAGAAGGTTAGGTGCGGTCCTTAATATATACACGTATCTCTGTCTACTTAGAATACTATCTATGTTTACGTCTCGTGCGTGAGAGAGATACCCATGAATTATGTCTTGAAAATTCATAGATTTTCTTATTGAATGTTTATCTATCTTGTAATTACAACGATTGTTTATTGGCGTAGTTCTAATAACGATTATCGGCTATAACTTACATACAATTAGAAAATTCCTAGCCTCAATCTTAGATTTATCGCTAACAATTGAATTTCTGTTCTGTATTTAGTTGCTAATCATTTTCGCAGTTCAGGCTACATACACTCATTTAACTTCACAAAGAGAAAACGTTTAGAAGGCATAGTTTTAGTTTTATCAGATCATCATAGATTTATTGTGAAAAAACGTAGGCGGACGTCAGAAATAGCTACAATTTCTGTAGTTCTTTACGACTGTTGTGTAGACGTAGCCTTTAATATTTAAAACATAATGTGGGCGCCTTATTTTATGCATTCTGTCGATACGCTTAGCTATGATTTATAGTTGGGTCCAACTTGCTTTCGGATACGGTACTTGCTTCTAAACTGGACCTGATTTAGTGGTGTATGGCAAAACGCATTTATGTATGAAACAGGTTCTAAGCGGCACTTGTCGGTCTTCCATGCGGTTTTGGTTACAAGAAATTAACATTGTTATTAAAAAAATAATTATCAATCATCTTTTCGATTTACAACTTACAATTGTTGTAACTTACAACTTACATTTACAACATCATCAACAAAATCATCATCATCATCCACCAATATCAATCCACTGCTGGACGTGGGTCTATCCAAAGACGTGCCATTGAGCCCGTTCTTCGGCTCTTTTCATCCAGTCTTTGCCAGCTTCATTCTGCAGATTGTCGCTACATCTCGCTGGACATATCTGACCAATTAAAGAAAAAGGCATGTGGCACTCGGGGACTGCCGCGGTTAAGCTTTAGCATAGCATTTGTTGATGGATTACGCATGCGCAGTGTTAGATTATTTTCATTAGGTATTTTCGTTACAGAATTTCTAGATTCGGTCTCCACGCTCAAGGCCCGCGACAGAAGTCAGTCAACAGCCTTACATGTAAATGCAGCAACAGTATTGTATAGCTTATTATCATAGACTCCTCTTACTATTGTATCGAATGCGGGTGATTAGCATTTATAATTTTCTGGATGTGAATATCCGTGTGTGCTGGCACAGAATTTGCTAGCACAGGGATGATCATAAATAATGGCTTAGTAATGGACTGAATTATTTATTGTAATGCGATTGGATTGTTGGATAGTTTCATTGTTTTTGCTATGCGGCATGCGGCATTGCTTATCATATTCATCTCTCAGACATAGCCTAATTTTGATTGTAACAAAAACTTTGTTTATTTATTAAAGAACTTAAAACTATTATGATTTAGAACTTAGTTATTTTATAAATGGATTATATACCTATATTTAATGAAGTGCATGCAAGGGGCCAAAATATAGAGAAATATCACGCTTTCGCAAAAAAATTGTAAATATCTAGTTTGAAAAAAAACCATCAAAATTCGGATTGTATGTTTGAAGAAATGGTCAAGCTCAAATAGTCTGCTTTCTCGCTGAGTAGGCAGTTAGCACCAGTTTTTCTGTCTATAATTTCTCGATAGACAAGTCACTTGATCTTCGTAACGGACCAATTGAAAGGAGAAAGGGTTTCCTTACCAAAGACTTATTACTCGTAATAGCCTAGCAACAATTTATTGTGTAAATCTAATATCTGTAAGTTATAAACTAGCATTTATAATTTACTGTGTGTAAATGAATGAATTAGATTCAAATAGAAAACATTGTATTGGCTGTCGCTTGAGGCCTGTTCGGCTTTATTTCATGTGGATTAACTGATTAGTTGTTTCTGTCTCGTTTATGCTTTCTCTCTGAGAGAGACTATGAAAGGGACAGACTAGGGTTTAAATTGTGAGCCATATTTACACCTACAGCCCTTTAGGTTGTCAGTAATGTTTTGAGACCTGTTTGTATAACTTTATTTGCACTCTTACAAAATAATCGTGTTACCGTAAAAACTACTTCGACTTACTCAAAATTCAATATTCCTTGCATAACATTTTTTTTAGTCTGTCCAACTGTCCTTACTATATTATCTCAGTTATTGGTTCACAATTAAAGGGCACGAAAGCGTAAATTCAGTTGACCACTCATTAAGACCTCATTTAGTTCCAGTGACATCGAATTTCTAAGTCATTAGTTTTCTTAATTACTTATTGTTTTGTAATCATTGACTGTGAGTTTGGTTTTTGCGGTCCAATTCATTGCAATTTCAAGAATTCAATTTCGGAACATTAAACTTAATTCAATTCAATTACTTTATTATGGTATGGTACAAGCTTTGCTTAGTTTGGGACTAGAATGTGATATGTGAATTGTCCGTGAATATTTATATTTTACTATCCTATAAACAGAAATGTGCCGTACCTACTGGTATACTTTCGTTTGTTCCACTCATTATAATTTAAATAATCAACAAAGTATGAACAAAACAAGTCGACAACGGTATAATGAGTTGTATCATACCGTACACCTTGTATTCGCACGCGCTCTGACCCAGAACCCCAAATACGGTAACCGCACAATCACACAAAAACAAAACATGAAAAACTCGGTTTCACCACAGTAATTGTGGCGAATTATCCGACCAAATTTGACCGTTTGCCCACGAATGTGATTTAGTACTAATCTCGTGACTTTCGCAACAGTTGACATTATCGCTTGGGTCGTGTCGTGTCTAGCCAAAAGTTGAGAATTGTGACCTCGTGATAGGCGGGTTCGGAAACTTCGAAACTGTACCGATAGTTTTTGTGTTAAACGAAATCGATTTGCGGACACTAGACTAAAACAGCAAACTCACTTTCGACCTATAGAAATCAACTAAGTATCTACATCAATCTTACGCTAAAGTGGATAACAAGACATGTATGGCTTTTGTATTGATATGTATCAATCACTGACAAACAATGACGAATCAATGAAAGCTCTCACTAGGAGTGGGTATATTATGAAGCCTCATCAATTTCAATAATAGTTTCGATAAACCTGATAACCCTTCATAGAAACCCATAAAAGAGAATGTATGCTTATGAAAGCTAAGTCTTAATCGTCGCAGCCAAAAATGGTCGTGTACCACTTACGATTTCATTAAAATGATTCTAATCTAAAACCATTATCGTCTGTTTAGTACTAAAACGGCTATCGCATCTGGGCGGTGTGTTTGTATTCCTATAGATACGATATCCAAAGATATTACTGCGATAGATTTCTCGTAATGTAGCTGAGATGAACTCAATTTCGTCGGCGTAGAGTTGAAAGTCGTTTCACGTAACAAAAAAAAAGAGTTAAACAATTTTATATTGACAAAATTACATCGAGGTCAATGGAATAAATTAACTTTTTTTGAGCCTAAGGCTAGAACTAATAACGTTACGCAGAGAAAACATCTGTGCTTAGAATTTGTAATGAGATTAGTTATCGAAAGTTATCTGAAATCTAAATTGATAACCGGTCAAAATACATCGGCTTTTGCTAGAAGATTTTAGATTGTAATTTATTAGATTTTTAATGTCTGAAATAAATACTTTTTTTATCATATTTGTATTTGACTGCGGTAGTCCTATATCATCAAGTTATTATAAAGTACAGTTAATACTTTAATTTAGCATATAAATGTTTTTTTGTTAGCTGACTTGAAAGGTCAATACGATGAACAGAACAAATAATGAGCTGTCGTTTTAGAATAATAAATTGAGTTATTTTGACGATAGATTGATGGACGATCTTTGAGAAAGTAATGGCCTTATAGATTGTTATGGCATGATTTGTGAAGATATGAACAAAACTGCTATCAACATAGTCTTTTAGCAATCATCACTATTCACATGTGAATACGGATCTGAATTACGCAGAAGGAATAAAAATATAGATCTATTTTATTGCGAATCTTCAATTTACTAGTCCTTGTAGGGTAGGCAATGATTCGTGTCAAAGATTAGACCACGTCTAAAGCATATATATCGGAAAAAAATAATTAATGCAGATGCAGTTCTCATATTAATTCATTTAATCAAGGATTTGATCGTGAAAAGTATCTAATTTCCTGCCGTTTTTATTCCTTTAAGGGCTTGTAGATTTTTATTGATATAGCCTTTATTTTTTTAGCCTTTATTAAGGCATTCTATAATTGAATTAACACGTAGGTTTAAGACCTTAGGCATAAGATTTGTTTCAATTTGTGTTTCTTTGTTGAATGTCCTATTTTAATAAATAAATAAATAAAAAAGCCTGTGCAATCAGCATCAGAAAATAAATGCTACGTATACCTATCTGATGATTAAAACAAAACTTATGCCTTACACTCCATTCAAACCTCCAAATACCTGGATTAAAAAAATAAAGAAATCAAATTCATAACTAAAGTATAAACAAAATAATACTTACCTAGTTCAAATAGATGTATTCTGTTAAGATGATGTAATGTTAAATCTGTTAAATGTTATACATACAAAATATAAAAAGGTCCTTCATATCGGTTGATGATCATGGTAATGAAATTTTCAAGAAAATGTTGTAAAAAGTCATGTTTATACCAATCCGGTATTTACACCCACCTTAGTCTATCTATACTTTACGACACTGCCATTGAAATTACATGCAATTAACAAAGTGTCCATAATGGTACTTACATTTATTTTGATATCATAAACTAACAGGAAATATCTCCAAAGCCATGAACCCAGGCAATTAGAATGGCAATTGTGTGTAAAGATTTAACGTTGCTATTAGAGACGTCATCAATAACAGACGTATTGGGCTTAAGCCACATATCTGCATATATTAATACATACTAATAATCTTAAGGTTATTGCTTGTGTAATGAGAATGCTATCTTTGAACCTTACTTAGCATTTTCAGTACTTATGTATCTTCGAATAACATTCGTTGTATCTCCTTGCATATTGTGACATGGTTTCGTTATCTGTCTTTTAGAGGATACAGTATTTTCTTTATGTATGAATTTTTGCTAGCGTAAGTTATTTTCTTGATAAACTTCCTTGATCTTTGATCTTATGTTTTGACACGTTCATCATCATTGGAAGATTTATCAAATCCATGCAAGTTTGCTAAGATCAATTAAAATAATTCCAACACAAGAACTAATTTGTATTTATTTCAGAAGTATTATGAAATCATTATTTAGAATAGAATGCTTGTTAATTTTTTAACGCCTGCCCATTTCCTCTAGATCAGTTAAAGGCGTATACCGATGGCCAAGAAATAATTACCGTACACCGAAGTCGATGTTCTGATAAATGTATACGGAAGTCTCATCCACGATCACAAGCAGTTAAACCAAGCTCATTAATAATAAACCTGCGGTTAGCGAGTACCCGTTTTCCATCACCCAACAAATGGTACCATAAATCTAGAGTAAAAGCACAGGAGCATTAATGATTCTGCATCTGGAATTATCACTTCAGCAACAGAAAAGGTACACTATGACTGTATCTGCGGTGTTCATACAAGCAATATTGAAACTTAAGCCAAGACGTATATGTTTTGAAATCTCTTGGCTTTTCGATAAAAACAATCGATGCACAAACAACTTCCATCAATCGAAATTAGACTCATCCAACATGAATCTAAAAGTAACATATTAAATGCGGTTAGGTACTACAAAAAAGTGTTGGAAAATACTAAAGTGACTCACGTCCAAGGTACATCTTGACTAATCTCGACAGACATAAGAAATATCAATCGGTGCTTCTGGGAGAAATATCTAGTAATGAGCATTCCTCTTGAACGTTAAAGCCCCTTGAAGCGTAATCCAATCAGAATGAACGAACTATAAAAGCCAAGATGCAATAACAGAGATGCAATGCATGCGGATAAAAATATCGAGCAACAAGCTGGTTTAAAACAATAAAGTGAATTATTTACAAAAACAGCAAAACATGACTCACGCAGCCTTTCCTCAGACAATGGAAACCAGTTGCAGTACAAAGACCTATTACCTAAGTACTTAGAGCTATAATCCTGTGGCCTAGTAAGGGTGCTTCGAAGCGTGCATCACCAAAGTCCCATATCGTGAGGTTGCTGGTCCGATAACGGATTCATTGGGACCTTGACTGTTCGATTTGAACTCTTAAGGACCTGCATTGAACCTGTAGATCTGAAACGCAAAGTCAAGTCAAGTCAAGTCAAGTCAAGTCAAAGTCAAGTCAAAAATTACTTTATTCAGTAAAATCACAAGGATCATTTAGAATCGTCTTACATACTAGGTGATTCTAGGTGCCAGTTCCACGCGACCAGAGCCTAGAAGAACGGGCAAGAAACTTACGGCCTGGTTCCTACCGTTTTTTTTTATATGATCCTTTTTACAAAGAATTACAATTAAACTAAATTAAGTACTGAAGTTTCAGTGCGGTGTCAATTTAACTTAGTAATGATACACTAATGAGTTTAAAAAAAAGAAGTATAATAAAGCTATACGTAAATCAAAAAGACAGCACACGCTTCGCTTCAGATACAAATATACTACAAAGTACATAAGCAAGGCAAGAGAACATTACTAACATCACAAATCGACAAAGTTGCTGTTGACGGGTGGAGCGACATCAGGCCATGCAGTTTTGTCATTAATATAGCTGTCTAAGGTATAATACGCCTTTTTTATAAGATTATTTTTAATGTATGTTTTAAATTTTCTAACTGAGACTTTTGTTGCATTTTCGGGGAGTTTATTATAAAAACGCACGGCACCCCCCACAAACGACCCACTCACCCTCCAAAGCCGGAACCCAGGGACGCACAATTTATATTTGCCTCTAGTGTTCACACCATGAACCTCACACTTTTTCAAAAAGCTATCTTTATTTTTATGAGTGTACAATAAGACTTCATAAATATATTGTGAAATTACTGTTAGAATACCAATCTCCCCAAACCGCTCCCTCAACGAATCCCGCGGTTTCATTTTATAAATGGCACGTATAGCCCTTTTTTGCAAAACAAATATAGTTTGTATATCAGCTGCTTTACCCCAGAGAAGTATACCATATGACATCACACTATGGAAGTAACTGAAATAAACCAACCTAGCTGTCGTTTCATCAGTGAGCCATCTTATCGTACGAACAGCATAAGCAGCTGAGCTCAGCCTACCAGCAAGCGTTCCAATATGTGGAGCCCATTGCAATTTCGAATCAATATTTAGGCCTAAGAAGACAGTAGAATCAACAAGATTAAGTGACTCTCCATTCAATAAAATATTGGTTGGTCTTTGAACAACATTCGGCAGAGTGAATTTCATGCATTTCGTTTTCTTAGCATTAAGTAACAGATTATTAACAGTAAACCAGTTAAGTACTTGCGAAAGAGATACATTTACGTCATCGTAGTCAGTCTTTTGTCTATCTACTTTAAAAATTAAGGAGGTGTCATCTGCAAACTGTACTATGTTACATAGCTTTTGAACATAAGAGGCAAGGTCATTAACGTAGACTAAGAATAAGAAAGGTCCCAATATCGAGCCTTGTGGCACTCCCATATCAATGATTGACCCAGAAGACCTCTCACCACTAACGTCAACTTTTTGTACTCTATTGGTTAAGTAAGACTGAATAAGATCAATAGCCCGGTTCTGAACTCCGTAATGTTTAAGTTTATAAATGAGAGTTGCATGACTAACACAATCAAAAGCCTTGGATAAATCGCAAAAAATACCGATTGCGTCTTTTGAATTTTCCCAGGCATCATATATGTGCTTTAAGAGCACCGAGCCGGCATCAGTTGTAGATCGACCTTTAGTAAATCCAAACTGATTAACATGTAGCAGCTGGTTGGAGTTAAAATGAGCTAACAGTTGATTAAGAATAACCTTTTCAAATATTTTACTTAGCGTAGGCAATACCGAGATTGGCCTGTAATTGGCAGGATCTTTTTCACTTCCCGACTTGTAAAGAGGAATGAGTTTACTATGTTTCATTAAGTCGGGAAAAACACCTTCGTCAACGCATCTATTAAAAACATAGGCTAAGCACGGTGCGATATCTAATATAATAGAACCTAGCACTTTTGTTGACATTCCCCATAGATCCTCCGTATTTTTTATATTTAATAACTTAAAAGTTTTAACAATATCAATAGCCTGAACATATGAAAAACTGAATATACTATTACAACTTTCAACACTAGATTTTAATAGCGTCATCGCTCCTAAAGCTGATGCATTTAAGGATTGGGTAACAACTTTAGGTATACTGGAGAAAAAGCTACCGAATGCGTTAGCAACTTCAATGTCTTTTGTTAAAACTTTATTATCTATCTGTAATTGTATCTGCTTATTCCGAGTTTTTGATTTTCCTGTTTCGTTATTTACTACTTTCCAAGTGGCTCTAATTTTATTAGTTGAATTTTCTATTTTATTCCTTATATACAAAGATTTCGCTACATGACAAACTTTTTTGAAAGTTTTGGAATATTTCTGTATGTATATAATAAACTCACTATCATTCAGCATTGACTCCCTGGTAGCAAATAAGTACCTATTGATTTGAAATGTATTATACTTTCGAATACTTGGCGAGAGTTTATAAAGGATTATTATACTTGTTGTAAATAAATATATAAGTACTGAAATTATTAATTTTAACAGTTTATATATTTTATGGATCAATCATCAAAGGCCGTTTTTAAGTTAGATCTAGTATGTCGATTATATTCAATATTGGGTTATTGATATCATGTTATTTGCAAATTCAGTAAAGTTATTGCAAACAATAGTTTCTTCTGGTCTGGAACCACGCGGAACCAGGCAATTATCGGGTTGAAGATTGGTCGGGCTATAAAACAGTCTATGGTTTTCAAATGTCAGCGCGGGACGCAGCAGGTCGAAACGTGGGAGATTCACATTTCACCCATAATCACGTTTTATAGACGACGCGCATACAATCACTGTACTGTTGCACGCAGAAGTGGATTCGAATTGCAAATATCTTGATGATACGTCAACAAAAACTGACATGCTTGATCAACCAACAACTGACAAGAAATCAATTGATATAGAACTATTATGGAAACACGGAGGGCAATTTCGAAGCTACTCATATAAGGTCGTGCTGGTTTTTACAACGTTTACAAAATTATGCGTTTTCTTTTTTTAATGAAATGTTTTGTCAAACTTTTGTCATCGACTGGACCGGTCTTTCGAGTGTAATTCTCAATAATCTGAGAGAATAAATTCAAATCAGGGTCGAGTTGGTGATTGTTTGATTTGTGGGTTTAGTTCATTAGTTATTAGTCAAAGACGATTGCAATTCACACAAGTTACTGTACAGTGAAATGGAGTTCTGGTTTTGTGGGAAGTTGGTTCGTATCATTTCCGTCTTTATTTAAATTGTAATTATCATCATCTTCATCGAAGTTTTCACACTGATTTTTAGTTTCTTTTTTATAGCTTTTAACATTATCCATCTCTTGTTCTTTTTGGTCGTGATCCAGGTATAGTAGACCTATAGCGGTTCACTTTGTGCTTGGCACTTCTTTTTGTATAGATGCAACGAATACAATATTTACAATTCAAAGTATAGACAAGTGAATGGGACAAGACACGTGTACCAACTTCCAAGTAAAAACTAAAATGTGAGTGTGCGGCGTTAGGGTTTTCGCCCGCAGATAGATAGGTATAGGGTCCTGCTCAGGGTGGAAATAAAATAGTATATTAGATTTACCACACCTTTACTGTCCTTTAAACCTACACAGCCGCACATAGATTATCTAGTCACTGAGTTTATGATAGCACTGTCACTGGCCTGAGTATTCCGGGGTTAGATCCAGGCTCCAGGCTTAGGCAACGTTCTTCTGTGTCCTTGTATGAAGGCAGCTTCACTCCGCGGCTCTCCAGGAAGATTTTCCAGTAGTGGAGCAGCCGCAGTCAGGAGTAAGTGGAGGAAGCAGGAGCAGCAATAGCAGCAGAGGTAGAAGAAAGAAGAATAGTCCAAGTAGAAAGGTGAATAGGTAGTCCACGTAGGAGGGTGAATCCCTAGAGGGATTCCTTGCACTTTTAGATTTACTTGAATAGTTTAGTAGAAAATGTAGGTATGCGTCCTTCGTTCTCAGAGGCCGGTAGTGTAGTGCTTGATGACGCCGCGAACGCGAATGACGATGCAGTTGCCACAGTTTAAAAACTAGTTGTTAGGACGACGATAACGTTCCGTAAAACTCAGATTTGTTTCTTAGTAAAAAATGTAAAAATATAGATTCGATTAATTTATAAAAATGTATAGTTTAATAGTTAGATTTTAATTATTTTTAATGTTTTGATTTAATTAGGTAATTGTATTAGACGCAACGTTACAGTACCCCGCCAAAAAGCGTAGGATTTTTCCTATAAAAAAAAATCCGACTCACTACACTAAAATTTCATAGTACTGTCCTACTTTCATAATATCATCATTCATACATCCCTTTTATTCTACCTTTCATTTTGTCTTTATCACAATAGCGTTCATAAGACCCTTACATAAAGAGTGTACTTGTATTAGTAAACAAAGTAACTCAAAACAGCATAGACGAAGTTCATCGTATTAGCACGACAACTCATAATAGGTAGCTTGTTGTTCATTTATATATAGCATAGGTACTGAAATATAGTTACTAGATAGTTATTTTTTACGACCATAATATACTAATACGAATAACATGCAATACTGAATAAAACTTATAACAGCCTATAAATTTGTAGATTCAGCATTCCAATGACCTTTAAAAATATACCTACAAACAAATTATAACGCAGCATGAAATAATCGTCTGATTAGAGAGATATATATAAAAGTACAGAATTTTAGATACCTACACGGTGCATATTGAATAATACCGTGTTAAGGTTTGTTTACCTATTCGTATAGAATTATTTTAGTTAGTCGATATAGTCAGATATAGTTACCTAACCTCATCAGCAAAACAAAAGTACTTATGGATAATTATTTAGTGAAGTATGTACATATAATTTAAACTTAGCTAATTTGTTTACTAGTTTTAATCTTTATAATTTATTAATTTAAAGTCCTTTACATGCCATGAGCCTAGATTGTTACCGCTCATGTCACTTAGTTCGTAAACAAGTGGAGATTTTTTAGAGATAATTTTACATTTTATATACTTAGCAGCTAGTTTTTTATTAAAATATTTATCCTTATCGCTTTGGAAAAAAGTTTTTCTCCAAATCACATCACCCACGTTAAATTCCATAGGTTTTTTACGTAAGTTATAAGACTTAGAATTTCTACTATGAGCTTGTAATAAGGCTAGTTGTACCTTGTTAAATATAGACGATAAGATACCTAGGTTTTCAGCATATTGATCACGCGGCTGGAAGATAAGATCCTCCGCGTCAGCAGATTCATTGTTAGTGTAGTGCGAACCACAAGAAACTAACTCTCGGCCATACACTAAAAATGACGGCGTATAACCGGTTACTTCGTTTACAGAGTTGTTTATTGCAAATTGTACTTTAGGTATTAATGTATCCCAGATGCGATGATCGTTAGCGATAAATGTAGAAACTGCAGTCATGATAGTTTTATTGTATCTTTCTACTGTATTCACGTGAGGCGTGTATTTAGGAGTAAAATGTAAACGAGGGACATTATATTTAGATAACATTTGCCTTAAAGTAGCACTAATAAATTGTTTTCCATTATCTAGTATAACTGTTTCGGGAATGCCGTGGATTAGAAATACATTTTCCTCTAGATGTTTAGTAACGATTTCGGCGGTAGCCCGTTTAATCGGAAATAAAAGACAATATTTACTAAAACAACAAGTGACCACTAGTAAAAAGGTATTCTGTTTTCTAGATACAGGTAAAGGTCCGACCAGGTCAATACTTAGTACTTGAAATGGTCTAGAACACGATTTAGGTCGGCCCATTTCTCCTAGAGTGGCATGGTTCTGATGTTTGTGAGCGCAGCAGTTCTCACAAGAAGTTATCACTTTGACCACGTCAGCATGCATACCAGGCCAGTAATATTTTAAAGCGAGACGTTTATATGTCTTAAAAATACCTAGATGACCTGCAATAGGTTCAGCATGATTTTCTAGAATAACAGCCTCTCTAACCTCATAAGGTACAACTTCCTTCCACTCAAATTCCTTTGTTAGCGAACATTTTCCTTTCATAAAACGGTATAGTTTATCATTTTTTATAATGTAGTTAGGAAACGAAACTGCAGAGTTCTGACAACCGTGAAAAATGTTAAGGTACCATTCATCTTTTGTATTAGTAGTTTTAGGAGAAGTATCTACAGTAGCGATAGGACAAGCACGCGATAGCGCGTCCGGTATTACATTGTCTGCGCCTCGACGGTGTTTCATTTCAAAGTTAAAGGCAGATAAGCGCACACCCCAGCGTGCAAGACGACCAGTAGGATTATTTAGATTTAAAAACCATTTTAATGCAGAGTGATCAGTATAGACAGTAAATTTACGACCGTTATCAATATAACATCTCCAGTGTTCAAGAGCTACAAGCACAGCTAATGCTTCTCTTTCAGTAATACTGTAGTTTCTCTCTTGAGCAGTTAGGGATTTACTCATATAAGCAATAGGATGTTCCACACCATCAATAGTTTGTGTCAGTACACCACCAACACCATAATCACTAGCGTCAGTGTGAATCTCAAAAGGTAAATCGAAATTAGGGCACGAAAGAATAGGAGCAGAGACCAGACAATCCTTTAATTTAGAGAAGGCGTCGTCGGCTTCTTTTGTCCATGTAAATGGCTTAACCTGTTTACTTGTAGAAGTTAAACTATTTAGTGGGCCAGCAATAGCGCTAAAATTGGGTACAAATCTCCGATACCACGAAGCGGTACCAAGAAATCTTTTAACCTCCTTTTTATTAGTAGGTATAGGAAAATTAATGATAGCCTCGACTTTTCCTGGATCAACGTGTAGACCTTTAGAGTTGACCACAAAGCCAAGATACTTAAGTTCATTTCTGAAAAATTGAGATTTTTCGTAGTTTATAGTGAGATTTGCCATTTGTAGTTTTTTATGAACTTTTAACAGAAGTGCTATATGTGTTTGAAAATCAGTAGAAGTGATTATTATATCGTCAATAAAGACAAAGACAGAATTCTCAAACTCGGGACCATAGAACAATAAGTCCATTAACCGTTGCTGAGTAGCAGGCCCGTTGGTTAGACCAAAAGGAACGGTAACAAAACGATAAGTACCTCGATTAGGTATATAGAATGAAGTTTTGTCTCGATCCTGCTCGGCTATAGGTAATTGCCAGTAGGCACGAGAAAGATCAATACTAGATAAATATCGAGCATTTTTTAAATTATCTAGAATTTCAGATATATAAGGTAGTTTATAAGCATCTTTTTTAGTTATTGCGTTCAATTTGTGACTATCCAGACAAAATCGTAACGAACCATCCTTTTTTGGTGTCAGTAGAACAGGGGAAGACCACGGACTTTCGCAGGCCTCGACCACACCTAATCTAAGCATTTCATCGAGTTCGTTGCTAAGTATCCTTTGTTTCTCCGGTGAGAGACGGTAATATCGCTGTCTGATAGGGGCAGCAGTACCCGTATCGATAGTGTGCTCCACCAGATGGGTACGGCCTAGGCCACACTTTTGTGAACTAATTGTATGAAATTGTTGAACTACATTGTCAGCAGTTATACGTTCTGACTCGCACAAATCATTATAGGCCTGTAGTGTGCCTGAAGGGTAATTGACCTCCGCGATACAGTTTCTAGACTCATTTGTCAATGTAATGGAATGTAAGTACTTCGGACAAAGATCAAATCTTTCCCAAAAGTCAACACCTAGAATCAACGGCGATGTCACTTCGGGTATTACATACGCTCGAATTACATGGAAGTTATTTTCAAAAGAAATAGGTAGATTGATATATCCAATGGCAGATAGTGACTGACCACCGGCAGCTATAAATGTTTTTAGAGTAAAATCTTTTATCAGGGTATGTCCTAACGTAAGAATATGTAAGTGAGCATTATTTCCTAGTATAGAAACAGCAGATCCTGAATCGAGAAGACCACAAATAGATCGGTTACCTACATTAATAGTTACATAAGGACGTATGTCGTTAGTGGGTTTATTATTTAAGATTGATGCAATAGAGTAACTAGATGAAAATATTTTTATAAAATGCAGCCATTCTTTCCACTCTTTTTCACTAGTTTTTGTTGAAATAGAACTAATAGTACTCTTTTTGCAGCAATCTAAGCTAATTAGTTTTTTGAATTATTGTTTATAGTAGGGTGGCAGCTAGTACACTCAGGATATTTAGTGTTCTTTTTTCCGCATTTGAAACATATTAGAAAGTGTTCCTGTTTACACTGGCGTAAATTATGCGAGTCATCGCGGCACCGCGGACAATAAAGTTTTTTATTACCCTGGTCCCGTGAGCTGGTATTTACAGAAGCCACTGGCGTAGGCGCAGCGCTCGAGTTAGAACTAGAGGTCTGTCCATTCATAAATTTATTATAGTACGGTTTACTAGTCGCATTATAATTTCTACTATTATAATAATTTTTAGTATTCGGTTCCTGCAGTTTTACAAACGCTAGATCTGGAGCTACAGTTTCGTTAGTTATTTTCGGAGGCTCGCGGAACTGAGTGCTCAACGCCTGTACTTTCTCGAAGTTCCGACAGAGTGTACGAAGTGTACTAATAGAGGTTATGCTATCAGTGTGCGATAATAAAACAGTCGCATAACACGGCCTAATATTGTGTAGTAATATTTCTACTTTTTCCTCCTCAGTTCTAGGTTTAGACAATCTACTAAATAGTTCAGACATAATCGCTAGGTATACTACTATGTTTTCAGAATCACCCTGCGTACGATTACGTATCTCTGCCATTAGCCTATAGTCATAGTCAAATTGACCAAAATCAGCAATTAATAATTTACATAGTTCGTCCCATGTACCTACTTCGTCCCTAATACTACGGTACCAATGTAGTGCTGGACCTGTAAATATTTCCGTCGCATATGTAAGTATTTTAGAATGTGGTATACTCCTAGACGTACAAAACTCATTCACTCTTTGTATAAACACTCTCACACAGGTTTTACCATGAAATTTTATTTTTTGTAAGTCGGTTATATGATTACGTTCACATTTACTGTAAGCGTCACTTATAGCAAACGATTGACTTGAACTCGACTGATCAGTTAGCGAAGACGAACTAGTTTGAGCAAGTGTTTTTAGTAGCGAATATTGAGCTTTAAACTCATTACTTAGTTTATTTACTTTCTCCTTAATGTCAGTCCTGTCCATCCGATTCAAACGGTAATATATATGATTAGCTAAGGCTTTAGTACGCTCGAATAGGTTTACGTCATATTTTTCTTGCAAGGATTTGACTCTTGAATAAAATTCTTTAAGTGACAACGTGACACCCTCCAAATCAACCTCAGACTCAAGACCAGATTCTTGAATATCCTCCGATGGGATCATTACAGTTAATTTATTAATTTGATTTCTTAGTTTTAGTACTGTGGCAGCTGGTTCCTCGCCTCTGATAAGGACCTCATACGACAACTCATTTTTATTTAGCAGTAGGAATTTTATAGGGTGAGTTCCCATTATGATGATTCAGGCAAAACACAGTAAACACAAAATAAATCAGTAACAATAGAAATGGCAATAGACAAAATAATGTGAGAAAATTATTAAATAAGTACCACCTGTTTATAACCGCATACAACTGCCGAGAGCTAAAGAAACAAATAGCTGTCTGTTACACAAAGAGAATTGACCTATTACGAATCGGTGATAACAGTACTTTAGTGAAATAGTTATAAAAATTACACTCATGCAAAATCGTTAATAGTTTAACTGCGAACCGTTACGTAGATTTATTTAAATGAGGGTAGTTTAAATTAATTCGTAAAATTTTCATATAGTTTTTTAATTATAAGTTTCTTAATAAATGTAACCTAATGTACGTAACAGTTTACATAAATTACTTGATTGGCTTAGTAAGATACAATGATTCACGATGATTCTCGTACAATTAACATAGGGTAAAATGTACGTAAAAAAAATCATATTCATGAATTTATTTCCATTTCAGATAGATTAGCTCTCATTAAATTCAAATTAACAGATAAAAAGACACTCACTATCATACAGGTCTATGCACCAACCTCGACGCATCCAGATGAAGAGGTCGAGGATCTATACGACCGCCTCAATAAGGCTTGCGATGATCACAGAGGTACCTGGACGATAGTTGTAGGAGATTTTAACGCAAAGTTAGGTATCAGACAGGACACAGACAACAACAATATACTTGGCCCATACGGACTAGGAAACCGAAATGAGCGTGGCACTCGACTCCTACAGTTTGCTTTCGGTCAAACTTTAAGTATCAGCAACAGTTATTTCTATAAAAAACCCCAGCGTCGGTGGACTTGGTTCTCGCCCGATAAAGCCACCAAGAATGAAATTGATTTCTGCTTATCTTCTGACAAACGAATAATAAACAATATTGAAATGATAAATAACTTCAAATTTAGCTCCGACCACCGACCTTTGCGTATATCACTGAAATTAGATCTTAAAATAAATCGTATAAAAATTGTTAAAAGTACCATCAAACGTATAGATAAACTGAGCTTACTAAACAACAAAGACCATTTTATTCTAGAATTAAAAAACAGTTTCAATTCACTCCCATTATTAGACTCAGAAGATGTTCAAATACAATATAATAATATTCATGAAAGCATTAAAATAGCTAGCCAAAAATTTACAAAACCTAAAAATAAAAGTAGTAAACTCAGCGCCGAAACAAAGTCACTTATTGAAGAAAGACAAAAACTTATTATGTATTCCCAGGAATATAATGCTACAGATAAAGCTGTTAAACGAAGCATCCGCAAAGATATTAGGAAATACAACGTCAATTTAGTACAAACCGCTTTAGAAAGAAACCGCAATTTGAAATCAGCTATTCGAGGCACGGAGAAAGGAAATGCTGTTATGGGAAACCTTAGGGATAGCAATGGTGTGAAGCAAGGTGATAGATCAAAAATATTAAACATATGCACACATTTTTATGAAGAACTTTACACAGAGAATGATGTGAACCGCCAACCGGTTCCTACAAGTTTCTCTTGCCCAGAAAATTTTGAAACGTTTACAGGCCTAGAAGTACATCGTGCTCTCATGAGCATGAATTATAGTAGAAGCCCAGGTCATGATGGTATTACCACCGAAGCCCTAAAAATAGGCGAACCATCTCTTCTTCCCTATATTACAAACTTGTTTAACTCCATTTTAAAGACCGGCAAATTTCCCAAAGATTTCTGCCATTCCAATATAATTTTACTGCACAAAAAGGGTGATAAATCTGCAATAGGAAATTATCGACCCATAAGTCTTGTCTCACACCTCTACAAAGCTTTCGTCAAGGTGATTGAAAATAGAATCTCTGGTCAATTAGATATGCACCAACCTTCAGAACAGGCCGGCTTCCGACGCGGACTTAGTACCACCGATCATCTCCAATCTTTAAATCAGATAGTAGAAAAACACCTTGAATATAATTTGCCACTTTATCTTGCCTTCATAGACTATTCCAAAGCTTTCGATAGCCTCCACCACAACTCAATATTTGAAGCTCTAGAGAATCAAGATATAGAACCCACCTACATTAACTTATTACGCAACATCTACAACAACAGCACAGCTGCCATTAAGCTACACACTGTAGGACCATCTTTCCGCATACAGCGAGGAGTTAAACAGGGAGACCCGCTATCTCCTAAACTTTTCACGGCCACCTTAGAACAGGTCTTTAGGAATTTGGCAAACATCTGGGTGGAAAGAGGAATTGTCGTCGGTGAAAATAGGTTAACCAACCTCCGTTTTGCTGACGACATCGTTCTTTTCTCCTCCTCAGCGTCTGAACTCGGCTTGATGATCAACGAACTTAACAACGCTAGCCTCGAGGTGGGGTTGAAGATGAACATGTCAAAGACCAAGCTTATGACTAACAGCATAAAGCGCGCAGTTGATGTGGAAGGTGAGAGGATTGAGTACGTCCAAGAGTATCTATATCTTGGCCAAACAGTGTCTTTCCAGGCCAGAACAGAAAAAGAGATTACAAGACGCACAGAAAACGCCTGGAAAAGCTTTTGGTCAATGAAAGACCTGATGAAGGGTAATTTACCACTAACCTTAAAAAAGAAACTCATGGACGTGCGCATTCTTCCCATCCTTACTTACGGTGCTCAGACTTGGTCTTTGACAAAGCATCAGAAATCCGCCCTCGGGGTATGCCAACGAGCCATGGAGCGCAGTATTTTGAACGTGAAACTGTCCGACCGCGTGCGGAACAGTATCCTGCGCTCCAAAACACACATCGTTGACGTTGGTCAAAAAGCCGCCAGCCTAAAGTGGAACTGGGCCGGACACATCTGTCGCATGCCCGATGACTTGTGGGCTAAGCAAACCACAGAGTGGATTCCTCGATATGCCAAGCGACGACGTGGAAGACCCAGGATGAGATGGCGGGACGAGCTGGACTCGCACCTGAGCACGTGGCCTGTCGCTGCGTTAAATCGCGAGGAGTGGAAGGAGGGAAGGGAGGCCTTTGCCCTGCAGTGGGACGACAATGGCTGAATAATAAATAAAATAAAAAAAATGTACGTACCAGTTCGCTGAGATAAAATATGTAGTTCACCGCTTCGTTTACACGTTCTTAGACACTGCACGACTAGCTGAAAGGTATGTGACTAGATAAATGCTAGGCTGTGTAGATAACCACGTTAATAAGGGCGCCACTGCGGCGTTAGGGTTTTCGCCCGCAGATAGATAGGTATAGGGTCCTGCTCAGGGTGGAAATAAAATAGTATATTAGATTTACCACACCTTTACTGTCCTTTAAACCTACACAGCCGCACATAGATTATCTAGTCACTGAGTTTATGATAGCACTGTCACTGGCCTGAGTATTCCGGGGTTAGATCCAGGCTCCAGGCTTAGGCAACGTTCTTCTGTGTCCTTGTATGAAGGCAGCTTCACTCCGCGGCTCTCCAGGAAGATTTTCCAGTAGTGGAGCAGCCGCAGTCAGGAGTAAGTGGAGGAAGCAGGAGCAGCAATAGCAGCAGAGGTAGAAGAAAGAAGAATAGTCCAAGTAGAAAGGTGAATAGGTAGTCCACGTAGGAGGGTGAATCCCTAGAGGGATTCCTTGCACTTTTAGATTTACTTGAATAGTTTAGTAGAAAATGTAGGTATGCGTCCTTCGTTCTCAGAGGCCGGTAGTGTAGTGCTTGATGACGCCGCGAACGCGAATGACGATGCAGTTGCCACAGTTTAAAAACTAGTTGTTAGGACGACGATAACGTTCCGTAAAACTCAGATTTGTTTCTTAGTAAAAAATGTAAAAATATAGATTCGATTAATTTATAAAAATGTATAGTTTAATAGTTAGATTTTAATTATTTTTAATGTTTTGATTTAATTAGGTAATTGTATTAGACGCAACGTTACAAGTGGTCTGCGTCAGTCGGCTTTACTCGGTACTCTTGCGCATGCGTTATGCAGCTTTTTATGTCGCCTGTTGATTTGCGCAATTGGAAGGTTTAAAAACCCGCAGATATAAATTGTAGACTTTGCAACACTTATGCATTTTTAACTACGTATATGTAAAATTAAATATAGATTTACAAAATAATGCGATTTTTCAAAGGAAAATAACACAAAGAAAATATCATGTTTTAAAAATGTTATTTGCAGTTTGTGTGTAAGTTCAGAAGTTTATTTGGTGGGTATAATGTATGAGGCATAACTCTGATATACGATGCAAAATTATGACCGTAGTCGAAAATACTTCAGTGTAAGACCAATAAAATGAATGCCAACAAGACAAGTCCTATAAAATATAAGAAAAGGTCAAGCTGCTTGCAAAATATTATAATGTTCGCTCTTTCATTTAAAACAATTAATGATAATGTGTTAAGTTATTAAAATGTCTGATCATTCGAATTATGCTGATTATGCTGAACCGATAACTTACAATGATCACTGGAGAGATTTATATTATTACAACTGTAGTGTTGAGATGAGTTGTTGTTATACCTGGAATCTTACATAAACTTATTTCAAAATCTTTACGCTGCGTAATAAGGACTAATTCTTTAGCAAATATATTATTGGGACTTGTAAGTGTAGATGTTAAAAAAACTATCTATGTGACATTTATAGAATTTCATTATGAAACCTCCATCACAAAATGACTCAAGATACTTGCAATGTTTGCGTGATTTCATAAAATCATAATTTACAAATATTTGTTCTGCGTCTAAGCGTTGTTTTATCAACCTAGTAGTTACCACACAGATAAATCTGTTGTTTGAACTTGTATGTAAAGTTTAGTTTCTGTTGGGTGTTGATTTATTTCTGTCCGGGTTCCAATCGAGGTCACTGGAATCATGTAAACATACAGCAACATTGCAGCACATGTATGGATGATACATTTTAACAGGTTATCCAATTAGTACATACTACGCAGTGTATTTATACCCAGTGAAACTTTACGACAGCCCCGAGGGTTGTTTGAAGTGAGTTTATCAGGCCTTAATAGAATCGTGTTCGTGTTGTGACTTGAAGGACCTTAAACATGTCATGATCACGACGATGATAAAGCATAGAGGATGGGATGATTGAATATATTTAAACGAGTCGATACAATCGTGCAGGGCAAGATAAATATAGTAAGACTTATAGAAACAGATCATATTATAGATAGAGAAATAGAGAATAAAAACGTAGAGTTTCTTCTGAATGTTGATCTTTTCTTTATTGTGGAGATTCTGTCTACGCTAATCCGGTACTACGGTAAAACGGTGTCTTTCTATTTGAGTCTTAAATATTATGAATAGTTACTTCAGTGAACGGTTCTGCTTGTGACATTATATTTTCAAAGTGCATTGTTCTGAGAAAAGCAGGCCACTAGGTTAGTCCAAGTGGCAGTTGAACAGATGGAAACTACCGTCGATAAAGGCACCGAACGTAATTTACTGACTTATAACTATCAAAAATTCCATAACAGTTTTACAGAACGTACTGTCATATTGTGAAACTTCTTAAAATAGCGAGTTCAAGATATCACAAGATGGACTAATATTTCAGAGATTTGCTATGTTTTAGTTTGGGACTGGCGTGGTGTGGTGTGATATATCCATGAATATGTACTATGCTTTATATTGGTGCTGTGTCTTTCTTTTCAACATCTATCTGATAATATCTTTCTTTTCTTTATTACCGATTTTATTTATATTACCAAAGTATTTTTTGACACAAAATCTTCATTATGATTTTATTCAAAATAGGTTAATATCATCAAATATTTCTCGAGTAGTATGTTATAAATGCAATAAACAATGTTCTTATTTATGTTACAAAGCAGGTGCAATACTATCTCGCGGGGTGAAGCCTTGCATTATTGTGTCAAGTGTTTCAATGCCTAGACTATTGTTACTGACTATAAATACCTTCTAGAACTTGTAGCTGTATGTATCGCAGAAAGGTCGCTTTACCATTTCAAAGTTCAACTACAATTTGATTTGGTTGTGTATTTTGTATCTTTAATGTTTGGGGTATGGCAGGGATGCATTCTGACTCCTGTACTATATCAGTAATTTGTCACGATATAGTATATGTGTTTTTAATCAAGCAAAAACAAATCTTCAAGACTTTTTTTAATCTTTAATTACTTTTTCAGCCAGACTTCCATTTTAATCCCAGCCTGGCAAACATTTTGCCTCTACAACCGAATATTTTCGTACTCAGTATTTACACTGATCAGCTTGGTTCAAAACGATTGTAAGTTTAATTGAATTTATGTCGAATATTTTATGATGCTACTTAAGTAACTGTGCCACCCCATGTCCAATACTCACTTGCTAGCATTTTAAATTCGGTGATGTAACAAAACCTGTACCCATACCCTACTTATCGTACAATGTAGATGTGTTTGTTCAACCTGTTCGTATTTGCTTGACCGAATTTGAGCTAGTCACTATCGCCCACGCTGTACAGCGAAAGTATAGAAATGACTAATGATTGGTTTTGGTCTTTTTGAAGTTAGGAATAAACCATATCTTTTTATCACCTGTCGAACAAAACTTCTTCCTTTTTGTTTCGAAGTGATGTGTCCAGTGTGAACGTTGACTAGTCTTTACGCAAATAGCTTCGTCTATACAAATATCCTGTAGTACGGAATTTCACAAACTGAAACACCACAGCATAGCAATATAAGCAGTGATTGGCTTCAAGAATGCATATTTCTGTTCACTTCCACCCACTACTTCGAAAAGGGAGAACCTTTTCGTAGTCTTTTTAGAAGTCTTGTTAGCATTGTGTCTATTTGTCATATAGTAAAACAAGCTGAATTAAGAAGTGGTTGGGTATCATATTATACTGCTTTTGTATATCTCAGAATTTATTTTATTAACGTTTGCTTCTTACCAGTTTAATATTATTATTGGATCTAGCTATTCTAGGTAATTCCAGAAATCCAGTTTTATCTCAGGTTTTCTTGGTATAAAGTTGTGAACAAACTAATATAAGCGACGGGAATGTTAAACCACAGCTTGTACTGAGGTAACCGTGTCATCGACACCGAAGTACGCGGTTACGTTAAAACTTTGTTCGAACTTGGTAAATCTCTACTCCAAGCTTAATCTTTGATATAAAATATTCGTAAATTCGCCAAAATACGTGAAATTCTAACTACTTCTACAAAATACTCTACGTGTCGAATTCGCAACGTTACAACTGATACCTTATACTGCACAAAAAATCAACAAAAGTATTTGACTGCGCTTTCGATTTCGAAATATTCGTACAAAATTACATCGGTTTTGAAATATCTACATATCAATTGTTTGTGATTCTTAGTAACCTTAGGAGGTCTACCACGAATGATAACGTAATGAATTCGAAAAATTGTTTTATAATAATTAGCTTACAATAAGTAACAGATCAATTAACCTATGACATGAACACGCTTTGTTCGGTCTCCAAAAACTCGATTACTAAAAATATAAAACTTTTTTGGTGAAATTGTTTAATTTACTTAGATATTTCTGTCAAACCGTACTGATTTAATTTAGTTTTCACTACCCGGAATAGCATATAATACTTGTTATAAGTCAAAATCACTTCAAGTAAAATCTTTATCTTTATCGTATGTCCTAGAAATCTATCGCTAGTTATTCAGCAGAAAATTTCCCTATTTTTCTATAAAATAACTATTAAATATGATAATTTTGTGTTAAATCTGCCTATATCGAAAATAGATCAAGTGATTAACATAGTATTACATCCAAAGGCACCTCTCTATAGTAAAACCAAGTCGATTAACATCGTGACGCAAGTGTTTCGGACTACCAAAATTATTATCCAATAAGTGAGTCACAAGGACCGGTTCCCACACCTTGCGCCTACGCAGAAAGTTGATGTCACTTCAATAAGGGTAATATTCCTGAAATTCTCTTTTGAATTAGCCATTTTGTATAATATTATAGAACTGGGTTATTTCTTGTAAATTATTAAGATTAGGGCTACGGTGAATCCTTCTAGTAAAATGTATCGTTGCCGTGGCGTATAATCTCTACCTCTAAGTCCTGCAAGTATTGAAGACTTAACTAAGTAACTATTGGGCTTTTAGCATATTCGGGCAAATGTTTGTGTAAGAAAAAAGGTCACGGGCCTTATTTAGGCTCTATTTAATTGTACCCATTAATTATTACGTTTTAATTAGATAAATTAATTCTACAATTATTATTTGTTCAAATGTCCAGTTTATTTCAGCTGGTCAGATCCAGCATCTGCCCTACTTTGTTACCGATTGTTTAAATATCTTCGATCGTATTTACTTCCTATTCAATTAGCGATACAATCGTTTGTTTTCAATTTCACGGTGCATCTAATTCATTTGTTTTGCTGATCAGGCACAGCGAACAAATATTTAATTGGTTGCTAATTGCTGAGTTTATACTATTGTTCAAGGGGTGATTCTTTTACACAATTGCCATTGTGGCGAGACAATGTTGGGAGTTGGCCTCGAGGATCGTGGTGAAACACCTCTGCTGTGCTTGTCGAGGTAGCCATCTGTTCTCGGAACCCTGACATGGCAAGAAACTTTAAAACAATAGATGCTAACGCATCTTTTTGTATCGTAAAAAAGTGCGCACGCGATTAAAGACAATCTTGGTGACAGTGACATACAGATACTATTAACTTTTTATTCCAAGACATTTCTAACAGACATTCTGGACAAGTGGAACGGTAACAGGATTCCTTTTAGCTGCTCATAAGACGATATCGGCTTCATAAAAAAGTTTTTTTTTTTATATAAAAATAGAAATAAATTCTTTATTTTAAAGTCTGTGCTCATTTATTTTTGCCCTACCAATTCTGGTTTCCTTTTACAACTCAAACAAGACAATACTGGTAAAGGTGAGCTTTTACGAACCTTTCTAAAGTGTCAGTTTGCTCTAGATACGTTGTGGTGAACCAATTTTGATTTCAAAACGATCATGAGTACCTATCAAGTGAATGGGACTAATATTGCACGCATAATATAAAGCATGCTTATTGTGTGATGTGCTTGTGTTATGCCGAAATGTATAATAATAAATGCTTTTGTTGTGTTGGCTATTCGGCTTTAACTGGACTTACAGTTTAGTTTGTATTGTGTTTGTTCGAGAAAAAGTATTAAGTATTTAGATTAATGTTCTTTTTAGATCAACAGTATTTATCCACCTTTTTTCACCTTCTCTTGGCATCACTGAAAACCAACGCTGGTTTAGGGCCCGATGGGTAACAGGGGGTTTTTTTTAACATTCTTGCTATTTCTTCGGTGTTTTGTGTCAGTAACATTTTCTAGAATCAAGTTACTAAAACTAGATACTAATAATTCGGCTTCGGCTTAAACCTTCTAACATTTCGGTTCTGTTGTTGTAGCAATATTTAACGCGTAGGAGTTCCAAATGATTTTAAAAACATACATTTGAGCTTATGCAAGTATTGGTCAATCAAAATGCCGGTATTCTAATTGCAGTACATTATGTGTTTCTAAGATAAATACCGAATTAATTATAGATACGCTTTGGTTTTATAGATTTAATTGCGCACCAACCTGTCATCGATTATTTTTAATTTGCTAGTGCGGTTAATAATGATATCTTGCGGAATTAACATTCACTATGAGTTCAGAGGTCCATGTTCCAATCCTTTAAAAACCTGATTATTCTTAATTCATTAGGAAAGATGACGCATGGGATTACGTCCTAGATATTTGTGACGTCATCTCTTTTCCAAGAATATTCATTTGTTTCATTAGGACTCACGCTATCTAAAGATCTATTAGATTCCTTCAATAAACAGAATATTATGAAATAGATTTGCGGTATTCGAAGCTTTCGGATACTTTAAAGTAAACATGATCATTTCAAAAATTATCTCGCACACATTTTGACTATCGCTATATTAATGGTGTTTATAACTATATCGACCTTTGTATGGTTTTCATGGAGCGGTTGTTTAGATATTAAAGTAGCCTAGTATCGGATATCAGCCATGCAATCTGACAACATTATAACGTAATCAGTAAAATTAATGATAATTTACTTGTTACAGATGGACAACCGAAAAACACAAATCGAGTAATGCTAACACTTCGGTGTAAAAACTTCAGTGTGAGTACAAGTTTTTACATAACTGGGTTGGGTTACATGTTACTGCTTAGCTAGCTATAGAACCAGCTATTGAACCCTTCTGTAGTGTACCCTTCTGTCCAGTATCATCAGTATCAATTTTTTATAATATTTAATTGCCTAGAACTTTTAAAAGTATTTTTTGACGTCTGGTCAGATGATGGACTTCGTCATCATCCTAAACGTAACCACGAAACATATTATTCTCTTTCATTCCTTTTTTATAGTCTCGTGCCTTTCGATTTTACTAACTATCTTTGCTCGTTTCGTGGTCTTTTTGTTTCCAGAAATGGTCTCTAGCAACCTTAAAATGTTGAGCAATTGCTCATGGCTGTATCAACAGTCTGTTTATCTAGACTTCTAGGTTTTTCAAAGCTCGCTGCTTTGAAAAACTTGAAGCCATTGAGGATGATTATAAAATATCCCATCGGCAACCATAGCTTGCTACTAAACTCTGAGCACCTTCTAGTTAACTAATGTGTCGTCACACGGTTCTAACAGTTCTAATTACGCTGTAAGTAGTAATAACCTGTAGTTATGCTGTTACTTAAACATGCTGCTAATGCTGCGATTTACTAGTTCAATTGAATTGAGTGTTACGTTTTTTTTGAACTTTGATCACTGATTGGAGTTAAATGATGATTGGGATAAGGTTGGTACCCTGGAGCAAACCATTGCATCTGGTTACCATGCGAGTAAAATCGTTCACGATAGTTAGAGGTATAGAAGAGTATATTTTAAATTCTCACTTTTAACATAATCTTCTTGCGCATATCCTTAACTATGTAATGTATGTCATCATGAAATATGATTTTCTTATTCATGACTTCTTCGACCAACATTTGGGCGTTACTTTTATATTCATCCATGTTATAGACAAGGTTCCTTAGGGTTGCTGGGGTGGTGGATCTTATTATAAGAATTAAAATAATTAAGATGCGTGTGCAGTGTTTGACGTTTATTGTGAGAGAGAATGAATCTAGTACGATTACATAGAATGAACGTTACATAGATTAATGTTTCCAACATATTCCCCTACAAGAAACAAGTAAGTACATATATGGTAAATAGCTCCAAAGTTACACAATATTAGATAGCTAGAGAGTGGACTGTAATTTTTGAATACTTAATATAATATTATGTTTATAAATACTAGGAACTATCTTTTATCTAGTGCTAGTTACATTTAGTTTTTTAGTGAATCCTATGCTTGAATACATAAACATTATTGAGTAAACATGACTCACAATGACATGGTAGGACACAGGATTTTATCAAGTGACAGATATGAAACTCATAAGAATAATTATACAAAGGTTTGGTATAGCTACATAATGAATTTACATATCCCTTATCTGCAACAGATATATATATTTTTTTTATATCCTATTTAATTTATTATTTAAATATAGGTTTACATTTTAAACTTATTAGCTATACTAAAAACTCAAGTGAGAACTTAATTATTAACTTAAATTAATTTTAATCTATAGGAAGAATACAGATTTTTGTTATTGATGTCTTATGGACATTACCATTGGCTTTCTTAACTTCTAAAGCTCTAACGAGGCCATCCGAGCCTTCAAAAACTCTGGTCACCCTAGCCATAGGCCAGGTCATAGGCGGAGTATCTAACTCGCGCAAAATAACCAGAGCACCTACTTTTACATTAGGTACACTGTCCTTCCATTTAGGACGGTTTTGCAAAACATTTAGATATTGTTTTGACCAATATCTCCAAAACTGTTGCTTTAAAGCCGTGCACTTTCTCCAAAAGCTAAGCCTATTGTCTGGAAGGTTTGTAATATCCTGTTCAGGGATACAATTTAAAGGAGCACCAGTAAGAAAGTGCCCAGGCGTTAGGTAGGAAAGATCCTCAACATCAGATGACATTGGAGTTATTGGCCTAGAATTTAATATACCTTCTATTTGAACTAATACAGTGTACATTTCTTCATAAGTAAGAACATGTGAGCCTAGTACTCTTTTTAAATGATATTTAACACTTTTCACAGCGGATTCCCAAAGTCCAGCAAACACAGGGGAGTAGCTAGGAATAAAATTGAATCTGATACCTAATTTTGAGGTTATATTTTGAACCTGTGTCTGATGACTTTTAGAATTATTTAATTTATAAAGTTCTGTTAGCTGGGTATTCGCTGCTTTGAAAGTGCCTGCATTATCACAATATACATCGGATGGGACATTGCGTCTTGCAATGAAACGCTTGAAGCTTGACAGAAAAGTTTCTGTCTCTAGATTAGAGACTAATTCTATATGAATGGCTTTTGTTACAAAACATACATATACACAAATATAGCCCTTGGTTGTTACAACATTTCGTAATCTAGATTGCTTTATCATTATAGGCCCTGCAAAATCAATACCTACTTTCATGAAGCATCTATGTATATTGACCCTATCTGCGGGCAATGACCCCATCAGCTGTTTGGCAGTAACACCTTTGTGCCTAAAGCATGTTGTACATTTGTAAATACATTTCTTAACTAATCTTAAACCATTAACTAACCAATAGCGTTGTTGAAGGCTACTTAATACAAGTTTTTGACCTGCATGAAACAATTTCAAATGCTCATTTTGTATAATTAGGTGAGTCGCTATAGACTCTTTAGGTAAAACTATTTGGTGCCTTTGACTGTACGGTAAGGAGGAATGTTGCAACCTACCACCTACTCTGAGGAGACCCTCAGCATCAATAAAAGGATTTAAGGATTTTAAATAGGATGCTGCTTGCTTACCTGCCTGTAACAAAGCTAGATCATGATGAAAATATTTATGTTGTTCATTTTTTATTAATAAATGCAATGCCAGACTTGCCTCTGCATACCTTACAAAGTTTTCCTTATTCTTATTAGAACCTGGTCTTGCATTTTTGCAAAATCTTAAAATATAAGAAAGAACATTTACTGTCTTATTAATATTAGAATATTTTTCTATTAAAGAGCTGATAAAAGACTGTGGTTTATCATGTGTTGCTGCACATACAAGTTTGCTTGCCATGGAACCTTTGACCTCAGGTAAGTCCTGGGGTATATCATAACTACAATTTTTATTAATGTTATAATTTGCCTCGCATAAGAAGGATGGTCCATGCCACCACAGTTGGTCACATTGCAGCTCAGTAGGAGAGACACCTCTACTGAGACAGTCAGCTGGGTTTTCATCAGTTTTTATGTATGCCCATTGGTATAATTTTGAATATTCATTTATCATTTTTACTCTGTTAGCAACATAGGCATTTAACAATGCGGGATCAGTCTTTTGCCAAGCCAATACTACTTGTGAATCGCTGTATAAATGTACACTTTCAATTTCTATTCTTTTACTCAATGTATCATGCACTCTCATGCTTAATTTTGCTAGAAGCAGTGCAGCGTTCAGTTCCAGACGTGGAATTGACAATTTATTGGCTTTAGGCGCAATTCTTGATTTTGAACAGAGCAAAGACATTGTGGTTTTTTCTTGTTTGTCAGTGACTCTTAAATAAATAGCACAGCCAAATGCTGTGATTGAGGCATCTGCAAAACCAATAATTTGAATGATTTTACTGTTTACTGGGCAAACATTTCTTGGAATATTAACAGGCGCCATCTGTTGCAAGTCATTGTAAAACTTTAACCATTCCTTTTGCAAAATAGGTGTGGGTATAGAATCCCAATCTACATTTGATTGCCAAAGCTTTTGCATGATTATCTTGGCTTGAACAAAGACCGGCCCTGCAATACCTAATGGGTCATAAAACTGACTTACATAACTCAGTATCTGTCTTTTTGTTTTAGGAATTTCGTTACAGGGAGGACATGAGATTCTGAAGGAATCTGTTTGAATACTAAACTTCAAACCTAAAGTTTTGATGTCCTTATCTAGCTCTAAATCTTCAAAACTCTGCTCTTGCTCAGGGGTGTCTATCAAGATAGACTTGTGATTAGCTGACCATTTGTGCAACTCAAAACTTCCTTTACTTAGTAAATCGATTAATTGTGATTTTATTGCAATGATATTGGGTAAGCTATCATCTGAGAGCAGTACATCATCGACATACGTTGAATTTAATAATGCAGGAGCGGCTAATGGGTATTGTTTCCCATATCTTGTAGCCAACTCAAGCAAACATCTTGTTGCTAGCCAGGAAGAGCTCTTTAGTCCATAGCTAACAGTGGATAACTGAATACATTTGATTTCTTCGTCTGGGTTGTCCCTCCAAAGGATATTTTGCAAAGATCTCTGGGATTTTACTAAGTTTATATTTCGGAACATCCGTCTGATATCGCAAACGAAGAAATATTTATGAAGTCTAAATAACAATAGAATGTCAAACAATTCTTGTTGGACTATAGGTCCATTCAACATCAGATCATTTAGAGAAATTTTATTACTAGTTTTCATAGAACCATCGAACACAGTTCGCAATTTTGTGGTTATTGCATCATGCTTTATGACTGCATGATGAGCAAAAAAGTATACTGGATCTTTTGAAAGATCATAGAGAGAAATGTCTACATAGCAGGCATGGCCTAATTCAATGAATTCGTGAATAAAGCTTTTGTACTCTCCATATAATTTAACATCTTTTTGCAATTTTCTTTCAAGATTATAGAATCTTTTTAATGCTAGACTAAGAGAATCTCCTAATACATTGTTCATGTCACAAAGGGGTAACTTTAAAGGCATTGAAACTTCAAAACGGTTGTTTTCTAACTTAACAGTGTCTGTGAAATATTTCTCACAGTATTGCTGTTCAGACGTATGTTCCGCATATATTTCTGGGACCTTTTCTGTTTGCCAAAAATTAGAAATTGTACTACCTATGTTAGTTTCACATTCCTGACAGAAAAGAGCAACAGCAGAGTCTTGTTTAGATGAGCTTGGGATGCTACCGGCTACTATGTAACCAAACTGTGTATGGACAAATCTTGGTTGTGCAGCATCACCTTCTTCCCCACCTTCCTCTACCAGTTGGTCATCCCGCGGTAACAGCGTCTGGAAAAACACATCAGCACCCAGTAAAATATCTATATTGCTTGTGACATGAAAGGAGTCATCGGCTAACGTTATATTTTTAGGCACTTTAATTTTTGAGATATCAAAGGGGCATTGAGGTAACTTTGATGTTATCTGATCCACTATTAAAAGATTGGCCTCTACCTTATATGGATAAACGCATGAAAAGATGTCAAGCTGCATAGCATGACGGATTGTCTTTTCAGTATTGGCTATACCTACCACTTGAGTGTGACTAGGGAGTAGCGGTTTACCTATCACTCTTGCAACGCCAGAGGTGACAAAGGAAGATTGGCTAGCGGAGTCTAGCAATGCTTTAACAATGATTTCTTGGCCATTTTTTGAAATGAGTTTGACCTTTGCCGTTGGCAAGAGAACTTGGGTCTTTGAACTCAGATCACTCGCACCTATATTGGCCACGCTTGTACTTACTACCTGATCCTTACTACATGTTTCTATTGCACCTTCGGTGTGTAGCAAGGTGTTGTGATTTAATTTGCATTTTTGACATTTAAAGTGAAATTTGCACTTTCCTGTGTGTGAGTTTAGACAGATCTTACATAAATTTTTATTCTGGACAAATTGTAACCTTTCTTTTGTTGAAGACAACATGAAATTGGGGCAAGTAAATATTTTGTGATTTAACTTACCGCAGAAGAGGCACTTGACTTCCCTTACATTGACCACATTGGACACCTTCCCCGCTGAACCTTTCCAGTTGGTGCTGCTTGTCATCTCTTTGCCCTCAGAATTTTCTAAGGCAAGGGCACGGCCCTCTAGAAATTGCATAAATGCATTAAATGTAGGCAGCATGCGTGGTAGGCTATAGTTTTGATTTAAGGCTAGGTGGTATGCATTGGCAGTGGCAGGATCCAGTTTCCTTACAAGCAGACATACAAGTACACTGTCCCATTTATGAATAGGCTCACCCAGATTTTTAAGTGCGGCAAGATGTTGCTTGGTATTTGAAATAAGTGAACGCAACGCTGAAGTACTAGCTTTAGTGGTTGAAGCTAAGTCAAACAGAGCACAGAGATGGTCATGGATAATTTTAAATTTATTATCATAGCGTTCAGATAAAATACTCAGAGATTCCTTGTAACTAGATCCTAAAATTGGAAGATTTTTTACCAGATCGAAGGCTTCTCCTTTGAGAAACCCTCTTAAATAGAAATTTTTTTGTATATCAGTAAGACCCTTATCAGCATCTATGAAAGCTAGAAATAATTCTATGAATGGCTTGTATTCAATATATTTTCCGTCAAAGGACTGAATGTTGACGTGAGGAAGCTTTAGCTTAGTGGTTGAGGCATGCGTAGTGCATTCAGACGAAGCGTGAGTCTTTTTAGATATCTCAGAGACGCGTGTGCGCAAGGCAGCGATGCAGTAAAAGTAGCATGCTTCAGTAGCCTCTGGATCTTCGCTTGCATCATCATCTGCTAACTCCAAATTAAGTATTTCGTACTCACCATAGACATTTATAGCTTTTTCCTCTAATAAAATGAGCATTTGCATTGATTCATCCTTGAAACCAATGCTTTCAATCCTTTTTTGTATCCTAGTTAGGGAACCTTTTAAAGCTCCTCGCCTTGCAATTGCTCGCTTGAGCATGTCCTGAGGCTTAGACTCGGACTCGGACATATTGGAAAAATATATTATTTAAACTTATTGCTAAAACTTTCACACAAAATTATTGTCTTGAATTCGACGCAAAATGGCGCCTGAGCAAAAAAAAACCGTAGCAAGCGCGTGCGTGGCAGGCGAATCTTGTTGCTTGCTCCCCCAAACGTGAAGATAGTGTTGAACCGATGAATGAACTGTGACGTCACTTGTGAACGATTGCGTCAAGACCGCTGGTTGGTCGAATCTTGTTGGAAAAAACACGCCGTCCAATGGAGTTCAGGCACTTGACAGAAGTCGGCACGTACGTCGTTGTCAAAATGACAGAGACGTCAGAATTGACGTACCGATGATTGCTGACAGCACTTTTGGCCGGTGTCTTCCACACACGGCGAACTTCGCAACGAACGAGATGGATAGTACGTACCACGTAGATTCTTGAACTTTGGACCAATTTGAGCGAACTCGATGAAAATGGCGTCTTGGTTAGCCGGCCCGGTTTGTAAAGACAAACCTGTCACTATCTTCCTGCAGCACTTTCTTACCCAATTGTAGCAACACTTGTTCCGCTGAAGGACCATATGTTATAGACAAGGTTCCTTAGGGTTGCTGGGGTGGTGGATCTTATTATAAGAATTAAAATAATTAAGATGCGTGTGCAGTGTTTGACGTTTATTGTGAGAGAGAATGAATCTAGTACGATTACATAGAATGAACGTTACATAGATTAATGTTTCCAACAATCCATATTATTCAACAACATGTCTAACTACTATTACCTACCTCTTCGTCACATTACATTATCATGAAGATACAATACATTTCAAAGAAAATCAATAACTGGAGTCCAAGAAAATTATTACATTGATACCGCAGATTTCGTGGGCGTGCATCAACTAGAAATGGGAGTAGCTCAGGGCAATCGATAGCGATCGAATAATATTGACGGGTTTTCGAACGCCATCGAAGCTTTACCTATACAAAAGAAACATGCTCGCGCACCTGTCACCTACACTTCCATAGGTGGGCTGGGCAATAACACCACGGGTGGTTCAGTGTTGCCAGCGGATAAACAACATAGGGTAATTTATTCAAGTAACGGTAAAACAGAACTTAGTGGAATATTTTACCAAAAAATATTATAAAATATTCTCTAAGAAATCCAGAAGAGCTTTGATAAAAATGCTATTGAACGTTCATTATCTTAATGTTAACAGTTCTGCATCGATAACACAGTGTACTTAATTTGTTTTAATTAATTCTTAACTCTTGCGGCAGTATCTAAAACTTGATATCAAAAACTTTTGGAATTGTTTAGTCCTCATCAATAAAAAAATCTACTAATTTAACTATATCATACTCTTGATATCTTTACCTATGTTCTATTATGGCAATTTCATTCATTTTCTCAGCTTTAGTAAATCCATTTCCATTACCCTCCGACCTTAGCGCACTTTGCAATTGTAACAAATCATTCGATAATTTGATATCAATGAGTAATTGGATAATATTTCACGCCTGGCAACACAGCAGGACTTGCCGAGCCGACTTGGTCTTTATTTCGTCAAACTAGACTTTGAACCACATTCCTTAACTCTGCTAAGATGAAAACTTCTATATAAATATTAGTTGATCTTTTACTATCAAGGACACATTTATCAATATTTTCTTTGATACACTTTGACAGATTTTATATTTTTCTTTTCTTTGAATCAGTAAATAATTGATCAATGTCAAAATATGTCATCCTATAACATTTAGCAATAAGCGACGCACGAATTACGATTAAATTATTTTTTGTTTTTGTGACTTAAATTAGTAAGGTTAATTTTATGATTGCTTTTGACCTAAACTAAAAAAAATCAGTTAGACTAATTAATGTTTTTATGCAGAGATTGCTTAGACAGGAAATGTGCCTTGCCCAATATAGAAATAAACAATTTAGAATTCGTATGATTATACATTTTTCAGTATAATTAACTATTCGAATGTTGTTAATCTAAATCTTTCTCTAATGCAATAACATATGAAACTAAATATTTGCTATGAAACTGTACACGGCGGTAGGTTAGTATGTAATCGAAAGCCACCACTTTCTGCGTTTCCCTTCGAAACCGATATTTTATATTTGAAACCGCTTTGTCATACAAATTGATGTCGAATCTTGATTGATGTGTCACGGCTTTATATTATCTGAGTTGCAGACACAAAATACAGGTTATTGATTTAATAAATGTAAAAAAAAAGTTTGGAAAGTATAAAGATTCGAAAATCGGGATTTGTGAAAGTAGAGGTTCAAAATAATACATATTGAAAAATTTGAAAATGAGACTTCATAATCATCATTCGTCAGTTATGGCTCCACTTTTTGTTATTTTTTTTGCAGATTGTGAGACAAATGATTTCAAAACTAGGGAACTTTATAAGCAGTTTCACCGATTAAGGCGACGGGTAGGGTGAAATTTTTCATAATAAATAAAAATGTCAATAACTTCCAAGTTTATTATTTATTTATTATATCTATACACACGTTAAACTTGTAACACGGCATAGTTTTTGCCGTGGTGGTTAAACTCTAGACAGTCAGCGTGGCAACGTCACAATTTCAATTTCAACAAAAATGCTGACAACGGCGCAAAACACATCGCTGGTTAAATGCTAAAGTACCATATTTCAAAAATCGTGAAAATCGTTTTTATTGCAAAAATGTGATTAAAAATAGTTATTTTATAGTACGAGTTAAAGACACTTTTCATTTTCGCATTAAAAACAACCAAAAAACAGATGTGGCTGTTTAGCATTATTAGACTTTGGCGCCAAATTTCAGAGCCAAGCAGCCATTTTGTCAGTTGTGGTTGAGTGGTCTGCGGAAACGCACGGAAGTTATATGCCATAGGGCCGTATCTCAAAATAATAAGTGTATATTAACTAAAATCTATATGCAAAAGTACCGTATTTCGGAATATGGTCCTTTTGCATAAAAATCGAAGTCAAGATACAACCATTATTTTATGTACAAAGGTAACACATTCCGAAATGTGGTACCTTGGCATGAGAAATTTTGTTGTTATTACATTGTGTGTATGTTCAAAAGTGTTATTTTTTAAATGCGTTTGTTTTGCACATAACTTTTACGAGAACTTTATCTTATTGCTTGGAGCTTAAGTGACACTTTTGAAATGCGTTTGCTTTGCTTATTAGTTTTACGTTAACTTCATGATATTGCTTGAATAATAAGTGTAATTTTTGAGATGCGTTAGTTTTGAACGTAACCTTTATGTGAACTCAAACATTATTGTTTAGGAAGTAAGTGTAGTTTTTGCGATGTGATTGTTTTGAATACGTTTTTTACGGGATTCTAATCGTACTGCTTAGAGTTTACGTAACATCACATTCAATGCGCCTATTTCATATAAGATCTACTCGATAATATAATTATAGTATTCATAAAGTTAAGGTGCAAAGTTTGTTTCAATGTAATGAAAAAGTTAAAACTTGTATTTAAAATCCTATTTTTCCTTCAAACATTTTAAAAAGCAAATAATGATGGTGTTTATTTACAGCGTGTATATTTGAAAAAACTAATTGCTTGTAATTACTTAGTTCCTACGAACTAAGACTACAGAATCCTACAGATCAGTCTCTACGTTAACAAAGAGGCAAACAAAGCAGATTTTGTTTGCCTCTTTCTCTTTCTTTTTTTTCTTCACTATACAATCATCTACTACAATTTCAGACCCAGAGGTCTGAAATTGTAATTGTATAGTGAGGAAATTATATGCCCAAAAACTCAAAGTTCCGCAAGCAAAGACAGAAGGTATTTTAAAGCTGATCCATCATCATCATTATCAACCAGTCCACTGTTGGACGTAGGTCTCTCCCAAGACGCGCCACTGAGCCCGGTCTTCAGCTCTTCTCATCCAGTTTTTGCCAGCTACACTCCCTAGATCGTCGCTCTATCTCGCCGGAGGCCGTCCTTCCTACACTACCTACACAATGCCTAAACGCAGTCTCCACTTCAGTATCAGTTTGCTCCAACGATTGTTGGTTCTTCGGATAACATGGCCAGCCCACTGCCACTTCAGCTTGCTAATTCTAAGAGCTATGTCGAACACCTTAGTTTTCTGACGAATAACATCATTCCGGATTAGATCTCTTAAAGAAATTCCGAGCATAGCTCTCTCCACAGCGCGCTGAGCGACTTTCAGCTTGTGGACCAGCCCCACTGTCAGCGTCCACGTTTCAGCAGCATAGGTCATAACGGGTAGGACGCACTGGTTGAAAACTTGGACGGACGATGGATGGACGACGAGAAGGCTTGAAGAAGTTTCCCAAACGCAGCCCAGCCCAGCTGTATTCTCCGGTTTAGCTCTTTCTCGAAGTTGTGTCTACCTAGCCGCAGCGTCTGCCCGAGGTAGACATACTCCTGCACAACTTCGAAAGGCATTCCAGTGATTGGCTCTGGGGTAATACGATCATTAATCATGATCTTTGTTTTATCCAAGTTCATGCCCAGGCCAATCCGTTGTGAGGAATCAGCAAGACTGTTCAGCATCTGTTGTAAAGCTGATTCGAAAGATGTAATACCAAAATATTACGAATCATTTATTATTATAAGTAATAATAAGTTTTAAAGTGTGTTGATGGTGTTTAGAAGCATTTATTTTGATAGAAATATTATTTGTTTTAATATTTTTTCTTGTGTATTCTATGCAGTGTTTTGTGAGAATTTATAACTTTTTGTTTTGTTTTGTAAGAAATTTTAACTTTTGAGACTGTTTAACATTTCTATTTCATATTTTCAGTAGAGCGTTTTATTACTAATTATTAATAGACTGAATAATAAACAATGGGATTTAGATTTATGCTACTAGGTACTGAAAACTGTCTAATAAACCTTATTTTTTTATGAAATGTGGTCATTTAACGATAATTTTTATTAACAAACACATAATTTTTTATATGCTAAAGTCACTTATCTGGTTTAATAAGACATTGGGTTAAAGTTACGGAAAAACTGAAAATGCACTTTAATTCTAATTAAAATTACGCGTCGATTGATAGGTGAAACATAGAAATGCAAAGAAAGACTTTCTCAGAAATTAAAAATAACCCTTTTGAAAACTTTGAATGTCTCTAGTGAAAAAAGTGAAATTTTGGAATGAGGTAGTTTAGCATTTAACCAGCGACATAATGAGCCGCGCACAGTTCGGATAGTCAAACTCTAAAGCAGTGCCTTATGTATATTTGCGAGCACACAGCAATCAAACACTTATAATTCCTAAGGCGCTACTCTTCTTCTTCTTTAAACACCTTAATGTAGAAATGTTTTCTTTAGAGTCACAAGATACAAACCATAAGAATAGCTGTGCTGAGTTTGGTACCAAACAAATCTGCCAAACCCATAAAAAATGGGATCTTAAACCACACTTTTGCAAAAGGTGTTGGTACTAAACTTACATTTAAGGTGACGGGTATAGCCAAATGCGTGTTTTTGGGGAAACCGAAAACTGTTTTCAGAAAAAGTGATAGCATGTGGAGTTGTGAAACTTATTATTTCCTATAACACATATATTGAACTAGTGTATTGTTACTCAAAAATTGTGCTCTTGGATATAGTTTACTTTTAAATGTAAGTTTAGTACCAACACCTTTTGCAAAAGTGTGGTTTAAGATCCCATTTTTTATGGGTTTGGCAGATTTGTTTGGTACCAAACTCAGCACAGCTATTCTTATGGTTCGTATCTTGTGACTCTAAAGAAAACATTTCTACATTAAGGTTTTTAAAGAAGAAGAAGAGTAGCGCCTTAGGAATTATAAGTGTTTGATTGCTGTGTGCTCGCAAATATACATAAGGCACTGCTTTAGAGTTTGACTATCCGAACTGTGCGCGGCTCATTATGTGTTTTGCGCCGTTGTCAGCATTTTTGTTGAAATTGAAATTGTGACGTTGCCACGCTGACTGTCTAGAGTTTAACCACCACGGCAAAAACTATGCCGTGTTACAAGTTTAACGTGTGTATAGATATAATAAATAAATAATAAACTTGGAAGTTATTGACATTTTTATTTATTATGAAAAATTTCACCCTACCCGTCGCCTTAAAAGTAAACTATATCCAAGAGCACAAATTTTGAGTAACAATACACTAGTTCAATATATGTGTTATAGGAAATAATAAGTTTCACAACTCCACATGCTATCACTTTTTCTGAAAACAGTTTTCGGTTTCCCCAAAAACACGCATTTGGCTATACCCGTCACCTTAAATAATAATATTGGTTGCTTACGTAGCTCATACATAAATAAATAATATATAAAATCTCAGCTAGGCTAAGCGTGAGAATATGAAAATTCGCGTGCTCAGCCTCTCCCATTCACTACACAACAAATGATAGAAATAAATAATTTATACTGACACTAATATGTTTTCTCGACCTTTCCAAGATAAATACCTAACTTGAATATATCTACGAATAAACTCAAGGATACATACGTTTATGTGTGACATATTCAAATTATAAAAACTATGTCAATTTTTAACAACGTAAAATGATAAGATTTCATTCCGATTGTATTATATTTGGGTGTTTCTCATTTTCTTTTTGAAAATTAATTCCCATTTAAAGTTGATTAAAATTTTATTGGTACTTTTTCAGTTATTCCTTAAAAATGTGTATTTAGACGTTTAAGTCACTTTTTCAAAGTACATATGTTATTGAGTCATAGACATCGGGGTCAAAAGTATTAGCACCTCCCTGTTTACGCAGTTTCCTTTAGAAAGCTCACACAAGCTCAATATACTAATGAAGACATCGACAATTAATGATGCGATGCGGACAGAACACTATCATTTATTTGGCGAGATTGCATCATTTTTGGGCCACCATCTTACATCATATAAATAAGGTTCAAAATAAACTATTAAATAAAGACTGAAGCTTTTAAGCATAAATATCCTATTAAAGCCGAGGTACGTTCGTTGTTTTATTGGTTTTTAAACATAAATCATATATTTAACAAGAAAATCAATTAACAGAACATAGCAATTTATTTACTAGATAAAGTATCGATTGGATCAGCTGTCAATCGATATCCGATGTGAAAAGTCGATAGAATGTTTCGTAAATTGCGTAGAGATAAGACTGATATCGATTTTGCAATTATGACATGTAACATATATCGATAAGTTTATTTCAAAATATCATGAACTATGAAATGCATAATTAGAATCGTGATAAGAAATTTTACTATCTATTAAAATAGATATATACATACTTGCTAAACGATAGATAAAATCTGTGCATACATTTTAGACAACTAATTATTACATTGTAATGAAGTTGTTATGTGTAATAAAATACATAATGGTTTGAATTCAAATTCCTTCTTATTAACGATGTAACTATTTAATTCAGATCAGTCTGTTACGAGTTTTAATATGATCTGATACATTTTATTATTTTACAATCTGTTTCTTATTCGCACAAAGTCAAGTTCCTTTTTTTTATTTGCAGTTCCTAATGGTCGTGGGAATATCACACATTACAAAATAATGTCCAATCGAAAAGTTATCTATATTTTATTGGAATTTATATTTTATTTCACATTTAAGTGGACATTTCCATAATTAAATTCTATCAGTCATCATAACGCACTAAACCTTGAGTATTACAATAATAAAATATTAAGTAATACAAGATATAGGTTCATTAATATTAATATCGCGCGAAACATCTGTTATATTTCGAAATGTATAAATGAATGTTATTATGATATATTTTATAGTAACACAATATATTAGCCGTCGTTTGGAGCCGATGTAAGGAAGAAACAGGTTTTTAAATAAAATTATACTTGTCGCTCTGTATCCGGTGCTATGCTTCTTCGCAATTTATAACACCTGCTTTCTTACTATAGGCTCAGATTGCTTTTTGTTTTTTTTGTATATGTTCTATGTAGCAAAAGGAACTAGCGATTTAATAGCTAGTTTTAGTTTCAGAAGATGAAATAAATGTATATATAATAGCAAGTTTCATATACTAACATTTTCTTTATCTTCTAATAATTGTTTCAAAAGTGATATCGATCTCACTTCAGCCTCTGAAGTGTTTAACTAAAACTTTAGATAATAAAGTGATGAATCATAAAATTGTGATATAACCTTTCATCAAAATATTGGGTGAGATGTTTCATAAACAAATTAAATATGTGCATGTATAAAGTTAATAGTTTAATATCATTTATTAACTTTTGATATCTATAGAGTTTTTTAATTTAATCCTACTTTATAAATCGTGTTATGAAACCTTTTATTTAACGCAAAACCAATCATAGACCTTATCTTCATCATCAATGTATATTGGCTTAGGTTGGCTTTACTACGATTCATAAAATGTTTACTGTGGTTTCCGCCAATTTGAGCGTCCAGGTTCAGTAAAATTACAAGACTCAATATTATAGCATTTAGGATTAGACTCCACATATCCGCATAGAATAACCTTCGGATTTTCATCATGAGCATCTTTTGATGACAGATTCACGCACGAACCTACGCACAATCCGAACGCGTCAAATATCAACCGGTAGATAAAAACCATTGGATGATGGCCATAAAAGGCGATTGGGTACTTTGTAGTGATGGCTGGCCCTAATAGCGTTCAGCTACCTGTTCTGCAGGATAATGAGTGGACTAACTGGAGCTTTGTGCTCAGGAATGTGACTTGGTACTATACCGCACTAGTTAGAAGACTTCCAACTTGATTAGAACGCGGATGTTCTATAGATTTTATTAATATGTTATATATGATTTATGAGTAATAAATGTGATCCAAAACATCTGATATATAATCAAAATTCTGCAAAGATATAGAAATATCTATCAAAATAGCATACATCGTTAGCTAAACAATTCTAAGCTAAACAAAACCTTAAAAATTCCATCCTTTACAAATCCAACTCTGCCATAAATTATTATTCCGTAGCCACCTCAGTCTACAATTTTCTGCAGTCAAACATATTTCATTAATGGTTTGTAACTAAATGGACAACAGAAGATGGAAGACTAGGAATTAAACAGGGAATTTACAGCCGATCCCAAGTTAAGTATAATCTTGTACCTGGTAATACAACCGCACTAGGAAATACCTCTAGCTCAATACTCCGCCCATCTAAACACGTCATGAACTTAAGATTACAGCTACATAATCGTGCTTAAACCGCTAGCTCACATTTGGCTAGTGAACTGAATATGTAGTCACAGGTAAAATGTTAATGGATTATTTCCTTAAATGGATGGTGAACTCAGCGGCTGCATGAGAAGCCGCCTCGCTATCAGCGGATTCAAGTTTGACAGAACAATTGCCTTCCCTTAATATTCATGGGATCTGTCAATTATTTTCTCGAAGATCATTGGCTTCATCGATTGAATTTAAAAACGGGCTGTTTTGATGTGCTTCATTAGATTAACGAGAGACCGTTTCTTGTACATGGTTTCTATTACTGCCATTATTTTTGCTTATCGCGATCTATTCCTGCGCATGGCGTGAGTGATATGATCAGTATAAAAATATCTGTTTTATCCATTTGTATGTGAGGTTCACGAAAAGGGCAATTGCGAAATAAATGTATCTTTATAAGATTACACCGGATTGATTGTTTGACAATCTTGTATTTCCATGATGCGGCTAATGTTTAATTTACGTCCATACCATGAAAAGATTCAATAAATCATAGTTCGATGCCGACATGAGATTTTACGAGATTCTGTGTCAACTCGCTTCCCGTTCCATAAATAAAAGATTATAGTCCAGTCAAAATAGACTAAAATTATGACTTCAGTTTGCATTAATTCCCAACAAGCTGGATTTTTGTGCAGGCCTTGAATACGTCATTATAAATGATATGTCAAAAGTCCCCATCGATCCCGCTTGTGCGTTGTTTTTTATTCGAGGTCAAAGGTCATAAATTTGCGTTTTTTGCATATATCTCTGAAAATACGAGAGCTATCGAAAAGTGGTTCAGGCAAAGTTTGTACATCGTAAAATTGTCTACAAAAATACCTCAACACTTTTCTTCTACAAAGCATCGCTTTCGAGATATAGTGACTTTAGACCGCAGGAAAATCGTCGAAGATGCTGCGTTTTTTTCATTTCAACCGTTTTATCTGCTTTATTGCCACAGAATAAACAGTATTTTTTTAAATTTACTGAACGGGGTGATGGGTTCGATTAATTAGTCCTCCTCCGAGGTAATGAATCGTCTTTTTGTCTCAAGAAATACTGTTTGTTCTGTGGCAATGAAGCAGATAAAACGGCTGAAATGAAAAAAACGCAACATTTTAGTAGATTTTTCTGCGGTTTTAAGTCACTATATCTCAAAAGCGATGCTTTGTAGAAGAAAGGTGTTGAGATATTTTTGTACACAATTTTACGATCTACAAACTTTGTCGGAACCATTTTTCGATAGCTCTCGTTTATGACTTTTAAACGCCAATTTATGACTTAAACCTGGGTATTTGCGTTTTTCGCGTATATCTCTGAAACAACGAGAGCTATCGAAAAATGGTTCCGAGAAGTTTGTAGATCGTAAAATTGTCTACAAAAATATCTCAACACTTTTCTTCTACAAAGCATCGCTTTTGAGATAAAGTGATTTTAAACCGCAGGAAAATCTACTAAAATTCTGCGTTTTTTTCATTTCAGCCGTTTTATCTCCTTCATTGCCATAGAACGAACAGTATTTCTTGAAACAAAAAGATGATTCATTACCTCGGAGGAGGACTAACCCATCGAACCCATCACCCCTTTCAGTAAATTTCAAGAAATACTGTTTGTTCTGTGGCAATGAAGCAGATAAAACGGCTGAAATGAAAAAAACGCAGCATCTTCGACGATTTTCCTGCGGTCTAAAGTCACTATATCTCAAAAGCGATGCTTTGTAGAAGAAAAGTGTTGAGGTATTTTTGTAGACAATTTTACGATCTACAAACTTTGCCTGAACCATTTTTCGATAGCTCTCGTTGTTTCAGAGATATACGCAAAAAACGCAAATTTATGACTTTTAACCTGGAATAAAAAACAACGCACAAGCGGGATCGATGGGGACTTTTGACATATCATTTGTAATGACGTATTCAAGGCCTGTACAAAAATCCAGCTTGTTGGGAATTAATGCAAGCTGGAATGTCTATTTTGACTGGACTATTATCCTAGGAGCCTATTACCGCTTTACGATGGTCAGTCATTATTCCCCTTTGACATTTGACTTCGTTTAGCATAAATTCTAGCAAACCTAAAATTGCATCTCCAAGATCTTTAGCCGCTGCAATATCAACTTTATCTTCAAATCTATTAGATACATTACTATCTATTTGTTTATGATAAATAGTATTAGAATCTTGGTATCCTGTATCTTTAGCTGCGTAGTCTGACAGATTGTTATCCGATACCCATAAAGAGGATCCACTGTGAACAAGATGTGTTACTTAGTAAAGTCGTGTTTCAAAAAATTATTGCTTGATGGCTCTATTTCCATACCGATACTGTAGTTAATTTAAATTATACTTATGACATAATTGTAATTTTTTTATACTTAATTAGCTTAAAGTTTTAATTGAAAGGACACCATATTAAACGTTTATTGAGTAGGTGTATAAAAGTTAACTATCCCTTATTGCCCTGGTTTTCATGTTGAACAACAAGGCCTAGTCGCCTTGTTGAAGTCGTAACATTATTTTACACCAGTTTACAACTATTTAAAGATGTAAGTGCAAAAAGCCAAGGATTTATTCCAAAGTTCGGTGGCATCGATCGCATCTCACTCGCGTGCCGATCGGATCTAATTTATAATGAGACGGGACCAGGTGATTCAGTGGGAGTGTCTGCGGCAAGCTTCTCTTAATCAAGTTTTAAGACAAAATGAGCTTTATTATCTTTTACGGTTTGGGCTTCACATTTTATGTAGCTCAATAACTGTATGTATACTCAGTAAATACCAAATGTATGCCGCTGCTGATTGTCTAGTCTGGCCAGTGTTTTTACACTCAAACATCACGCACTCATTTTAGTTTGCTTGAGTACCACTTCTTCTAATTGTCTTCGGTGGAAAATCTTTCTTGAACTATGATTTAATCTACATATGTTGAGAGTGTCCGTAGAAAATAGCGTGATACAATGCTTGTGTTTCTGTGGAATATGTTTGGAAGGCTTTCTGAACCGCCTTGTAGGATATTTGTTTTGTAATGATGTTTCAGCTTTTATGTTGTGTTTTTTGCAAACTACTATGCTTCTTCGTCTAAAAGAGTGGATTGATATAGGTTGATGATGATGATGCTTCTTCATAAATAATACTTGACACTTTGATTTGATTTTTTTTATTAGTAACTATTACTCTTCTCTACCTTTTATTTTCTTACGACAATGCTTGATTTTTATAAAGCGTTCTATTTTGTTACTTCACAGCATCTACTTAAGTATTTTCTAAATTCATTATTGAACTCACATAAATCACTGGCGCGAACATGTTCATTTACATCAGTCATCTCATCTCACGTTCATCCTGACCCGCTGATCTTTAAGTTATTACGCAAAATGCAAATCGAGGATGCACCTTTATGTAAACACTTTCACGTCCCGGCCGACTAATATCTGTTTAAGTATAGGAAAATTATGGGAAATCGTGACGAAATTCAATTTCAAAGTATTCATTATGCCGTAAGAAATAGCATTGTTAAGAGGCAATTTAGTTTTGTAAGGTTTAAATAACTATGCTGCAGATGAGCAGGATATTTAATAGATTGGAGTCGTAATAAAAGCCTACCGTGAGCACATTGATTGTGTTGGCCAACCAAGCCATAATTCCAGTAAGGTATTGTCCAAAGCTTTGAATTTGGACATTCAATTTGATCTGAAACTATATCAATGTCTTACGCTGACTTTTCGTATTTGAGGAATTTGGTTATTGTTACAGCCACTCCTGTGTACACTTAAGTAGATTACAAAACCTTAGATAGTTATATTACAAAACAAATAATTGGAAATTTCTCAATGGCTAGTTTCCCTACACAAAATCGACGAGCTATAAGCCGTAATCTGTACCTGTAAGCTCAAAGATACGTTTAATAGCTTCAAGAATTTACGCAGTCTGTCGCATGATAGCATCTATCGAGTCGATGAGGCTTCTCGATGGAACTTACTGCCTACAAGTATCGATAACCCTACTTTGTGTCTAGGCTGCATATTTACTTGCAACTTTACCCATTGTTAGGCATTTTCTATTTGTCAGCGCTATCTAAAACTCATTACGATGAACTGATAAGATTCATTGTTGAAAAATGCAGTCGTGGCTGCAAGCTTCTTACGAAACTTTAGTCTCCGAAGAACCTATTTATGTCACAGTATAAAGATGGAAAATGGGACTGTATTCTCACAGTTTAGGGCATGTTTTCATTTGTTATAGTTCAAGTCTTTCACACCTTCTACACTTGTTCGAGAAATTGTATATCGAGCTTAATTCGAAAAGATCTTAAAGCGCTTGAGAACCTTGTTACTTCAGACATTGCGCTGCTCAATTTGATCATAGATTGTTTAATGTTCTAATACTAAATGCCAAGCTACTCTGCCATCCTTATATTCTATTGCTGACTTCAATCTCATCAACTTCGTTTTTGTGAGTTTTAAATTTACTCTTTGAATTACAAGATACGACCGTTGTCCGTTTAAACTATTCCATAATCAAACTGTACTCATTATGCCAGCTCATTGACTATCATTTTATTTTTGTCTCGTCATACTTTAATGGTGCCATTGCACATCGAGTGTTATGCTTGTTGGCATAAATAAACTAAATTAAGAGAACAACACGCTCGCTCGCATAAACCTGCCTTCAAACGACGTGCTATATTACTTAAAGGTTGTGTTCATTATTGACAATGCCAGCTTTAATGTTTGCATGAACACTAAACTAAAGCTCAACAAGTATTTCATACTTCTTAGTGTAGGCCTCGGCTTTTGAACGTCACAATGTTACAATGTATTCGTGTTCGCGTGAATTATTTTAAAGCTTCGTTTTCTAATAAACATCAACTGTCCCACGGGCTGTATAGTTTACCAAAGACCATCACCGTCATCATTTGCAGTTGTATTCCGCATTGGTGAGTTTTCTTTAACCATTTCTTTAAGATTTTCAACACTAATGGTTCGGTTTTCATTCCTCTTTACAATGTTATCCTGCTATCTTTGTCATATTTTTAGTTGGTGGATGAATGTTGTCCTAGTTATTTGTAGTTTTCTTTTTGAGTTTTCAGCGTGTTGGATCTTGGTATCTTACTATCTTTCACATTGCAGCAGTCTATGTCGGCAACCGCATTTTCCAAAAGCACAATGGATTCATGCGCGTGTGGGCTATTACAATAAAGCATCGATCATCTCTGCAAGAACAATCATCGCCGTTAGCAAAGTAAATCGAGGGGTGGATGCGGAAGATGCGATTCCATTGATATAACGGACCTTCTCTTCTAGAACATTTAGTTTTGAAATAAGGTCTTCAGTAGATATAATAAACGAAATTTTATCCGTGTGAAAGATAATATAACCAGAGATGAAGTCAGTAATTCTCTGAAATTTAACATGTGAAAATTCATAACATTATTATAGGATTCAATTAAATGAACGCGAAAATACCTGATATTTTTTGTTTGTTTTGTAGAAATTTTGTTCGTAATCTTAAATCCGCTCAGATTTCTGTACACCCTGTATAAAACTGTTACACTGGACGTCTGATTTAAAAGACATTCTTTGAATTGTGGGCTACAGCTATTCCGGGCGGGACGCTGTGTAAAAGCTAGTCGTTTTAAACAATAGCCAATGGTAATTGCTATTCTCAACACAATGTGAATACCAAACTAAATTATACCTTGATTTTTTATTGTGAACTATGTTTTTGACCAAATTGAATAAGCGCTTAAGCAATACTGAGTTCCGTGTTTGGCTTGACCGAAATATCTAATCATTTTTTAATGAAGATAATTTGATTTAAACCCGTTAATTCAATTGTTTTGCGTATTATATAAATGCCATACTGTGTACCATATAAGGTACAATGATTTTAAGTACAAAGTTTTTAGATATACCAACGATTATTAAAAAGAGCAATGGATGTGATCGTAACTTCACTTTAATAGGATTAGTGCAATGGTTGTTAAGGTGGCCCACTGGTAATACTGTTAAAGGTATGCTTGATCAACAGTAACCTTAATCGGTGATTTACTCGAATCACTTTTGTATTTATTGTTTTAAGTTCATCCAAAGAGCTATTGCGTTCTTACATCTAGATAGTACCTATTTACTTTTCAGAAATAGAACTGATGGCTTGATGTGTACGAGAGCTTGTATCAAAATTTGTGGTTTCTGGTCCCCACAGGAGTACCAGTGTGAGATCAACACTATTATGTTGATATTCAACTGTTTGCAAATCCTTATTTATACTATTTATACTTTATTGTACACATAGAGACACAAACATTTAAATTGAAAAATATATACAAAGGCGAGCTTAACCCTAATAGAGTTTTCTACCAGCAAACCTTAGAGGATAGAGAGAGCTGATTGTTAAAGTGGGTAAAGGTGTATACAAAATGAAAAAAAAAATGAAATAATTAAATTTTATAACTAACATACAAATATACATAAAATTAAGCTAAATAAATAGATAAAATACATACAAATATACATACTATTAGATACAAAGATACATACGATAAAATATAAGTACTAAATACATACAATAATAACATATTATAAGGAAAGATAGTGCTCTTTAACTCTATGCTTAAAAATACCAAGTGATGGACTTGCTCGAATAGAATGGGGAAGAGTATTCCAAAGCTTTACCGCGCGAGCTGTGAAGGAGTCACCATAACGACTGGTGGAGTAGGAGGGAGTTTTAAGGAGTAAGGATTTGGAAGTTCTACAAAGCTCTTCACGAGGAACTAGAAAAACAAAGCGCTCACGGAGGTAAGAAGGAGAAAGAGGGTTATACAAAACGTTAAAAAGAAAAGAAAGAACGTGGAAATCCCGTCTGCGACGAATAGGAAGCCACTTTAACTGAGATCTGAATTCTGAAACGTGGTCAAACTTGCGCAGACCAAAGATAAAGCGGATACAGAGATTTTGAAGACGTTCCAGTTTGTTCAATAATTCTTCCGTGACATCAAGGAAGCAGACATCGGCATAGTCTAGAAGAGGAAGCATAAGGGTTTGAGCAAGAGTAGTTTTCGTTTTGAAGGGTAGGAACTTTTGGAGACGCTTGAGGGATTGGAACGTATAATTGACCCGCTGACTTATAGCGTTAACATGATTTGTCCACGAAAGCTGACTGTCAAAAATCACACCTAAATTTTTGGCATTGGTAGAAAAACAGATGGGAATGCCATCATAGCTAACCGAAGGAACAGTTGATCGATTTACCAAGTGTAACATATAAGGGCTCCCGAAAATGATAGACTGAGACTTGAGAGGGTTGACTAAAAGGCCAAAATCTTTAGCCCAAGAAGAAATAGAGATAAGATCACAGTTAATACGATGGATTCCTTCAGAAATCTCATCAGCTTTGAACTGACAATAAATTTGAAGGTCGTCCGCGTAAAGATGAAACTGCGTGGACAGAACTTGCGTGATAGAATTAATAAAAACTGAGAAGAGAAGGGGAGAAAGAACCCCACCTTGAGGCACACCAGCAACAATGTCGCACCAGTCCGAGCAAGAATCATCTGAGCGAACACACTGAGAGCGACCGGTCAGGTACGAACCAAACCAAGAGATCACTAAGGGGGAGATATTGAGGGAAGAAAGAACGGCAAGGAGGATATCATAGTCGATAGAATTAAAGGCACTACTGAAATCTAAAAGTACTAGGACAGTAAGGAGTTTGTTGTCCATACCCCAGCGAATGTCATCAGAAACTTTAGTTAGTGCACTCACAGTACTGTGGCCTGGGCGAAAACCGGACTGATATGGACTCAGCAAGAAATTTTTGGAGAGAAATAAAGAAAGTTGATTGTGAACTGCATGTTCCAAGATTTTAGACATGACTGGTAAGATAGAGATTGGCCGAAGTTGTGAAATAGCAGAAGGATTAGATACCTTAGGGAGGGGGATGACGAAGGCTTTTTTCCAAATGGAAGGAAAGGTGCTAGTATTAAAAGAATAATTTATGATATGAGTGATACAAGATATGACCTCAAAAGATATGAGTTGAAGCATTTGGATATGGATTCCATCAAAACCTACGGCTTTGGTGGAAATGGACTTCAAAAGTTTCAATACCTCACCCTCAGTTATCTCAACAAGTTCAAAAGAAGAACAATCAGGCTTAGGTAGGTTAGATAAGTAGTTAAGCGTAGAAAATTTAACCCTATGATCTAAACAAAGAGGAGATTTAGAGAAAGCAGAGTTGATAATGTTTAGATCAAAGGAAATATGGGCATCATTTGACATTTTACCTAAGCCGATGGAATTCAGAAACTTCCACATTTGAACTGGGCTACTATTCTGAATAGAATCATGTATGTGGAGTTTTTTAGCATCTCGACACATTTTACTGCAGCGATTGCGAAGCTTCTTATATGCTGCCAAGTTTACTTCAGAGGAACATTTTCTATACACTCTCTTTGCTTTGTCTCGCTTAGACATCATTACTTTAATAGGGTTTGTCAACCAAGGAGCAGGTTTGTGTTTGATCGTGACGCGTTTCAATGGAGCATGAATGTCAAAGAGGTCAGTGATAATTGAATTCAATGCCGACACTTTGTCATCAATACAACCAGCATTAATCACCGGTGACCAGTCAACACTACCAGCGTCCGATTTCAAGCGATTCAAGTTAATATCCTTAAAACTGCGAAGCAAAAGAGTTTTAGGCTTACGCCTAGGGCAGCGTATTTTATAAGAGAGAAAGAGAAGGTCATGGTAAGAAAAAGATGATGGTAACTGACCGTACGTAGCCACCCGTTCAACGTCGGAAACAAGGATAAGATCGAGGAGCGAGGGAGTGGCGTGAGGAGCATGATGTGTGGCAGAGAGAGGGAGGATATGCATGTTAACAGAGGTTACTAAGGAACGCAGCTTATTAGCTCGTGTATCATTTTTTATCAAGCAAGTATTAAAGTCACCAAGAATGATCAAGTGATCATAAAGGGATGAAAAGGCTTCAAGTTTAGTTTCAAGAGAGTTGAAATAATCGATATTGGCTGAGGGGGGATAATAAACACCTAGTAAAACCTTGGTGTGGTTGACAGTGATTTCAAGAAAAAGATGTTCAGCAAAATTAGAATACTCACTGGGCGAAAGATCAATTATGTTTGAAGGGATATCAGCTCGAAGATAAATGGCCACACCACCACACCCCTTACCCACTCTATCATTTCTAATAAGTCTAAAACCTGGCAAAGGGTATTGAGTGGAAGGTAAAGCAGGCTTGAGAAACGATTCAGAAACCAATACAGCGTCAATTAAGTTACTATCAAAGGAGGATAAAATATCTTCAAAGTGAGCAGGGATACTTTGAGCGTTGATATGAATGATGTTAAGAAGTTTAGGATAGGCAGAAAACTTAGTTTCCAGCTGGTCATGTAGATGGACAGAGTCATCACTGAAAGCACTTGCATAATCGTTATCTGAAGAGCACGAAGAAGAGCAAGAAAAAAAACTATCTTCAAATACAATATTATCCATAATAAATAATTAAATATATAGTTATAACAATAAACTAAATAAACACACAAAGTATATTAATTATGTATATATAGGTAAATGAAATATATTATTATATATTCAGACTTTACAAGGCGGCAAAAAAAGGCCTCCTACACTCACCAGTTTGCCGGGAAGAAAACACTGCATACGAAAATAGTACTTTAGGTAAAGAAAAACACATTACAAGTCATAGTAAGGTAGACAGTCTTAAAAAAAAAAAAAAAAATCGATACACAATAATCTTAAACCATGCAAGAAAAATAAGCGGCTTCATTTAATTAATAAGGCTAATTTTTGAAATAAACTAATCTAGGATAAATCACTAGTAGGTATTGCTTGCTAAAAAGATTCATTTTTGATTGATTGAATTGTCTGTGACAGCAAAATAAACAAAAACAAGAAGATGAAGACGTGAAACGTCACAATGCATGCCGTTTCCCGACTGTCACACACAACAAAATACAAACAAAGATCCGAGAATTTCCTACCTTATTTGTGATTATAAAAATAGAAAAAAAAACACAGAAAACTGCCCTACGTACTATGTAATGCTACAAAATTATGAAGTTCATAACGACTAAGCCAAAGTACTGGCCGCTCACTTAGCTCCACGCCTGGTTTTGGATTCAACCTTTCCGGCTTTCTCCGAAGCGAGCGTGGAGGATTTCCCTTTACTCTGGGCCGGGCCAGGAATCCTTTTCTCCAACACAGACTGTGCGGCAACATGCACGGATAGCAGTGGTTTCAGCTCGGCCATACTTTCAATCCTCAAGCGTTTCTTGTCAGGCAACAGAATGACAATCTTGCCTTCAGAAGTCCAACACTGCTTTATACCGAAGTGTTTACGAGCTGCAGTGAAAACTTCATGTCTTGACTTCGTCAAGAACTCAGACACAGTGATCCCGGTGCCTTTAAGGGAGGTCTTAGCATTCCAAACCAAACTACGGTCCTTGAAGCTGGCAAAGCGTACCATGACTGGACGCGGTCTACTAGCGTCAGTCCCCAGGCGGTGGCATGCAGATAGATGCTCATCGATGAAATCTGACATTTTAAATTGGTCGTTTAATATTTTGACTATCAAGTTACCAACCGTTGAGTCATTGGTTTCTGGAATGCCATGGAAAAGGAGCACCTTTCTGCGTGAAATCATCTCTTGACGGTCCATGCCCTGAACCAGAAGTTCCAACTGTGATCTCATCATGCCCAGTGTTTTCCATACAAGTGATTTGAAATCAGCAAACTCACGTGACAGTGTATCCAGGTCCTTATGAGCAATAGGGTCAATGCTGGAGAACTTCTTCAGATCCATCTCATACTGATGCATTCTCGCATCAAAGGTGCCAGCAAGCTCCTCCATGTTAGATGACATCTTTGTATAGAGATCCATATTTGTGTAAAATGCAGTGTTTTGGGTGATTGGAGAGGAAATAGTTATACTGGTGAGTGGGGGAGGGTTTCTACTTTAGTTATAGAGAATCTTAGGCATAAATATTAACTTTAATATATATAAAATTAATAAATTAGCTAAAGCTCAAATTGATTTATGTTTACACTCAAACTACCCACATCGAAAAAGTCCTTCCTTGTTGTTTTATCCGTTTTAATTAAAACATTCATTTGTTTATGACATCTTCGTGCGTGTCAGGTATGGATGGGCGGAGAGTATACACCCAATCTACCCATTTGGGTATATACCTGGGTCATTGGGTGCATTGAGGGTATATACCCGTATGCACCCATTTGGGTGGGTGCATTCAATTTCGATTTTCAAGAACAAAAAAAATAAAAACAAAGTATGCAAATCTGTTCTAACCATTATTTCCTACGAAAAGTGCCTTATAACATTTTTGGATTAAACGTATATTTTGAAAGTTATTACAGATTTAGTATTTTTTTTGTATGGACATCAATGTTCAAGTAGCTTTGTATTCGAATATTGATCTTTTCGTGACTGATAAAATAGCTTTTCTTGAAGTGGTACTTTGAATCATTTAAATTTGAAGAGAATTGATATCGACCAAGCACCCAACGATCGAATATGATCGTTCATCCGGATTTTCGTATTATCCAATGGGATATTACACAGCCACAGCCAATCAATGTTGCTGAAATCCCTCTCAAAGTTGTGTAGGATCTGTCTACCTTGCACTGTGTGCTAAATGACCCGAAAATCAGACATCGCTTTTTTATTTTCTTAATCGAAAGCATAAGCCATTTACTGGCTTATGCTTGAATTTTGGGAGTTCCCAAAGTTCAATTCATTTCTGATTTTCTGAAATTTCTCGAGCTATGATTTCTGTTTTTTTCTATGATTTTATAGAATTCCCTAATAAAAGTAACTTTTATGGAAATAATGTTTTTAAGTTTCAGTTATGGCATGCTAGAAAATCAACTAACTGCTATTTTCGATATCATATGACATGTTTCTAGATGAGGCATAACAAATATTCTTCTTTCGTGTCAACATTCCTTCAAATTGAATCCGCCCAGAAGGTTGCAAATACTATGACAGATACCGTAGCGGAGATCAAGTCGGCCTCAGTACATGTAGAGGGGCAGTTCATTAGGTGCTGCATGGTTCGGGGAGCAGCACCGCAGTCACACTGCACTTGAGACTGGTTTAACATTCCCCACTTACACAGGTTAGTTTTACACCGACCCACTTGAGCTCGCAACCTGTTAAGAGATTTCCAAATAGCATATGGTAAATCATCTTTAGGCGGTAAGTGCTCTTCAGGATCCAAGAAGTCTGAGGGAGGTGGCCATTTACTCTTCCACAAATCCAGTCTGTTCTCAAGGGGGTGACCCTGCAACGTCAAAGTGCACCTCAGGAAACTCTTGCGACTTTTGAGCCTACTCGGAACCACATTATAGCCATGTAGAGGATGTCGGGGGTCGGATTCCTGCTTACGCTTCTCATTCGAGCAGGCAACCTCCATTCTAATACTTAGAGGAGCTATGCGTGCCAGAGGGTATAGAAGATTAAGAGGCGGCGGTTTTAGGCAACCCGTTATGATTCTGCAGGTGACATTTAGAGCAACATCCACGGCGCATGAAAACGCACTCTGATGAAATACAGTACCGGTAAACTTACCAGCGGAGTAGTTGAGTGCAAGACCCGTAGTACGTAACACATGCGGAGCGGCCCCCCAACGTGTTGATGTTAGGCGGCGAAGAAGATTGTTCCTTGTACTGACTTTTTCTTTGGTCTTTTGGCAATGATCCTTGAACATGAGGGCTCGATCCAGGGTGACACCCATATTACACACCCGTATTTTGGTTTTGTTGAGTGTTCTATAGGTACGCCGTCCGTGATATGTTAAGGGTTCGTCTAGCTATGATGATTATGGAGATGGAACGCACAGGAGGAAGTCTTTGATGGATTTGAGTTATCGAACTTGAAAGTAATATTGTGGTGAAAGAATTAGCCAGCCTAGGACACTGCGTTACCGTGCCCTATCTGTTTCCGGGATGCGCCACGAGGAGGCTTATTTCGTGCACCCAAACATTATTTTATAACAAATATTATCATTATACTTTCGATTACGCAAGACAAAAAATACTATGTCTGATTTTTATCTAGGCCATGTTTTTAATCAATGTATTCTGCCCATACTCACCTATGGCTCCGAGACATGGCCAAGGAATACATGCATAAGATCAGAGTTGCGCAACGGGCAATGGAGCAAGCCATGCAAGGAATAACACTTCTAGACCACATACCGAATACAGAAATCCAACGTCGCACAAAAGTTGTGGACGTAGGTTCGCGAATCGCGAAGCTGAAGTGGTAAGTGGAGATAGGCGGGCCACTTAGCAAGAAGAGACGATGGAATGTGGAGTAAGGCGATAACGGAATGGTCGCCAAGGGATGCTCGTAGACTAAGAGGCAGACCTACAGCTCGATGGTCCTAAGACATTTATGAACGAGCCGGGAATCAGTGGATGAGAGTCGCGACGCAAGGGACCGTAACGAATGGCATAGTAAAGAGGAGGCCTAAACTCAGCAGTTCGTTGGCAACTGAAATGATGATGGTGATGTCTGCTTTTTGAGTCGTTTTGCACACTCAGATGCTGCAACTAGGTAGACACAACTTTGAGTAATAGGTCAGCCAGAGAATTCAGCTGGGCTGTACTGCTTTTGGGAAACTTCGTCAAGTTTTCTTGTCGCCCATTCCTCAGTGTTTAAAAATGAAAGTTTTATGTTGACACACAATGTTTTTCAAATATGTTATGTATCGATACGTTTACGAGTCACATTTAATCGTGCTTGAACGTTTGTTGCTGAAACGTAGACACTGACAGTAGAATTCACAAATCCACACCTGAAGATGCGATTGTGATAAACAAACGCAATAAACTTTAATTTTTTCACACTCAGTGAAATACGACGCATCATCCATCGCATGTCGTTCCATTTTGGCAAAGGGCGTCCTACAATTCGCTTGTCTTTTATTTTTTACCTGTGACTATTCTGTCATTGTTACCTACTGCTTGTTAAAATAGTAGGTTATGTTAAACTGAGTAATTTTATAAAATAGTCTTAAAAAAAACCTACTTTTAGCAGTGGAATGGTTTACATTGATGACGATGAGGATAATTTCAAACTGGTGACTATAGGAGGCACTCAGGTATAGTAGGCTCATAATCAAAACCTCAAATTGCTTTCGAGATTACAGTTCAAGATCCTCAAATCTAATTTAGTATTGCAAACTACTATTTCTGACACTTTTGATGGTTGGCCGTTAACAATTCTCCTCTAACTTTAATGATTAAAAGTGTTATTTATAGAAAATCTATTTTACCAGTCGTTAAAAGTTCAATGTTTGAATAAAAAGCTACTTAAACATTGATTTCCATACAAAAAAATACTAAATCTATAATAACTTTGAAAATATACGTTTAATCAAAAAATGTTATAAGGTACTTTTTGTAGGAAATGATGGTTAGAACAGATTTGCATACTTTGTTTATAACAATTTTTTTCTTGAAAATGAAAATTGAATGCACCCACCAAATGGGTGCATACGGGTATATACCGGGTGCATAAATGGGAATATACCCAGTACTGGGTAAATATACGGGTGCGTGCCCATCCATAGCAGGACATATAATAAACATGTGGTGTACATGCACTTTGTCGTACGGACCGCCAGGGGGCAAACTTGTCGGATTTACACAACTTGTAAGAACCCTTTCAAATGCAAATACTGAGCCGTGACATATTAATGTTAGACTGCCAAGTGCCATGACATTACAAGGTATTAATAATTTAACAGAATTATACCATGGAATGTATAGTAAAAACGGAAAGAGGAATTCAGCGTATTATTGCGTTTAATAAATGTTTTTGAACATCTAATATATTTTAATCGTAGCGAACATAACGCATAGTCTCAAACAAAGTTGTTTTTTTGAGAACATGATTGCTAAGATACTTACTTTCTTTTGAAACATATAGTAACAAACCGAATAAACTCCAGGCAGGACTTTGTTTGTCAACTCATAAATTATCAGGTCTGATTAGTTGGAGCCAAAGTTTTAAGTCGTAAACGCAGAAGTACTATACCAACTGAGCAGTAACACAACGCATCGTAAAATGTAAATATACTGCAAACACTTTACTCGTAAGTCCGTATGTATGACTTCATATTACACTTCCAAAGTTCAATTTCAATTTATAAAACTAATTTAAAACCAAAAAGCAGATCCTCCGGTTCATACTAAGAATAGAAACTTATATCTTCGCGTTGCACTATCTTTATTTATTGGCAGCTCCGCCCCCCGATCGAAGTACTTTTACGTTTCTTATGATTTACTCCTTAAGATAATGTCTATCGTTATAAAGCTACTTTTTGCTATGAAATACGCGGACGAGCGTCCGTTGATCGTTCTTCTAGCTATGAGGTAATCTATAAGCTAGTAATTGGAATTTAATCTCGAGTTCTATAACAGCTTCCGATTCTACTTTGCTTGGTTATTAAACTGATTTAATTTTCTCCAAGTGTATGCTAACTACTTCCGCAGCATCACTTGGTAGTTACGAGCATGAGTTATTATTTTCAATTTACGCTTGATTTATCTACACCTACTTTGTATAGTAAAAACTATGTCTATCCTAGCTTGTTTCCTTCTTCTAAGCTTTTCAATAATGCCGTGTTACTTAAATGTATCCAATTGTTATCATACATACAATACAACTAATTACTCCAACTTTTTGTTTCGACAACTTACCAAAATTTCTAATTAAGACACTATATTTTTTGGGACGAAACTCGAACCTGTAAATTTTGGTTGTCATTAACCACATTCAACTTTCCTGATGTACATTATGATGTATTTACTTAGTTTAGCTTAATTTAAAGCTTATCCAAAATTTTGTGGTGGGATTTTACTTTAGTTTAACTTAAGCCTTATCCAACTCTTACAACCCTGTCTCAGCCTAGTCGGCTATACCCACTATGTATCCAGAAAGGCAAAGTCAATACGAAACTCACTAAACTTTCTTTGAAAGCATGTTTGTTTATTTATGTTTTGTTTGTTGCAGTGAGATGGCGCGATGGAGAGCGCCGCAGTATGGCAGATGGCTCATCGTGTTTGGTATACTTCACCTGGCCACGGCTACGCCTGGTATGTATATGTTTTGTACTATTTTCCAAAATGTCTACAGTATTCGTTCTGTAACCTTTAGTTTTAAAATTACGATTAATGTCTTGACCAACCTTGTGTATTTTTCTTGTGTATTCAGTACTTTAACTTTTGGCGGCTACTATTAAATCTTTACCACTTGTTGAAAGTTACTAATTTTGAACATTAATAGACTGAAAAAAGATTGCATACTTATATGCATATTACTATAGTTTGATCATTTATAGGCGTACAGAACAAAATTTTCCAACAATTATTTCACAAATACACGATTTACTAAATTCCAGATAAACATGTATCTTGTTAGCTCCTGTATTGACTGCAAATGGCCTGAGCAGCTATTTATCACTAGCATTTACATCGGAATAGTGAAACTGAATTCCCATGCAAAATGCAAATTGGGTTTTATTTACTTTTATTGTCGTAGTTTGCCCTTATTTATCTAGAGAGACATTTTCTAAATGTTTATCGCGTGCTTTCATTGCATTTATAGTTTAGATACTGTAGTAATGAACGGTAGCATTACTTCAAAGCTCATTTCTTGTTAACTTCAAACGACTAAAATTGTTGGTTCTGTCGCAATACTCTTAGTAGTAAAGCTTTTTATGAAAGAACTTGCTAAAAGAATACTACCACCGTAGATATTATTAGTAAATGTGACTTAAGTACCTAATACGTCTTAAGTTGATGATATTGGATATGCGTTTTTATTAAAGAAGCTAGATCTCTTGCTTCAGAAAAACCGTAATAAGAGATCTTTAAATAGTTTATTATACTTTTTGTACCATATAAGTTATGACAAGTAACAAGTACTATTTATTAATACGTGTTTTTATTATTGTTTCACACTGAGTCATCTTTTCTATTGTGTATTACAATCGTGTATTGATTCGTTTGTCTGCACAATCGTTGATTTGATCTTGTTACTGTTTCATCACGAAAATTACTTTCTTGTTCAATTGTTTGTTTAAATTGTCTGCATCTATTGTTTTATCTAAATCAATAAGCTCGTTATGTTCCACATTATTAAATTTAATATTATCAGCTGCACCTACTAGGAAACCTAAATCTTATTCAAAATTATGTTGTCCCGGTAGTGTTACATCATCTCATTAATAAATATCTAAGATTACAGGTATCATATTTGATCAATGAAGCTAATGATCTGTACAACTCAAGCTTATAACGAGATTTTTATTTATTATCGAAACAAGTCAGAGCTTTCTAGTTATAACAGGTGCATATAAGGTTGACGTTGTTACTTTTAAGGAAATCTAGCTTAAATATCTGCTTATTAGGTGCATTCGCACTAATTAATGGACTCTCGAGTTTATCTATAGCGAATAGTTCGATCGCTTATAACTTCTCAATTGATAGTTTCCCAGGCGCACCTATAGACTGGAATTTAGCTTAGTTCTAGTTAATTAGAATAATGTTTGTATTCTCACTTTGCTGTGTTGTACTGCTTATCGAAAATTTGATACCTTTGATAGCAATATTAAACTTAATTGCAAATGATAATAAATCCGCACCTGAAAAGCAATATTTCGTTGTTTCTACCGTATTTGTCGCCTTCTTATCTGATAACGGATTCGAGTGCTCTATCCAGAATCTGGATAAGATATGACAAGGTAAAATGCAAATGAACCGATTCCTATTTCCTACAAGTTATCTCGAATCTAGGTGTGCGAATCAGCTCTATAAATCTCATATTTCAAAACCAGTAAGCTCTATAGAAATATCTTCTATAGATTATAAACATAAATATATTAGTTTTATGACTAAAATCATCCTTTACAACTCCGTTATTTATAATTTTCGTAAAGCTAAGCAACAAACGTTTTATGGTGCACTTCATCCAAGTCTTACCGTTAACAACTTATAGCTTTGGAAGTTTAATGTGAATAGTTAAATGGATTATCTTTACATCACGCGTTAGGGCTTAGCTACACGTTACGGAAGTTCGTCGCATTCATAATAAAATATCTATCGATATCTGTATAATTAGCTATCGACTAGTCAGTACTATTTTATACTTCGATATTTACGATAAGCGCGGGGTCGCGGGGCATTGATTTGAAATTAATTAGATACCTACCTAGATACTAGGAGTCCCTTATAATGCTGCCATAAAGCACTGCATTATCGTATAGTAGGTACATAGATTCTTTCCCTGTTTCGAGGAACAAGTCAAATTGACGAGTCTCCTGGTTACTATAAACCTGATTTATTTCAATGATTTCAGTTTAATTTTTTTTTGCAGCATAGCCGTGTTCATTATCTGGAAGTCTGATAGGACTAGGTTGAGTGTCGTCGGCTTTTTACCTATCCGTGGTGTAAAAAAATTCAAACTAGTTTTGATGTATCTAACTTCAAACCTCAGTATACCAAAAACTCAAATGAGTTCTGATATTCTGAATTCATACCTCAGTATGCCACAGACATTACGTAATTGTATTTTTAATTCAGTACATTATTATTATAGCCCTGTGTTTTATTCTAAGGTCACAGATTATATAATGACATGCTTTCGTTAAGGTTTGCTAACGTATAATGGGACATAGTGTGAGAATTTTTATTCGTATCGCATATACAAACTATGAGGTCTATGCATTACTTCATTGGAATTTTAACATCCGTGGTGTGTTCAAAGTGTTCGAACTAGAAGAAAAGTTATATTCTGTGACGAGAAGCAATAAATAAAGGGCTTGGGGTAATAAATTATAAGTGCTGTGTAAGTCGATAGGTAATCAAGTTATTATTCAGTTCGGAGATTGATATATAAGCATTTGAGTATCATAATTTGATAAATGACAAATTGTTGTGGGTTGCTTACTGTTTATTGGGAGCGTTTTGTAGAATTATATAATTTGACTGATCCAAAAAATACCTGGTAGGTATAGTTTAAGTGCTAAAAATTTCATCAAAATTTATCGCATCAAGATAACTAGAAAATATGTTTTATGTTTCATTTTTCTTTATAAAATACAGATGTTTTCGTACTTTCACAAATACCTTTAACTTTAAATAACATAGAACTATCGACATACGTAACTGAATAATTTCAACATAAGAATAGCAAAAGGAAACTAAATACTGGGTGAGCCAAAACAAGTAAGAAATCCTGAACCGCGATTTTTGAAACGAAATTGACGTAGGAAAGGGGGCTACATTACTCAACTTTAAAACAAATGACAGCTGACTTTACGATTGACCGACTTAACTGATATATATTTCAAATAAACACTTGACACTTGTAGAATTGCATGTCGTATTGACGGGCAGAAGCCATGTAAAAAAAAAGAAGAAAATGAAATAATAAGTAATTTGTATTTTGGGTAAATTAGGTTGGTTCATTTTGTAAAAAAAATGATTGCAATACTTAATATCTTAAACATCTATAGGTTTTAGGGTTAAAAAGAATGATTGTTTTTAGTTTTACAAACTAGTTTGCGGATACCCTGTACGGTCGGCTGCTAGGTTAATTAGTCGCAAGGCTTAACGAAGCTGAGTGTCTGCACCTGTCGTTGCGTTTATTTATGGACCCTTTAACTTTACGTAAAACTATTCTTAGATACCTACTCTAAGTTTACTAGAGATGTATCATTTTAAAGTCGAAAAAGACGGAGAAAGTTTAATAGCGAGTACATATTTTTTTTTTATTTGTCTCGAATTAAATATTCATAAATATTTTACACAAAGCCAAAATGTCCAAAGTAAGTTGTTAACTAACTTGGTAATGGAAACCAGATTTCTTTACATTCCGAGACAGAATAAACTTTAATGTGTATCATCACACAAATGACACTTGTTTTATTGTTTGTTGGGATTGAAGTTGGTTGTTTTTGACTGAGCATAGTCTACACTGCGAACTAGTGACTTTTTAAGAATTTTTAAGATCATTATAATGTAGCTTATAGAGCTTGAATTTCTGCTCAAAAGTGCACTTCTACAGACTGATATTTACCAGTACATCATCGTATCAGCCTATTTAGATTTTTATCTAAAAATGCCGGCTCATCGGTCCGGCTACCGGCTAAGTAAATATTTTAAGACTGGTCGGAAGATCGGCACACCTCTCATGATATACGCTCAGCTTCGATTACGCCTTTTATAAATACTAAAGAAATCGTTTATTTAAATGGCTTGGATTGATAGTTTCCTTTCACATTCTATATATTCTGCGCGTTTTATAGTTAAAACATTTTAGATAAAAATTAACAATGTATTTGTTGGTATTTATTTTATGTTATGCACTTTATATTTATCCAATTTTTAAACTGCTGGGTATAAAACTCCTCCCACAAACGCCACTCTTGTCTTACATGGGTTTTTTGCATAATTACAATTAATGATTAATTTGCTTATTACAAATAATTGTAATTAAATGCTAATGTTTACCTTTTTGTTACAGGTCCATGTGAGGTTGAGACTGGACAATCCAGCATCATAGTGGACATCGAAGAGAGCAGAGGAATTCGTAAGCTACTATTTAAATTATTTCAACTATCTGATTATATTCATATTACAGAATTTGTAGAAATTTACAAAATCATTACAATTATTAAATAAACTAATCAGAGAAAAAATATGGAGTATAAAAATCTAATTTCGTGACTTTACTATACAATCACAGAGTTTTGATTAATTAATTCATTAATCATTCTTCTGCCCTTATCCCACGCTAAGTGCGGTCGTCACTACTCTTCTCATTGTCTTTTATACAATCCAACCACTATAACATATAATAACTTATTGGTTTCAACTCAACGACGATCACTGTTAAAAAAATACTGAAGCAGCAAGCAGCATATCAGCCCGATCTCTCAAATTTCAGAAGTAAACCAAAGCACAATACCGGTGGATCTACCAATAGTCGGCGATCCCGGCGTGGATGTGATCCTATCCACCGTCTTCCCTAAGGGTCCTACGCTGTTCCAACTGGACGGCAAGCGGCTACAACTGCTCCAACCCTTGGATAGAGATGCTGATAACTTATCGCATATGGTGTTTCAGGTGAGACATGCTAACCTCAACTTTATTGCTCATAGCATAGATTTTATAATCGGTAAAAATTTTCCCTCCTACTTAATAAAAGCGAAAGTATTTGCCTTTAATTTAAAACCAATTTAAAACAACTCATTGATAGGCATTAAATCTTAGATACAAATTATAACAAAACATTTGCCTAATGAAATGAAATCAGATAGTTTATCATAGAGACATATAAATCCGTTAAATTATTTTGACACCTATTTTATTTATGGTTCCGAGTTGGGTGTTACCGTGAAATCTGGTACTGCCTCGAGCGATATGCATCGTTAATTGATCGCTTCCGTCACAGAATGTATTATAGTAGGTAGATACGTTTTGGTGTAAAAGTATGATGACATCACAGGTCAGAACACATTGGATTTCCGATTCACATCCGAATGATCGAGGTCGTAGCGTCGGTTTTTATTCGGCATCAGTCCGCAGATGCGAGATTTGTGTCTATTCTGGTTGCAATAAAGCACATATTGCCCTGAAGGCAAATTCGCAGCGACCCTACCTTGTTTTCACGCCTAATCTAACGTTATTAATTGCAGCTGGTGTGTCAAGTGAAAGCCACAAAGAAGCGACGTACCATTCCTGTGATAGTGAGAGTCTCGGACATCAATGATAATGCACCGGTTTTTCAGGGTACTCCTTATGAAACCAGCGTTTCCGAGGTGAGCGATTGTCGACCTTTACAACACGCAATTAAGTTCTAAACTCATGTAACTGTATTTGAAGGCTTGTTCAGATTGCGTATAGTGTCAAGCCAATTATTGTAAGAGCTTTCGTGGTGCAGTACAGGTTAGCTTTCCTTTAATGTTCTTTGACGCGGAACATCGTTGGCTAGAGATTATTTTGAAATAGGTATTTTGCAGCCTGTAGTAAAACCAAGTAATAATGCAGAAAAGCTTACCTTAGTCATAAACCCCGTATGCTTAGGAACTATACTAACTTATACTAATATCTAACACTTCAGAAAATGTGTTATCACCTGAGCTTGTAACAGAAACTACAGTTGGTTATAATCTATGATGAGTCGGTATTTAGGAAACCCTTGACTCTTAGAGCCTTTCTGAATGTCTCGTAAACTTGAGTTTGTAATTCTACTCAATTCTCATCCTCCCATTAACTCTACAGCTTGCGCCGTTCGGTACAACGATATTCGACAAACTACGTGCTACAGACATAGATGCCGGGGTCAACGGCCTCGCCGAATACTTTATAATACCAGGAGACAATAAGACTATAGACGAAGCTAATGCTGTCGATGGCTTTGGCACTTTTGCTATACCACTGCCGCATCAGGGACAAGTCACCGTGAACAGGAGTTTGGATTACGAGCGTATTCAGAAGTATCTAGTCACTATTGTTGCTTCGGTACGTATCTTGATCTTCAATTTCATAAAAATCATCACTATTTACTATTTAGTATGCCCATTATGTTCAGTGTTCATTTCTATCTTGATTTCATGGTAGGACTACTTTTGTAGGTTATTTCTCTTTCAGAAATCATGTTTTTATGGCTGAACATATTTACAAGTTATTGGCTAAGAATACACATTTGTGAGCCACTTTGAACTTATCAAATCACACTGTTAGTAAAGCATTGCAAAGCATACTTTTTACTACCCTCTCAATTCAATCTGATATACCTCTGTCAAGAAGAATATGTCCCAATAGATTCAGCAAAGTCTTAAACCTCTTATCTGGTTTTCCAGGATCGCGCTCGAGACACCAAACAACGTCTCTCCAGTACCACAACACTAACAGTCAACGTGTTGGATGATGACGACCAGGATCCTTCGTTTATCTACAAAGGATGTAGCCTTCATGAAGGGGCTTGCTTCAACCCGGAGTATACTAGCTTTGTAAGTTTTTTTGTTGTGTATAAATAACAGGTCAATAGCTGACTGATGATATCTTACGATCGAATTTATGTAATTTGTCGTTTAGAAAGGGTCTTTGAAGTCTTAACCAAGTTGTCAGTTTCTTGTCTATCAAATTACACTCTGGCGCCTGACTTTAGGTGCTTTGAAATATAAGAATCAAGACAAGATGTTTTGAAGTAAGCTCATAAAAAATTTACAATTGACTCTCTTTCCCAAAATCTTCAATGAAATAATGTGATGCCTTAATAACTTCCAGGTTAACAGTGGAGTCCTAGCCGGTATCCTAACAATCCAGCCAGAAAAAATCCAAGCAGTTGATATGGATACTTTGGATGCTAGAATCCGTTACACCATAGACAGTGGTGAACCTGACAACTGGGCTACTTACTTCGCGATAGACCCTAATAACGGAGCTGTTAGGCAACTGGTTCCAGTCGATACAAACAATGCTAAGAAGTTTCAGTTGGTTATAAAGGTGAGTGTATGGAAGTTAGTGGATGTGGTAGTGATGTGATTGTTTGAAGACCTTTGGGACAAAATGGATTTAATGGTCAGTGTTGTGTGTAATACAGCTGAAGAGGTGATTCTAGGTTGTTTTTTTTTTTACTTTTTTATATAAATGATTCACTAGAACACGTTATTTATTATACAATATATCCAAATCAGTACCAATCCCAAAATACTTTATTTTTTGCCAAGCTGATACGCTGAGACATTTGATTCTTTTTTAACTCCTTAGATGATCCCAATAATCTTGAGAAGCAATCGATCAAAATCTTTGAAATCTACTTTTAGACTGAAAAGTCATCTGGTTTTGCTATAATTTTTCATCTTTCAGGCCGAAGAAGTATCAGAAGCAAAACGCTTCACCACAGCCAAGCTAACCATCACAGTACGACCGGTCGACGCTAACCCACCCGTGGTCGACGCGTCTTCAGACGAAGGGCAAGTGGAGGAAAACTCACCAAAAGGAACCAAAGTGCTGGATTCCACAGGCATGCCTATTCGACTGACTGTATCGGACTCAGATTTGGTGAGAATAAAGTTCTGTGAAAGTATACATATGTGGGGGATAAATATTGATTGGCAATTCTTAGAAGCGATTGTGTCTTTCATGCCACCGCACTGGAACAGTATTTAATTTAATTGTAATTCTTTGTAAGAAGGATCATAAATAAAAACAGAACTAGGCCGTAGTTTCTTACGACCAGAGCCTAGAAGAACGTTCTAGGCTCTGGTTGCGTGGAACTGGCACCTAGAATCAGTCAGTGATTTTACTGAATAATCTTTTATTGACTTCGACTTTGACATGTGGGTAAGGCCGACTAGACTTAGAGATGATGGTATAAATTTTTGGCAAGCTTATTTCGATACATCTTTAAAAACTAACTTAGGTTACTAACTATAGGTTACAATTCGCAATTTAATATTTTTCATAAACCAATATAAAAAAGCCAATATTTTTGCTTCAACGACCTATAACTGAGAAATCTTCAATGATTTCCAGGGTCCAGGAGATCCAATACCGAAGTACACGTTCGAACTCACGACCAACTTCTTCGATATCGACGGCGAGGGCTACCTCGTGGTCAGCGATGAGAATTTGGACCGAGATCCACCTAATCCTGGGAAGTTTAGGTTCCAAGTAAGTATACACTTTCTATATTCTTCCTCCTTTGAATAGTCAAATGATATGTTTTATATACTTGGGCATTTTCATCATAAATGTATTCACACGTAATTTTTTAGGTGTATAGTAGAAATAATTATTTTCTATTTCTATACGTTCACATACATCTTTGCAACGCCAATGGTAATAAATAAATATCGTGATATTGAATTTTAGAAAAAAATTTATTTAAACCCGCATTTAAGAAAAGTTAAAAAGGTAAAATAATATAGCCTTTAAAGTGAGATATAGAAAGTGTGAGAAAGATAGAATGATCTATCTTTCTCACATCTTTTTCACTCCCCCTCTTCTCGTTTGTTTAATTTGTTCATGTTTTAGTAGTATTTTCTATCTATTTAATAAAAATCTTAATTGATCACAACGTGAGTAGGAATATGAGGATCATCATCATCCGCAGCCAGATTTCGCCCACTGCTGGGTATAGGCCTCCCTTTTCTTGTGCCTCTCTCCACGGTCCTGTGCTAGTCTGATCCATGTGCGACCCGCCACGCTAGCCAAATCGTCAGCCCATCTCGCTGCTAGACGGCCAACACTCCTCTTTCCTGTCCTCTTCTCGGTCTCTTGGAATATGATCCTAACTAATTTACAAACTAGCTAAATATAATTATCTGCTATTTCAGGTGGTTGCGAGAGAAGCGACTGGTGGAGCAGCATCTGCACCATTTTCTTTAGCCGTGCAACTGTTGGATCAAAACGACAATGCTCCTGTCATACCGAAGACACAACCAATCATTGTACCTGCTAGTTTGGAACCTGCACCTGTTCATAAGGTATTAGGTACTTTTTATTTCATTTTCCATTGTGCGTCGATCTTGCGGTCTGTCGTAAGGAATGGGATGATATGGACGGCATTGAAAGGAGATGGTGGGAAGAAGCAAAAGAAAGAGAGAAACGAAGGTAGACCTTCTCCCAGCAGTGGGACAAAAAACACCTCTTAACACGCCACGTGCAATTTCATAGGCTGTGTTTAATAACCATTTATGGTAACCATCTGCTATAGTAGAGCAGCTTTACCATCACTAACTTTATAAAATTACCGATAATTTAAACTTTTGGACATGGAAGCTCAAGTTATACTGGTAATTAATACTCTACAAATATGTTACTATTGATTTATAAAAAAATGTTGTTAAATAAATATTGATATGTTTTCAGGTGGAAGCAGTAGATATCGATGAGGGTGAGAATGCACGAATAACGTACAGCATCTATCACGTTTCTAACAATGGAGGGAATAAGTTCACTATTGATCCTAGCACTGGAGTTATTTGTAAGCACTATGCACTTTTTATATTTATTTATAACAAGATCTATACATATTCTTTATTTATTAGCAATTGAATTACAACTAGGTACTTTGCTAAAAAAAATAAGTGTCATAGGTCGGCAATGTTCGGTAAAGCTCGGTAAACTTCAGCCAAGTTCGGTAAAGCTCGGTAACGCTCGGTCGTGAATCCGCGCCATTTTGTGTGACGTGATGACAGTAATGTTTGGTGTGTTTGTGTATGTATTTACAAATTTATATAATTTCTACTCAATCTGGTTACCATATTACAAGCTTTGCTTAGTTTGGGCCAGTTAAATATAAAGTTTGTATATCAGATTGATTCTTATATATGCACGTTTTTGTTTGTGAACTTGATATCAATATCGGTTTTTGTATGCACTTGTTCGAAAGCTATATTTTTTTTATTTAAATTTTATTTATTTTATAATTTATTTATCGTTTACAGCAAGCACAGGTCGACTTCAAGCTGGTGAACAATACAGTATGACAGTCCGAGCGACCGACGCTAAAGGTTTGAGCTCCCAAGGCATAGTGGAAATATCCGTGGCACCCGGACCGAACACAAGACCACCGCAGTTCTCTTCCAGAGATTACTATGCGCTGGTTTCTGAAGGAGCTGCTATCAATTCTACTGTGGCTACTGTTACTGTAAGTATTTAAGATATTTTTTTGCAATTTAAAAAATTCACGCAATTTCGGCTCATTAATGCGAGTTGACCCACAGATCCATTACATCATCCATACATTACATCTATACTATATATTATATATAATATTATAAAGAAGTAAAGTTTGTGTGTTTGTATATTTGTTAAATTGTAAGGGGTAATGTCGGGATCTACTGAACCGATTTTAAAAATTCTTTCACCAATAGAAAGCCACATTATTGCTGAGCGTCATAGGCTATAAAAAAATCGAAAAATAAAAAGGCTTTTACGTGGTAGTCCGCTTTGCAAAGTGAATCGGAGAAAAAACGGTCGAATTATGCCCAACGAAGTGGGCACGGGTCAGCTAGTATTTCATAAAGTACCTACAACTTATAACAAAAAAATATTTATTTGTATTGTACTCTTATCTGTACAAGAGTAAGGTATAGGCGACAAAGAAATTGGTTTACCACTCTTAAGGTTGAATATCATTTGCACGTACAAAACGTCAAGGGCTATTTTCGCTTGACAGATTAATAACTGCTACGTCAGAATCTGTCAATCTGTAATCCTTAGCGAATAATTATGTTACTGGGAGATGTCATCAAAAGTGGTAAACCAATTTCTTTGTCGCCTATACTTACGTGATTTTTTATTAAATATTATTTATTTAGCAGAAAAGTTAACATTCAAATTATATTATTTTACAATCGCTAATTAGAAAACGCTAAACATATTTTCTACCTCAAAAACTAAGGGATTTCTCTTTTTTAGCTAAATAAGATAATAAAATAATGTTTGCTTGAAGCATCATAATTTTATTTGATCATGTTTGATTTGAACATAATGTTTTTTTCAGGCTAAAGATCCAGAAAACGAGCCAGTAACATATTCCATTGCATCCGGGAATGACTTACGACAGTTCACCATTGGAGCCAACACTGGAATTATCACTGTAATTCGAAGCTTAGACCGAGAAGTTCTGACTAGATATCAACTGGTACGTAAAACTCATAACTACGCCTAGAATAGCACAGTAGGTTTACTATCTGTCCTGCCATGCTGTGGGCCATGGTTCGATTCCCACCCAGAGCAAAAGTTTGTGTGATACACAGAAATATTTTTTATATGTGTGTTAAACAAAATGTACTTATTTAAGTATTCTACCAACAATCTAGTTTCTCATATGAAACCGTGCTCTAGTCTGACTCGCACTTGGCTTTTTTTTCTTACATATTAGTGTATTTAACTAAACATGTTTACAGATGATAAGAGCCGAAGACCCTGGCAGATTGTCCAGCACTTCTACTGTCAACATCAAAGTGACAGATATCAATGACAACAACCCCAAGTTTGATGAGGAATCTTATGAATTCCATGTAAAAGAAGGTATGCATTCCAGAACAGTTTATGTTTCATGAAATAAAATTGATATTGACATATTCATATCACACCCTGTCAACAGCATCATCTTGTTATTTTGAGTTGGTGATAATTACTACAGTTTTACAATTACATTTGTGTTGTCAGGCGTCACAGCTCAACTCTGCCTTCCATGCTGTGGGTCGTGGGTTCGTTCCCCACCGATAGCAAATATTTGTGTAATGAACACTGATTTTTGTTCGGCGTCCGTGTTACAATGTATTTTAATAAATTTTTATCTGAATCTAGTTCTTATCGTACAAACTTTGCTTTGTTTTGGACTAGAGCCATGTGTGAAATGAGTTTCTCGCCGTTCTTCTGGGTTCTAGTCGCGTGGAACTGGCACCTAGAATCACATAGTGTATAAGACGATTCTAAATGATCTTTGTGATTTTACAGAATAAAGATTAAAATTTTGATTTGATTTATAAAGAATATTTATATATTTCAGGCGTGTCCGGTGAATCAGTTGGTTACGTTCACGCTACAGATTTGGACGAAGGTATCAACGCTATGGTTAGCTACAGCATCCCGGCTCACCTGCCTTTTACTATCGACAACAGCACCGGCCATATCAGCACTAATACTAAACTGGATTATGAACAGACTAAGGTACAGTTTTTAATATTTTTAATCAATCTAATGACGACCGATGTGGCGCGGCGGGCGAAGGTCCGCTTGCTACGCGGAGGTTTCGGGTTCGATTCCTGCCTTGGGATAAATGTTTGTACGATCTGCAAATGTTTATTCCAGGTGTTCTGGGTATTTAATGTATTATAATAAATACCTATCTATGTAATGTATTAAGTATGTCAGCAATTCATCAATTTATCGAATTAAAAACAAAAACTAATCTTTTTACAATACCTATAATTGACTTTTTGTTTCAGGACTACGAGTTCGTAGTAACAGCAACAGATGGCGCTATTGACAAACGTCTAGGAACTGCTTCAGTTACGGTGCTAGTGCAAGATATACCTGACGAAGTGCCAGTGTTCAGGCAGGCATTGTACTCAGTGCATGTACCCGAAAATGTACCTAAATACCCTGTGGTTAAGGTTGAAGTAAGTTGGCAATATTTATTCTAACAATTATGTTTGAGATTCTATGTAAATATCTGAAATAGCTTGATTAGTTATGGAAAACACATTAGAAAGAAACAAAATATATTTAATTTGATTTTAATTAGTCAAATTAAATCAAGACACTGTCAATCGGTCTAGTTCTGTCATGTTAGTTTAGAAAAAAATAAAAAAGCCAAACTAAAAAAAAAACATAAATAAAGTACTTCTGAGGATTGTTAAGGCACATCTGAATCAGCTCTTATCGAAAGAAAACAAGAAATATTTATTTCATAATATCAAACCTAACTTTCACAATCAAATCCACACTTATTGGCAATGATTACTTATAAACATTATTATTAAACTAATTACTAAAACATGAAACTAATCTCAGGCTGAAGACCCGGACACAGTGAAAGAGATAACATACACAATCCTGATGGGTGACACCAGTACATTCTCGATTGATCGCAAATCCGGTTTGATCCGGACACTACAACCGCTCGATCGAGAGGCGATGGCGAGGCATGAGATTATTGTCGGCACTGAGGAAAATAATGACGATGGAGTGGGCGCTACTACCACTGTCGAGATTATTGTAGACGTAAGTATGTTTTGAACACAAGCAATAAATATGCAAGGACAATTCACCCACACTCTAGTCCCAAACTAAGCAAAGCTTGTTCTATAGCAACTAGATTGCTGGTAGAATACTTATATATATTTAAGCTATTGCATAGCTTCTATCGCGGGCCTTGAGCGTGGAGACCGAATCCAGAAATTCCGTAACGAAAATAACCTAACACTGCGCATGTGTAATCCAGCAAAAAATGCTATGCAATAGCTTTACCGCGGCAGTCCCCGAGTGCCACACGTCTTTTTTTGTAAATACCTACATCGTATACATAGTAACACCCATAAATAAGAAACTCTTTATATTTTCCAGGATAAAAACGACAACGCACCAATTTTCACATCAGCCATCCGTCCAGTAACAATAGAAGATTCAGCTTCAATAGGCAGCCTCGTCCAAACAGTCATCGCTACAGATATGGACTCTACAGCTCCTAATAATAGAGTTCGTTATAAACTGGTGGGACGCGGCAAAGCTTCGATTTATTTCCACGTTGAACCCGATTCTGGGGCTGTGCGAGTGAGAGATGATCTTAGGAAAGAAACGGATAGTGAATATACGGTGAGTTTTACTTTAGATTTTATTTTGTCTGCCATAGAGTTTGATATGAACTTGTCAAAAGTAAATTGCGGGTTTTGGAAAAGCTCGTAAAAAATCTTATACATACTAACAAAAACATTTATCACCAACCCTTCAGTATGCTGCGTCTTAGAATCTAAGTTTCGCAACAAAATCAATGTTCGGATCCAAATAGGCTCGATATATTAGTTGGTTTTCGCAGTCAAAGTCAAAGTCAAAACTACTTTATTCAGTAAAATCACAAGGATCATTTAGAATCGTCTTACATACTAGGTGATTCTAGTAGTAAACCCTCGATATGTTTAAAAAAAAATTTTAGACGTCTAGGCGTGATGTTTGAACCAACATATATTTTAACATGTTTGAGGTCTAGTTTTAATCCAAAATTTGGTTTATATCTCAGGTGGATGTCCAAGCTTACGACCAAGGAGAGCCAGTAATGTCATCAGTTACCAGTTTGACTATATACGTCAGTCATTCTGCTACGGTACCCCCAGATGTAAGTACTTTACCTAACCTACTCCAAAAAAGAAAGAGTATTCTCAATTTACTGCTAGTGACTAATATAATTGCTTGACTAATTTTTTTTTCAATGTTATCTCGTCATATGGTCCCATTCTAATTTGATTAATATAATGATAATATTATAATAACGAGTAGTTTTTGAGTTATCATCAATGATGTGTTTTTAATTGACTTTGAGAACATCGATGTTGTCAATTAATTTATCAAAGTCTATTTTATTTATTTTACCAGTGTGTTTTGCTTAGTTCTTTTTTTATATTTTATTATTCTTACATAAGTTTATGTTGAAAATATTGTTCGTACCTACTGGATTAGTCATATATTATTAAAACAACTAACACATTATAGTTTCATCGTAAAATATATGTAAGTAAAAAATATTTTTTTCTTCTCTTAGGTGGGTCTAGGGTTCGCAGACGTTACTTACACAGAACATGTGGCTGAGAATTCAGCAAACGGAACCCTAATAAGGGTTCTGCCGTTGTTAAACAAACGAGAACATTCGCCAGACACTCCACTCAAGTGTTTACTTACAGAGTCATCACAACAAGGTAATATATAAGTTATAATAAGTAAAAACCATATATAAGTTAGAATAAGGAAAGCCCAAGCCTGAACCGACAACCCAAGATAGATTGTCTTTGTCTTGGCGCACAAAAGTGAGGAGTCCCGACCCAAAATAATGGGAACAGGGATGGACAAAGAAGAAGTATTATTAGTCATAGTCTTATGTAACAATGCAAAAAATCTGCTTATCACCCAAGAAAATGTGAATCGCCTTAAAAGATGGCATATACTTGATCTGGACCAAAGAAGAAAAAATGTTGTAAATGGTGTCACTCGCTGAAAGCACACCAACAAATAACAAATCTGATTATAACTAAGTAGTCAATTGCAGACGAAGAGGAAAAAAAGTTCCTTCCTAAGTGATCATTGCTAGGTTATGTAGTTATTCTAGGTGCCAATATCTCGCAACCAAAATCAAGAAAAACGGGTCTAGAATATAATTTGCGTCAATTTTGGGTGATTTAAAATTGACTCAAATTATATTCTACACTCTATAGTCTATAACAAAATTCGTATTTTATGGAAATCTAGTTCGTGTTGTAAGTACTGACTATTCACTACTTACACATTTCCACTATTCACTTTTATACTACACGAACTTCACGACTTCTATAAATACAAGTAATTTTCTGTCATTTAAAAATAACCTAACCTATAAAATTTTTTTCCAGGTGTATTCTACGTAAAATTAACAGAAGATCGCGACTGCGCTATTTACCTCAACACAAGTTCACTTGACTACGAAACCCTCACCGAATACTCCTTAGAAGTCCAACTAGAGTCTATCCAGGGTCTTATAAACCCAGAAAACAGTAAAGCGACGATACGAGTTCATGTTACGGACGCTAATGATAATGCGCCCGTTTTTGTATTGAACGAACAATCGTCGATTCAATCTGTTCGCGGGAAATATCTAGCGATTGTTACTAAGGATATGCTATTGGGAACTAATGTGCTGCAAGTCAAGGTGACATACACATAAAATCTGAATTAAATGAAACAAAACACACTCAGTTCTTTTTGTGAGAATGAGTGATGAATTAATAGGATTTTGAATGCGAAATCAAACTCGATTTTTTTAATTATTATTCATTATTACTCAATACTTCAAATAGTACATGTTTTTAGGTAGTGGTGACTACTTAACATATATTGTGTCAACTAAAAAATCGGTTTATTGCATCTAGCAAAATAAAAATTCACGCAAATTATGTACTTTTTAAACGAATTGATGAAATTTTCATAAATATTTTTAGAATAAAACATGACATGTCTTTACTGTTCGAAAAGATAAAGACAAAAAAAAAAGAATTATAAGAGGCTTAGGTCATCTACCTCTAAGTAACATAGGCGGTCTTATCACTATAAGCGATATTCAAGCAACCTATCAATGTCATTTTCTTATTATATATACTCTTATTCCAGGCTAAAGACAAAGATAGCGGTGAATACGGAAAGATAGAATACCACAAAAACTCCTGGACCAAAGCAGCGGAAGAATACTTCTCTCTAGACGCAGACACAGGCATTATAAGCAACGTCAAAACTTTCGAGAACGTTCCACGTGAAAATTTACCTTTCAAGTTTAGCGTCACTGCTAGGGACAACCCACATTCTACACAAGATTATAATATAGCCAGGGCTTCTGTTGTGGTGAGTTTTACTAAGCAATTTTAAGTATTTTAAAAAATATGTAAGGATATATGTGAGGTACCTCCTATGAAAAGGGAAGATCTTCCACGCCGAGCGACCTTTGGCTCGGAGTCCGAGGACCGAGGGATTGTAATCGATTCTATTACTTATGTTCAAACTCCGTGATAATTTCGTTTGCGCGATCTAGGATTTGTCTCTGCCATCTGTTGGTCTGTTGCGTAGACTTCGATGTAGTTCATCATGATGTAGCAAGACAGGTGGCGCTAAAGGCGAGAAAGATTGTAGAACGGGACAATTGAAAAGCTTAGAGTATATTATTATAAAAAAACTTAAGTTTGTTATTTCAAATCCTAATATGTTTCTTTGCAGATAAATCTACTCCAACAAGAAAACCAACTTGTAGTAGAAATACCGGACTTAGACGCAGAAGCTATGCGCAGAATGTCGCGCGCTCTGCTTAGTGGTGTCGAGGACAGAAGTGGCTTAGTTGCTGGTCTCCAGAAACTTACCGCAAGACATTATAGAGCCGAGAATGGAACTCTGCAGTCTGACGGACGGGGGACTGAAGCTTGGTTATACATGTTGAACCCTACTTCTGGAGAGATATTGGCAAGAGATTCGGAACTTGTTAAAAAGTAAGTGGTATTTATAAACTAGGGGACTATTGTGTCCCCTCCTAACTAATAAAAAGTTAGCTAAAAACCTAAGGACTGATATAAAACTTGGGGGACTGAAGCTTGGTTATACATGTTGAACCCTACTTCTGGGGAGATATTGGCAAGGGATTTGGAACTTGTTAAAAAGTAAGTGGTGTTTTGTTTATAAACTAGGGGACGTACTATCCTTTTATAAAAGCTTATTTATTAGCTAAAAACCTAAGAACTGATATGAAACTTCACAAACTCAGATATTAGCAAGATGTTAAAAATTGTTAAAGTTATTGGTCTGCAATAAAGACTAAATAACAAGTAATATTTTCACATAAACACTGTTTGTTTCTCAAATAAATGCTTCTCAGTCTATAAATAAATAAATAATAATGCTGAACAATCCAGACAACATCTTCTATAGTTTTAGCAGATATCAGAACATCTATGTTTTACATCAATAAACATTAGTTTATTCATTTATTTTATTTAACAGGGCAATAGAAAGCGGGGTTCATAAAGCGGTAGCATCGCGTCTCCAATCCCCAGTCAGCGAGCTCCGAGCGCCGTTAGAGCCGGCCGACCCGCCGCGCAAACCGCACGTCGCCGCCGCACCACTGACCACAGCACTACCAGCCGCTTTAATAGCACTTGCAGCGGTCGTGCTAGTTGTAGCTGTGGCCGCTGTTATTTATATCTGCGCGTCTTGGAACAGGTGAGTTTGTATACTAAACCTCGTGTCAAGAATAATAAGGCCTATTATTGCATGACCCCAATGAGGCTTTGAACACAGTACCGGCAAATGTTCACTAAACGCCTTGAACTAGTCAGAGCAAAAGCCTGCGCTTCTACATACAAGCATGGGCTTAGTTAGAATTAGGAACTCCCTGTAATGTCTAACCAAATATCTTTTTGACATAAACTTACAAACACAAGATTGCAATTATTATATGTAATTTTAGTCTAAGCATCTTTTCATCTTAAACATAACTACAGCAGCTTAAATAGACTTTGTCTACACCTGTACTGAACCTTATGTTACGTCTATTAAAGTCCATTATCGCTCACCCGAGCAGATCAGTGTTCAACTAAAATAAAGCCGTATTAGTTAACTAAAAGGTGTATTATTTCCAGATACAAGAAACACAAAGAGCAAGCGATTCAGCAATACGGTACCCTCAGCATTAGTATGGCGCCACCTCGACCTGCCTCTGGTTACGAATCTAGTGAAGATGAACCCGCACCTAGATATGAAACACAGGTACTAAACATACCTAGCCTTTGATAAATAAATACACTAGAATTATGGTGAAAAATGGTACGGCGTATTCTGTGATCCATGAATTATATTAAACGCGCTAAGATGGGAAAATATTATTAACTATATCAAAACTAACCACTGAATCATCTTCAAAATATGTAGTTAGCTATAGCAGAGTGTGTTTCATCATCATCATCATCAACCTATGTCAGTCCACTGCTGGACGTAGGTCTCGCAAGACGCGCCACTGCGCCCGGTGCGATGCTGAGTGTGTTTACGTACTTACTAACAAATATTCAAAGTTTTAAATTAAAAATTGAACGAAAACAAAAATAAAGTAAACTTTGCTTACTCAGAGGAAGACAGCCTCATTGTCACCAAATACAATATACAACAGTTCCAATAAAAATACAGTAACAAAAGTTACACTAAAATTATAAATAAATCAATTATTCCCAGAAAAATAATGAATGGCAAGGCGCTTACTTCCGCGAGCAGCAATCTCGCGGGATTCCTATGCGAAGTGTGAGAAAAATGCTTTTAAATCGCATGATATATTTATACGAGGCTTGAAACTATTAGAACTACAAAATTCTTAGTTATTGCACCTTTTTCCAACTTATTTTTTTAATGCCATAAGCTGGCAGACGAGCATGCGTGTCATTCAGTAAAGAAGTTTACAAGATTTAGAAAACCAGCTTGTTTGAACTCTGAATTCATAGATTTTAGATGAAAATGCGGGCTCTTATACCGCTGGTTCTTTTATATTGCAATACCAAATTCTACTTACCTTCAATAAAGGAGCATAATGCCAAAGACCAGCTTGTTTGAACTATGAAATACTATATGCAAGTTCTAATTGCGGGTTCAAGTACCGCTGGTATATCGGGCAACACAAAATTCTACAGATCTTCAATAAAGAAGTATAATGCCAAAGATTTTTAAAGCCAGCTTATTTGAACTCTAAGATACTAGATGCAAGATCGAATACCGCTGGTTCTTCATAGCACAAAAAGCAGAAACTGAGAATTGTACAGCAAATATTATGCACGTAATAAAGCATGGTTCAGCACATTATTTCTTTCAAATTTATCTATAAAAGGTGCAGTACTGATTTATATATTTTTTTTTGTTAACAGGTTTTGAATATGGCTGTCGATGACGCAGATTTGCAGCTAGACTTCAGCTCAAACAATCATGCGTTTAATATACATAGCGTAGAATATTTATCTAAAAATGGTAAGTGAAAAATATTCTAAACTTAGTAAAAGATTATCTAGATAGTACTTGTTTGTTTATACCGATAGATGGCGTTAGTAAATTAGTAATAAAAGAAACATGGCCGCCCAACTTTATAATAATAACCTATAAACTTTGGTAATTTTTAGTGTCAAAACACCGTTTACTTATCATGAATTAGAAACAAGATGAATTAATTTTTCAGGTGTTTTTCTCTGTAATATGATGTGCCAAATTAATTTTTTAATAAGATTAAATAAAAATGAATAAAATGTCTAAGGCACCTAGAATCACCTAGTAGTAACAATATTCTAAATTATAGTGTTTTTAATGCTATTACTTTTTTTTTTATCAACCTACGCTGTCCCACTGCTGGGCAAAGATCTCCCCCCTCTCTTTCCACCTCTTTCTATCCCTGGCTAACTCTGCCCATTCCCGGTCGAAGGACTTAAAAGCTTTTAATTTATTTTCAGGAGAAAGAAGTCCAACACTTTCAGAAACAGCAACAACAGCCCGAGCATCAAGCGTCAACGACAATGGAACGCTAAACAACCATTCCTTTGAAAACGCAACCATTGCGCGCAACACACAAACACTAAACCGACGAGTGCCAAACAACCACGCATTGAACAACGCGCTTGGAACACTACCGCGAGTTAATAATACCAATATTGGTGGGGGATTACTCGCGGCTACGTTAGGAAGGAAAATGAATGGCAATAATCATAAGAAGAAAACGCATCCTATTATGGCGTATGATGAAATACCGGGATTGCAGAGGTAATTTAAATAACCAGTTTATTTTATGCAACTAATTTTAGAGAGACCTCTGAATTGTACAAGGTTTGCTTAGTTTGAGGTTAGATGGCGTTATGAGCAATCCTAATAAATCCTATTATGTAATTCTTATTCTTAAAAGCTTTTGAATGTACCTACTGAATTTCTGTACATCATTATTTAATCAAACTCTACCTTGCCATTTTATTGATTTCGTAAAAAAACGCAGTATAATGGTAAACATTATTGACACAAGGTTTTTTGTATTTACAGGGCGTCTGAAAACGATAATGTTACTTTTGGAAAGAGGAATTTCTCGGGATACTGTTATGAAAACTCTCCTGTGGAAACGACTACGGAACTATAGAGTGACTACTTAAAGTGAAACTTAAAGTCAACTTTGGGAAGTTTAAATTTTAAAGTTGACTTTGGGAAGTGTTATATTTAACCTAAAAGTTAACTTTGGGAAGTGAAATTTAAACTTAAAGCCTACTTTGGGAAGTGTAACATAAACTTAAAGACAGCTTTGGAAAGCGAAACTTTGTGAGTGGAAACTTCAAGTTTAAGAATAAAGTGATATCGCCCGTCCGTATTGGTATAAATAGCATAAAATAAAATGTGTTCAACGAATATTCGCATTTTTGTAGGAAATGTGCAAATACGACTGAAAATAATGCTCCAATACTAATGTGAATTTTTAGATATTTTTATGTACTTAGCAAAGGCTAGTCTTTTGTTTTATTAAAATGTGAATAATATAATTTTTGTGTAAATAATTTTACGGTACCTTTGAATTAGATATTATGTACCTGTAAATTAGAGAAAACTGCCATTTACAGGAGCCAGATGTAAAAAAAAAGTTTTTTTTTTAATTTAATGTATGTATACTTACGCACCACTGGCGTGAACAATGTTTGTTTAACAAGTTTTTGAGTTTAGTTTTCTTTAATCAAACGGCGAATGTATTTTTATTTTTTCTTATCTACCTACTTTGGTATTTTTTCTTTACTTTCATCTTTTACTCTATACAAATGAACTGTATACCTTAAAATTACTTCAATATTATTATTGCTATACCTTTTCTTCGTTTCTATAAAACCAAGAAAACATATGTTTTATATTTTTAAATCAATTTTTGTATGAATTTTGTGCCAGTTACTTTAATGTAATTGTAAGTTAAAATTATGAAGAATAATTTAATATTTTTAATTGAAATGCTCAGTTTTATAAACATTCCATGCGGCTAAATCTCATGTGCCAAAATGTATCCTTAACAAGAGTTTATTTTGCTATCAAGTCACTTTGAAACATTAAAAAAAACAAAAATCTTGAATCATTACAGTGCAACAAATTTATCTGACCCGGTTGAAAAATAAAACAAAAAAATGTTAAACTTTGCTGTAAAATTTAATAAAATGTCGACAGCGAGTTATATAAATTTGTAGCACTATAACAAATAATCATAAAGTCTGTAGTAGAGATAAACTATTCTAATAATGCACGCGCCTCCACCATTTTTAAACTATTCAAAAATGGTGTACATTACACAGATATAATACAAATAAATAAATAATGCTGGACAATCCACACAACATCATTTAGCCCCAAGCTAAGCAGAGCTTGTGTTATGGGTACTAGAAGACTGACATACGTAATACAATACATTAGATAGACAGATATTTTTTATTATACATAATTAATGACGACCGATGTGGCGCGGTGGGCGATGGTCCGCCTGCGACGCGGAAGGTTGCGGGTTCGATTCCCGCCTTGGAATAAATGTTTGTATGATCTGCAAATATTTATTCTGGGTGTTCTGGGTATTTATATGTATATAATAAAAAAATATCTATCTATGTAATGTTATTGTATTAAGTATGTCAGTCTTCTAGTACCCATAATACAAGCTCTGCTTAGCTTGGGGCTAGATGATGTTGTGTGGATTGTCCTGCATTATTTATTTATTTATTATTTTAATACATTGATTTCTGTCATTGGTTGTGTCACCTTTATGGCACGTTTCCATTTATAAAGAATAGCTGGATTTGTCGGCCAATTAGTGAATGAAAGTGTGCATGTTTAAAATGGTTTATACATTACTGATACTAAACATCTGAGTTATAACATATTTGGTTCGATTGCGTAATAAACTCAATAAAACGGAAGTAATAAAACATCTATTATTTTTATACTTTTTGTATGTAAATTAATTGGCTAAGATTGTAAAAAGTTACCTTTTATAATTTTGTAAATCTTGTACAATAATACTTTGTCATAATAAGAAAAAAGTTGTATAATGTTTTATTAGATTGTTATTAAATATCTTTTTTAATAAATTAATTTTATTACACAATAAATTGTGATTTTATTAATTCAATGTTACCCGAAGCTATCTAAATTCAAACATTCTGTAACAACCCAAACCTATATAAATAAATCAAAGTTATCTTCGTAAAAGCTTTTCTATAATATACTTAGTAAATTAACGATATCTTGAACTTTTCAAAGTTACAAACTAATAATTAGGTAGCGTGACTACTTACCGACCGTGAGATAATTATCTTAAAACTATCAAAGTTATATGAGAGATGTCATAAAATCACTCCTAATTACAATTCGCAGACTAGCTTTCAAATTCAAAAATTATCATGAAAATTGGTGCAGTTAGAAAGACAACCGTGTTTATAATAAACACAGATTTCCATAGACGGTTTTGATCGAAAATAAATTGAAGCTTTTACGCTTTCATAATTTTCTAATCAAGATTATTTAATGAGTTTTCTGGTTTCATCGATAGGTAATATAATAATAAACTATTCTATAGGTATATGTATCATCACCATCATCAACCTAAATCAGTCCACTGCTGGACGTAGGTCTCTCCCGCGCCGCGCCAATGAGCCCGGTCTTCAGCTCTTTTCATCCAGTGTTTGCCAGACACTCCGCAGATTGTCGCTCCATCTCGTCGGAGGGCGTACTACACTACGCTTGCCTAAACGTGGTCTCCACTCCAGTATCCGTTTGCTCCAACGTCGGTTCTTCGGATATGTACCTACTTATAGCTAACATGATAATGGCGCAAATGAAAGCGTGTGAAAACCGCTGAACTGCGTTGACTGTATCAATCTAAGAAAATACTCATAAAAAATAAAAGGATTCAAGATATCTACCATTTTATAGGATTGAGGGGAGATTCGTAACATCAAAAGTGTAAAGGTGTCCGTTATCATTCAAATCCCTATAATCTTTCCTTATCCCAAAAAATCCCTGTACGCATTTCTTTCGGTTCCTAAATGAACACCTTAATCCTGGACCTTCAGGACTCTTAATGAAGTGTAAAACCGTCCCGTTATCTACATAATAGGACTACAACCGTATCGAGGTGCCTTAAGCCCGCAAAACCGTTTTCAATGGTTGTGTCAAATTGAATTTTAATGATCAAACAGAAATCCTCTCGTCGAAATCTCACAAAGGAAACTTAAAACTTGGTTTCGGCTCGTTGTCCACTAAAGCGACCGAACTACAAACTGGAATACAATAAAATATTTATAATGATAAGATAATAATATGTGTTAGGGCTATATATTGCATGAAAAGTACTGAATCCCTACGATCAGTTTTTAAAGAAAACCACATACTTACGTTAACTGGTATATTCATTTTGGAAATATGTCTTTTTGTTAAAAACAATTATACATATTTTAGTAATAAATATAGTCGATCAGAAAACCTTCGTAATAAGCATAAATATAATATATTAATTCCTCAAGTAAATAACTCAATGTTTTACAAAAGCACATACTACACAGCCATAAAAATTTATAATCACCTACCAATAGACTTGAAAGAACTTAATGGAAACTTATTTAAACTTAGACTGAAAAAATACCTTGTAAAAAATGTGCACTATAATCTAAATGAATACTATAATTCTGGTTCAGATTATACTATGTAATGGTAGTAGTTCCTATGTGTATATATGTTAATCTTAAGATAGATTCTAATACATAAATAATAGGTATGATTACTATATTAAGTAAAAATATTGTACACCCAAAATGGGTAAACTGTTGAATCTAAGTAGGTATTCCTAATAATGTAAGATCTCATGTACACAGTTTTACAATAAATTATTCTTATTCTTATTCTTATTCTATAAAAAATCTAAGAATTTTTTAGGCGCGAAAATGTATAAAATAATAAAATAACCGTTTCATCATCATCATCATCAACCTATGTCAGTCCACTGCTGGACGTAGGTCCGTTTACCTTCTCCCAACTTAGATCAAAATGATCAACAGGTAGATTAAGTAGATATCGTCTTGACTTGATAGTAGGTATTAACAATATGTAATCTATAAGCTCATGACAAGTCTTTTATCAATTTTTTTTACACGTTATCGTCAAGCGTTTGACCGCGATCTCACCTGATGTTAAGTGACGATGCAAATGCATTTCCTCAAAAAGCACATCCATTGAAGACGTCATACTGCGTCCATAACTATCATACTTACCGGTCGAGCTTTTACAAGAAGCTTTACTATAATAAATGATAAATGATATTCCCATCATTTCACATAGGGGAGACTAGGGTCAATAGAAACGATTTTGAGAAGAACGGCTTGTGTTAGGTACTGTAATATACGTCTTATCTTTTTGGTGATGCATCTAATTATTAGCTAGACTATCTGGCTACATGGTTACCTAATTAATTTTACCTTAAATGTACTCATGAGTATAATGTAAGCTATTCAGTAAACTTCTAAAAATGTTCCAATTGACCCCAAACCAGGGTCAATGGAAACAATGTTGAAACAAAGCTTTTTGCTGGTTTTTTTTAACAAATTAATATTATTTGAAATTATTCAGAACACATTATAAGATGTTTTTAAATGAAAGTTTGTTTTAAACATTAAATTCCATAGATATTTTTTTTACTTTCAGGAAATAATAATGTCATGGTTCAATATTTATGCACAACCTTTGATTTACAGCAACGATTATAGCACACTCGCCTCGATTTGTGGACTTGGGGTGGTTCCTAGGCATCTAAAACAAAATAATAATATAAAAAAAGTTTAAAAAGAAGTAAGGGGTCAATTTATGAACGTTTCAATTGACCCCGAACTTTTTGTTTCTATTGACCCTATACCCTCTCAACAAATATATCATCACATAGCTAAATAACTAAAATTTGCAGGTAAGAACTGACAACATAAAACGTGACTCATAAAATCATACTAACGATATCACAAAAGTATGCTGAAGACAAAACAAAATACTATAAGCAATATGCCAAAAACTAACTGGTAAAATACTTACTTTTCATGGTAAAAAAGTTGTATACTGTTTTAAAAACGTCCAACGCGCTCTGAGCGGCGGCGCAATCTGCGGACAGGTGCAGAATTGCAAGAGCTCTCTTTCCTTCTCACACGCCCCGCTGCGTTCGCTTATCGTTTTTGAGTTATTCTACTTGTTTCTATTGACCCGCGTTTCTATTGACCCCAGGCTCTCCTACTTAGGTCACGGGCAGTTTAAGGGCAGTTTTAAGCTTTAGTGGGCAGAAGCCTTCACTTGAATAGAAATAGTACGAAACAATAGGACTGAGTTACTTTATTTGAATAAGCTGTTAAATAAAGTTAGGAAACTCTGTACCTCGACCTTTTAAAATTTAATGTTGGGTATTTTAAATTGGGTCTTTTATTTAAAGTTTAATTTTAATAAATGTTTCATTTCTGTTTCGTTTATTATTTTAAAGTCTAGGAAAATCGTCTTGAAATCTGTCTAGTCTAACTGAAATCTTGTCTCTGTGCGTACGCATGCACTTTAAACTTTTACTACTTAGGTGGTATTGAAAAAACGGTGATTTGGAAATGAATCTATGTTCTTTGTGTTGTTGGACAAAGGTTTGTGTAGGTTTATATTATAAAAGCGTTGTTTCTTTCAGTATCCATTTTTATAAACATAATAATGCTGTAGCTAGGTATATTAACTTCAAACGTTAACTTTTTGATGCTATTTTATATTATATTATCATTGGTATAAATAAAATACGACGATTTTAAGCATATTACTATTTGTCCGAATCGTTGAAAGCAAGTTGAAAACCTTTGACACTAAACAAAAGAGACACGAAAATAAAAAGTAGGTACTATTTAAGTAGGTCCTACTCGTATTTTCTCTTATATTCTAATTCAATGTACTTTTTTACTTTAAAAGTAACTGCTAAATATTAAAAGACTAATTTATTGAAGTGTGAATCTTACTGTCAGTATAATAGACAATCAAAATCACTCTACTTTATAGTCAAAGAGATCGGATTTAGACAATTTTTACCAATCTTATTTTGGAATGGTATATTGGCTAACTCGGGTTCGAACTTGGTAAATTTTTACCAATCTTATTTTGGAATGGTATATTGACTAAGTCGGAAGGGTTAACGTAAAAAGGCAGAACAGGAACAGGAATACACCTTGTAGCTTTCAAGTTCAAGCGGCAATCCCGCTTGCTTACATTTTTAAATTTAATATTTCTTTGTACCGTCCCCAGTGAGCATTAGGTACATTTGAAATTACTGAAACGTCGAATAGGTAGCTTATATAAAATTCTATGTTCCCTTGCTTAATGGCCGGGCCTTTCATACCTGTGTTAAAGATAGGTATGGCTACCGTCGCCGGCAGAAGTGTTTACGTAAAGCTCCCAATAATTGTAGCTTTTATTTATAAAAAAATCTACCAATAATTTTAGATTTTCATTATAAAAAAATTGCTGTTAACCGCAATGAAAAACACGATATAAAAAAATGTTCCATTGAAAACGTGCCTTGATGTGTGTTGGACTTGACGTGTGTGTGATGGACACTATGTGATGACCCACATAGTGTCCATCACTTTTATACGAAATAAGTAGTATTTACAAGATGATTATTTTATACCAATTTCGGCTTACACATCTTTTCATCACAAAAATACGCATTCTTATGTCATAGTCTAAAATTTAAGTCACTAAATATGTAAGAAGGATCATAAAAAAACGATAGGAACCAGGCCGTAAGTTTCTTGCCCGTTCTTCTAGGCTCTGGTCGTATGGAACTGGCACCTAGAATCACCTAGTAGGTATGTAAGACCCTAAATGAAAATATAAAATAAAAGATTCTAAATGATCCTTGTGATTTTATTGAATAAATATTTTTTTTAATTTACATTGAATTGTGCGACTGACTGTACCTCGGTATAAAGCTGGTGCTGAATACTGAATAGCTTATTCTATGTAGAATAGGTAATGCTTATTATGTCTCAGTGTAATATCCTGATGTCTGCAAATGTTGAATCTTGGTGAGAGGGTTTCTTGTTATTTCAGTGGGCTTGATGGTTTTATATTAGGCGATGAGCATATGACCTGTCACAGAAATACTACTAGGATGTGTCTCTCACTACCTTTAAAAATCTAAAAAAAAATAGTAGGTTACTTGCTGATGACCCACCTAATGTTAAGCGGTAAACCTTTGCCAGTACCTAACAATTGATTACAAAGTAAGTCCATTGAGGATGTACCCTGCGCGTTTACTTTTGTATTTTTAAATATAATTCGTTAGGTAAAATAGAAGTGGCACTCGGGGACTGCCGCGGTAAAGCTATTGCATAGCATTTTTTGCTGGATTACGCATGCGCAGTGTTAGGTCATTTCGTTACAATTTCTGGATTCGGTCTCCACGCTCAAAGGCCCGCGATAGAAGCTATGCAATAGCTTAAAAACAAATGAAACAACATAAACCTGTACCCCAAGTGCGACTTTGTGCACACACGGATCGCAGAGACGTGATCGCCAAGCGCCGCCAATTTTGTATCGAAATCCAAGCTTCTCAAGAAATCTGCTAGAGGCGCTGCTTGGATTTCCATACAAAATTGGCGGCGTTTGGCGATCACGTCTCTGCGATCCGTGTGTGCACAAACTCGCACTTGGGGTACTGCTTACAAATCGTGGTATTACTTTGATAAGTAAAAATACTTAAATGTGAAATGTAAAACACATTTCGCAGGGTTGTTTTATTAGGTGGTTTGACAATGGTATCATTATAGTCACGATGAAAAATACAGTCGTATACAGAGTGTACAAAAACATTCTTACCTAAAATATTATAAATTGTTCTTTGATATTTTATTTGGTACAAGATTATTTAGTATTTCTTTTTATTTGGTGACATGCGTCACACACAGCTCAGTTAGCTTAACTTAGCCTTCTATGCTGTGGGTCGTGGGTTCGATTCCCACCCAGAGCAAATGTTTGTGTAATGAACATACATTTTTGTTATGTGTCTGGTTGTTTCTATGTATTCTATGTTTGTATTTACAAAAAAAGTGTATCTAAGTATTCTATCAGCAGTCTAGTTCCCATAGCTTTGCATAGTTTGATAAGAGTGTGATGTGTGAATTGTCCGTGAATATTTATTTATACGTTTATTCTATGGAATTAATTTTATTTTATTTATGGCGGGACGACCTAGACACTTTCGAGGGAAATTGGTGGAAAAAAGCGGAGAATAGGGACGAGTGGAAGGACTTGGGGGAGACCTTTGCCCAGCAGTGGGACGAGATAGGTTAGAGAAAAAAAAAAATGTTTATTCTGCCAAAATGGGTGTCACAAACTTGGTCTTACAAGTAAGAAGGTAAGTTAAGAAGGTTCTTTAAAACTTATTCATCCTATATACATAATTTATTTGCAACCTGTATTTTTATCAATTGCACAATTGTTACAGTTGATTCAACAACAAATGAACGAGTAGGTACTGAATATCAATAAAATTTATTACCTCACGATTATTTTACAAAATAAAATGAAAAGCCAACATTTGAAGCTGAATGTTCTATAATTACTTTGTCTGTTAGTCAACAGTCAACTTTGTCGCGCTGACGGAGTGTTGTGCGGTCGCCATGTTGGTGCACACTTGTACATGTTTTTTGATCATTATATGTATTGTGAACGCTAATAAACCTAGCGATTCACTAAATCAAGGTGAGTTTTGTACTAGAATCATATCTTCTTACGAATAACAACCGTGACGTAGATATTTATGTACTAATAGATACTTACTTAAGATATAAGTAGATAGAAATGTAGAACCTTTGATGTAGTAGACAGAATATCGTATCTTACGAATAACAATCGTGACGTAGATATATTATGTAGGTACTAATAGATATAAGTAGATAGAAATTTAACTTTATATTGAATTGAAAGAACCTTTGATGTACCTAGTAGACAGAATATGAACATAATGAAGGTGTATCAAAATAATGATCCTTGCGTCAGTCGGAATTGAGCAGAATAATATAGGTAATACCTACCTACTCAAGGACATCTTGAACCAGTATTTTTTCTTGTTTGAAACACGTTTTGGTGAGTCATCGACTTAATTAATATTTTAATGAATTTTTATGCATAGTTTGGAAAAGCGATGAAAGTTCGAGCCTTATTTATGGAAGAAAATACATTATAGTAACTGCAATTAGATGCAGTTACTAATATATTTATGTATGTATTTTACTGTGCGGATTCAATATAGTACCGTAATAATTACGTATCAATATTTATTTTATTCCGCCACGCTGCAAATTACAATGACTTAGGATAATGCTGAGTGATGCCTGAGCTTGGTTGGCTATAAAGGTCTGCATGTTCGTGATAGTGCAGAAGAACCAGCTACTAGTGACTGTCATCAATGTTTTTTTTATTGTATGGTGTTCAGGATTTCCAGCGCAACCGCCCGCTCAAAGCAGGCCTTATGGAAGTTATGGTTCAAACTCCGTCCATCCATCACCATTAGGCCCACCAGGTTATTATCCAGGATGTAAGTAGTCGGCAAGCCACAACAAATTCGAAAATAAAGCGGAAATAAACGCTTTATTTTTCGATTTATTGTGGCTTTGAGCGAATTATTTCTACAGAAACCTTAAGATGCTGTTCGGGTTTGTTTTGTCATTGTCTTGTTCTTCTGAGGTAGTTTGACAATTTATAACTTTTTCAGTTAAATGTCCCAGAAACTCTACATTTACACGATTCCCAAACCCTTGTCCTAAAACCTGTGGAAACCCTAACGGGGTGGCATACTGCTACAAGAAATACCAAGATTATGGCTGCGAGTGTTACCCTGGATATGTTGTGGGGGAAAACGGGAAATGTGTGAAACTAGATGACTGTCCAGGTACGTACCTAAGCCAGAAGTTGAATAGAATAGAAAAGAATAGAACACCTTATTTAAGGCTAGAACATATTTAACGATATAATTATAACATGTTAAAATACCTGAAAATGAGTTTATAATACGTGTATTTATCTAACTGCCACTCTTCTCCGTGTCACGAATTGCCATCCATCTCAACTGCAGTGATTTATTGGGAACAAAAATATTCTATATCATTAAAAAAAAACTTGAGAGGTCAAGGGGATATCCGGATAGAACGAAGTTCTTAATTTAATAACTGGCTTGCTTTCTATGAGAGAAAGAGAGAAAGATACATAGAAACACGCGCACGCCGCACGACTTACAATATCAAAAAGTGTCGTTACAACTTTTGGTCTATATTTTTCCGTCTAGCCCCCTTTCGCAACGCGCGATAATATATATAATAGGGAACTTCGTTCCAAAAACATTTCATCATAATAATTAACATTTCAGACTACTTGCGTTGTAATGATCGAAACGCTATCTATAAGGAATGCCCGAACCCTTGCCCTGGAACATGCGCCTTTCCGGGCAGGGTTCCGTGTGAAAAAGAATGTGTTAAAAAAGGCTGCGAGTGCAAGGATGGATTTTACTTGAACGATAAGGGAAAATGTGTTAAGCTGCAGGATTGTCCAGGTAAAACAGGAATCAATAAAAAATACCTGTATGCTTGAATTTGTTGCCAAAACTGAAACTTCATCATTATCGTTTAAAATTACGTCATGTTTCTGAATGGAGCACTTTTTTTTCAGGAGCAAAAACTTGCTCAGTCAACGAGACCTTCGTGTTCTGCAAAGCTGGTTGTCCAACCAACGACTGCCCGGTTGACGACAACCGAGGAACCATAGCATGCTCGCCTCCCTACCCTTGCGGATCAGGCTGCTCCTGCAAAGGCGACTATTTGAGGAGCGCTGACGACTTGTGCATACTTTTTTCAGATTGCCGTAAGTATTACTAGGCCCCAACATAATTGCAGTAAGTTAATACTTAGCTTAGTAATATAGGCTCTAACAAAGTCGCAGCATCAGAAACAACGATGTAACTCATGCTTTATGTACTGTCTGGAATTTTTTAGAGGAAGTGGACTTGCTCAACCCCTATTTTGCATTTTTATCAGACAGCACAATTTGTCTCTACGAAGGGTCACAACGTGAGGTTTCCAAGTTTCGTTCACCGTTCAAAAGCATTGCGTGACCCAAAAGCTTTGGGATACATTTTTCCGATTAATGCTATTTGAGAATGCTGTTATGATGATCATAATGTCATCATTATTATCATTAAACCATTATAGTGACTTCAGAAAACTCTTGTCATTCAACCATAAGTATTAGCTATCTACATAGCTACTTACAAACCACCTAACTTACCTTCTAATAGTGGTTTTCATTTCCACTCGAATCTTCCAAAACAATCTAAGCCCGAATATTCATTCGCTTATCAGGAGAACCCTGGAGCAGGTTGATTGCGTAATTAAACACATCCTTCCTCCTAAGGTATTCGATTCACGCAAACTTGAACACACAAGTCAGGCAGGAAATAACCTATTAAACTTCCCTTCGTTCTGTGCCTTCTGTAACTTACTCCTTTCAAATATCAGAAGATATTTACACCTACTAAGCCTCGCTCTACGTTTGGGACAATTGTCTGATATAATGGGATCGTTTTCAAATTCTAAAGATCATTATTACAGTCAGTGGCTTCTGTTCTAACTCAGATTGTTATACTAAGTTTATTTTAAATCCAGTAAAATGTATGAAAAATAGTGAAATTAGCTAGTGGTATGTGTAGACCATTTGTTGCATTTTTTCTAAAATTTCTTGTTGTCCAATCAGATTTTGGACACGTCCCTTTCACAGGCTAAACTTGCAAGGCTTTCTAGAATATACCACAACAACTACCTACCACTATTTCTTCCTATATTTTTTTTCCAGCCCCTATAAATTGCACTAGGCAAAACGAAGTGTACAACGCTCGCCCCCCGCCTTGCATATTAGAGTCCTGCACAGACATAGGAAAACCAAACGAATGTACAAGGAATTACCCCAGCCGACCCCAATGCGTCTGTATGTCTGGATTCTTCAGAGACGAGAATGATATATGTGTACCTGAAAAGCAATGCTGTGAGTATTCGAAATTGAATAATCATTATTATTTAGTCCAATGACGTAATTTAATGAACTAAGAATCAATGACAAAAGTCTGGGAAAAAAATCATTTTTGTTGTATAAAAATTGGAGCCTGTCTTAAGCTTTTCCTAGCCTGATCGAGTGGTTGAACATCCACGAATAAGCATTGAACTCCATACATTTAAAATATTCCAAAAAAAAACAAATTGTTTACTGAGATATCGACAGTACCTACCTACCTACCAAATTAAAAAGATAGGTAACCGAAGTAGGAGTGAAAATCAATCGGTACATTTTTTTGTTAATTATTGTAGATGATTCAAAAAGTCGAGTGTAAAAGAAGTAAAACGAATATAATTTATGTTCAACGGCAAAGTGTGCCCCAAAAAACTTCCATAAGCCAAGAAAATTTGTCTTTGTAAAGTCCCCGAAAGCCCCGAGGGGCTATTTTGACCCAAGAAAAGCTTAATCTCGACCTCTCATTTAAATTTCAGATGTACCTCAACCTTGTGGTTTAACAAAGTTTTTAGTGATTTTAAAATAAGTTGCCTGCTGTAAACCTGTGAAAGAAACTTTACCTCATACTTGCGCAGCAATGAAACTGTGTTTGAGGGAAAATACGATTGTCTTGACAAATACCTAAGAAATAAGAGTTGTTTTTTGCGTGAATTTTTTCAGCTTAGTAACCTAGTAACCTTTCTGTAGGTCATAAAGGTGCTGAAGTAGTAGGTATGTACGAGTTTACTTTAAAATAAGAAGCATCTTCATTATTGAACCACTCAAATTTTTGGAACTAAAATAAAAGGAACAAAGCTCTGATGATGCAAAATAAAATTAATTATGATTATTTAAGGCTTATTTTCTAAACATCCCAGCATGTGACATACAACCTCAATGCAGACCAACCTGTGCCAATCCGAAGCCCAACTGCGAAGTATTGACCACTTCTAATCAGAAAAATCAAGATGGATGCAAATGTGCTGAAGGTTTCATTCTATCAGATACTTATGGAACTTGTATTAAAATCGAAGAATGTCCTGGTAAGTTGTAAATCTACGAATGCATAATTTCCTGTTGAACCATTTTTTATTATGTAGCGCCAACAATGTGTTAGAACATACGTCCTCCTGATGTTAGCTACCAGCTTTTCACGTGATTATGACCGAGCAAAGCGTCCGAATAGAACGTGCTCTGAGAAGCGTCCTAAAAAATAGCAAAAAGCTAGTGTCACTGCTTGGTGGCAGAAGTAATAAAGGTGGTTTAGCCCTTTTTGAATAAACCTTACCTACTAGACTACGAGATACGAAGAACCTTTTAAAACCTTGTTCATGCTCCGGGTTTGAACAATAAATACTAACTTGACTAATAATTTACGTAGGACGACCGATGTGGCGCGGCGGGCGAAGATCCGCCTGCGACGCGGAGGTTGCGGTTTCGATTCCCGCCTTGGGATAAATGTTTGTACGATCTGCAAATAATTATTACAGGTTCTCTGGGTATTTCATTTGTATTATAAAAAAATATCTATCTATGTAATGTATTCTATTAAGTATGTCAGTCTTCTAGTACCCATAACACAAGCTTTAGATCAAAATTCGAATCAAATTTTTAAATCATTTAGATGATGTTGTGTGGATTGTCCAGCATTATTTACTTACAGACGTAGGCTGCAATGGTGACCCCAACGCTATAGTGACAGCATGCCCCTGGACGTCTCCGTCTACTTGTGATTCGCCCGATGCTATGTCCAACGGAAAACCTTGCGATAAAGTCGGATGCCAGTGCAAATCCGGCTTTATTCGAGAGAAGGAGAATGGAAAATGCATCGTTCCTGATTATTGTGAACGTAAGTATCTCTTTTGAGGACTCTAGAGGTTTTTTACTTGCCATGAAGGTAAATGGAGAATAAATAGATGAATAAGGGATATTGTTCGTTACAAAACAGAATAGTGAGTTCACTATTCTGTTTTGTAACGAAACGAAAGTCATTACTATATCATAAGAATTTTCAAAGTCAACGTTTAACTACACGTTGAATTTTCAAAAACTTATCTATAAGAGTCAATTTCTATTTACACTGTAGCTTTACAGAAGTATCACTCTTTGACTCTTATTATGTTTCAGGTGGAAACCCCTGTGGATCCAACGGAACTTTCTCTGACTGCGCTTATCGCTGCCCCAATCAGTACTGCCCCAAATATGATAACCAGATAAAGATAGCTTGCAAACCTGGTCGTCCCTGCCCGTCAGGTTGTCAATGCAAGCCGTATTATCTGAGGAGAAACTATGAGGATAGAACTTGCGTTCTTGCTTCGGAATGCAGTAAGTATTGCTGCGGTGGCTGCTGCGGTGGCTGCGGCTGCGGTTGCCCATGCATCACAATCTACACTTGCTGCACCAAGATTTGCTAATCGCTTAGCTATAGCATGTTGGCGCCTTAGGACGCGTAGGCAAGCCATGGTGCCTTCGGTGTCCGGGTGGGCGCAACAAGCTCATTACTTTGTGTTGAAGTATACTTACGTGCCGTTCTGTGAAATAAACTAACTAACTATTATTATCGTAAGCACTAGCCTGAATAAGTTTATCATATAGCATATCACAGGTGTCTCTTTTTTTATTTTTAGCAGTAACTTTTGATTTTTATGACTCTTTTCTCACAATATATTTCTTAGTACAATGTCTTCGATACAAAATTTATAAGTACAATGTCTTCGATCCATCTTCGGATATTTGAAAGATAACTATTAGTTGATCTTAAAAAGCTAACACATTATTAAAAAAAAGACGTGTGGCACTCAGGGCCAGCCGCGGTATTGCATAGCATTTTTGCCACCGGTCGGAGTGTTAGGTTATTTTGTTACGTTACGGAATTTCTGGATTCGGTCTCTACGCTCAAGACCCGCGATAGAAGCTATGCAATAGCTAAAACAAATATTAGGAATATATGTGATGAATCCTTTACAGCTCCAATAACATGCACGCAAGAAAATGAAGAATGGAATCCATGTGCTTCGGAATGTTTAGCAGAAAGCTGCAATGATCTGATCTCTACACCTGAATGCTACCCCGATCCGAAGAACTGCCAACCACAATGCGTCTGTTCGAAAGGTTACTATAGGAACCAAAGTGGGAATTGCGTGCCAAAAGAAGATTGTCGTAAGTATTTTACTGGCTTTATTTCGATCATCCTTCCCCTTTCAAATACTGTTGATAGTGTTTTTTTTTCGTTTTCTTCTTGACCACAAATTGTTCCCTGCCTTATTTGTTTTTGATAATAATCAAGTTTTTCATGGCAATCAAGTAAATACTAATTATCCTAAATTACCTCACACTACTTGTTGTAAATAAATGAATATTGGATAATCTATCGGTATACTTACGTAGCTCTAATATGACATTCGGTTTTACAGCAATCAATTGTGAGGTTCAACAGGAATGCAGACCAACATGCGCTGTTCCAAACCCACAAAACTGTTTGTATATACCACCATCCAATACTAACGTAGACAGCTGCAACTGCCAATCAGGATATGTCCTATCTGAGTTTGGAGGAAAGTGCATCAAAATTGAAGAGTGTCCAAGTAAGTATTTTTGAACTTTCAAATTGAAGTGTCTTTGTAGCTACTATCAAAGACTGTGTTATCAAACAAAGTTAGAAAGAGCTTGTATATTTTATTCATAAACCAATTTAAGACCTCGTGTTATTGCGTATATATTCTGCGCTGATTGTTTTGATCTAATAATTTGATATAAAACCAATGTATATAGCAATGCAAAAAAATACTGATTAACATAATCTTTCGCGCTTTCAATCGAACAAAAACCGTTTGAACTTTAGCTAATTATTTTCTTCTGTTAATTAAGCTAGTCAAACCTGCAACGGAGACCCGAATGCGTCAATAAAAGAATGCCCAACTCCTTGTCCGTCGACCTGTGAGTCTCCAAACGCGATGCCGTGCAAGAGGATGTGTGATCCTATCGGATGTGAATGCAAGTCAGGGTACTTGAAGTCGGATAATGGTACATGTATCTTGCCTGAGGATTGTAAGGGTAGGTAATTATTGTATAGAGTAGGTATCTAGCCTTTCTCAAGTCATAACTAGTAAACAGATGGCATGAAGTACAAATAAGTATTCAAGGACATTTCACACGCGCTAATATGCTTAGAAAGTTTTATTTATTTTTCTTTACCAGGAATTATGTTTACCTGTACCAGGATGACTGTCTGATTTGTTATTATTCGAGGCAAAGTATACCCAAACGTGCATCCTTCTACAAGTATCTAGATTTAGGGAGACGTGGACTATAATTATAAATTAATTTTCGTTAGAACTCTAAACACTGTGACACTAAACAACTCTGTTAAAATCATCTATTCACTGAAAACGCCATAGAAGTGGCCAATTTTTGGGAAAATACTGTTTGAGATCATCGACACGAAGAAGAAGAAGATCTATTCGATTAGTAGTTTTTAGAAATGGACTCCAAAGTTCCACTACCATCTAACTAGCAGGACTAAAATATAATCCTATTCTCTTTTCTAGGAGGGAATCCATGTGGGCCAAATGCGACCTTCGTTGACTGTAGATTTGATTGTCCCACAAACTACTGCCCAACAGACGACCGCCGAGCTATCCTCATCTGTGAGACATATCCATTTGTTTCCTGTTTGTCTGGTTGTTCATGCAAACTAAACCATAAGAGGCTGAGTAGTGAAGATCCTAGATGTATAGTGTCTTCGGAATGTCGTAAGTGTACCTTTGCAATCCTAGTATATCTTCATCATCATCCACATCGTTACTTGACCCGTTGCTGGGTAAAAGCCTCTATATGCTCTTTCCATTACTCACGGTTTTGAGTAAATGCTGGCTATTGAGGTAATATTTACAATAGTTTTTGAATTTGCATTCATCATCATCATCTACATCCTGACTTGACCCACTGCTAGGTATAGGCTTCTGTCTGCTCATTCCATTACACACGGTTTTGAGCCACTTTTAATCATATACGGCCCACGGCATTGACTATATCGTCAGCCTACTGTGATCTTTCTCATTATCAATATTTTCATTATACATGGATTTATTTCTACCACACTAATTTCGTCACATAATTTCAAACGTATCGCTGAATGTAAGCCTCTTGTTTCTAAGGAGAACGGTTTTAAAGCCTAAAAAGCTTTTCTATCAATAAATGGGATTCTGCCTAATTAGTGACTGATATCAGTCGTAGGGAACTCTAATTAGCTTTGACGCTCCGCTAAAGGCAGTTGAAAATTATTTTTCTGATAAATTTGAATATATCTAGTCTATAACCACATAATTGATTTCCCTAAGGTTTACGTAGAGGAGTCGATTTTCAACGTCAAATTTAGTAATTGCTTCATTTAATTAATCGCTTTAATCGCACCTGTCTTATTAGAATAGAATATCATTTTATAATAAAACGATCTCAATATTTTTGGCGATAAAAATGGTTAATTAGGTTAAATTGAGTATATCAGACCAAAATTACTTTGTCAAAAAAAGCATTATGATGCATGTCGCAAGTAGTACCAGTTTATATTGTCTGAGATTCACGTATGTTTAAGGCTACATTCAGACGGTAAGTAATAAAAAATACCTTGTTCTCAGCTCCGGTAAATTGCACCCGTCAGTACGAAGTATGGAACCCTTGCCCATTACCATGTGACTCAGAATACTGTGAAGCAGTAGATACGCCGCCAGCGGTCTGCAACACCTTGGTACTGAATTGTGAACCTAAATGCGAATGCAGGAAGAGCTATTTCAGAAACGACGCCGATGTTTGTGTATCTTCACAAAAGTGTCGTAGATTGAATAGGCAAAAGCAGGTTTGTAAAGAAACTAAACAAAATTATATAATTTAGGTATATAACCGTTTAGGTATAATGTTCTTATATATAAAGTTTTCAGCTAGGTTACAGAGGCAAAACTAAGCATAGTTTTTTTTTTAATCTAAGTTTTGTCAACAATGTCTTCGTCTTTGTATCTTTGTTTACATATATTTGTTAACGTTACACATAACTTTTTAGGCCAATTAAAAACATAATATATAAAATGTCTTTTATTCAAAAAATACTAAAATAATAATCCAGGACAACAGAATTCTCACCATTAGAGTCCCCGCAGACTGCAGACTTTTTATCGGCCGATAGTTTGGTCGGCTTCTTAATCAGTATGAAGACTGAATCACTGTAATGTGCGCATCTGCATACATCTTCATACTGATTAAGAAGCCGATCAAACTATCGGCCGATAAAAAGTCTGCAGTCTGCGGGGACTCTTAGAAAACTGTCGCGTTGCAAAAACGACCTTAATTCCCTTTGGACATGAGATTGTTATCAAATTGCTTTGTGTCAAATTGATGAGAAAATAAAGGAGATAAAGTAATTACAGAAGAAAAATAAAGGTCACAGTATAGACGGCAAGCAGTAGTACTGGTTTAATATAGTATCCATGCACCAACATTTCCTCAACTAACATTTTTTTCCTCAACTTGAATTAGGTACCTACTTGAGGAAAAGCAGTAGGGTAAGAGCGTTTTCACATTATCCGATCCGATATCGGTGACGGGCGCCGATCCGATATCGGGAAAAGTAAAATGTATGAAATATGTACTTCCGATATCCGATATCGGGCCGGACAATATATAAGACCTTTTGCTGCTGTAGCACACAAAAATTATTGTTGCTTAATTTGTATTGTTTTGTTATTGTTTTTTGGTGCATTTTGTTTTGTGTGCTATGTGTAGTAAATCAATAACTGTCTATGTACATATTTCATACATTTTACTTACTCCGATATCGGAGCGGCGTCTGACACCGATATCGGATCGGATAATGTGAAAACGCTCTAACTGTTGAGGAAAAACTGCAGACAAATTTATCTCAATCACTGTCAGGTTTAATTGAGTCAAGCTAGAATAATAATTCGTCATGCAAGTATGTAGGGTTCGCTAAGTGTGTTGACTTAGGTACGTAAGTTAGTTTACACACTTGGCATAAAATTAATGCATAGTTAGACTATTAAGGCCTCTGTAAACAGCTTTTGCTATTTAAATGACATTTGTTACCCAAAATGTCCTTAATGTACGTAGTAACGCTTAAGACATTGTTTGGAGTCAGCACAATTTACTTAGTTGGTCATTCTTACGTCAATAAAATTTTGTTTATTATGTCTACCGAATAGTAATAATTATTTGGAAATGCCGGAGGTCGGAAGGCGACGGTGAGGTCGGCCGAAGAGGCGTTGGAAGGATGATCTGGACGCCCAGGAGAGGGATTGGTGGAGTATCGCCAAAGACCGGGATAGGTGGAAGGCTTTGGGGGAGACCTTTGCCCAGCAGTGGGACAGTATAGGTTAAAAAAAAAAAAATCTACCGAACGATAAGGTTTAAATAAATAATGTTGGACAATCCACACAACATCATCTAGCCCCAAGCTAAGCAGAGCTTGCGTTATGGGAATTCAACCCGCAACCACCCGCGTCGCAGGCGGACCATCGCCCGCCGCGCCACATCGGTCGTCATATAAGTAATTATACTGCTTAAATGTTATTGTATTTCAAGGTATTATTGAACTAATTGCAGCAATCTTTTATCTTCTATCATGCGATGGAACGGAGATAAATTGAAGTCGTCTGTCTCAATCCACTAGATTTCTTACTAAAGCAAAAAGAGCCTTAAATAGAAAATTATTTTGGACATAGTCAATAAACTGGAATCTGTTTTTGACAATATTATCAAACAAATTATAGGAGGTTGAGGGAGATTATTTTGGTATTCCGCGACAGTGACTGTAATTACTTATAGGTACACATCTAGTTGTTGCGCTAAAACATTATTTTTAGATATAGAAATCATATTTGTTAGTTGTTATTTCAATAGACCTTTTTGTTTATAAAGAAACCAGAAAAATGACAAATAAAACGCTGTTTATTTCGAATAATAGCATACGAAGCTGTATAAGTTCGTATCAATTTCGATCGCTGAATAATAAAAGGAACTTCCTAAAACTTTTCATATAAATCTACCTTATAATCTGTAGAGCAAGACAAAGTCCGAAATCTTTCTTGATTAAAGACGACAATGATCTCATGAAAGCTAAAAGTTTAATTTTAAATTCTTCAGGGCCTCGCAAAATAACTCTTCTGAAGTATTCAGAAGATATACTCCACAAAACGATAATTTATATATCAAAATTTAATATACATCAAAATAATGTACATCAAAATTTAATAAGAAGTATAATTATACATTACTCAGTTTGTGTATCGGTAGTGCAACAGTGAACTGTGTTGCCGCGCAAAGTAACTCAAAGTTTCAAATTTTCGTTTATGATTTTTCAGAATTGATCCAGTAGAGTTTTAGAAAGTACCAACCAAAAACTTTGCCATCAGTCGAAGCGTAAAATTGATATTTTAATAACCCCTGTCACTCAAACTTAAAGCTTAGAGTGAAAAATATGTTTTTAGAAAAAAAATCTAATATAAAAACAAATTACATTATTAATTACTTACAGTACGAGCCTTTAGAGTTCATACAGCCTTATAAAAGGTTACTTTTATGTAAGTATTTTTCTAAAGAAAAAAACAAAGGCCCTTTCTAAAACTCATTTTGTAAGAACAGTCTAGGCTTTCATCCTTAGAGCTGAGACTCGCGTGCGAAGCGAAAGTGCTTACCTACTAGAGTCTGACCATGCTACATCTGCAACAGGTGAAATAAGCAACCCTTGAAATTATTCTTTATTTCATAATTCAACTTTTGGTCTTAGTTATGTACCTAAAATTTGATTGTTGTAAAAATGAACGGTGGTAGGTATCTACTAAAAATGACTAACGGCCGGTTTTTCGAACGATAATCAACGAAAAAATCTTATAATTACTATGTGTCAAACTAGGATCAATCGTGATTTGGGTTTCCAGAAACCGGCCGTAATAATTGCTCCCCGGGTCAGAATGCCGCGTTTTGATAACCCGATTGAAATAGACCAAGTGTTATCATGGTTTACTAATATATATTCAAATATTTCTTGTTTTATCTTATTGTGTATTTGCCAAACAAATATAGCTTACATACCAGTAGCTCTACCATGAGTTTTTACTATACTATATTTAATAAACTCGCTAGCGTCTGTAGTTAAAAAAATGTATGAAGATTTGTACAGCGCCTCTAGCGGATAGTTGGGTACTAAAATTCGTAATACTAATATTTACGTAACTACTGTAGTAAAGTCAGGCGATTTTACTGTGACATCTCATGGTAGAGGTACAGAAGGTTGAATATTCGATTTGGATGTAATATAGATAAATTTTATTTGTGTAACGAACTTTAAGGTCGATTTTACCTTTACAATTTATGAAAATGAAAATGAAAAATGTTTATTTCTGTAACCAAAAATACTTAAAGTTATGACAATGTGGATGTTCTCTTATAAGTATAAAAATACTTGTGTTAGAGAACATCGCTCTTAATTATCCACAGTGTGGTTACAATCAGGCGCTTATATTACAAAAGTTTAAAGACAATAATTAAACATACCAATGATCATTGGTATGTTTAATTATTCACACAACAATTTAATATGAATGAAATAAATATATTTGGTCAAATATAAGGGTTTTTACCTTATCTGTACATCGTTTTCACAGTACAGAGCTTTAAAAATTAAAAAAACAATTTGTTTATCTATTCGATAAAAAGTTACGAGTTTCCCAATAAGGTAAATTGCATTAAATATCCCAATTATCTAATTGAGTTATCCAAATTTAATTATGCTATGATATGCTTGGAGACTTAGCATGGTCAAACTATACCTACTTCTATCCCGAGGCGATAAATCAATCCAGCGGCGCGGAAACATTCAGGAAGCATTCGGAAAATTCCAGAAACTTTTTGTTCCGACGTGGATGAAGATAGTTTTTCATGTAATGCAGAAAAGCTCGGAAAAGCTTCGTTATGTTGTTGTTTTATTTTTAAAAGAATACGTGCTTATTAGACCACTTCCTTGTTACAGACAAGATATAGTTATCGGGCATGCAGTGATGTTATAGTTTATGTTATAGCTAACCAAAAATAAATCATTTTGGAGAATAAAAGATAAATTTAGCCGGAACAGAAGCGTTTCAGAGAAATGAAAATGTTTTATGGTAAAAGTTAGAAGTATTTCTTACAAAATAATATATTAAATGCCTATAATATCTATGGTAAGGATTCCGAATTGTGAATAGTCAACAAGAGTTACTAAAGTGTGGTCATAGTAAAACTAAATAGGACATTTTTTGGTAGAGATCCAAATAAGAGGAAATGCATTTCGTCTTTTAAGTGAATTAATCGTCACGTCGACTAATACTGACATACTTAATACAATACATAAATATATTTTTTTTATTATATATATATAAAATACCCAGAACACCCGGAATAAATACTTGCAGATCGTACAAATATTTACCCCAAGGCAAGAATCGAACCCGCAACCTCTGCGTCGCAGGCGGACCTTCGCCCATCGCGCCACATCGGTCGTCAATTTAATCTATGTACATAATTATACAATTTCTTATCTCAAATGTGTCGGTATCTGACCAACAATTAATTGTGTTGTCAAAGTCTAAGGGTGTTACCACACCAATCGATCGATAGTCGATCGATGCCATCGATCGACATCGACGTTGATCGATTGGTGTGGTAGCTTTAATCGATCGACGAATACCGGTAGACTAACTAATCGATCGATTGCCGATCGATGGCATCGGTCGACGTAGATAGATTAATTATCGGGGCGAGTGCCGGCACTGGCGAGCTCGAGCAGCTCGATCGACGACGACTTATCCATTCTACCATCGATCGATGGCATCGATCGACTATCGATCGATTGGTGTGGTAGAAACTATCGATCGACGTCGATTAATCCATTCTACCATCGATCGACTATCGATCGATTGGTGTGGTAACACCCTAATCATCCGTCTTCATATATTCTGTTGATCCGTGATTGGTGCGTTTCTAACTATAATTGGACGAGATAAATGTTATTCTTACAGTAATTGTCTTGGCGTTTGTTTGTTTTGTGTTTGACCGAACTTTGCGAGTTGTTTGGGAGTTCTTTTTCTATGAGTTTTTCGATTATATTGTCTAGTTATTGCGTCGTTTTCGTAGAATCTGTGTATTAACCCCGATCAAGTATAAGAGTTATAAATTAGCGTTGTATTTGTTTCAGTTGTTTAAACTCTGGAAGTAAAGTTTCAAAACGAATAAGTACGTATACTAGCTAGCACAATTGTTTGGAAATCAAACCTACAAACGTAAACGAGTTAAATGGGTGGTTACTATGGGTTCTAAGCATGAATTTACAAAAAAAATATTTAAGTGTTTATAGTTTAGTTTAATATTCTATCAGCAATCTAGATCCCATATTAGTGAATATATATTTATACTAAACCAAAAAAAAAACTACGGAATTTACCATTTGTATTTTTTTAAGATTGAGTTCTACTAGTTTATTGGATACAATATATCGTCCAATAAACTGTTATTTTGTGAGCATTTGAAACAAATCACCAGCTTTCCCAACATAAATAACTTACTGAAAATCTTCTCCGTCGATAGTGGCTTTGATGTTTTCCTTATTTATTAAAATAAGCCTTAAAAATAGCGTTTCGTAAATAAGAAAAGAACTTTTGTAAGTCGGTAATAATTAGAAAATTGTTTGCTCAACAATGCCGTTGGAAGGTTAAACAATTAGGCGTGTACCTACTTTCCTCGGTGCTTGGAAAATTATAACTTTTAACATTCTTTAAAGTATATAAAATACTGCAAGAACTCTACAAAATATTAGACTTCTTAGAAAAATTGTGACTAAAATTACTACTTTCAATGTAAATTAAGTTATTTATTTACTGTAAAGTATTGAAAATGATAAAGAGATTTATACAAAATAGAGATTTATATTTATTTTCAGCATGTATAGTGAATATTTTATTTATTTGCACAGTTTATAAGCACAGGAAATTAAATAAAAACAGTAACTGAAATCAAAGATTTTAAGGTATCTCACAGGCGGCACACATTGACAAATGTCAAGTCAACTTAAACGTCAAAACTTGTACTAAGTTTCAACCATAGACATAGAGAACAGTCTAACGGCCGGTTTCTGGAAACCCAAATCACGATTGATCCGAGTTTGACACATAGTAATTATTTGTTTTTTTCGTTGATCATCGTTCGAGAAACCGGCCGTGAACCTTACAAGATTGAACACTATACAGACTAAGCAATAACCTTACAAAATTTAGCACTATCTATAAAGAGACAACGCGACTGTGCGGCCATCAACTCTCTCTTTCTTAAGGTCTATAATAAATCAAGAAATGACAACGACTGGCCACACATTTCTTGTCTCTCTCACGCTTTGTTGTCCGTATTAATACATTAATTAAAGTACATTATTAGGTATACTGTAAATATTTAATAATGTACTTACCTAATAAACACTTAGTTTAGCGGAAGGCATTAATATGCCATAATAACCCAGTTTGGGTATCAATGTTGTCCAACCAGGAATCAATTCATACCCTTAATATTATTGTATGTAATTATAATGTATGTAAACAACTTAATAAAAAATTCATTTCAATTTCATATGGAACTATAGATAGGGAACGCTCAGTCCATTCTCTATGCTCCGTTACTCTCTATGGTATCAACAGTCTTCTTCAAGCACACATTTACTCTTTCCCTCGTGGTAGACATGTCCAGGTTTACAATCACAGCTGTTGTACCGACACCCAGAGAAGCAGGTCTTGTTCTCCTTGAAGTCTGAGCAGCTACGACCGCAGTGGTTCCCGCAACCTGTCATCGCGTTATCATCACCTCCACAGGCAGCTGGAAGAAAAAATGCAATGGTAAAATGTGGTCGAAAAACTATTCTTTATTACACAAAATATGACATACACAAGACAGAAATAGTAAAGATGTACAAAGGCGAGCTTAACCCTAAGAAGAGTATCTTCCAGCAAACCTTTGAGGCTAGGGAGAGGTGACTATAGAGGTAGGTTTGTGTACATACATAAACAGAAAATAGTACTAAGATACTAAATACAATACTACAAAACACATAAATATACTTTATTTAATACTTATGATATAAACTCTTAAATAGTGAAGAAAAAATCATAAAGAAACTTGTGGATAAGCCCTGTGGTTAAGGGCCTAGGCTGAGATTAGGTATAGTATAAGTTGCAGGCTCTCCTCAAAAAAAGGGGTATGAAACATTGTAATATCTATCTCACTCGCACTTATAAAGTTACAATATGTATCGGATGTAATGACATTTAACCAACAATTAAATAGGGTCTATTTAATTAAAATTACATTATAAATTTTCTATAGTAGTAGGTATCATAGATAAATATCTCACAAACATCATTAGATCAATGAAATGTACACCCTGATCAGATATTTGTACCATTTTATAAGTACAATACAAGTAATAACTAACTAATAACCCGAGGGCTGGTGAGTATCTGGCCCAGCGTATCAGCATTGCTATTCAGCGCGGCAATGTAGCCAGTGTCTTGGGTACGCTTCCGATTGGTACTGATTTGGATCAGTTGAACTATCTATAGATCGTTTGCAACGGTCTGTAGATAGCTCAACTGTTTCTTATGTATTTTATATGACAATGTACTGCTTTTGTAAATACTGTATAGTCGTAAGTTTGTTTGTGAATAAAGTTTATTCTCGTAAAAAAAAAAAAAAAAGTAATAACCGAAAAATGTCGCGATACGACTGAAGGTGTGCTATTTTGAACCTTATTTAAAGGCCTAAAGCTGCAGTTTTAAATAGCAAGCAAAATATTAATTTATAGGTGGAAATTCGATGATGAAACTGCACGACATACATTGCGTGTTATGTCTGTGTCGAATGGTCATGAAATTAAATCTTTTGTTACATTGGAGTTTGGAGCATATTGTATAAAATCACGTGTTTTGACTAAGAATGATGATGCCATGTGAATAGTGAGAGAACTATTGTGGTCAAATCAGCTAAAATTACCTAGAATTTTAGGTAGTTTTACTTTGCCAGGTTGAACGTAATGGGATGAGTATAATTTTGATTTCAATAACACTTAACACTAGGTGGTATAGTCAGCGTTAAAGATTGATTAGTTTTTAACAATTTTCAAATTGTTTTTATTTATTTATTTCAGTTTCTTACTGCACTTAAAGTGTTAACCAACGCATGTAGTAAGCCATTTAAGTAGTAAAAAATAGATACAATACCTAGCTAAAATAAATTACACATAAGTAATCTTAAAAATATATTACATTTTGAATAAAATATATCGACTTCTGGTCCAAAAAAAGTGTTAAGCAGATTGAGGGCTTGAGCTTTATAGTTTAAGTTGGTTAATGTTTTAATAACATTATTTTGATGATTATTGCTTAACATTTTCTGAATTGAAAATTATAACAACTTCTAATTTAATTTATTTAATTTTAAAGTCAAACCAATTATATAGATTTAGATGCACAGAACATTTATTTACATTATTGCGTAGATGTAACATAATACTTACGGCATTCATCTTTTGGGATGCAAGTTTCGTTAGCATCTCGCACAAAGCCATCCACGCAGACGCAGCCGGGGTTACACAGGCCGGTAGCTCCTTTACACGGGATGGGGTATCCAAGATCGTCACACGTTTTTGGACCGCAGTGTGAACACTCCACGAACATCTCATTTGACTTGCATGTTGATCGTTTTACCACTGAAATTTTACAATAAAAAAATGGTTGTCTGTAAAGTCGGTTTACTGACGATAGTTGAACGTGACAACGTCACTTCATGGAACGCCTAAGAACGCCTCAGAACGCCTCATGAGTCATGTTTTTTCGTGCGTGCAGCCGGCTCTATCGAATTATAAGACGTTGTCACGTCAAAAACAAGTTTAGAATACACAATAGTTACGCTAAAGGATTCATAATATGAGCTATGTTACTTTGATTTAAGTATATAAAACTCGACAGTACCTACTCGACAGAAAAGAATTTAAAACTAGTTAATATCTAAAATTTAAAACGAGTCAAAATCAAATCCAAGGTCATCTGTCACGATCAACTAAATTTCAAACGAAAGTAAAAAAAATAATATTAAGTTTTGTTTAAATTTACAAATTCGCGACAACCCTCAAAGCTTGTTTACTTTTCGTAGGTAAAAAAAAACTTTTTTCCAAATACCGTCATAGCATTTAAAATAAATATATTTAAAACAATATACCTTCACTATGAATAAACAAAATCCAAAATGAAAAAATCAAACTAATCACATAAATTCTTGCCATATTTTCACTATAAATACTAATTTAATTTTAAACTATAAACGTCTTAACCTGTCACAGACAACAAAACTACTAACTCACTCAGTTTACCTCATTTGTTTACATCCCAGAGTGATTCATTATTTAAAATGGTTTTACCTGCGTGCAATATTTGCAAAATACGAATAATAAAATCAATTTCAGCTAGATCAGTCAACGTACAAAGTGTAACATTAGCTATATAGCTATATAGGAAAACATGGTATTATATATTTTATTGAGTTATATAGGGGTATTTTATAGTACACATATTGACCAGCATTTCATTAAACTACGTGAAAAAATCCGAAAATGTATTTTTGAAAAACATCGTCTTAACTTTCATCAAATGTATACCTACATACATCAATGTCTATTTATTTGTAGAATTTTTTTTAATATTTTTTTTTCACATTTTGTAAGTACTTTTTGCGTTCTCGATCGGAATTTTTGTAGATACTAACGATCTATCTTATAAAAAGTTATGGCAGACTTGATGCATTGATTACCATACGTAATGATGACATAAAGTCAACGCTAACTCTTTATAATGGGGTATAACTTCATCAAGTGGCCTTAATTAGTTAAATGACATTCGCTTTTGAACTGAAACTTTAAAGTTTTTATTAAAGTAAACCAGCTTTATTAAAAATCTGTGGCATGGCATGGCGTGATGAGAATAGTAAACCATGAAGTTACAATGTAATTAATCTTATCCGGCGTTCCGATGATTTGGCATTCGGCGAAAGATAAATCCTCAAGAGAAATAAGACCAGAACTATTTGGAAAATTGCACATTGTATTTGCTTAGTCACTAATTAGAAATAGATTGATTTGGTTTAGGATTGGTTTGAGAGGTCAATTAAATCAGTGACTATTGTTTATTTAATACCTATCTTGAAACAATTCCATAATACGGCTTTAGGATAATTAATAACTTATAAAATCAAGGAAAATACTACGTAAAATGTTATTATATATTAAACCAAGTATGTGAACTTACGACTATTACATTATTTACAAAATGTACTTTTATAATACATAAGAAACAGTTGAGCTACAGATCGTTGCAAACAAAATATAAAATAAACCAGTACTAAGTTTAAAAAAAAGTATGTAAGAAAAAACATAAAGACTTAAAAAAATATGAACAAACACATTAAAAACAACGAGAAAATATGCAAAAAAATTTAGGTATGAAGTCATTTTTAATATTATTCTTTTCTTGCGGATAAAACAGATGAAATGTTCAAGATCCAGGTACGAAACAATACAACAGTAAAATAATAGCTATATAACGCAGTAATGTAGATATATTATTAACAAATATACATAATTCTGTAAATTATTACTAACTTCTTGTGAAAGAATGACGCCAAAAAAACCGGTTAAGTGCGAATGAAAAAAAAACTAAATTCAAATATAAGTACTTTATACAATTATAATATCACAAGGATCATTTAGAATCGTCTTACATACTAGGTGATTCTAGGTGCCAGTTCCACGCAGCCAGAGCCTAGAAGAACGGGCAAGAAACTTACGGCCTGGTTCCTACCGTTTTTTATATGATCCTTTTTACAAAGAATTACAATGAAACTTAAGTACCTAAATACTGAAGTTCCAGTGCGGTGTCACATAATATACACATAATATACAACCTACGAAAAGTTTTCCAATACAAAAGGTTTTATTATCTAGCGAAATACAGTTCTAGCTACATATAAAAAGCAGCTTCAATCCTTTGAAAATAGCAAAATCTTTCGAATATTGTTCAGAACTGTCGACTACGTAGAGGCTTTCCTTCACCATTTGTTCAGCGGGCTCCCGAAGACGGATTTTCTTTAAAAATCCTCTAAAGTCATTGTTTTTAAATCACTGTCACCGTTTTTTGCTTTTAGCTAATAAATATGTCAATAATCACGGACTTTTCACACAAAACGCTCTAGTCCCAAACTAACCATAGTTTAGCCTTTTGACTTAGAGTGCTGATACATACATAGGTACATACCTACATTGAACACCCATACACAGAACAAACATCGCTGTTCATCACACAAACGTTTGTTCTCGGTGGTAATCGAACCAACGATCCGCAATGTTTAGTAACTATCCGCTAGAGGCGCTGTACAAATCTGCATACATTTTTTTAACTACAGACGCTAGCGAGTATAGTATATATACTAATACTATATATAGTATCCATAGTAAAAACTCATGGTAGAGCTACTGAGCTAGTATAATGACACTAGTATAATTCTAGTACATATATAGTACAAAATATGGTATCCGTTAAAAAAATGCACTAATTAAAATAAATAAATGATTGAAATACGACCGCTTTACTACGGTACCTATTTCTTAGCAATTCAAGACTTTCTACCTAATTTCGTTGTTTTCTTTGTTTGGGCTTGATCCCTGAAAGGTCGGGTGTAGGTTTGATACTTTAAAATGGTTTGTTTGTTTAGGCTTAGGTTAGATACTACCTACTTACTCCAGGGTAGGGTCATGATACCTACTTTATAATTATTACCTTGTTTTGCTTCATCGAATGTTTCAAAGAAGTCAGTAAAATGGAAAATAAAGGATATTTTTAGTAATAAAAAACTTAGAAAATTTTAGCTCAAAGAACGTTCAAAGAAATTTATTTTTTTAATCTAATAATCACGTTAGATTAATAAAATCTTGGTAACCTAAATATTAAAAAAAAATACAAAGAAAATTTATGATTGTATTGAGTACTTAAATAATATATTATAAAATAAAAGATTAAATTTTAAAATAGTTAAGTACCTACTTAATTAAGAAAGTTTTTTTGTGCTTTGCGTGTGTAGATAACCATTTGTATAGTCCATACCTTGCACTAAGTTAAAATTGTATGTTTATTGAATTTTTTTATTGCGAGGCATCTCAGGAATTTACAAAACACAATATTTCAATATATTTGACAGCTTCAGAATCAAGCTATGAAGTCAAAATTGAAAAATGCAGAAGCAAAACGACCTACCAACTTCGTGACTTGCTTGTAAATCGCAGTAATTTGCGGTTTGTGGTGACGTCACTTGCATGATGTGGTCCTGTGATAGCTTCCTCTGGATGATTGTTTCACGAAGAGACTGCACGAGAGGGAACGAGAGAGATGTGTCAAGTCCATACAGCTTGACAGTAATGAGATAAAAATTTCATTCATTCATTCATTTGGACTAGAATAGCTAAAACCGAAAAAAGTTTGACAGGCGTCACAGCTGTTGGTGGTAGCTCTGCCATCCATGTTGTGTGGGTTGTGGGTTCGTTTCCCAATCAGAGCAATTGTGTGTTGGTTATTTAAATCAGAGATATCTAAAGATTGTTTGCAACGGTCTGCAGATAGCTCAACTGTTTCTTATGTATATTAAATATGGAAATAATAGTCGTAAAATTTTTGGTATTATAAAATGTCTACGCAACATTTTTTAAGATAAGTGGTTACTAGGCAGAGTGGGTAGGTCAAATAGCTTGGGAAAGCTGACAGTCACTTGGGGATTACAGATTGTGTAAAGGAAAATTAGGAACGGAAAAAAAAGAAAAATACTGTCCCCACTTAAACTATAGTCTTTATTTTACGTTTTAAGTTAGGGAGCAATTTGTATTCAGTTTACAAAATATGACAAGTTGAGTGCCCTTAACCTGGAGACAGTTTTTAAGAAGGACTCTTCGAAGCGTCGTCTTTAATGTGATTTTTTAAGCAAATTATTTTTAATTCATATTAAATAGATTTTTATTCTCGAAGGAACAAGACAGAGATTTAAACTTTACGTAACTATACTACCATGAGTGATGACATTTCAAATATATCGATCGACAGGCGTCACAGCTCAGTTGGTAGTAGCTCTGCTTTCCATGCTGTGGGTCGTGGGTTCGATTCCCACCCCAAATGTTTGTGTGATGAACATAAATATTTGTTCTGTGTGAGTGTTACTATGGATTCTATGTATTTGTTTACAAAAATTCAGCAATCTAGTTTCCATAGTACAAGCTTTGCTTAGTTTGGGACTAGAGTCTGATGTGTGAAATGTCCCGGAATATTTATTATTATTATTTATATTTACTTATGAAAAATACAAATAAGTGAACTTATGTATTTATTGCGCAGAAACGTTAAAAGTTGATAAGTATATAAAACAAGCCCTGTAAAGGCATAACAATTTCTTAGCTACAACTATTACGAAAATGTTTCTATATTGCAAACAAAAGGTGCCAAAGCAAACACCAAAAGCCTTTTCTTCCAGCCCCCGTAGACAAAGGAACAATCAGCTGCAAATCCGCTCGAATATTCGACGTACGAGCGTTTGCACACGGGCCGATACGACAAAAATATCGGTTCGAACAAAAAATACTATCCGCACAAAGTGTTGGTTTGAACGTTCCAAATCATCGTTGTAATTTTAGTGAATAAAGAATGTATGACTAGACAAGACGATATTTATTCCGACCATTAAGTCGGAAATTCTGTTTTTAAGATTCTGTTTTTTATAGAAATTAGATATAATTTCTATAAAAAACAGAATTCATAATTCTGAATATTTTTTAATTAATCTTTACAGAATATTCAATTACCACGTATGCGTCGTCTCTTTAATTTTCGTCTCTTAATATATTTTCATGTCGATGACACATAATTAATGAAACAAATGGAAATAAATATAATTTGCACAGTAAGGTTTTAACAACACAGTATTAAGAATATACCTACCAGGAATCTAATATTCTTTGGGACTTGTGGTTCTTATTTAGGTTCTTATAAAATCATAATAATCATAATCTTTTATTGTTGCATAATATGTAGGTATTACATACTTACTTATATTCTGCTTCATCAAGTCGTGCGTATATTAAAATGTCAGATGTTTGAAAGAAAATATTTTTAGTTTCGACATGGCTTTACAGTTGTACTAAATGAGCTTTAACGGTATCGTGTAGGTATCGTATCGGTTGCAGTGTGAAAACGCTAAAAGTGCCGAGTTTGAAAATTGCGGAAAATTGTAGGTTTAGGTGTTGTTTATTGAGGCTCGTTTAAAGCACAGTACAAACTGATATGGGCCTGACTGTAATCCGTGGCATAAGGGTTTAGTAGCCAAGGTCCTTTAGAATGCCGTTATTTTGTTAAGTATTTATTTTTAAGGTTAGGAACAAATTAACAGATGGACGTTCTGTTTAGCAGTTTTGTGTCCAGTTAGCAAATTACAGAAATAAACTTATATAATCTCTCTCAAAAAAATTAAAATCTAATACCTACCTTCCCCCCTCTCCTTGTGTTCAGTCCTCCAAATCCATCCAAAGGTTGTCTGGTAGAGATCGCTGTCAGCGATAAGGCTGCCCATTGTCATACTTATTTTTCTATTTTATTGATATTACCAATGTAATATAATATAATGTAATGTAATATATTGGTAACACCCATAAGATTATTGGAATAAATTAAAAAAAAATTGTTATCAATAAGGAGTTTCCTATCCACCTTGATTAGCATCAAAACATCATTCCGATAGCTAACTAGGGGTAACTTTAACCCTGTGCTAAAATTAAAAAGAAAATGATCTCGCAATTAGGTCCCGTCCGTCCGATTTAAGCTTTTAAACTTTTCATTTTGCAAAAGTTTCATATTAAAAGCGCTGAGGCGGGTTTTTAAAACCCCATCTTTAATTGCATTTTCTGAATGTAACTGGGGGATGGAAAACGCAGAACTTGCATTTGAAAGTTAGCTCGTTGAATTCGGAGTCTTTTGATAAATGAGTTCTGATCTGAGGTTCAAATTTGTTAATAAAATGGTTATAATGTAGCAGTTAGACGGTCATTTTTAGCTTTAATATAAGTTGTTGTTAGGATGTCGAATTTTAAAGTGGATTCTTAGCAAAAAATGCTTTTATTATGTAAAAGCAAAACGTAACTTTAATATTTTTTATTTATCGTTATGCAAATTTTTCGCTTTTATTTTTACGATAGTTGTTATTCAAATTGTGTTTATCAAAACATAATTATATAATCTATAACATACAATAAATCAACACAAAAATATACAACATACATATAACTCAGTTTGAAAATTTAGCATTAAATTCATATTCGCCGCAGTATCATTAAATGCAACTCAAAATTCTGTTGAACTATTTTAATGAGGCAATTACCTGGATAATTGTGGTAGTCCGCTCGCTCTCGGTACTTGTCGGGTTATAGCAACCAACCCATTTTGTACGCTTATTACTGTAATTCGTAGTCTGGATGCAAGCGTCTTCAACAAATAAATATAAATAGTACAAAACATTTGTTGGTTCTGGGTTTTCTTCAAGCTGAAAAATAAATATTCGTTCTTTTTTTGGGTTCCGTAATAAAACAGTAAAACGGGTCTCGATTTCAGACTCCGTTATCCGTCTGTCTGTCTGTTCGTCTGTCAGCAGGCTGTATTGTTCGAGAGTTAGATATTAGAGTTATTTTTTAGTATTTAGATATAATTAATGTTGTATGTAGGTACTGTGTTTGCAAGTAAAACTTTTCTTTATCTTTCTTTTATTTTCAGATGAAATTTTCACAAATAATGTATTTAGGTATGTAGCCGCTACAACAAAAAATACTAAAAAAAAAAAGGTAGCACTCCGGGAGTGCCGGCAGAAGTGAAAACTTCAATATTAACGTTGTGTTTTCACTTCTAAGTTTTCACATAAAAATATAACCACAGACGTCATAATGACAATGACAATCACAATGACACAGACACATTCGCGCAAGCGCCCTGTGCCGCCTAAACAGAGTCAGCACACTCAGGCACGGTAGAAAGAGTGGGAGATACTAGTTCCTCTCCCTTTCCCTCGATCTTACGCTTTCGATCAACGTCACGTGACCCTGACGCGAGTTTGAAAGTTTTTACCCACCCAGCGCCGCTAAAGACGTTTTCACTTCAAAAACCGACCAAACCTGAGTCGCACTCACACAATTATTATTTTCTTGCGAAATATTTTGTGCAAGTCCGACTCGCTATTGGATATTTTTGTTTCATCGGAAATTCTTATCGGCTCTATAGCAAGTTTTGGGCATTTTGTACTAACACAATCGACTGTATGTTTTTCTGCTTAGGCCTTTCTCGTGTTTCTATTTCTGTTAAAGTCTAGCTTTTTTGTTCAATCCTTCCTATAAAAAAAAAACCATTTTGTACCACTGTTTTCTCTCATTTCAACCGTTTTTAGTTTTAAGCACAATATTTTTGCTCAAATGTTTTGTGGTTGGGTACCAGTAATTTTGTATATTCAGCCAATTTTGAGTTTAAATGGATTTACCCCGGGCAGTCCAGATCCAGCATTCAATATATTCTTTATTTGTGACCCGCGTGAACCTAAAAGACTTCATTGACCCCTCCGAATCACGCCATATTGTTTCGAATACGATATTTTGATGGCTCTTTTATCGTTGTTCTTTATGTGACAGTAATAAAATAGGCGTGTGTGTGAAAAAGTTGCAATCTCTGTTGTATGAGGCTGTAACGTCCAAATCTTGGCTATCACTTGGCAATTTCTACGGAAAAATCCATTAGTGTTATGATGTTGTTAGGGAGTTAAATCTACTGGATACGGCTTAACCGATTAGTCGTTTGCACACTGATACCAAAATATTATGTCAGCTGTTTGAACAATAAAATCTTTAGCGTTACGAACCGATATCTAAGCATCGTACTAATTACAAACCCCGATATTTGGGGCTAGATTAGGTTTTAATCTTGGAAACAAAAGTGGTAGACATCGTTGTACCACTATAATCTTCCAAAAAATGATGAAAAAACTCTAAACAGATTTCAAAGTAACTACTAGTCGTCGTAATTCTGTCTTCTTGCATAAAATTTCATGCATTCAATTTAACAAGCCATTGATAAGCAAAAATTACGTATTTATTATAAGTAGTGTTTTAATTTGCAAGATGAGCGTTCACTAACATGTAAGTGCACGCTAATCTTGGTAATTTAGATACAATACAACTTGTTCAGTATTCGCCACACTTGGAGTAAAACAAAACACAAATTAGTTTAAGAACACGTTTCTTACTATGCAAGAGTAATATTAGATGGATTAGTATAATTTTTCCATATTCCGCATCGAAGATTTACTAAGAATGGTAGAGTATTAGAACTTTACCATGTACCTATATAAATGATAGGAAAACTTCTGAACCTTTAATTGGCGATATAGCAAGTAAGTAGATGTTGAAAAATAGTTTCCTGTATAAAAAATACTTCTACAGGCTGGTATGACGATGGATACTACGACTGTCAACTTTGTTTATTTGGCTGCATAACCACATTTATAAAAAATATTAAAACATTCGCAGATTCTCGGTATTTCGCACAACTTACGACAGGAACTTACTTTAAGAGGAACGAAAGGTTTTTTCTCTGTCAATGCCATAACTGAAAACTTCCAAACTAGATACTGGTTTTTCAACCATTGCAACATTTTACAGCCGGCCTTTCATAGTCTCACAAAACATGCTAGGTTTTAAATCACGTTCAGTTTCTATAGTAACTCATCGGTATAGAAACTGAACGTGATTAAAAATCTTGACAGGCTGGGATAGGCCTACAGGATTTTTAATTCTGAGCGTATTGTCTCATCCAGTGAGTCCATTATCCGTGTCGCATATGGTACTACCATATTTTTCGCCCCCGTGGACACATTAAGAGGAAAATCATTTCACTAATGGACCAGTTGTTTGTGTAGGTACGTGTCCACAAAAAGCTCTGGAACATTCTCTAGAGTTCTTTTGTTGTCTTTGGTTGTTGATGTGAGATAAGTATTTTTTTTAAATTAGAAATTCTTTAAAAGTTATAACATTTTTGAATTTTAATTTGATAATTGCTAGACTTTTTAAAGTAATTAACTTTGGAAAGTCTCTATATGATTTTTGTAACTTTCAAAATTTATTCGACAAATTTTTTATGTATGACCATTACTTTTACGGAGTAGTCCAATACTGTTTTTTTTTAATTTGACAGTTGTTTCTTTATTCCATCGGCTTATCAAACTATCCCATCTAATGTTCTTTTATTTATTTTTTTCACGGACAATTCACACATCACATTCTAGTCCCAAATTAAGCATAGCTTGTACTGTTGAAACTAGATTGCCGGTATAATACTTATATTTTTTGTTAATACATACATAGAATACCCAGACAGAACAAATATTTATGTTCATCACATAAACACTTTAGGTGGAAATCGAACCCACAACCCACATGGAAGACAGCTACTACCAACAGAGCCGTGACGCTCACCAATTGTTTCAAGATAGTCTGCCCCCGGGTTTTGAGCATTATTTATCCAGGCGTCCGTGGGCCATCTGAATTCAAATGTAACCAACATTTGGACAGGGGATCTGGACAGTCCTAAATAAACAAAGGTAAAACCACTAATAACATTTTGTTGTTTGGCAAACAGAGATAAAGCACGTGGATATTATTTTATACGAAATTTTGTTGTGTTAAAGATGAAAAGTTCAGGAATTATAGATTAAGTTTTAGACATAAAGAGATTTGCTTCCAAATAACAAACAACTTTTGTGATTGATAGAAATGTAAAAATCTCATTTATCTATTTTTTAGTTTATTTTTTTTACACATCCTGTATATATAGATAATTAAAACATGAAAAAGTTAATAGTTCAACAAAATACGATAAATCTGGCGTAAACAAATGTTATCATAATAATTTTGGGGTTTTCAAAGTTCTGACACCTATTGGCCTTGTTTCTATTGATAACAATTCATTTTTTTTGACTGCCCATTTTTTCTTACAACAATAATTTGTCTCACCGAGTGCTTTGAGGACGTGCCCTGTAAGTATGTATACTTTTTGAAGAAACCGTCTTCAAAAAAACACAGTTGAATACTACCTGTGACTTATATTATTATTATATTTTGGATAATTCGCACAAAATCTTTATAAATTAGAACGTATGTATTATTCTAACGTATAAGCAAAATTATTGTTAAGCTTCAAATTCTATTGAGTAGTTATTGCGTGAAAGAGTAACTAACAAACATCCATCCATCCATACAAACTTACGTGTTTATAATATTAGTAGAATAGAATATATAGGTACCTACCTATACGTTATAGAATAAAGAGGAAGTCTGATATGTACGTATCAGTAAAACACAAGAGCTTGGAGTTGAAGGTTGTCTTGTTAATAAACAAATTTGCATAACAATATGAATTGTCAAATATTTTCGATCATTGTGTTAATAGCTGTTGCAGTTGTGACGTCATCACCTGTAGATAACCAACCGGCATTTGGTATGAGTAAAAATATATAAATAGATTTTTGGGCTAGTTTAAACGGAAGTTTTGTATATTTATAATATGAAATTGATATCATAAATTATACATCGATATATAAAGAATAAATGACTGAAGTACTTATACTTAAGTAAGTACATAAGATTAAAAACATAGTAATTAGGGTAAAATAAAAAGGTTTATTAAGTTTTGCTTTTCAGTTTTTTCTGTAAAATAAATAATAAATAAATAATGCTGGACAATCCACACAACATCATCTAGCAAAATTTTCATCAAAACGATTTATTGTCACCTACTTTTTTACTACACTAAGTAAAGTTAGTTATAATACAATTTTGTTAGTTATCTAAACTAATATTATAAAGAGGAAATATTTGATTGTTTGTTTGTTTGTAATTAAATAAAGTAGGTACTTGAAATTAAAACATTAAATTAAAGCCAAGTAGTTTAAATATTAATAAATGTTTTTTTAAGGAATTATGTAGATAGTAAAAACCCCGAATTTGTAGTATTTATACTTAAAAATGGGACCCTATTGTGACTCTACTGTCCGTATGTCTGTCTGTATTAGAGACTATATATTAGAGAGTTAATATTTGATGTATTATTGTTCGTTAACTACTAAAAATCTATAAATTTTTGCTCCTGATATGGACCTCTATAAGTGTGACTTGCACTTTGATGGTTATATATTTATATAACCTAATATAGTATATATATAGTTTTATGGATGATAAATAAATATTTTTTGTTCCAGCATGCCCTGCCGGGGAGTTTTACGAAAAATGCTCTCAAATTTTCTGCTACAAGGATTGTGGACATCTAAAAACCCCACCAGCGTGTCCGTCAGTCAGTGCTAACTGTTACAACCCCGCCTGTATATGTGAAGAGAACACCCTTAGGAATACTGACGGCGTTTGCATCCCTATGAAAGAGTGTCCGGAATATACAACATAGAATCACCCTTTTTGATGTATTGTGAACAAGATAATAAAAATAGATAAAAGTAAAATTTGAATATGTAGTTTTTTGTTTAAGTCATATGATATGTGATGGTGACAGTAATAGTAACTTAAAAAAGTAAAAGTCGGTTATTCAGAGCATTTTAAAAATTCAAATCACAACAACGATGTGACTGTAAAAGTCCCAAACCAATAAGTATAGTTCTAATATAACTCAGGTACATTAAACAAACTAGTAAATATAAGTTCTATATAGGTCAGTAACCTAATATAAAAATTAAATAGGCCCGTCTGATGTTAAGTCCTCTTTCTAATTATTAATTACGAAGACATATTTTTATTTGTAACCCCATTAATACTTAAGAGGCATTTATTCTATAGTTACTACTTACCGGCAATAAAAGGTACGGTGGTAGTACATCTCTATAACCAACTTAGTTTTAACTACCTAAGTACATAGAGTCGGAATTTTCCTATGCCTTCATTATTATAATAATCTTTCTCGAGGCCGCAATGAAGATAAATCACTGAGATAAATTAATTAATTTGTGACGTCAACAATAGAACAATCATGGTTTCTTCATAATGTACATCATAATCATTATCAGCCTGCTTCTATACTTGCCTAGTTCTTTTCAAAGTAAAACCAATAAAAAAAACAATAGTTTAAAAATGTTATATACCCCTCTAAGTGATTCTAAGATCCTCTAAACGTAGGTATTCGTTTTAGCGACTAGATTTTGGAACGTGCAAAATGTATAAATTAAATTAAAAATTAGCTAAATTATTTAATTTTATATTTGAGTAAGTAATGGAAATGACCTACTTGATGCTTAGTGATAAAATATGCCTGGACTAGACTCTTAAAACAAGTAGGTACTACACTGAACTAATTATTTTAGCGTGCCTTCACTTTCCGTTATAGCAATAATGTTTAAATCACAACCAGAGTTTCTTTGCTATTTGGGATTAAACGGTGGGGGGTAGCAACGTAATAAGGTACAAAGTTGATTTTAGAATTTGATTTTATGACATAAAATACTATTTTTACAGTACAGTCACTCGACTATCATTCCGATGAATCCGATTTTTACAATTAATTTAGGTTTGATTTGAAATGATTTTTTCAGTCGATGTAGTTCCAGTTGAGTGACTAAAATCACTAGTTTTCAGAGTTCTGTTGTCCGTTTAGAAATTACTAAAGTCACTAAAAAGTTTACCGTTTCATTTCCTTTCTATACAAAAGTAAAATTATTATTTTTAGAAATTTCTGCTTACCCTAAGTAATCATGTACTCGGCAGGCATTGGCATGTATGCATTTGTGTTGTAGGCATTGTTGTATGTAGGCATTTTTACCTAATCGTGCTAAATTATAACTTGTAGTACAAACACCCATGCAAATTTCAAGTCACACTTACACATATACCCTTGACACATGTGTGTTTATTTATTTTTGAAAGTTTAAAAGGTTTGTAAATTCTTCTTTGAAACTTTTAAACTCGTCTAACAAACGTTGTTATCTACATCCTCTTAGACTAACCTACTTAGGGGTTTAATTATCTGAGGTGGATCATCGGTTTATTCCTTCAGCTGTTTGAAAAATTTCACACTTTGTATTTAAACTTTACTAACCTGCGGCAATATTTGCTAAGGAACCCACAATCGTTGGAGCAAACGGATACTGGAGGCAAGCGTAGTGTAGGACGCCCTCCGGCGAGATGGAGCGACGATCTACGTAGTGTAGCTGGCAAACACTGGATGAGAAGAGCCGAAGACCGGGCTCAGTGGCGCGCCTTGGGAGAGACCTATATCCAGCAGATATAGGTTGATGATGATGAAGATGCACCCGCGTCTTTGTCGTAATGCAAAATTGTTAGAAACTTCAATGATGGAAATAAAGTTGTAACTCCTACGGAACCCTATAAAATATTAAATAATAAATTGTGTAACCCAACTCGCGCTTGTTTTTTTTTTAATAAAATAAAGTTATTACGAGTCTGTTGTTTCATGTTCGCTGAGGTATGTTTTTTGCAATAAAATATGAACCGAAAACAAACTTTTGAAAACCGCATTTGAATTCAACACAATTTTTTGATGTTCTGGTTTTTAGTACAGTCTACATCAAAAATGAATGGACTTGAAGTCACATAATTATAAGGCTAGCAAAAATACTAAAATATGATCAAGTAATTTCATATCATCTATTATGATCTGTCTAAGTGCACGTCATCAACGTTAACTCAAAAACAATGTACATATAACCCAAACATAATATTAATAATAACTAAAATAATTATGCTTTTATTTATTTATTTTATTTATTTATTTAAGTACTCAAAAACTGACAGCCTGGGCCAAAACATTTATGAGCTATTTTTACAAACACATTTTTTTTTTTTTTTTTTTAATGCTGGACAATCCACACAACATTAACAAATAGATAAAAACAAAAATAATCATGAAAAAGAATACACATTAACAAATAAACTATATACAATAAAAAAATTAACTAAGGAAACGAATACACATATTTATAAAAAGATGAAGGTTCATGTTGAATACATCCACTTCAGGGTTTTGTCTGAGTAGGTGCACTTGTGACGTTCCATTTGCAAATAACTATATAAAATACCATTGATTGATTTTATCACGATTTTGTTTTATATGTTATGATTCGTTTCCAGACTGCGATTGTAAATTATATATTTAATTTATTTAGTTCTGGTCTCCATGTTCTTTAATATCTTTCATAATGGTTACAAATTTTGTATCTGACTGTCCGTGTATTCGAGATGCATATTACAATTTACGCTAGGCTTACAAAACGGACAGTCAGCCAGATATTTAAATTGGTTCATGAATAAAGAAGTTTACAGCGGGACCGACAAGAGGTATATATACAGGGTGTGACATCATATCATATCCAATGAAAAAGCCACTTTGCGTAATAAAATGCCTCTTGAAATCTCCTCAAAATTACTTACTGCACACTCGGCCTGCGTGTTTGTATTTAATTGGATACTACAAAAAGTTCCAGCTTATCAGACTACAACCTTTAGTCGGAACACTAGACTGCAGAACTGTGCATAAGACCTGGAAGAGATCGCTCGCAGCGATAAGGTCGCCCATTGTATTGCCATGTATGCCTACCTGTTTAAGTTCTTTGTTTTTATTTGTATCTGGTAAACAATAAAGAATTATTTATCTATCTATCTATCTATAAGATAGTTTTTCATAAAGTCTAGTGTTTTTGATTTGTCCTTGAACAAGACTTGATAGAAGATATTCAACGCTAAGTCTTAATATTACATCAAAGTGCTCTGTGTGTGTCTCACTACTAAAACCAAAGGTTTTTTTTATTGAATGCATCCAAAATGCAATGAACCAAATATGATGCTTGAACTTCGATGCCGAATAGCACATGTATACACCACACTACACTAGTTACGATAGACCGATACTTCACTACATGGTACTTAGGCTTCCTACCGTTATAGTTACAGCAATGTAGGTACTCTAAAAGTGCCGGAAATTCATCGGCAAATCCAGGTCCAACAGAATGGGCCTATTTCATTCCCCATTGTTACGCACTACAGATGCAGACTTCATATTGGCTGTAGCTAGCCGAATCAGCTACTTGCCGAGTCTCCTTAAAATGAACTTTGTTATACTGGATTTAGGTTCAAAGTTGTTTGGAAAGGAGTAAATACATTTGCAAGTTCAAGGACCTCATTATGCTGGTCATGATTTCGATTAGAATGGTACAGGAGCTTCAAAAAACTCTTGGTGCAAATGACCGCTACTTTCTGATCCTATTATGTTAAAGTTTTATCAAAGAGCTAATCTTTTGACCGATTGTTTTAACTTCCTGTTTATATAAAAATTCAAAATTCAAATTCAAATTCAAATTCAAAAATTAGAAATATATCTACTTTATTCAATAAAATCACTAGGATCATTTAGAATCGTCTTATACTAGGTGATTCTGGGTGCCAGATCCATGCGACCAGAGCCTAGAAGAACGGGCAAATGAAATGCAAAACGTTAGACCTCGTTGTGGGTATTTACGAAGGTGTATAAGATTTGTTTTTTTTTAGTTATCTTTAGTGTCGCACCGCACGGCTTGTCAAAGGTCAACCTCAATGTTTTCCACTCGGTCCCTGGAGATACTCCATCAAGTCCTTTCCTTGATGTCTAGGTCTTTTGATAAAACGTTAATAAAGTAAGTATATTTTATTCATATAATTTATATGTACTTATTTATTTATTGTAATCTGGTAATAAGAAAAACACGCTATATTTTTGGGTATATGTTAGTAATTGCTGAATAAACGTGTATCGTATCCTATATTTGGGTATTTTATATGTATATTACCTATAATAAAAAATATCTACATATCTATGAAATATTATGTATCTATGTCAGTCTTATAATACCCAAAAAGCAAGCTCTGCTTAGCTTGGGGCTAGATGATGTTGTGTGGATTGTCTAGCATTAATTATTAAATGAACTAAACTGCTAACGCAGAACATTAAATACTATTACTAAATAATTATTTATTTATTATATTTCATTAAATTAGAGTGGAAATTAATAATAGTATTTAATGTTCTGCGTTAGCAGTTTAGTTCATTTGCATAAGCAAAGGTGAAATTACAGAACAATGGATGTACCTGCAACCATTATCCCGTTTTGAAATGTTAGCAGCCATAGAACTCGGTGCCAGACATTTTGGCAAGCGAAGTTGATCTTTATCTCGTATGAATAAGAATTAGTTTATGAAAGCCAGGTGTAGCGTACTTCACACACAACTTTGATTCTGAATAGAACAAACGTCTAAGACTTAGAAGACGGAACATATGAATAAACATTCTTTATTGCACACCTTATGACTAACAGAAATACAAGGAAATAAAACAGATAAAAAAAATAGAAAAATTAACAATAATCTTCTAGTCAATTTTATTCAAATTATTACGTTTATTCAAAACCATAACTTAAGGTAAAACAAAATCATCATGGAAAACGATGACATCTAGAGAAGTTAAAATAATCAATGCCTCATCGCTTAATATGTACCCGAACGAACATATTAAATATCCAAATACCAATGATGTACCTACCTAACTGTAAGTTTTCCAAAAATAAATAAAATAAAGGATAACTACTTACTAACTCAAGAAAAGGTAAGCTTTTGATCAAATTATCATGAAACCTCGGAAGTTATAATAAAAGAAGAACATAAATAACAAGAAAAATATCATGTTAAAGTGATGACACATGCAGTCTTTACTGCCAAAGTTCTCGAAAGCAAAGAAAATGGATATTCACTGTTTGTAGCGATTCTGGAACATTTCGGTAGTCTTCATATTACTCGCCGCTTAACAAAGAGTAATAAAACAATAGATACGTCACTGAAGTAGTTTTTTATACAATTTTAATTTTTTTTTTTTTTTTTTTTAATTTTAATTTTTTTATTGATTGCGGTGCTGGTAAAATTGTGTTTGATTTTGTAAAAATGGATAAGTTAGATCTAAATTATAGACCTTATGAAAAGCTCATCAAAATCTTTTGGGCATTATTTACGTAACACAGTACAATCAAGGTTTTAAAAATTAATAATTAGGGCTTACCTACGATTTCATTATTATAGAAATACCTAGCAAATAGTGGTGTTAAACCTAGAGTAAATGTGACAGAGAGATTCCTATCTTTTTTTGCCAACTTTCGTTTAACGTCATAAAATTGGCCGTAATTCATACCAACGACTGATGTCTGGTTTGGCAAATTAAACCTACGACATATTTCCCAAGTATTATTTCACTTTACAGGATCTACAAGCTTTATCGCTAGAACTTGGTGCCCTCTATACTATTGTCACTCTCGTTTGAAAGTTGAGACCCGACTCTGTGTGCTGAAGAAAATGAAGTCTGTCGCATTCTTGTCTCCGCACGAGACGTTATGCATTTGTTTATGTCAAACACACCCATGACGTGGAATTTATGAACCTTGGTTGAATCCTACCTGGATACGCCTAGCTCTATGGAAATTAAGGTAAATAAGACTTCGGTTGACTGATATCGGAGACTGATAGTTTGACAGGATTGTTATTCATTTCATCCTGTGATTTCATCATTATGAGTTGCTGTTGACTGATATCACAGACTGATGGTTTGACAGGATTGATTCATTTCGTCATCATGAGTTGTTAAAATCAATTTTATTTTGTTGCGATTTTATAATTTAAGGAACCTAAAGTAATAAAATAAAAAAAACCTCTTTAATTTAGCATAATAAGAAAAGGTTTCGGTGTAAATACGGAAGGAAAATAAGGAAATAAAATAATGAAAACAAAGCAATATAAGGCTCGAGGCTGTCAGTCAAGATTGTGTACCTACTATCAAACTTTTTGAACAAACATAAAAAGGTTGCGTGGAAAGTTTTATTAACAAGCACCCTTCTAAATTCATATTTACTGATAAAATGCTGCGTAATAACAAAAAATATAAGTCTCTAGATAGAACTAATTTTTGTTTCATTAACGCATTTATTTAAAATCTTAGTAAAAAGTTTTTTACAATATACATTATAAAAATACATATACCTATTATAAAAAACTTAAAACTAGGTTGCCGCCGGCAGCGGGGCAAGGCCCAAGCTACTAACGCATTTTATTATTAAGTTCGGTGATTACAAAAATGTCTTGAATACCCAAAGGATATCTCTTCCAAATGTAATGATATCCATGTAATTTTCTAAAGTTGTCTCTTGTGGCTCTGACTGCTATATATTTACAGCACTGGAAACGACGTCCAGAAATTATGGTATGCGAGGTACAGAAATATTTTTCAAACATTTGTAAAATTCAGTGGTATTTTTGTGAAATGTCTGGGTTCAAGAGATTGTCGGTAAAAGCATGTATAATGAATTTAGGTTTGTTTTTTTTTTTCAAAAATGAATGAATGAATGATAATACTTTATTGTACACCATGAAACAGAACTTAAAAATTAGAAACTATGCGGTAAACAGTATGGTACAATGGGCGGTCTTATCGCTGAAAGCGAGTTCTTCCAAGCAACCTCAAAAATCTTTTCATGTTTTAAAACATGACAGAAGCTTTTTTTAAACCGTTTTACTTATCATTCAATAATTAATTTAAGAAACAATTTAAAAATAATATTCTAACATCTGTTAATTTAGTTCTTGTAAACAAAAACAGAGACGTTTTAGAAAACATTTGTAATATATTCCATAAATATTCATTTGTTTACGAAGCGCCAGTAATGAGTGAAGACATTTTACCACGCCCATTTCACGTTTAAGCGCTTCCACACTACACGACACGATTTCGACACTTTTACGACTAATTTGGGACAAGCATGTCAGTTTGTTGGTGACATGACACGTGACGCTTGTCTACCATCTACTAGAAATGAGCTTTATGATATAAACAGATATAAGCATTCATGGATTTTTGACATTTCATTTCACACGTCTCACTTTATTCCCAAACTAAGCGAAGCTTGTATCATTGATGTCGTGTCGTCAGTGTAAAACAGCCTTTGGTAGATCTGATGCCTAAAGTAATTATCTTGGTCTCGTTTCCACATTTCCATCTCCACGTAAGTTATATAATTGGTTGAGACGTGTGGTTTACATCGTACCGATCACGATATTGTGAGTATAAGAGTTTTGTATTTAAAACAACTTGACTTTAATCAGAAATATTTTATTGCTTAACTATTGTACATAAAATATCTTAATGTTCGTATAGTAAAATTTTTTTCTTTTTCAGAAAGTAATTCAAAGGTGATGAACAAAACCATTGTACCCAATAAAAGACAAATATCACAAAATATGTTCTCAATTTCAGGAATCTAATTAATTATTCAAATTAATCTTTAAATGGCTATACCATTTTAGTAAAATGCGTCAAAATTTATCAACTCTCTGAGACAATTGATGATAAATCATGTGACAGGCGTCACAGCTCAGTTGGAAGATACTCTTTCATGCTGTGGGCCGTGGGTTCGATTCCCACTCTTGCCCAGGGTGGGAATCATAAACATTGGTTCTGTGTATTGGTACTACATGTATTTACAAAAAAAGTAAGTATATAAGTATCTGCAATCTAGTTTCCATAGTACAAGCTTTGTTTAGTTTGGACTAGAGAGCGTGAATTATTCGTCGTCCAAAATGCACGCTATGACAATATACAAAAATACATCCCCGGAAATCTTTTCTTTCACTAAAAGCCAAACTAACATACATACAAATTTAACTAAACATAGGATTTTGGTAAAGCAAACATACCTTTTATCCACTCTACGTGATTTGAATACAAGGTACCTCTCATTCTATTAAGTAATTACACTAATTGGAACAACTGGAACGAGCAGAGCCTTAAGTAATTGAACAATTAATAAAAGTTTAATTAAAACTATTTATTTGAAAAGAAGAAAAGGGTTCGGAAAGATTGGAGTACTTTTAATTGTTTGTAATAAAGTTAGGAGAAAAATGAAATTAAAAACTGCTTATAGTTTAAAATATTGGTTAGATAACTTTAATTTTAAAACAATATTATCGAATCCGGCCACTATTATACTTAGCATCCCTCAAAGCTTAAAAGGGTAAAGTAGTGGTAAAGATTTTTGTGAAAAAGCTCGTCTGCCGAAGTTACAATTGAACTTATTGCTCCCGCTACGTATGATGTCGGTAAGTACGTTTTATTTTTAATTAAATCCAAATGAAACCTCATAATTGATCTGTTTAATTTTTGGAATATCATGTACCAAAGGTTGCCCTAAAGGCAATACTGTAGTGCCCCAGCGGGGTCATGTTCGGCTCTAATCTTAATTTAAGACCTATAATAATTGTAACCAACATGATGCAATAAACAAATCTATCTATATACGTATTGTCTTGTTTTTTCCTAAAAACATGGAAGTCGGTGCTACGGAATATAAAAATGGAATATAAAATTAGCCGTAGATCGCTAATGCTACAAAAAGAAACATGTGCTAATAGAACATTATACCTACCGAATATCTAAAAAAAAACTTAAAATATAAAAAATATAGGTTCTAAAAAAGCAATATAAAAACACTTTCTTTAGAATAACTTCGAAACTTCTTCATTGAATTGTAAACAATTTGTCGAACAATTTAACGATAGAAATATTTTGATCAACAGTCTGGAAATTCGTGTCTATGTTTATTTAGAGTTCATTGAACTTGAAAAAATATTTTACAAATTAACCTTTAAAAACTTTTGCATGCAGAATTCCACTAATCTGGTCAAACTATCTGGTCGTGGGTTCGATTCCCACCCAGGGCAAATGTTTATGTGACAAACATAAATGTTTGTTTTGTGTCTGGGTGTTCCTATGTATTTTATGTATGTATTTACAAAAAAAGTACTTATTTAAGTATTCTATCAGCAATCTAGTTCCCATAGTACAAGCTTTGTTTAGTTTGGAACTAGAGTGTGATGTGTGAGTTGTCCGGGAATATTTATTTCTCGATCAGAACTCATAGTAAAAATATACATTATTCGGGTTTTGTTACTTCTTTGCGGGCATCGAGAAAAATAACAAAAAGGTACGCGATAAGAACCCGTGTGATTTATCTTTATTTTAGATTTAAGGCAAGACTTTTTTATCCACTAATTAGCCAGGATTTATGTCATCGGTCCATCGGTCGTCTTCTTAAAAAGCACTTTAAGTAACTTAGCTTGAAGAAGAATTTGAAAAATCTATCCGGTAATCTAATTAACAGATCGTCTTAGAGCTAAGCCAATTTTAATCAAGTTTCAGAACTTTGATGACTTCTTGCAAGATTGTGAAGTATACTTTTCACTCAGTTGATGGAAGAAAACTTTGTTGATTTCCTTAATTTGCTTACTAAGGCTTTTTAAGAATTTTAATTTTGTTCTGTACCTCTACCATGAGTTGTCACAGTAAAATCGTCTGAATTTACTACATTAGTTACGTAAATATTAGTATTACGAATTTTAGTACCCAACTATCCGCTAGAGGCGCTGCACAATCTTCATACATTTTTTTAACTACAGACGCTAGCGAGTATAGTATATATAGTATAGTAAAAACTCATGGTAGAGCTACTGAATGTTATTTTTAATATGAGAATTGACACGTAGATATAATGTTACATTTATCATTATTTAATGACCATTAAAATCTATTTTCAACATGAACTGAATGTTAAAACATAAACAATAAATAGGAATTATTACCTACGCTCCAAAATACGTATTTAAACTCGCAAACAAAAGATTTTGCTTACGTTGTAAAGTAGCAGGTTTGTTTACGATAATATTAAGGCTTATAAAGGTAATGCAATAAACACAACGGTACCTATCGGGACCGTCTTCTTAATTAAAATAATATTTGAACAAAAGTAAAATAACAAAATGCCGAGACCAACATATAAAAGGTATTACTGGGTCAGACCCATGATCCTGAGTACATAATAAAAATGAATTACATTTCGTTTAATGGAATTAAAGTGGATGGGAGACACTGAGTAGCGGGATGAACAAGATTTGAATGAATGGTGAGTACCTATTTAAAAATGAATAGGCTTATTTGCTGCCATCAGTGCCTCTATCAGTAAGTTGTATTTTTACACAAATATACTTTTTAACAAAAAAAACTTTTTCAAACCATAGACAGAGAAAAAGAGAGACTCAAAATTACTTGATTTATTTACACATGTTTAAGAACTTAGTAATTAGGATACAATAAAAAAAATATTATTTTTAGCTTCTTTAAATTATTACTAACCAATAAAATAGAGGCAGATTTTAGCCACGCAGTAACGTTGCCTCCTTCTAGATAGTGAATTTTGTGTTTCTATAAAAAAATACAAATATGTATGCGAAAATATCTCTAATAACTTCGAGTGTCTGACTCTAGAAGTTATTTCACGAACGTCCTTCAAGATACATAACTTGCCGTCAAATTATATACATCTTACCAAAACACATTTAAGTATAACCTAACCTAATATATTATGCAATAAACTTAAGACCCCACGTCTCCTATAAACATTTGGCGAGCTATCGTGTCTGACCGCAAAAACATGATAACTTAAGTAACACTTAGTTTTATATAAATAAGGTTTATTTTTCAAGTAAACTTTTTTATGACTTTCTTGTTAGAAAAAAGTATTAAGTGACAATAAAATATGCATCGTAAAAGTTTTTACATTGAACAGAGTTTAAATAATTAATAAGAATCCTTTGTTTAAAAAGTCAATGTAAATAAAGTTTTATCTAAGTTGATCGTATTTCACTTTCTTTGTCTATTGTTCTACGAGTATTTATAACATACTAGATATATTCTCAAATTAAAATCCCAATTTAATCAACTAGATTTTTTAAAGAGATATTTTTATCTAATGAACTATATTTAGTAAAGAGTACGAGCATTTTTAGGGTTACCTACCCAAAGGGTAAAACGGGATCCATCAGGTACTGAGACTCCGCTGTCCGTCCGTCTGTTAGTCCGCTTGTACATTAGTCGCTCATACGCGATTCCAACTCACAATTGGCCAGTTATATTTGTCTGTTAGTGGCTAGGTACTTTTAAAATGCATATTTTATAGCTAAGCCGAATAACCCTTTATATACGACACAATAAAGACATTTCTTGCGCAGTAAAGGTCTTCATAAAAGTTTTACGGGGTTGAGCACGAATAAATGTAATCGTAAACGCATCGAAACTGTGAGGTATTTGAAATACATTGCGCGTCAACATCAGCTTTACTGTTGAACGTTGCAGCGATAACGCGCAGTCTATAATAAATACGTTACGTTTACGATTGTCACATTTATTCGTGCTCGGCCCATAGCGTGAGGCTCTAGAGGCCGAATGCAATTTTTATTGTCTTTCTGTGATCGAGTACCTACTTGTAATATAATGATGTTAGTAACCGTAGGGAAGTGAACTTTAAGTACTAAATAAGCCCTAAAAAGAAACTTCTTCTTCTTTTTATCGTGTCGATGCTACAAGCATTTTGTTACAGCTATTTTGTTACACAAATGTGCCTGTCTTCATTTTGGTGACGCGGCTGGCTAAGCGGCTAAGTTGTATAAGAAGTGTGGGTTCATATTCCAAAGTAATTAAATAGAATAGTTTATTGCGGTAAAGCTATTGCATAGCATTTTTTGCTGGATTACGCATGCGCAGCGTTAGGTTATTTCGTACGTATTTCTCGCTCAAAGCCCGCAATAGTAGCTATGAAATAGCTTAAAAATAATTATACTTACCTAAGCGCAAAATTTTTAATGTGTTTTAAAATGTGGTTCTTTACCTACTTTATGAATTTTTGACGAAAAACAATAGCAGTTAAGTTCGAGGACCTCATGTAATGACGTCATTACGACCCTTCTTTTTTACAGCAATTTTGTAATAAAGTGCCGGCGGGATATAATTCCTATTTAAACGAAAATTCTATCACAGTATAGATTCACAACAAGTAAATACTCTGCGCTCAATAACGCGTGCTAGCCCTGCTAGTCCAAACAAGCGTCCATGCAAAGTTATATAACTTTGCTTGTTTGGACTAGAATAGAATAGAGATATCTCTATAGTTTTACCGACGTTCCATTTTTTTTTTCTTTTTTATTTGTATTTAGTATTTATTCAACAACAACATTCAAACATAACATAAATTACATTATAATATCTAGTACTTACAGCTAAGGTTTTTTACCTTGTTTTTCAAATACAATAAATATGTAAGATGTGCTATAGCAGCCTTACTTACTAGGTCGAGCCTGTGTTACGGACTGCTAAAATTTAAAATCAAATCCCTCACCGAAAATTGACCAGTGTGTCAAGGTGTAACAATTATTAATTTTGAAACTAATCACCGAGTAGCAGACACGTAGACCGTATATACTGTTTCGTCTATCTATTGTGTATTGTAACGCTACTTAGCGCGCGATGCTTCTCTCTCCGCCGAAAATGAGGGCTCAGAATTTCTGATCGGCTTTTTAACGACTTTGTTTATTAACCGCGGATTTTTTGCGAGTTTTACCTGTTTTGTTTTTAATATTATTTATATATTACCAGTGAAAATCCTGTTTAATGCTGCACTGCAACTTTGCGAAGCATCGTTGTTTCTGATTTCCGAATTTAAGTATTAATTATATTATAAATTAAAAGTAAGAATTGTAAGGATTACAATAATGTTTTTGAAAACCTTATAAAACAAAGGTAGAAATTAAACTGACATAAATACATAAATGATAAGTTGTCTGGAATAGATTGCTTAAACTTTCATTTTTTTATTGGTTCATCAATCCGTTTTGCTCCTGGCGTGTATAATTTAAATTTTTTTTGTTAGTTATGTCAAAATATTTACTAGAACTAGTTTTTAATGAACAAAATATTTGCTCATTAGATGACAAAATACAACTTAATGAAGGAGAATATATATAACTTAACCTAGTTCGAGCCTTTGACATCGTGCCAACTGTTTGGCACCTCTGAAATACCTGCCACTGTCTGCAGTCTACTTTTAATAGTGATGGAGTCCGTGATGAGGTATTTATGCAGTTTTTATGGACGTGCAGTATATTTTATGTCAGAAATAGCTATAACATCGTTATCTGTGAGGTCATTTACACTATGCTGTCTGGAGCGAGGTGATTAAGATACTTTAGGAACGTCTAGCCGCTAAGGTTTTGCTAAAATAAAAAATAATATGATCACAGTCCTTTGGGTTTAGTAGGTTCAATTTATTGGTATTGTAAGTACAGTCAACTGCAGAAAATATAAGTTTTTTTATGTTAAGATTTATTTAGTTTGGAAACCTTTGCACTACAGTGAGACACAAGGTTTAGATAATAATAAAAAAAGATTTATTAAATATTTTATTGATTGCGTTTACTTGTGTAATGTGTATTTAATATAGAATGTTATATGTAAGTAGGCATCTAAGTACCTAAAAACTCCATATTATATGTCTTATGTCTAAAATACATATAATTTTTTTTAATACCAGTTACTACGATTGACACGAGACCGTTGTGTGAATATGAATATTTATTAGTTAAAGCTTTTTGAATTATTTTCGATATATTAAAAAATGCTAAAAAAACTTCAATTTTGTACAACATACCCCCAGGGAGTGTTGTTTGATGCAATTTATTACGAAGCTAAACGACGCGATGTAGTTTTAACGAATGTACTATTTATACTGACAGTTTACACGTTTTAGAGTACTGAAAAAATATATTTCTGTAATCCTTAGGGGCTTTAGATTTGTTGAAAATTTGTAATCAGTTAACATACTAGCTGTTGCCTACGACTTAATCTTATTATTTTTATATTTTGGTGCGGCTTAATTTATAAAGATATTGTGCGCATCAGAATAACACGTATTATTTGTATTGATGTACAAGCTAAATTATTGTAAAGTTTCTATAATAATATAAGTATTAATATAACAAAAATATAAGAAGATAGATGGGATAAGAAGTGGGATTAGTAGGATAAGATGCACGAATATTTTTAGGTAATGGTAACATTGGTATTTGTTGTGTGTGTGTTATTTGGTGGTTGAAAATGGGTAAAAATGATTATATGTTATGGACAAAGGCATTTTAGGATTCCAATTTGTTTTAAATTAGTATTTGAGCTCTAAACTTCACACTCGGGCTCTCTATATTGTAAGTACATGACGAACTACATCGTAGTCTACGCAACAGACCAACAGATGGCCACAAATCCTAGATCGCGCAAACGAAGTTATCACAGAGTTTGAACATAAGTAATATAACCGATGACTATCCATTGGTCCTCGGACCCCGAGCCAAAGGTCGCTCGGCGTGGAAAGTCTTCCGTTTTTGTAGGAGATACCACACCTATCTCCTCAAGGCCCTTATTGGTTGCTGTAAGCAGTCAATAAACTGAAAACTGACTATTACACAAACTACATATCATGTAGAACTAATGTTAAAATATTGTACACAAAATATATTATATTTTGTGTACAATATTTAATATACAATACTATGAGCAAATAAGAATCAAAATTAATCATCAAATTAATAACTTTGGCGAAAATATTGTTCCGATCGCAAAGGAAACTTGAGACTAATGAACGTGATGAAAAGGAGTTTACCTACACACTATGCGATACGATACCTACACGATACCCAAACTTATACCTGTTTCTGTAACTGAAATAGTAGACGAATTTCTAAGATTTGTTTTCGAGAATTAGAAATTGCTCATTATTAGGTTAAAACTAAATCGAAAATATATAATGTGAAATACTTAGGTATTGCAATCTAACTACACGTCTGTATTATACGCAAATGTTTTGGGGTTATTTGGTAAAACAACTTTGGATTTAAAAATGAGTCATCATTTTTAAGGTAATTTAGCGTTATATTGAACTATTGAATTATTGTGAAATTTCACCAAAATAAAACCATCATGAAATAACCATTTCAAAGAACATTAACGACGCCGACACGATTTGAAACGTTCTAGTATTATTTTTTGTGACGATATCGTGTCGTCCGCAGTAAGTAAACACAAAAAATAATTACATTATTTCACTAGGGCTTCGTTTTAAATTCGTAATCAAGAATATCGTACTGATTCGTACTTTAAGTAATTTGTTACTTATTGTGTTTCAATTAAACAAGATCGCGTAGTTAATTTGATTGGCGTCAAATTATAACTTAATTATTATTATAAAAATGCTATTTTCGAAGTTGACATTCAATTACAGTATTACAATAATATTATATTATAATTATAATATATTCATTTCTTACAAAAATGAAAAAAAATACACCCCACTCTTCATCGACAAGAAAAATCAATCAATCAACTAAAACCGGTCAGAAATAGAATGAAATAAATTAATAAATATTCACGGAAATTTCACACATACTCTTGTCCCAAACTAAGCAAAACTTGTACTATGGGAACTAGACTGATGATATAAAACATTTATATACTTTGTTGTTAATACATACCTACATAGTAATACATTGAACATAATAAGTTCCTAATCCGAAACATAACACTATCAGATCAGTCCCTGTCTGGGAAAACTCCGGAATCAGTCCACCCTATCAGTTATGTTGATCAGATCAATTAAGTAGTTTATCAAAAGAAATCGGGTCCTCTCACTGATCCCATTAGCTCAGGATTATTAGGCTAGGAACAGATGATCGCGCGTAGCTGCGCGTCGCCGCGCGGTTGGAGCATTCACATGACGGTATTTGTATGGGAGCGCCCCGCGCGTTGCCGCGCGGTACCGCGCGATCATGTAGACGATACTTACCGTTTATATTGATCTTGTACCGCGCGGTTCGTCGACCCGCGCGGTACCGCGCAATCATCTGAACCTAGCCTTAACGAGTAGGCCGTAATTGGGTGACTCACGTCCCTCCCACTACCCTTTATTGGGGAGGATGAGAAATCAAATGTATTACTCTCACTACGATAATAAAATTACTTCATAAATACTTATAAGGATATTTTATTTATTTATTTCATCCTTACATCTATCTTTACAGGACACCTAATACAATAGTGTAGTCAAAAATTACAAATAAAGTCAATAAAAAACATAACATTCAATTTTAAACAATATCATTTACTTAGTTTGTTATCACTCTGTAATAATAAAATTACTTACTAATATAGGAATATTTTTTTGTTATGTATTATTTACCATTTGAAAGCTACATTATATCTGAGTAACAAAAGCTCACATTAAAATTATATTTATAATAAACTAGCTGTCCGTCCCGGCGAACTTCGTACCGCCTTAGAGAGATTTTTTTTTTGAGAGATTTTCTTAATATTTTTTTCCGTAAGAACCTTGTACAGAGTATTAGAAAACTACAAAAAAAATCAGCCAAATCGGTCAGGCCGTTTTCATGCTATGTCGTGACAACGGAAAACGTTTCCTTTTTATATATATAGATAGGTTACTCGTACGAAGCCGGGGCGTTGTTAGTTTAAATATAAAGAGGCATACATTGTATGTGTTTGTAAATGCCTGTGAGTACATTGAAAGGGTCCGCCGGGCGGAGAGCTTGTGTTGGGATAGAAGGGATAAGAGCTAAGCGTAAGAGAGAAAATATGTTATTTGAAAGACATTATTCGATTTGAACTTTAACTTCATTGCAAGAAACCGATGTTAATAAAGGTTTTGGAGTTGGTATTCTTTACTTGTACTTTTTTTTTACAAGTTATAGGCAACGTTTGACCGCTATCTCACCTGATTTTAAGTGACTAATATGGTTTCTATAAAATAGATAAATTATAGTAATATGTTTGGAGGACTGTTTCATATCATGCCTATTCTCTAAGTGGGACAAACTTGGTAAGTGGGATGAGAATAATCCCCTTCTATTCTATTCATGTTGGATTTATACTAGAATTGTGGATGTGGGTAACGGATCAACTGATTTTGATTAACTTAATTGGTGATATGTCTGTGATCTGGAATATAGGCTTTTGGGACATTGGTGGGTGGAAGTTGAAATAGATATCGTATTTGATCGAGCAAAGCGAGCGAATATTTTAGTAGAATATAGCCCAAACCAGCTGTGTACGTTTTACTTGTATCACTAGTTCTTGATTTTCTAGATCAGTTTAGACTAACAATAAGCTAGATTATAAAATCTACGTCATTCGCAAAATAAAATCTAGTATAAAAAATATTTGCAATTTTTTCAAACCTAAAAGTTCCTAGTTCGTAAACTACTAATATTATCTGTGGCAAACATCGATAATAATTAATGGAGCGTTACAATTTGAGAGCATTGACTACCATTTGAGAGTGAAATAATTGAACCAAAATTTCATATTACTGCAAACAGTCGTTCGTATAAATTGCCTGTAATATTACGTACCATCAAACACGGTTGATAGTCCAGTCAAAATAGACTAAAATTATGACTTCAGTTTGCATTAATTCCCAACAAGCTGGATTTTTGTGCAGGCCTTGAATACGTCATTACAAATGATATGTCAAAAGTCCCCATCGATCCCGCTTGTGCGTTGTTTTTTATTCGAGGTCAAAGGTCATAAATTTGCATTTTTTGCGTATATCTCTGAAACAACGAAAGCTATTGAAAAGTGGTTCAGGCAAAGTTTGTATATCGTAAAATTGTCTACAAAAATACCTCAACACTTTTCTTCTACAAAGCATCGTTTTCGAGATATAGTGACTTTAGACCGCAGGAAAATCGTCGAAGATGCTGCGTTTTTTTCATTTAAGCCGTTTTATCTGCTTCATTGCCACAAAACAAACAGTATTTCTTGAAATTTACTGAAAGGGGTTATGGGTTCGATGGGTTAGTCCTCCTCCGAGGTAATGAATCGTCTTTTTGTTTCAAGAAACACTGTTCGTTCTATGGCAATGAAGCAGATAAAACGGCTGAAACGAAAAAAACGCAGCATTTTAGTAGATTTTCCTGCGGTCTAAAGTCACTATATCTCTAAAGCCATGCTTTGTAGAAGAAAAGTGTTGAGATATTTTTGTAGACAATTTTACGATCTACAAACTTTGCCTGAACCATTTTTCGATAGCTTTCGTTATTTCAGAGATATACGCGAAAAACGCAAATACCCAGGTTAAAGTCATAAATTTGCGTTTAAAAGTCATAAACGAGAGCTATCGAAAAATGGTTCATGCAAAGTTTGTATATCGTAAAATTGTCTACAAAAATATTTCAACACTTTTCTTCTACAAAGCATCGCTTTCGAGATATAGTGACTTTAGACCGCAGGAAAATCTACTAAAATGCTGCGTTTTTTTCATTTCAGCCGTTTTATCTGCTTCATTGCCATAGAACGAACAGTATTTCTTGAAACAAAAAGACGATTCATTACCTCGGAGGAGGACTAACCCATCGAACACATCACCCCCTTCAGTAAATTTCAAGAAATACTGTTTGTTCTGTGGCAATGAAGCAGATAAAACGGCTGAAATGAAAAAAACGCAGCATCTTCGACGATTTTCCTGCGGTCTAAAGTCACTATATCTCGAAAACGATGCTTTGTAGAAGAAAAGTGTTGAGAAATTTTTGTAGACAATTTTACGATGTACAAACTTTGCCTGAACCACTTTTCGATAGCTTTCGTTGTTTCAGAGATATACGCAAAAAATGAATATTTATGACCTTTGACCTCGAATAAAAAACAACGCACAAGCGGGATCGATGGGGACTTTTGACATATCATTTGTAATGACGTATTCAAGGCCTGTACAAAAATCCAGCTTGTTGGGAATTAATGCAAACTGGAATGTCTATTTTGACTGGACTATGAGCTAGCAAACGGTTCGTTCCTAGAAATATACAGTTCATTTGAGCAGAGCATTCTAACAGCTGGGCGCTGAGCACGAATAAATGTGACAATCGTACACGTACATTGCGCATCAACATCAGTTTTACTGTAGGACGTTGAGGCGTTAGCGCGCAGTGTACCTGAAATACGTTACGTTTACGATTGTCACGTTTTTTTGTGCTTAGCTTTCTGAAACTCAGACTACGGCAACAAAGTTGGGGATGCTTTCGTTTGGGTCTAGAAAAAACTTTTCATTTAATATAGTTTTTACATTTACATTTGCTTTTACAGACTTTTTACTTACAATAGTATCCGCTTTTTTTTATTTTTTTTTATTTATTTTGTCCTTTTGTAGCGGCAGCTACCTATGTTAATACTTTTGTAATTATAATTATTAACTTTGATATCAATTGCCATACAATCAAATATCTTATATATGCGTATATTAACTGTAAATATTTCTTTATATTTTTTTTAACGCTACTGTTCAGTAAAAGTGTGTCGGTGTGGCGTTACCTTTACTTGTCTACTTACATCGGTAAAACTACTTTTGCAAACGAGTAGCCACATGATAGTAAACTGCTGGCTTTGAACGTCTGCCAAGTTTCAATGTCCACCTGAGTATCTTGAAGTTATTTTTGTGTTGCAACTCGCCTCACTTAAAGTTAAAGCTTCGGTCTATCTTATAAAAAGTTAGCGCCGACTTGATGTATTGATTACCATACGTAATGATGACATAAAGTCAACGCTAACTTTTAGTAGTCAATTTTGATGACACTGTACCAATTATAGTTGAATCGTCATTCAAGTGAAAAACTGATTTAAATCCTCCCTATCACTTTTGATACTGTTTAAATAAAACGATGGCTCTATTTAAAATTAACTTCTAATAGAAGTTGTTGATAAAAGATGTTGATCCTAGAGTTTTATGATAAATCTAGAATATTTTTTGTCATTTTTAACCGAAGAAAAGAAGGGGGAGTTTTTCAAGTCAACATGTATATATTTTTTTTTGTGTTATATCTTAACTTTAGACAGAGTAGTCCGATTTTGATATTTCTTTTTTTAATTAAAATTTACATTTTATCCTGCTATGTATGTTACGCAGTTTCTGTTTTTACCAACTTCTAAATTATAAATAGTATTATTATAAGGTCAAAGTACTATTTTTATATTTTAATCTTCATCTTCAGATATAGAAACCGATTGATTAGTTGGTTCACTTGCAATCCGACCGATGTCAGTCCGACTGTCAGATGCACCCCACTAGAGAAATTGATATTAGAAACCGGATGTCGTGGTAGTATGCTTTTATAACTTTAGCCATACAAATAGGAACAAAATAACATATTTGAGTTTGAAAACAATATCTTTGATTACCCTAAGTTTATAGCTAATGTTTTTAATTACCCTCAAAAAATAATTATGTCTTATTATGTAAGTAAGTACATATTGTTTTTTAAATTAATTAAAATAAAATATTTGCTGTTTGTGAAATGTAAACGATACTAAGATGATATACCCCTTATCTTATAAAAAGTTAGCGTTGACTTTAAGTCATCATGTATGGTAATCAGAACTTCAAATCCGCGCTAACTTTTTATAAGATAGACCGATAGTATTTAGGTAGTCTCTCTCTCAGTCTATGGTAGTTTATAATGGTTTACATGCTTTTGGATAAAAATAGTTATGTACGTAAATGAGGATCAAGCCTTAGGCGTCACCTTTAGATTTTACGATTTAAAGTAGACTTAACTTCTGTTTTGTCGTTCTTAGACCCCGAAAACTTTTTTAATAAAATCCACCTTTATCTCGGCATAAATTTAGAAAGGATATGACCTATTTAAAAAAGGGCGAACAGGTAATTTATGTCCGCTTGGTATATAATATTGGTTCGAATACGAAAAACTTTTTTAGATTACGCGCAAAGTTTTATTTTTTGACGGCAAAAAGCCTGCGACAAACAATTTGAATTTATAATACACTCACGCACAGCCATGGTCGCGACCTGCCATAGTCCCAGGAGATACAACAATAAATAATATGTGTAAAGAATATTATGTGAAATAACCGCAAAAAAAAAGAGTATTTGGCATATTTTTTATTATAAATAGTATCTAGTAATAATAGCACCAATTAGACGCGACAATCCGATGGATTTGTATCAGTTGAGCTATCTAACTGTCTGTAGATAGCTCAACTGTTTCTTATGTTTTTTGTAAATATATTTGTATTGTAAATTCTATAATAGTTATTATGAACTAACATGAAATAAAATATGTTATGCTTAACTGCCATACTTTATAAATTACTCGGGTTTGTATTACGTTTTAAATTATGTATCTATTATGTGTATGTTTTTAATCTTGAGTTTTGTTCTTATCGCGTCAAAAAAACATGCATAATGCGATTTAGATATGTTGTCGCTAAGATCGACGCTTCATCAGTAAACTCTTACTTGGCTGAAACATAAAAAAAAACATAAAATTCTTTATTTACCAATCAACAGAGATATTTACAAAGTGTATTAATAAAACTATTGTTATGTACAGGCTTTTTAAAAATGGTTTATCAGCGAAGGCCTAACTAAGCTTTAAGCTTGTAAACGGAGGTCAATACCTACATAATAGAATGGTTGTTGAACAAGACAACTAGTCTATGTTCTAACAGAATGCCCCAGGCCATACAGCGTCTAAAGAACGGGGATATATCCTTTAGATTCAATAAATCAAAAGATAAAATGAGAATTCTGAGTTTTAAAACTACTTATGAAACTTTGATTATTTTTTTAGTAATGTTGAGGTGTAGCTATTTTGTTTGAAGAGGTAATGGTAACTAATAATAACAAATATAAAATAATAACGTACAAAAAATGCAGTTTGTTAGATGTACAAATACTTAATTATTGTATAGTCAAGTGTTTGACTCCATGCTCTAATTATATAGGTATTATAATACTTGTGATTAAACGTAGAGAATACTGTTTCTTGAAATAATTTACTTTGAAATTTTATTTGTTTTGAAAAACGCTGTAAGTAGCTATCATTTAATACTATAATTCTTCGGTTTAGAAAATACAAAAAAAAATGTATGTAATGTATTGTGTCTGAAAATCTTTGAATTCATTTTCTATAAGTAGAATTCTGTAGATTGTTAGCAAAATGAAACTTACCTAATTTGTTTTATGAATGTCCCCTACAAAAGGAACAATCAGAAGCGCTCGTTTGAAACTTGTGCATTATCAACATCACGATACAGAAACTTGCAGTAGATTCAAATTCAAATCAATAAAAATACAAAATCTTTTCAATACAGATAAACTGTGCTTGACTTTTAGAGTTGATCGATTTTGTCTGAGATTCAGAGACGAACGCCCGGTTTCTCGAACGATAATCAACGAAAAAATCAAATAATTACTATGTGTCAAACTCGGATAAATCGTGATTTGGGTTTCCAGAAACCGGCCGTTAGTATTGTACGTCACTGTCGATGTTTAAACGTCAAATCACGTGACGTGACAAAAGACTTGATGAAAAATGAGTTTTGACAGTGTTGCGCGTCAAATTTAATTAATTGCATTCTTATGTGTTTAAGCTATGTTTGTATATTTCTATAGATGATACTTATTTGTTGAAGCATAATTACTAAACTACTTATTGGTCTACAAATAATGTGACGTACCTACCTATACAGTTAATAATAAATAGCACCAGAGACTAAGATAGGTATGTTGGCAAATATTGTTTGTTGTTTATGTGTATACAAAAAAGATTCTATCAGCAATAGCAAGCTTAGCTTAGTTTGTATTAGGTATATATTTATTTATTTTTATTTTATTTTATTTTAAGGAGATTGGATACCCAACACGGGTTTACACTGTACATTTAAAAGAGCATCAACAATAACAAAAACTAAGTGCTCCCATAGTTAAAGGGTACCACAGCATGCATAAAAGATCAAGCAGTAACTTATACTAAATTAAAAATAAGTTAAACAAGTAGGAAAACAAAGGTCACAACAATATTTACTGTCAATAAAATATAATCTGCGTTTGAAATTCAATATAAGCTTCGCTACTGGGAACAGACTGATACTGTGCCAGTAGCTTGTAAAGAGTAGAAGTTTCGTCAATTGCCCCGCGGGCTTGAAAGATATTGTGAGAAGTAGTGCCTGAAGTGTCCTTTATTTATATCTTTGTTATTGTTTACTAGTGGTTGTCTACGGGTTGTTTTGCTTATTAACTACATCAAACAGTAAATTACATTTAGACAACAATCACTTTATACACAGATTACACATTAGACAGCTAGGCACGGTAAAGCAGTGTCTAGTCTGGCTAATCTTTCCAACACGATGCTACAACAGAATACCTACAGTTGTAGCATCGACACGATAAGAAGAAGAAGAAGATACACAGATTTAATCTTATTCCTAGTTGTCTAGTCTAATCCCACTCATTTTTTTAATTCTACATTATAAGTTTCTTGCCCGTTCTTCTAGACTCTGGTCGCTTAGAAATGGAACCTATAGTAGGAGCACCTAGTATGTAAGACGATTCTAAATGATCCTTGTGATTTTATTGAATAAAGTATGTTTTGACTTTGAAATAATATTTATTTTAAGTTAAAACATTTGAACTGTGTTATTTAAATGAGGTTATGTTTTTCACATTTCACACAGCCCCAAACTAAGCAAAAACTTTATATAAACGTAACCCGTAAAACAAGCTTATCTGATTCTAAATAAAATAGTGACTTCAGTTTGCAGATAAATCTTGGAATTAGTTTGTTTTAATCAAAAACGTGCCGTTATAAACCAGGAATACTCATTTACTTTTGTAACTGCCTGTACCCAGATAAAAAGTTACGCTATCCCGGGGATATGCTGTGGGGATAACAGTCGTGAGGCAATTTCATACATTTTTTCATATTTTTTGTATTTCAATTCGGGGATCACTGAAGTTTGGTTATTGAACGTGAAATTACTTTTCATTCCAAATTTTATCCAAAAAACGTCCAGAGGATTAAAACATCCGAACTTTTTGGAATTTACTCATAGGCACTTTTTTGCCGTAACTCCAAAAAGTTGCTATATTAACTAGGTTTTGTGCGCAACTTCATTCGCGTTTTATTACGTTTTTTTTAAGTGTATAAAATTGTGTTATTTATGATTCTATTTCTTTCTGCCTTTATACATGGGCGGGGTGACCATAGATGAAGCAACCGTAGCACGTTATTTTCATCTCTCATCTCAGATTCATCATCATCATCATCAACCTATAGCAGTCCACTGCTGGACGTAGGTCTCTCCCAAGACGCGCCCGGTCTTCAGCTCTTATCATCCAGTGTTTGCCAGCTACACTACGCAGATCATTGCTCCATCTCGCCGGAGGGCGTCCTACACTACGCTTGCCTAAACGCGGTCTCCACTCCAGTAATCATCTCAGATTACAAACTTAAAACTAAGTTTAATTTAATTTGGACCAATAACTGCTTTATGATTCTTTTTTATTTACCAAGCAATTTATAATTTGAAGTGTAAAATAGTTTAAAGCTAAATTCATTGGTACTAGATACTGCAGTATCACAGTATCAATTGGTGCACCGATTGGTGCTAATTTGGTCTCTAAATTGTTTGTGGTGGCTGTTCGCCACAAATAAACTATTTTACCACATTTAAGTTATACACCGATTTGATTTGAGGTTTCCACATCGACCAACATGCAGACACCAATTATCAAAATAAAAATGGTTTCAGATTTTAAATAAAAAAAAATATACTGTCTTAATGCGTGTCGGGCCCGACTGTCGAATATCGCATCGCCGCGCAATATATCCCAAAATTTTACCAGTACGATACGTTTCCGATTATCATATTAATTTATGCTAATGCTCCGCATAGTAAAGTAAACCCTCTTAGAATCCAAATTGGAAATACATCAAACAAATGTGATTTTATTGTCTATTCCAATCCCATTTAATTATCGAAAATAATTCACAAAATGAGCAGCGAATTTCAACAAAAATTACTTCGGCGTAATAAAGAGAGAATTCGTCCTCGAACTCCTGAAGGTATCTTAATCTGAAGAGGGGCTGACGTAGATTCCTTTCAATCGGACGCGAATTTACTGTAGTTTGAAACGCTTTGATAACGTGACCAAGTTTTAGGTTCAATCTCATCTGGATGGATTCGTAATTGAAAAGAAAATTGGAATTGAAATTTGAGACATTGAAATGAGGACTATCTGCCACACTTAGAGGCGTCACTTCAATATAAGTGTTACTAAATATTAAGCAAGATGTTGAACAACTGAGCGGCGCCATAAAGATGTTTCAAAACTGTATTATCTGAAGAGTACACACATATTAGTGGACTTCTATATATTTCATGTGATGATGATAATACATTTACGTTCTCTCAAATCATTGCTCATCATTAAATAAGTATTGCAATAAATAAAACATTCATTATGTATAAACGTCTCTGAGAATGGCATTAATTCGAAAAAAATACTTTAATAAAGAACTTGTCGAGAAAATAATTGTTATTCTAAAAATAAAGGTGATGAAAAGGAAAATCTTGTTTTTAGAGTGGCTATTAGCCCTCGTTTTAATGAAAATTATCTCTTTGTGTTGTATTTTTATCAGCCATTTTATTTATTACAACAGTATTTTTTTTGGGTGTTAATAAAACAGGAATACTAAAAAAATATTACTTAATATAAATCTTTATCTGAATTTATCAACAGTATTTTTTTTGGTGTTATTATACACAGGCGTACTCAAAAACTATTACTTTATATTAATCTATATCTGAACTTATTGAGCCTTTTCCATAAACCTTCATAATGCGATGAGCCTATTTTTATTCCTTATCTTATGGACAATTTATTTCCATCAAACACTCAATGTCAAAATGACAGATGTCATACAAGAACCAATTTTTCGCGGTAAAATGAAATGTTTTTTATTTAAGAGTTATACAGGGTGATTGGTAGATGGATGCAAAGCTGAAAAGGGAAGGTAGTCTAGACCATTTAGAACCATTTAGGCCATAGTTATGTCAGGCGAAGTCCGACCATTTTTTTTTATCGATTTATTTTTGTTTTTGCTGATAACACCCAAATTTGTACAGTTAATTGCTTATAACTGCCAGTTTGATTGATAAAGGTTTTTATTAAAAATTTTTTTCAATAAAGTAATGTGTAAGCAATCTAAAAAATCATGGTTTAAGCGTCTGCGTCATCAGGTATTTTTAGTATATACACTTTAAGTTCACAAAAGATTTCAAAGATTTCAAGAATCAGGTTTTTGACGCTTTGTTAAAAAAAAACTAATGGCGTTTTTTTTGTTCAAACCTTTTTGAAAACATGCTTGGTTATTAATCTTTGATTCGAAGTATCATTTACGCGGATATGTTACAAATTGATAAAATTAGGACCTACAAACCAGGTTGAGGGAGAAAATTAAACATTTTAGGTATTTGTTTTATTAGACAAATACGGGTTCAAAATCAGTACTCAAGTACTCAATTCTAAGAATTAGTGCACGTGCTAGAACCAAATTGACAGTATTGTCCAATCAAAGACCGCCATGGGCAGTGCCACGGCCATAAAGCATATTTATACTACACCTGCTCGGAAAGTACCTTGATACTTTATCAAATTTACGGTAGAAAGTACGTCATTGCATATCGAACAAAATTGCGGCGAGAAAACGCATCTGAGCGGGAGAGAAAAGTGTATGAAAATCCATTTCTTACGTGGTTTTTCTTTTTTAATTTTGGGTAAGACTATGCGCTGGTAACCTAAATATCAAAAGCCAAAAAGTTTTTACAGTGAGTTTTTATCTCCAAGTTCGCAAAATGACACTGGCCACTAGCTGTGTGTTGGATGGTGTCAAACAATTTGAAAAAAGAACATGTGAAAATTTTAGTTTTTTATTTTCCTCGTAGGTGTAGTATAAAGCACTATGTATCACTCAAGAGAAAGTGCGATTCCCGATCTCGGGTGTTTTAAAGCCCTCGCCTGCGGCTCGGGCTTCAAACGACACCCTCGACGGTAATCGGTCACTTTCTCCTCTCGGTGAACAATGTACTATTCCAGGTAGCTTGCCCCCCTCATGATTAGAGAATAGGGATACATTGGTTTATTTTACAGCAAATCCGTCTTAGTTCGTATTCGCGCTAATTCTCTATTAATCGTGTCCAGTTGTAGCCTGTTGGAAAAACACGTGTAATTAAATTTTATTAAAAAATTAAAAAACAATTGTAACAACCTAGTGTTAACAATAAATGAATTAAGTATTAAGTAAGACTGTTTGCGTCCCAGCTATGGGAAATGTGTGCCACTTACTCTAGCTTAAGATCTTAAATGTACCACATTCAGGCAAATAAAGTATAAAGTATTGACGACTGATGTGATGCGGCGGGCGAAGGTGCGACGCGGAAGTTGCGGGTTCGATTCCCGCCTTGGGATAAATATTTGTACGATCTGCAAATATTTATTCCGAGTTTTCTGGGTATTTCATATGTATAATAAAAAATATTTATCTATGTAATGTATTAAGTATGTTAGTCTTCTAGTACCGATAACACAAGCTCTGCTTAGCTAGGGGCTAGATGATGTTGTGTGGATTGTCCATAATTATTTACTTATCTATTTATTATTATGACTATAAGTAACATAATTTGCTTTATTTGGTTCCAGTTTTTGGTTGAAAGTTTTCGAGTAGTTACTGAATCACCCTCTGTTATAGAGCCTTGATACAATAATGATGAGTCTAAATAAATTAATTATTTATCATATGAACCTGCCAGAACAAACCACGACAGGTAATGTTGGTAAATCCTACCCGGCCGTCTGTGGTTAACCTGAGGGGTAATTCTCTTATCACTTACTAGCTGACCCGTGCCCACTCTTCGTTGGGCATAATTGAAGTTTTAGTAAGGATCCCTATTTTTTTTGAAAATATAATATAGCCTATGACACTCAGCAATAATGTGGCTTTCTATTGGTGAAAGAATTTTTAAAATCGGTTCAGTAGATCCCGAGATTACCCCTTACAATTGAACAAATATACAAAATTTACCTCTTTATAATATTAGTATAGAAGTATAGATAAAATATTATCATAATTAATTTGAATTTTAAGTTTCTCATTGTTGTTGTATATATAAAAATTATATATTATATATCATACGCACTTTAATTTGGAAACCCCAAGTTAAAAGGAGGGCGTTACTGCGACACATATTGATATTGGTTAAGTTTTAAATTATATTTTACAAATGTATAAAAAAAATTATGTATAGTTTTTATTTTGGAAGAGCCCTGATCATCGATCATCAAACAGACTTGAATACAAAATTCAGCTCAATGTAAAAATACGAATTTCAATCTAGAACTTTCTAATTTTGTAATGCACATTTTTAAATAGTAATTAATTTAAGAGCATTTTAGCCTCGAAATTAAGGCTTTCTATATTTTTATTATGAGAATTACCTTTGTGCAGAACTACCATTTAGATTTATAGGGTTTTCATACGAGATTTACGAGTGTCATTTATTATTCAGTATCTACGGTACCATCGCGATTTATGACACACTCCTGGGTCATCATTTGAACAAATAAATAAACTATTTTACTGTAATCTTGGATACTGTGATCTTTCTGTCAAAATTAACATTTTATTTGCGCAATAATATAATGAGTGATTAGTAAATTTAACGCAATTAGGCAGTATTTTGAGGATTTTGCCAATTGGTATAATTTTTTTTATCAGATTTATGACCTAGATAGGTCTTTATTCTTTATTGTACACAATAAACTTATAAAATAAAAACAGAAAACAGGACATGTACAAAGGCGAGCTTAACCCTAAAAAGAGTTTTCTTCCAGCAAACCTTTGAGGCTAGAGAAAGGTTATTACTGAGGTAGCTACGTGTACATAAATTAAATAAATAAAATATAGATGATAGTTAACACGAAGATAAAACCAATATGTACTTAAACTAATATTATCATATATTACTTATATAATTTATATTATATGTTTCAATACATAAATACATACAATAAATATAAAACAGTTCATTGCGAAAGATAGTGCTCTTTGACCGTCTTCTTAAATAAGTTAAGTGAGGGACTTGTGCGAATAGAAAGCATTCCATAAATAGGGCATAGGGCGATTCTAAATGATATATATTTGACTATGTATAACTATGATTTGGATCAGTTTATTCGCTGTAAATGATTATCTTTTATAGCATATTTTTACATACTTTTAAAATAAAAATGTTTAGCGACTGAATTATATAAAAATGTCCTTACTAAAATATGACGTATTAAAATATTTTTTAAATAATTTATGTCAGTACACTTAATTAATGAATTAATACCTAGACTCTGTGATGAAACAATTAAGTATTTTACACACGATTAAACACACGATTTAAATATGCTATAAAAGATAGCTATCTTTTATAGCATATTTTTATATGCTATAAAAGATAGCTATCTTTTATAGCATATTTTTATATACTTTCATCAGTCCCAATATAATCATTTGTTTTGTAAAACCTATACCCAACATTCTTAAAAAATATATTATATATTCCTAAAAAGATATTCCAAACAATATCTCTCAATACATATCCATCGCGAAAAAAGGTTTCCCTCAAACCATACAGCATGAAATTCGTAAAAGGCACGTATAACCATATCAGAATATTCAAAGTAAACAAAAATGTACGATTCTCCCTCGGGAAGGGGGGGAATCAATTGATAAAGTTTGCGCGGGGATTCCCCCCGGACCGATATGTTTTCATTTGCCTGTCGCATCCAAGAACTGTGATTGTGGACCGGAACGTGTATACGATGTGACGGGAAGTTCGAATTATGTTGAGGTTTTTTTTTTTTTATAAACTTATTATAATTACTTTTTAAATCACGGGGAGTTATAAAACGGAGAGAGAATTGGGCTGCGTTTGGTGACTAGTGTCCGATTGATAATAGTGACTTCATTAAAATATATTTTAGCATGATTTGTTATGTTATATTTTATGTTATTAAATTTACACTATTTTTCAATGATTAAAAACTAATAATAGCAGTATAATAATATAATCCATATTTTTAATCTGAGGTTTAAACTTGTTGATAGCCATCTAGTTCCCATAGTACAAGCTCTGCTTAGTTTGGGACTAGAATATGATGTATGAAATGTCCATGAATATTTATTTATTTATTTGTTAATATATAGAATACATAATAATTGTTTATTTATAATACTCAAAATGCATTAGATACAAAAAAATATATGTTTCTTATGTATTTTATATGACAATGTACATTTTGTAAATACTGTATAGTCGTAAGTTTGTTAAGTTTGTTTGTGAATAAAGTTGTTATTAAAAAAATATGTAGGTATATAAAATTATAGGTAAAACATCTTACGTAGAAACAAACATATTCTTAGAGAAACAAGAAAATTCCCGCGTGATTCAACTCGCCATAAATCCATTAGTCCATGACGCAAATATAATACTGTAACATTTGGCCTTAACGGCAAATAAGGTTTCTTACCTGAGCACATTTACGCTAAAAATGTGCCAATAAAAATTCAATTTTTACATCCCAACCTCTAAAGGCTTTTAAGCTTAAAATCTGTTACTAAAATTCTTAAATTATGGTGTAGTTGGATAGATTACTACATAGTATGTATGAGATCCGTGCAGTATAGAGTCAAGTTGGATAGATAACTACATAGTATGTATGAGATCAGTGAGAGTCAAGTTAGAAGAGAGTCAGTCTAGCGCGGGTTTGGTCGTGAGTGGCCGCTACGCCGTAGCTCCGTAGCTCCGTAGCTTCGTAGCGAGCTACGAAGAATTGAATTTAAAACCTCTTTGTCAGCGATGTCTATTGGATAGTAATCCTGTGAACTACTTTGTGGTATTAAGGTCGTGTTTGTGTCTTTTAAGGGTTTCTTCAGTATGTAAGTATATTTTTATAGCTTGGAAAAGTTTTTACTCAGCCTTTTCTTTTTTTTCTTTTCTTTATTTTAGTAAGTATAAAAAAAATATTATTATTAAAGTTGTAAACTTAATTTAACTTTACTTTCAATCTTTTTGTTTTCTTTCTGTCTCAGCTGTTTTGTGTCTATTATATTTTATACATATTTGTGTCAAAATAAACTATTTTTTAAACAATATTAGGATAAAAACTATGGACTAAAAATTAAGTTTTTCTGTCACGTCGCATCTGATCCGATTCTATTAGTAAATTATTATATCAGCATAATACTGGTACTCTTATAAATAATCAATCTAATTGTAAGCATTAATAATCAATATTAAATTGTACAAACGGTTGTCGGCACGTGAGTATGATCTCATCAGTTTGAGATATTGATTTGTTACTTGTCAACGCTAATTAGTGCCAAATATAATATACCTAATATTGCTTTATAGTACAGTCAATCTCATTATCTAATAACCTACTCGCGTCACAGCTTAGTTGGTAGTACCTCTGCCTTCCATGATGTGGGTCGTGGGTTCGATTGCCAACCAGAGCAAATGTTTGGGTGATGAACATAAATATTTGTTGTGTGTATGGGTGTCAGCAATCTAGTTCCCATATTACAAGCTTTGCTTAGTTTGGGACTAGAATGTGATGTGTGAAATGTCCGTAAATATTTTTTATTTATTTATATAACCAAGCATGTTCACATAAACAGCATTAAATTTTACATTTATGAAAGAAAATGTTTTTTTTTTAATTTGTACTTTAAAACTAAGTACTCGAAGTAAGCCTAAGCAAACTTTAAAACTCCAACTACACCAAACCTGAGTTTAAGGTATTAGATCCTCCCAAGTTACACATCCTTAAAGGTACGTAATATATTGATAAATATTCATGAACGTATCACACAAAACCAAACAAGTCCAAAACTAAGCAAAGTTTGTAGTATGAGGGTTCGTATTATTCCAACTTAACAGTGAATTTACAAAAAAATGTATTTATTATAAAAAGCAATCTAGTAAATATGACTTTATTCACAAATCTTGGGTACGCTCCCGATTGGTACTGATTTGGATCAGTTGAACTATCTATAGATCGTTTGCAACTGTCTGTAGATAGCTCAACTGTTTCTTATGTATTTTATATGACTATGTACATTTTGTAAATACTGTAATAGTCGTAAGTTTTTTTGTGAATATATTTTCAGAAACTTACCACAGTTTCAGAAATATAAGTATTAAAAAATCACAAAATACGTATTATGTAGGTTATTAGTAAATATATTTACAAATGAAATACATAAAAACCAGGTGAGCTATCTGTGGACAGTTGTTAACGATCTATAAATAGTTTGATTGATCCAAATCAGTACCAATCGCGAGCTCTGCAATATTTATATAATTAATTTTCAGCAGCAAAATTATATTCTAGTGCACAAAATGTAATAAAAACAACTTTACTAATAAGGTCACGGTATTAATACTACTAATTTTTAACACTACTTTTTTACCATTACCATATCTTTCATATTTCATCATCATCATCATCATTTCAGCCCGTTGGCACCCACTGCTGAGTATAGGCCTCCTTTTTACTATGCCATTCTTTACGGTCCCTTGCGACTCTCATCCACTGATTCCCGGCTCGCTCTAAAATGTCTTTGGACCATCGGGCTGGTGGTCTGCCTCTTAGTCTACGAGCTTCCCTTTTCATATTTACTTCTTATAAAACAAAACTGAGTTATTTAAGACGACCCACAAATTTTAGTTAGAATAGCATATTATATTATTCTTCATTTTCTAAATAACCACCATTTCCAGAAATAATATTTTCTTACCTCAAACGGTAAATGAATCTATGAATCGTTTAATTATTTGAATTTAATTTAATAACGATTATTGTTCAGTTGTTTGTTCTGGAAAGTTATTTTATATGAAATACAGTTTATTTTTAGTATTACTTACGGTTACGTGGAAGAAATCTCTGTCAGTGATAAGACCTTTGTGCTTAACTAAGGATTCTTTTATTATTTATGTTTTTTTTTCAACAGTAAAATTTATTCAGAAACAAACTTACGACTTATATATTACAGTTTATGTAAAATAAACATAAATTACATAAGAAACGGTTGAGATATCTGCAGACCATTGCGAACGATCTATAGATCGCTCAACTGATTATCTTGTGCGAATGTTTGAAATGCAACTATCTACTATTATACTAAAAATAATATCTTACTTCGTAGATAGAACGAAAAAAAATGTCTTGTACATAACAAGATTATTTGTCGTTATAAATTTGAGTAAAAACAGACTTATTACTAAAAATGATTTTGTGTTATTTTGTGATCATATTTACCCTGTTTTAAGTTTCAAATATATGTCTATCATTCCACCCTTTTCTTTTGTTTTAATACCTGCTCATTTTTATTCAATTTAATTTATTCCCCGTTGGAACAAACTCACTATTACAACTACAGTGCATTAGGTATTCTATGTATTATTACTTTGATTGTGAAGGAATATTAAAAAAGAAATACTTTATTGCATTTTGTCGGTTTCATTTTAATCAAAAACTTTCCTGTTCCTACATTTTCATAAATTATTATGTTAAATGTACTCGTATTGAACTTTGTTTTAAAAAACTGCAAGTTAATGTTTAATTATAAAAAATATGGCATTGAACTTATTTATGTGAGCGAGTATAAAGATAAAGAAACAATAAAAACATGGATTTCATTAGTAGTTTAAAGCCTTAGTTAGGTTTGACTAGACATTAGGTTCTCAAAACGTAATAAGTGGTAAAGAACAAAGCGTCCAAATCCATAAACTAATGGATAATAATGTCTTACTCATACACTATTTATTTATTAGTAGGACACGGTAGTAGGTACTTACGAAAACGAAGGGTCCTTTTACAAAGCTTTAATTTCACAACAAAGTTTTCCCTGACCACGATTAAGATCCAGCAATCATATTTCACGATTTGTTTTTAAATCTCGATTTCGTGTCGAATCAGCAATCTAAAGTACGTTTGCTCAAAAAAACGTTAGTATCCGCAGAATTGATCCATTTAGAAAATATGGCAAAGTCACGACGAAATTAGGCGCACCCTGTAACATTATTAATGAGTTTCCGATATTGCCTTCGCTTACCTCCGCCTCTATCACTTCACATGCTTACTGAAATGTGCTTTATTGCGATGTGTTACGATCTATTCTTTGTTGACAAATTCAATTTGAAGTTTGAATCTTATTTTGACAGATTGATGAACTATCGTAAGCTCTTGATCGTAAGACGAAGAGAAACGTCGTGAATGTTGACATTGTTATACTCTGTGGTGCCTCTGAATTTAATAATCTACCCTCAATTTTGGAAATCGACATCTTTTCTAATTTCAGCGTTTTTCATATTTCCTTCGGGTCGTCTTTGATCGTGCGATTCTTGAACTGTTTGCCCGATTTTGTTGGAGATAAAGTCTAATATGTACCTAGTTATACCTTTTCGAAAATGTGCTTGCTCATCCTAAAACAATGGCCGAACCGAAATGATCCGAACCAATCGCGTATTTTTCTCTTTCGTAACATCTTTGGCGAACACAAACTTAGTTTGAAGTTTCAACTGTAATTTGAAATTCATTAACAGTTGATTGTGTTCAAACCAAACTAATCAAAACAGTCCATAATATGCTTTGAGTTTGTTTGTAGGAGCATCAATAAATTAATCTAAGTAATTGCTGCTTGAAAATGATGGCGATTAAGTATTACTCGTAAGATGTTGTGCAGTGATAAGTTTATATTAAATAAAAATATAATAAAAATAGCTTTTATTCGCTATCCTACATACTCGTATAAGTTTATAATACTCGTACTTATAATAACAACTTAAAAAATAAACTTTTAATGAGTTGAAACAAAATTATAATAAAAATATCGGTGATAAATAAACTACGAAGTTATTTAATGTCACTGTAGATACTTAGTGATTTACTTTATAAACCATAAATAAACAATGATTTAATCATTGTACTATTTATAATAATTCTTAGTCCTAACAGTTTTTAATATCAAAACTAAAAGTAATTTTAATTAAAATTAAAACTCCCCTATAATGAAAAATGTTTTATAAAATTTTCTGTATTAAAATATCTGTTGTGTTTATGATTTAGAAAGAAAATAAAGAAAGAAAGAAATAAAATACGTTTATTTAATCAAACTAGAACTAGAGAGAAACTAGAACTAGCCTCACATCAATTATTATAAAATAAAATAAATATTCACGGACAATTCACACATCACACTCTATTCTCAAACTAAGCAAAGCTACTAAGCTTGTAAGTTAATTTTTGTTTATTAAAAAGTGAATGATAAATTCACTTGAAAATGATAAAATCCTTTGACTAATCAATATTCTACCTAATGTAAGCAGATAATAGAGTTCAATTAATAAGGACTATTCACTTCGCAGCTAATCCATCAGGTCTACCCGAAGATTAGGGTTTTGTGTCTGAATCTAAGTTGAAAGGATTACTAGAAACTAATCCGTTGATCCGAAAGTACATTTTCAATTTTCATGTAGATTAACCCGGCGTCATGGGGGTGGAAAAATGTTACACGGACGTGGGGGCTGGGTCATCATTACCCAGATAAGGAATGTGAATATTTCTGTATGTATTTGAGAAAAACGATATTTTTTTGTAACATGCAATAATTTACTTTATAAGGATAATACAAAACCATAAACATAATGAAAATAGAAACTTTTATTAATAGGAACAAGGTTTTGAAAACTATTCACTAAATATCAACAAATTTGGCTTTCCTTAGCAAAACTTAACATAAAAAAATATATACCAGTCTTTGGTTTTCTAATCGAACTCTTATATTATCTTCTTATATAAAATAATCAAAATTAGTTACTCAGACTCATTTTTATCAATACAATTAGCGCAGAAAGGCACTATATGTTGAGGGCAAATATGCTTGTTGCATCCTTCACATACGTGTGTAGTTTTGCGATCTTTGCTTGCAGGACACACCTGACACCTCTTACGAGCATTTGTTTTTTTTGCTGGGGGCTCCTCTGTAGATTCCCCTGTAAATTGGATAATTTTTTTGCGAAGTTCTCGTGGCAGACTTTGAACATTCCCGCGGACTTTCAAGTGCTCAATAACAAGAGCAAGGCCTAGATTTTTCAAATAACGGCGTCTTTTTATGTTTGACTCATTATTTATACGATGTATTATAAGTCCGTTAATTGCCGACATATTTAATATGGCATAAAATATTGTCAGCGGCCACTTCTTTGAGTTACGACACACGTCATACGAAGCGCACAACTCATCTGCAACATCAACTCCACATTTTGTTATGTTGTAATAGGTGTTTATCTCTGATAGGTGATATCTACCTACGGAAAAAATAAAAAAAACATCAAAACCTCAAAACAATGTAGTAACACTAATACAAAGCATCATAAACAACAATAAATTATTTAAACAGTAATTTATTAAAATGGCATGAAACAGTTACACTGAATACAGGCATGGGTCATAATTACCTTTTTCCCGTGACAACACTTGTTACTCTCAACGCGGCTCTCGCCAAACTGATTTCGCGGGATAAACGTGTAGAGGGACTCAATGACTCCAGCTACTGCGAAGAGCGGCAACGTCGCGCGCGTCGTTGAAGAATTATAAGCGAACTACAAAAGTGCGGGTAATTTTGACCCAGCCCCCATGACGCCGGGTTAATAATAAAGACAGACGACAGAAAACCCACAAAACTACATAAAAGCTTTGAGTTTTAAAAAAAATATTCTCGTTTGCAATATTCCTATGGATGTTGCAAAACGTAAATGTTCGTATTTTTGAATGTTCGATACTACCCAGTTTAGTTTCTATTTAACACGTTCGCTGCGGGACGAGGCCTAATTATCCCAGATGCAACTTTCCTGTGGTGCGGCAAGGAAAAACGTAAACTTCTCTGTCGTGCGACGGGCATAACTTGGGTTTGGTCCAGTGTAGGAACGAGATAAATATATATTTGAGATGTGCTAATGGTCTCGGACTCGGTGGTATACCTACCTTGGTACCGGATGTCTTAGGCCTCGTGCCGCACTGAATTAATATAATTTTAATGCAGTGCGGAACGAGGCTAAAAAGTCCCATACCGCACTTGACCTCGTACCGCACCCTACGCGAGCTCCCCGTGACCAGTGTTGTGCGTCGCATCGATAAAAGAGCACGTCCGTATTTCTAACACCAATCATGTCCTCCAAATGATGTCGGAATAAGTTGAATTCGACAGAGCCAAAACAGGTAAGTCTTTAATTAAATAGTATTCATTAAGTGTGTTTTTGTCTAGAAGCCCATTTGCATTTTGCAAATGGGCTTCTAGACAAAAACACACAAATTAAATTAGGCGAGACCCTACCTACTCAAAAGCTTAAAACGAGTATCAATCGAGTTCATAATGTTTTTAAATAAATAAAGATTTGCTATTACTAGATATCTTCAATAAACAGTTAAAAGTATACACGTCGATATTACTTTTCCCATCACTAATCTCAGCGAAAACTGTCCCTATTTCAGTGCGTTACGAGGTGAATAAGATCCCATATTTTGTTTTGCTTATAACTCCTAAACTAGCTGGCAGATCCCGAGGCTACGGTAGATTAGGGTTCATCAACCTACTGTCTATATATATAAAGATCAATATTGTCATTTATCTTTGATTTCGCGCCAGAAAATGGATTTAAGTATGTTAAGGGAGGTGGGGTCTAATAGACCGCATGTCGTCCCAACGTCTGGTCACGGTGCGGGCCGATAACACCTCGTGCCGCAGGAACGGAAAGTATGCAAAAATTGGTGCCGCAGCGAAGGTGTTAACCAGTGTCACAGTTAGTGACGTGACTAAAAACTGGAAGAAATCGCTATCAGCGATAAGGCCGCCCATTGTACTATTTTAAGTTAGTTCTAAGATGTTTTTTGTATTTTCCTTTGTGCAATAAAGTGTTATCTATCTATCTAAAAATATCTATCATGGTCACTAAAATCTGTTATATTGAAAAGCTAAAGCTATAAAAAGTTAAAACACACCAGAGGCCCTAGCACGAATAAATGTGACAATCGCTGACGTATCGAAACGGTAGCACATTCAAGACACACTGCGCGGTAAAGCTGCGTTCGGCAGTCGAGCTGATGTCAACGCGTAGTGTTTCTCGTACGCTACAGGGGCCCAATCGCCTAAAATTGTAACGTCAACGGTTCGTTTCAGTAGTAGCTACGGTTCACTAACGTACGTATTTTGCCATCGCGATAAGCGTCTAGCCGAAACCGAAACGTTAGTGAACCGAAGTTGGTGCCATAACCGCTGTCACACGAAGGGAAAAAAGATGAGCGGTTAGCCGTTTACAGCGATATAAATTTGCACACACTACGTATACGTTACGTTAGTGAACCGAAGCTGCTACTGATACGAATTTAGGGCGATAGGGCCCCATTTCGATACGTTAGCGATTGTCACATTCGTTCGTGCTGGGCCTCAGTTATAAAGCTACTTGAATGGCGTCAATATACCGGAATAAATCCTCATTTTATCATAAATCCATGTTTATGGATATTGCTGTTCTATTGGGGACGTGTTTTTTTTAGTTTGATGAAATAGAGCAATGGTTACTTCATCGATAAATTTTACGACAGTCACAAAAATAGGTGACTCCATAAAACTACGCAACTTTTCTAGAGCATAATTTTCCACTCTGCTAGCTTCATAGGACGTATTATCAGTCATTTTTTTTATTTCACCGCATTTACATACAGTGTAAATGCAGTCAAGTCGAGAAACAGAAAAAAAAATACAGCTAATAAAGTGTAAAGAATATTGACCATTGATAAACTGACTTCGATAGATTTATCAAACATCAATGTTTTTTTGAGATGAGGATCTAATCTTTTTCTTTAAAACTCGAAGAGCAGAGTTACTGTGTAATTTCCCAATCGCGTTGTAATGACCTCATTGAGCTATTAATACAAAGGAGCCATAATTTCAATACGATAAAACTATTTTTGGGACTATGTTACCTAATGTTCTTAAGATTGTCAGTAGTGTTTCTCGTGCATCGCATTTGCCGAGACGTTTTTTTTTACCTATATACTGTTTCATTGCTGGGCAAAGGTCTCCCCCAAAGCCTTCCACTTATCCCGGTCTCCACCAATAGAGGGATTGTTGGAGACCGGGCGTCCGTTAAAATCAGCCGAGACGATTAAAGCCTTTTAATTGATAAATAGCTCAAGTATGCTCATGTTTAAGCACAATCATTTAGTAGGTACCATTTTCAAAAGGCGATTGTAAATACCATTATGTAAAATGCGTGTCTTAGATGATATGGTAACAGAAGCCGGGTGCACACGTGAGCTTTCTCAGCAGTTTAAACGCTCATTTGGCGAGATAGGGAGATTAATTAAAGTCATTAGGCAGTGCCTGACCCAACTGGAGTCTGGGTCCTCAATTAATAGCATGGTTTCCTTAGGGTACCGGTTAATCAGAAGGTAAATTCTTGCTTGATTTTCTCATTAAGGTTTGGATAGATTTAAATTAAAAGGTCTCTGTTAGGGACTAAGGCTCTGAAACGTTCGATAGTCCCAAACCAAATGAGTTAATCATCTTTTTTTAGGTATACTTACCTATTTGTGGTTGATTGGCGTATAATGCGAATTTAATGAATGAATGAAAACTACTTTATTCTACACTAACGAACCATTAAAAAGCAAAATAACAAAAATAGACAAATATTAAATGAATAATGGGCATAAAATGTATAAGTATTTTTATAAAAATCGCGCCCATTCTAGTATTATTTAGGTTTGTAATCAAAAAGGTTTAGTCGAGTTTTCGTAATAGGTAGAAAACATGATTGCTTTCTGATCCCAACAGAAAGAACTTGTTTGCTTGTTGGCAAAGTTTTTGAGCTTATTATTTCACTTAACATTAGGTAAAACAAAAATATATGTACGGTCTATCTTAATAAAAGTTTGCGTAGACTTGACGTATTGATTACCATATGTAATGATGACATAAAGTCAACGCTAACTTTTTATTAGATAGTGGTTAGTATTACGGTCGGTATCTCAAACGATATTCAATCGCTTATTCTTAGTGGTCAAATGAAAATAAAATTAACTCAAACAAATAAAAAATGTAGTCAGTTTAAAGGTTAAAGTCCTTTCAAACATTCTTTCCTTCAAAAAAATCATTTGCTGGAACGGTCAAGCCGTCAAGCAACCGTCAAGTTGACTGACCTGACTTAACCACCGAGCGTATATACATACATTTGCGGTTTACAATTAAAAAAGACGTGTGGCACTCGAGGACTGCCACGATAATGCTGTTGCATACATTTTTTGGTGGATTACGCATGTGTTAGGTTATTTTCGTTACGGAATTTCTGGATTCAGTCACCACGCTCAAGGCCCGCAATAGAAGTTATGCAATAGCCTAAAAGTTTCACGATATTCTTTTGTACGATTTCTTTCATAAAAGTACGTTAGACTAGCTAATAATAAAATGCACTGTCGCGTCGGCGTTCTCGCGAATTTATTAGTTTCCCAGACAAAAGCATCGTCGGTTTTACAAATGAAAAATGCTCGCAGAAAATATTTTCATGACAAAATTATGGTGCACTTTCGAAAGCATCTTTAAGATTTTGTTAAAGCAATTTACAATCCAGGGTTTTCAATGAACACTCACTAGACATTCTACTGACATCAGGTAGTCTTCATCACTCCATCACTTTTTTTTAAAAAGTCCTCAATCCTGTTTAATATTATCATAACACTTTTAATTAATCAAGAGTAAGCAGTGGTTCTTGTAGACCGAGTTAATAAACATTTGATTTTGTTGTAATGTTACATATTAAATATGTTGCACTCTTATAAAGAAATATTTTTTAAAAATTTTAAATTATGAGTATCAACTATACCTAAACTATATACCTACAACAAAACTATAAACTATATAAAAAAAAACAAAACTATAAACAACTCATTAAGGTGATACCTCTCGCTCTAGCGGGAAATTCAATTCGGGTTTTTTTTATTGTGGCTGAACTGTTATATCTTTTGCTATTTTGCGAACGTAAACAATAATTTTCTGTGTAACCCTCTATCAATTTTTGAGATGACTCAATTTTTTTTTTTAATAAGCTTCATTTTTATAACTAAGCGGCCGCTTTAAAGCGGCTGTCGCTTCAAAAAGCACCGAGTACAAGTTTATTACTCAATAATCTCGTGGAACGCGCAGCGGGCGCCCTCAGGGTATAAAGATGAAGACACAGTCGGGAGCTCAAGGGGGTTTCAATAAGCGGTCACTACATGCACTTTATTCGTTTAGGGGCTGGGTAGTGACATAAATAAACATCTATAGTGAGTCACAGGGTTGGCAAAATGTTCATATACCATTATATTAAGTTTCTTACTGTAGCAATAAAAATATATTGACATGATTTATTTAGTAGTATTTTTCATATATTCTGCTCTCAATTGCTGATAAAATATTTACACACAGTTTTTGTATATTGATGTAATACTGGCAGATACAAAAAAAGAAACATTAATATTTGCTAATATATTTATATTAGGGGGGAGACCTTTGCCCAGTGGTAAAATAAGTATAGGTTAATAAAAAAAAACAAATTAGAAACACCAATATTTGTTCTTAATACGGATCGAAGCTATGACCGCTTAGAAGATAGAGCAACCAATAAAAACGTGCATACAGTTAAGCTTCATTTCAAAAAATTCACAACAATTTTCTATCTTGAACCTCCATAAAGGTAATATCAAAATAGTTCCTCTCTGTTCGATATCATAGACGATATTCAAATGTTTTATTTCCACGTATTCATAACAAAATTATTTATGTAGGTATCTACAATCTGAATACTGAATACGTAATTCGCGACAGACTATATTAACCGAGCTAGATTGCATTTGAATATTAACAACGTAATCTGTTTGTTTCAGATTACAATGCAGAGAACTGGGTACAAGAACACTCAAGTAAGTAAAGCTGGGTTCACATGTTCATACATACAAAATAACCGCACTAATCAGTGTTGTCAAGAATTCACTCAAACGCGTCTTTATGATATTATAAGCCAGGGCCCGATCGCGCTAAATTGTAACCTAAACGGTTCGTTACGCAGCAGCTAAGGTTCACCAACGTACGTTTTGGGATAGCGATAAGCGCGTAACCGAACACGTTCAACATTAGTTAGTGAGCCAAAGATCGTGATAGAATCGCTGTCAAACGGACGGATGAGCGGTTAGCCGTTTATAGCAATACGAAGTTGCACAAGCTACGTACACGTTACGTTGGTGAACCTTAGCTGCTGCTTATAAGAACCGTTTACGTTACAGTTTGGCACGATCGAGGCCCAGGTATCTTCGTCTGTTGTTCGAGTAGAACGACACATTCCGAATAATTCCGAACGTCGTCGACTTCGCGTGTATCCGGTGAGCGTAGGGTGTCAAGATGAATTATGTTTGCTTGTTGCTCGCTATGCTTGCTGGAGCGTAGCGAGCAACAAGCTTAAAAAGAATGATAGTAAATAACAAGTGGAGTAAGATGCATTACATTACTAGGTACAGGTTTTTTTTATACTAACTCATAGGTATTCTGTGAAATGGACAAAATAAAACTAATCTATCATTTGTTTTGTGTTTGTATTCTGTGGCCAAGTTCAAATTATAATATTCTTTGCGTTAATAAATGGAACGTAAAATACTATGCAATCATGATACGCATGTACGCATGTACATGATATTCATTCTATCATATGTTGAGTAACTCTTAGCTAATTAACAACGAGCAGTGATATAGACAGCGCTTACAACAAAGGTGAGACAAGGTGAAAGAGAATGAATAATGTGAAAACCTCTGTCATTACTTCTGACTTTTGGTCGCCATTTTAGCGTCATCTTTTGTTTCATACCTAAGCTTCCCCAATGACAAGTTGGCACCACTTTATATTACTCAAAATGTTATCTATGAGGGTAAAATATAGCTATAATATATCACAGAAAGATATTAGCAGATTATCTCCTTCCATTCCTTCCATAAATATGTTATCGGCCAATGTGGAAAAATATAACTCTGAAGAATAATTTGGTTTGGGTCTTACCGTTCTAACTCAAAGATATTTAATATTCAACAGTAATTCAGTTAAGAAAATATACCGCAAAATAAATAAAAAAGAGTAACAGTTGTACAAAAAAAAATATACTGCAACTTACGGCCGGTTTCTGGAAACCCTAATCACGATTGATCCGAGTTTGACACATGGTAATTATTTGTTTTTTTCGTTGATCATCGTTCGAAAAACCGGCCGTTAGTATTTTTAAATTTTGATAAAAACTTAAAAACCATAAGATCACCAAAAGATGATGAGAACTGATTGTTTAAACTTGAAGCTAAAATGATTTAGATACTTAGTAGATTTAAGAATTTAATTTTATCGTTTACGCAGTGTAACACTTCTATTAAGTACCTCACATGCTATTGTACTTATGATCGTGTAAATCGATCGTAATTTCCAGCAAATAAACGCTTATTTTCAATGCAAAAGCTAAAGTTCCAAGACAGTCATTGTGTTCAACTTCTATTGAAACATCAACAAAGTTAAAAGTTCTTCTCAGCAATCCAAGAAATAGAGGCGTTTCAATTTAAATGAACGTTTTTGCTGATAAATTGTTTTATAGATATTTTCTTTAGCGGTAATTTATCTTTTAGGTACAAATTTTGGAACCTTTATGAATATTTATTTATTTAAATAATGTTTACGGCGTCTTCAGTTAATTCATCGTACGTTGCGCTTTTGTTCGGGATTTCCACTCAAAAAACAGTGGCGATTTTCAAAACATTCCTATAATTCTTCAGCAAAACCCAGCACTAAGTAACGTACGAATATAAGCCATCCATCTTTAACTGTCAGTTCGGCCACACGTGAATAGTTTCTCACAAAATGAGAAGATTAGCACAAGTTCTAAATCGTAGTTAAGGTTTTCGATCACAAATACAAAAGTCAAATTTTGCTCGTCATTTATTGTTATTTTTTTTGTATTTAGGTAAATATTATTTGTTTAAACTGGACTTAAACTGTTTGGAATTAAAATAATTTATTATTATTAGTATAAACATGTTATCACGAAGCTCTAACCTAACAACTAAAATGATCCTTGTGTTTATTTTTTGACACAATGTTTTGACAGATGACATTGACATAATCATGTAGTGGTATTTAAACTTTTGGTCTGTCTGTTGCTTATTACATGTATTAATTGAGTAAATGCACATGTACTTATTAGCTGTGTCTAATAAGCAGTTAAGCACAGTACATAAAGTCTATCAAATGAGATTTATATAATTAAGCAATTATTAGACAATTAAAAAAACTATCGAGTCACCACTTACTAATTCACTTACGATTTGAAAACGTCAGAAACTAGTGCTTACGTTTAGAATTCCCAGACTTGGAATAAAATCTCTATTACTACAGGGTGTTATAAATATACTACGACCACTGTTAACTTAACAAAAGGAAAACTTAAATTAAAACAGAAAAGTTTCTAAGAAAATAATGAATCTATTTATTGCGTTGAAACTCTTCAAACTGAAATACAGAAATTCTAACATCACTTAAACACATTGATCCTCTTGGGGTCAAGACTCTAGGTCCGTGGGGTACCGAAGCAATAGTAGAAGTAATAGTTTTGATAAACCTCCGGGTTTATCAAAACTATTTCGCGTTGTCTAGTCGCAACGACGCGTGACCCGAGGGCTGGTGAGCATCTGGCCCAGCGTATCAGCATCACTATTCAGCGCGGTAATGCAGCCGGTTTATTGGGTACGCTTTCTACTGGTACTGATTAATATCAGTTGTGCTATCTATAGATCGTTTGCGAGGGTCTGCATATAGCTCATCTGTTTTATATGTATTTTATAAACATAACATTTTGTAAATACTGAAATAGTCGTCAGTTAGAGTGGAACTCGTTGCCGGCGTCTGTGTTTCCAGAGTCCTATAATTTGGATATTTTTAAGAGACGAGTAAATGGGTATCTTCTAGGCAAGTGTAGACCGTAGACATCGTAGACCGCATCGTCACTTAACATCAGGTGCGATCACGGTCAAACGCTTGCCAAAAAGTTAGTGCTTAAACACATTTCAAGAATTTCAAAGTCACCCTGTACAACATTCGAACCCCAACTCCCAATATATCCAGCAAACATCTAAAGTAAACCAACTTGCCAGTATTTATTCGGCTAAAGCTGAGTTTCACTAACTTTTAAAGTACTCTGCCGTTCAGTTTGTGTAACAAAGGTGGTTCTCAAGTTGTGTCTAACAAATGGCCATCTCACTAGGGCTGCCAAGCATTGTTCATACAATAACTAACTGTTCCCCCCCTTACATATGTACTATAACAGAATTATATGGAATGAGTAAAGGCCCCTGCAGTGGGACAGCATTGACTTTTTTTGTCCCAGTACTGGACAAAGGTTCCCCCAAGCCTCCACATATCCCGGTCTTTGACGACATTCCACCAATCTTTTTTAGGGGCATCCAGGTCATCCTTCCAACGCCTTTTCGGCCGACCCCGCCGTCGCCTTCCAACATCCAGTACCCATGCAACGACTAAATAATAATAATAAGTGGTGTAGAATCAAAACAATTTCATGGTACAAATATATTACAAGGGAATTAACGCGTACTTCATTGTTATTTCCTCAACGTGTCGACTACGTTTTACCCGTCGTTGGCTCTGGACGTCAGAGAAATAACAATTAGGTACGTACGCAATAAATAATCGGGTAATATATTGGTTTTATAAAAAATAAGTCGTACGTATGAAGAAAATCACAAAAGCAGTATTAACAAAATCTACGTATATATTTATAAAATACATAAAAAAACAATTGAGATATCTGTAGATTGTTGCAAACGATCTATAGATAGCTCAACTGATCCAAACCAGTGCCTACCAATCAGAAGTGACTATTTAGTGACTATTTATCTTCATTTAAAAAAATTTAAAGCTATGTAACAATTTTACTTGAAGGCAGCCCTACTACTAGCCGTTTAATAGCACTGAAGGGGAACTGGCATCTCTTGCCATGCTAATATGTAGCTTCGGGCTATGACAAATTGTAATGCATATCCTGTAAAGCCGACCGGCCTACCTTGTGTGATGGATGGTACAGTTCTTATGGTCTGGTGCCTTCATGTAAGGGTAATGCTGACGTTTTTTAAAATTTCTTAAGCTATAATAATTAAGAAATGTTAAATCATTCTCGAACAATTAGAGTAGAATGAAAGAATGAAATAAAAATCTATTTTAGCAATCACAACAAAAAATCTTGTAAAATAGAACTTAATGTTAAACATCAGTAGTTCACGCTCACCTTTTGTCCTGCGCTGGGAATCGACACCACAAAGCTAACGACGTAGTTGGTCAGTACCCGTTCAATAACATCCAAATGCCTTTTACACTTTTTCCATGTATTGATTTTATATTTCCCCGAACCATCGCTACAGTCTACACAAGTAATTACAGAGTTTATGAACCATTAGAATAAAATTAAGCAGTATAGCAGTAGTAATAGCACTACATAATTACAGTGTAAATGAGGTCGACACAACACAGCTCGTTAGTAGGTAATCTAGGATTAGAAACTATGAACTAACTGACCTTTTTTGACCTACTTTTCTTTGTCTGCGATGTACTTAAAAGAAAGACTAAGTAGAACTTTACAGAAACGTGCAAGACTTCTAAATCTCAAAACAAACTTAAGCAACTAAAAACACAGTTATTAAGTAAGTCGTTTATTGTATTTTAACGATATTAAAATTCAAGATCTTTGAGCTTAATAATAAAGTTCGCTTTGCAAAAGCGAGGAGAAACACCCAGATTAGGTAATATACTTTCGTTGTTATCTGAGAATAATTAGATAGTTTATTTGAATCAACAAAATGTACATTGTCATATAAAATACATAAGAAACAGTTGAGCTATCTACAGACCGTTGCAAACGATCTATAGATAGTTCAACTGATCCAAATCAGTACCAATCGGAAGCGTACCCAAGACACTGGCTGCAAATACTGTATAGTCGTAAGTTTGTTTGAATCATATTTTATCATAATTTATTTGGACTAACACTTGAATACTTATAATTTACGAAATAATAGATCCAAATGGTTTAACGGTGCTTGAGACAAGGATATGTTTTGAGACTTGAAACATTGTTGAATAAAAAAATATTCTTGCCTATTATGTCTGTTTGGTCTTGGTTATTCCAAACCGAAACCTACAATAAAAAAACACTTTTAAAACTTAAACTGCAAGGACAATTTTAACCAAGAAGCCAATATTTTTAGTGTTTAAACACATTTTAAGACTCAAGAGTTCCTGTCCTCCATCGGACTGACATTACTCAATGATAGACAAAACAACAGTCAGATGTTTTTTGTTTTTGACAATGACAGATTGCTTCAGTATAAATCCTTGTAAAGCTGGGGCCACATTAGCGGGCTACGGCGAATATTCGTGTTAACGCGATGTATGTGGCCGGGTACATCGTGTCATCGCGTAGTATTTAGACAAGAAGATCGCCTATACCCGAACACGATGTTTTTGTCGCGCCAACACGATACGAATATTCGCCCGCTAATGTAGCCGAAGCATAAAACCTCCAGTAACAATTTATAAATCATGACCACGAGAATCCCTAATTCGGGCAGACTTTCCAAGAAGTTTTTATACCAACTTTTTGTCACAGGTCACATCTGATACAAACGTAATATGCAAGAGGGAAGAGTGAAGTTACTCGTAACCCGACACCCGAGGTCTAATCCTCTTATCCTAATATGAAATGTGAGAAGCCTACGTATATGGCTGCATACGTGTTCAAAAATAAGCGATTCGGAATATTTCGCGTGAATAGTCAACCGATGTATGAAATAGCGTGAAATAGGCTAGAACTATTGGTTTTTGGACGCTCTGATTTCATATCCCTATTCGTTTTTATGTGGGAAATGTTGCGATATATTGAATCACTCGTAGATTTTGATTTCAGTTCTTTATTGTTTTATGTTGTAGGTATTTTTTCTTTTGTTAATATACAGGTCATAAGCAGATATTTATATTTTTAGTTGGTACTTTAAGATGGTGATCATTATACACTTTTTTTTTTATTATTTTACACGATTTTTTAATTATTTTATGTATACGATTATGTCAGTTAATTTATTTCGCAAAAATTATTAAATTAAACTGTTTAGTAACAAAGTTTATCAACTCGTAATATTATCACTCAATTAGCTATATCTACTTACTTATTTGACAAGATGATGATAACACTAGAATCCTTCCTTACATTGAATACTAGACTGTATCTGAAGTATCATAAAGTAATATGTGCTTTGGCCAACTGTGCAGGGACTAATTCATCTTCGTACAATTAGTCAGCAAGTCATTATAATCAAGTTGGTCGAAATTTCAAATTGATATTCATTTGTTTACTTAGTTATTTAATTTCGGCGCCAAAATTACCAATTCGAAATACCACAGTATTGGGTTAAAATGTTTGTCTTGGGTTTCAATTATCATGAAACTTTATCGTGTCTGTTGACAACGGTTTGTCCAAAATTTGCTTTTCTAAGACTATTTACAATATATATATATCTCTATAGGTATTGTCTACTTAAACGTTGATTGAATTTGGGTTGATAGATTTTTGGGATTAGTAAAAATGTTGACTATCCCTTACACTATTACTTCTCTTTTATAGTTTGTGTTTTATGTATCATCATATGTAAGTATGTATATTGCGTATTATCTATGAATTTTGTGTATTTGTTTTGTGTAGTAATTATAAAGTAGGTATTTTTTTTATAACATATTTCATATAACTTTGTACACCGCCGTCTTATAATTTTCTCAATTCCGACCCATCTGAAGGAAACCTTGCGAAAGTTAAAACTTTCGCGTTGAACTGGCACCTAGAATCGCCGTCATATAAAAAGATTCTAAATGATCCTTATGATTTTACTGAATAAATATTTTTAGATTTTTTGTGGGTACTGTACTTTGTGTAATTTATCATGGAAACATCAAACCACTACCAAAACGTCTATTTTCTTATATAAAAGCCCAAATGCAAGTGTCTCGTAAACCTCTTGAGCTTCTAGCATTTGTACTGCCAAATAAAATGAACCCATACTCCAACATAAACTACTCTTAAAGTAACTTCACTTTAAGCTATGGATTTCTAGAACGCGTTGACCTAGATCCATGGAGCAGGATTAGAGTTCAAAAATTACTTTTCCTTAAAACTAATTTATCGGTTTTCATTCCATTATTATGTAAATAAAATTTTACTGTAAGTAACTTAGGTTTTAGTTTTTTAGAGGTTTCTTTTTAAGCTAGGCAATTCTAAGCCAAGCGACCATAAAAATGCAACTACGTGATAAAACCGACTCCTCGACATCCATTAGGAAATATACCTCTTCAAGGGATAAAATCTTATTTTACTCTTCATCTCATTTTATTTTGATTCCACTTGCTAATTTAATTTTAGCAGCTAAGAAGTAGATTAATATACAGGGTAATCCATCGTCTAAGTCAAATACAAAATTAGAGGCTTACGTCAACAAAGTTTCAACTTTGCCCAAAGTTACAGCCAAACATGGTATTAAGAAATCCACACACGAACGAACAAACTCATTGTTGCTACGTATTCTAGTCATATTTCTTGAGCCAACAATGACTTGGTTAGACCCTTTGGAGCCGTGCTTAGGGACTTTGAAGGGTCGTGACTTGCGAAGTCTCAAATGGTCAAACTGATGAAGTATTGAAGGAGGATTAGGGCGTCTTGTTAAAACTGGTCTTCGTATGCCCTTTGATCTGTATAGGTAATCTTCTTATAACTTAATTGTTTTTAATAATTAAAGCAGGAGGGTAGTATCTTTGCCTACAATATAGGTATTGGTAATATTGTTTTAAATAGGCACTGTTTTTTTTGTGAGGATTTTCTGATTTTATTCATTAGTTTAGTATTATACAGGCTTACCTGAAAATGATTTGCAGCGATAGCTAACTTTTTACCGCGAAACCTATATCCCCAAAAGTTTAGGAGCAGAATTTAAACCTACGACTTTTAGGTATGGTTTGTTATTTATCAAAACTTTGTATTAATAGTTTATTTTCTAGTAAAAAGACCCTTTTTAAATTAATAAGAATGTTTATAACCACAAAATACAAAATATTTATTTTGTTAAACTATTAAGTTTTACAAACTTGGTCTAAAAAGTAGGAGGGTGAGTAACTTACTACTCACCCTTTCCTTTTTCTTTCAGTATGTCTTGATCCTATTAACTTTAAAAAAGCTCATAACTTTTAACTATCGACTGGGCACAGAGAAAACATGGAAACCTTATCTTCGAAGTCAGTTGTCCAAACTTTTCTATAGTTTCTTATCCCTTGTTCACAGAAGCAGGTATTTAGGCTAGACATAAAAGAATAACTGGATCACTTTATGTACATTGAATTTAGCTAATTTAAACATATTTTTAAGTGACATTTTTATAATACTTGTGGTCTTAAAAGGTGATTAAATAATATAATTGAGTATATAAAATAGCATATTTGAACACATTTTACACAAAACAACGCTATCTAGCCTGAATCAAATATCTGATAGAGCATAAAAAAATGTATAACAACACAATTAATATCAGTTCTTCGAACCCACAGCACGTGTGACAGGGCTACATTAACCGTGACACTAGTCCATAACCTTACAATAATTTCTTAAAATTTAATATAAGTGTGACGACCGATGTGGCGTGGCGGGCGAAGGTCCGCCTGCGACGCGGAGGTAGCGGTTTCGATTCCCGCCTTGGTATAAATGTTTGTACGATCTGCAAATATTTATTCCGGGTGTTCTGGGTATTTTATATGTATAATAAAAAATATCTATCTATGTAATGTATTTAGTACCCTTATCACAACTATTGCTTAGCTTGGGGCTAGATGATGTTGTGTGGATTGTTCAGCATTATTTATTTATTAAGTGACCCAGCTGTTTCATCCTACCTGTGCTAACAGGCTCAGTGATAAACTTGAAGTCTCTTTTCGTGCGCAACGTAGCGTTCATAATACGATCCATCATATTATTCTGCTTTTGAAGTAGTTTCAGCTACTTGGGAACTATACGTGCATACTTTGAAAGTTTGTGTTGCTTGAATCTGGGTGAGAATTAAATTGGAGCAAAGTGATATTGTACGGAAATTGCAGTCAAAGGTATTGTAACGCCTTAGATATAAGACTAATAAATAAATATTCAGGGAAAATTCAACCATCGCACTCTAGTCCCAAACTAAGCAAAGCTCGTACTATTGGAAATAGTATTGCTGATAAAAAAATCTGAAGACTTTGTAAATACATAGAATATATAGTAACACCCAGACACAGAACAAAGGTTAAAGTTAATCACACAAACATTTGTTCTGGGTGGGAATCGAACCAACGACCCACAGGATGGAAAGCAAAGCTTCTACCCATTGAGCTCTGACACCTGTATAAATAAATTATTACTTTAATCTATTTCTATTCAAAAGCAAAGCCATAGAACAAAGCCAGTAATACATAAGCCTAAGTATAAACGCTGTAATTCCACTATACACATTACTTCACCGACGAAGCCGTATAAGTGTTTGTACTAGATGTTTGTCCTAGTTGAGTGGATTTTATGCATACTGTTGACGTTTTGTACCCCAATGTGCCTTGTACAGTAGGTCTACCATGAGTTTTTACTATACTATATTTACTATACTCGCTAGCGTCTGTAGTTAAGTCAGGCGATTTTACTGTGACAACTCATGGTAGAGGTACAGTGTATCTACCATGAGTTGTCACAGTAAAATCGCCTGACTTTACTACAGTAGTTACGTCAATATTAGTATGACGAATTTTAGTACCCAAGTATCCGCTAGAGGCGCTGTACAAATCTTCATACATTTTTTTAACTACAGACGCTAGCGAGTATAGTAAATATAGTATAGTAAAAACTTATGGTAGAGCTACTGAGCACAAATGAAAATGACGATCGTAAACGTATAGAAACAGTGACGTATACATACTACGCGACAACATCAACTTTACTGTCGAACGTTGCAAACTTACCGCGCAGTGTATTTTAAAAGTTAACGATTGTCAGATTTACTCGGCCCTGGGGAGCGCTTTTTGTACCTACTTAGAAACGGAAACGAACCAAATTCAGATACGCTAGCTAAAAAAAATTGACACCAGATGGGCATTTAGAAAACTTAAAAGATATTGATATCATGAATTCCTTATTATAAAAGCTTAAATTTAAAATCGAGCCTACATTAATACTTTTAATACGTCTTGCTTAATTTTTTTTCCCGTAGTAGGTTTTGAGTTTAGTTTCGTTCCTACAGTCCAAAGTATCAACAAAACCATGTATTATAATATCGGTTTTACGTGTCAATTTAAAATCAGAAAGTGTGGAATAGACATCTACTTTGTATGCTGACTGTACATAGCAAGCCTTAAAAATACAGAGGGCGCTTCTGTTTGTACAAAACTGTTTTTTGCAATGTTGTTTCGGTATTTTCTCTGTGTTTTCTACGGTTTATAAGCAACGGGTTATAGATAGTTGGCACTTATGTTCTTAAAAGAAAAAGTAGTAGGACTCGTAGGACCAATACCTGATAAAAACCTTTTAAAAGTCAAACATATTATCGATTGAATTTTTGAATTGAAAATTGAAAATATTTAAAAATTAAAATCTTTATATCATGGTTTTATTAGATTTTTCATTCCTAGTAATTTTATTCCTATGTTTTTTGTAATTATAAAATATTATAGATGTAGCTGACTAATTTCTGAATTTCTTTAACTTGTTGTTGTGTGTGTTTGTAAATCTTACAAACTATGAGTATTATATCTATGCTATGATTTTTTTTGTTTCATGCAAATCAGACTTGCTAGTACAATATGATTGAAACACAAATATTCAAACTATCTTTTATAATATTTTCAATACATAGAAATATACAAAATACATAAGAAACAGATTGGATCAGTTGAGCTATCTATAGACCGTTGCAAACGTTACAAATCTGTACCAATCGGAAGTGTACCCAAGATACTGGCTGTTTTTTTATTAATTGTAGTATAAAACCCCGAAACTAGCTCTAAAAAGCTGTAAAAGTTACAAAACAAAAGCTAGTTTCTGATATAACGTTTACACCTCTTAAAGTGATACCTCTTGCTCTAGCGGGAAATTCAAATTTTTTAGAGTTTTTTTATTTATTGCGGCTGAACTGTTATATATTTTACTAGTTTAAGCTATTTTGCGAACATAAACAATAATTTTCTATGTAACCCTGTATTAATTTTTGAGATTGGTTCTTTAAATTTGCTGTAAAGGTGCAGAAACTGTAGGGGAGACCTAGGATAGTTGTTACAGAGGAGAGTTGTTACAAAGCCGATTTCTTGGAACCTATGATCGTTAGTGAGCTGGCAATGCCACTCAATTGATTCTTTTTAGATGCGCTTCTTGATGAAACAAGTGCCTCAGGCACCAGGCAAAGGGTTGCCCGAGTACGACGTCTGCATGAAAAAAAAACCGAAAAGTAATTTTTTTGTCAAAATTTTGGTTATATTTATATCGTGACACATTAAATTTAGGTGGTTATGTTATTTTTTTGTATACTGTAGGGTTTTTGAAGTTTCAAATAGTGGCGTTGTTTTGATGATCCTTTACGTTGTTGTGAAATTATGAATGTTTATTCTGACCAGGTCGTAATTTTCGACACCTAGGAGAGTTGTGACACGCTGTAACAACTCTCCTATTTTAGTTTGTTTGCTTTGAATTTTATGTCATTAGCAATCCAATCAAAAGGTTTCAGTTCAGGAGTGGAAAGGCTGGTCGAGAATGGCACTTGGAGTGAGCTGCTGTACGTCTGTCATAATAGATTGGATTACAGACATATTTTATAGCTGCTGATATTGTCATGATGCCATAGTTACTTAAAAAATATTTATTTCTTATAATCTTAATGTCTGTAGTCTCAACAATTATGCCAAATGATAATTGAAGTATTATTAAAGGGTGTGTGTTTCATAATTCTTATAAAAGTCATCTTACCTATCAAATATAGTATTGATAAACAGCTGTAACAACTTACCTTGGTGCCTGTCACAACTTACCTCGGTGTTAGGAGAGTTGTTACAGTTTGAGTTGTTTCTGTTTTGGTAGATTTTCTCAGAAACCTTACAACTTTCATTTATTGTCATGACTGTTTTTGATAAAGGAAAGATTGCTCTATATTTAGACATAAAGTTGATAACTGTGCTATGTTTCTTTATTGAGATATGTGGTTTTAAGTAAAAATTGTAACAACCCTCCTTGGTCTCCCCTACAAAACAGTTTCTTAGCATGATATCAACAGCTTAAATCCTTTTAAGATCAGTCTGACAACCTTTGTTGTCAACTTGCACGTTATTAACTAGATTTTAAAAGCACTTTGAGTTGTGTCCTGAAGTTTACAACGTTATTTCCGCCACCAGTAAATCGTGTTACTGAGTTCCATTTGAGTAACTTCTAGTTGAGTTAGGCCGGTGGAATTGTATGAGACTATTAAAACCTTTTTTGTTAGTTTATTTTTAAATAGGTTATACGCCCAAACGATTTTTCAAGGCCTATCAATATACTAATTATATAATCAATATACCTATATAACAAAACATTATGGTATACAATGTTCATATGGTAGGTATACATATATATGGTAATAATTTATTACCTTTCTAAAAAATACGCTAAAAAGGTGCGTTGTGACAAATTCTTCTATAACACGTTTAAAAAAAACCGTGACTTGAATTCCATAATAATGTTTTTTTTCCCTAAAACAGATAATTGAATAATTATTCGAATTATTCTTAAATCTTTCTTCAAAATTTTGTAATTTTCGAAAGAGTATTGTAAAATGCTCAAAACTATATTGATTGTAGTATTGCGTTTGTCTAGTCAATTTATCATCACATACTAAATCTTCACTGTCTCAAGGAGTTTCTAATAACTATTAGGTATTAGACAGTAAGATTGATACACTACATTAATTATATTAAATTAAACCATCAGCATAACTGGAGCAGCAATTTAGTGATATTAAGGTGTGTACACAACAAACCACTTAGTTGTAGCTTAGAGCGGTAATGGCTGCGACATTACGTAACTACGGGAGCGGCTTACTTAATTTGTTTCTTAGTATATTGAGAATTGTCTTTAGGTTTCAAATTTTGAATAAAAGCAAACAATGCTGAAGCAAAAAGGTATTTTTTTTTTAATTTTTAAAAACTAATAATTAAATTATCTAGTAACACTGATTTCGATCAGTTGAGCTATCTATAAATCGTTTGCGACGGTCTGCAGATACTTCAACTTATGTATTTATGTTTCTTATGTATTTTATCAATACTTACATACATTTTATAAATATTGTGTTGTTTGACGACCGATGTGGCGCGGTGGGCGATGGTCCGCCTGCAACGCGGAAGGTTGCGGGTTCGATTCCCGCCTCGGGATAAATATGTTTGTATGTTCTGCAAATATTTATTCCGGGTGCTCTGGGTATTATATGTATAATAAAAAAATATCTATCTATGTATTATATTGTATTAAGTATGTCAGTCTTCTAGTACCCATAACACAAGCTCTGCTTAGCTTGGGGCTAGATGATGTTGTGTGGATTGTCCAGCATTATTTATATATATTTTATTTATATTTATTGTAATGACATGACGGCTGATAGAGGAGAATGGAAGAAAATAACATGTTGTGCCGACTTCACCTAATAAGGAATAAGGGATAAGGGCAGGAACAAGAAGAAGAATTACTGTAATCATCATCAACCTACATCAGTCCACTGCTAGACGTAGGTCTAAATACTGTAATAGTAGAAACAAAACTTTATCAACTCGCAATCAAATACATCAATAAAAGTTTTCAGTTGTTTTTTTGGTTCTACGAAATACGAGTTTTGCGTAAGATGAAGAAGCGTAGATCCTCTAAGCTTTATTGTTTCCATTGAGTTGATCCGAAAGATCACTCATCCTCGACCACTTTAAATATTTTTTTCATCATTCCTAAGCCTACTTTACAGGTAATGGATACGCGGGACCTCCATTAGTCATTTCAGAATTGATCCCCAATTTTTATTATCTACCTTACTTTCTACCACTGAAGATACAAAAAGGTTTAAGAAGAGGGAAAACTTATATTAATCAAATAAATATATAAGTCGATTTTTGATAATCTAATAAAAGTTTGGACTTGACCCGTAACAAATGATAAAAGATGAATGTGACATACCTCTTCTTCTTCTTTATGACCATTGATATAAGTATTACTTATATAAGTTTAGTTAAAATAAGTTAATCAGTTTAAAAATGAGAAGTACGTGTATCAAAAATGTTGTAATTGTTTTAAATCTGATTTTAAAAGCCATACAGATGAAATGACGAATAAAACTAATTTGAATAAATATGTAGGTAATTTGTCTTATAAATAAATCAACGACTAAGTAAGGAAAATGAATAATCCATGTTTCTATAATCTTAAACTCGTTCGTGTAATAATCCTTAATATCAATATAATCCTATAAAAATACATTGATCCTAAATATTCTAATAATAAACAACCAATTTTCATAATGCTAACACCAAAATCCTTTCATTTCAGCTTAAGCCGTCAACGTGTCTTATTCCGTAACGTAAGGATAAAACATCAGACGACAACCTCACAAATTGTAAACATAATTCTCTGTACCGTTACACGGTGTACCAGAATTAGTAATTATATTCACTTTTCAAACACCAGAATTGAGTTTTAATTATTTGCATGTTGTGGTGTCATTTAATTGGGGAAACACTAGATTTAAGTCCTTTTTTGTATTTTTATGTGTTTTTCATAAATAAAATAAATAAATAAACACCATGACGCCTGTCAGTAACCCATTTTGCGTTCGTGAAAAAACAAATGATGCACGATATTGAAAGGTTGTGAGAATTTTATTAGTCGAAGACAACATGTTACATTGGCTTGGATTAGTTTTGCAAAAAAAAAAAGGATTTTATAAGTCTGACATGTCTGTGTGTGTGTGTCTGTCTATGGCATTTTAACTCCTGAAAGAATGAATCGATTTTAAAATTCGTTTTTTTTATTGAATAGCGAATTTAGCGGGAGTGATCCTTACATAATGTGTTCTGGTTTATAAAAAAAAATGTTATCGGACTTTAAGTTTCTTTAGCAAAAGATTTTATAATACGTTGCTTACTTAGTTTAAAAAATGCTACTCTTGTTTTTGCCGCATATCAGTAATAACAATTATTCACATTACTGTTTTCCGAGTTGTGTTTGTAAAACAGTGCAATTGCAGCTGATTTATTACTTACAAGTGAAATAAATATTAATTTTGGGACACCTTGTATAATAATGGTTAATCGCGCGTGAAATGAGTATTAGTGTGCACACACACACCCTCATTACTCGTACATACAAGATTGTATTACTTTTCGTATGACATAGCGTTCATTTACGTAGGTCTAAGCCGTAGGTCATCTATATCTACATTATCGTACACATTGACAGCCTTATAAACTTTATTATGATTATATCGTAAGCTGATGAGCGTGGCTGCAAAGCCCTATTTTAGTTTATGTATTTTTATTTATCTTTTCTGTTGACCGTTGAAAAAACGAACTCACGTCAACCCGTAGACTATACTTTTTTATATGATCTACTTTATACAGAATAATTCGATTTTATAATTTTGTTTTGTTTTAGCTTTAACCCGTCCTCTCAATATGAGTTCTCATTTTCTCCATAAATTTGCTAGTTATTTAATATAATATTTTTTTTATAAAAGTTAGTATAAAAGCTTTGCGTTGCTTAATAGATAAGATAATACGCAACCACTATGCATTTCTCAACAAAATATATCTAGACTTTATAAGATGTTATTAAAATCCTCTAAACATTCATAAGTCACTTAAGTTTTCATAAGTTACCTATTTATCGTACTGCCCAGTAGTTAGTAGTAGTTAGCTCAGTTACTATACGCTACATATTATAATGTAGCTACAAAACATTTAGATAGACATCACGTGATGCGATCACGTGGTATTTCACGTTCCATTTTCAAACTTGACAGAAAAAAAATGGCCAGTTTTAATTCGTGTCCTATATTATATAGGGGAAGGTTGCTATGAATGGACCACTTAACTTTACGACCTCATATCTTAAAAAGTATATGTGATTAAATGAAACCAATTTAGTATTTATATTTTTTAGGACCTTTATTTATTATAATCAAACGCACAAACAATTCGGGCTAACACTTTTCGATATATACGAAGAAAACTAAATCTTTGGCTGTTGCCTTCTTTGGACCATGGGCACCTTCATTGGACCACTAGGTTGCCATCAATGGACTTCGAGAAATTAGTTCTAGAGGTCCAATCATGGCAACTAATTATAATTACCAATATGACTTAGTTATGCCTACTAAGAGAGACAAACTGTACTCATACACTTTTTTTTATCCGATACACGATTTTAAACAATATTTAGTAGTATTTTTCTCTGCTAACTCAAATAACAGTTGTCTCATGTCCGCAAGAGTAATGCCGTACAAACAACCTTCCATCTCAAGAATAGCTCATTTGGACGTGTTCTTTGGCTTTTTGGTTTACTCCATCTATTCTGCTTGCCTCATTTAAACCAACGTTTTTTTACTAATTCTATAGCAAAGTTTATACTTCCATGTGAAATTTTGTCGTTTTTTTGGCGTCATTCTGAAATTTTACATAAAACAATTTAAAAATGTTTAAATTAAATCTATAATAATAATTAAAAATCTATAAAAGTTACAATAAAAAGTTGCTATGATTGGACCGGTCCAACGGTAGAACTCTCTTATGGTCCATTGATGGCAACAAGGTACTTATTAAGAAAAAAAAATCCAAACAATACGTGGACATCACTGGGCAAAATTGAATAACACACATGGAATCACAACTATATTACCGAATATCTCCTAATAGTGCACGCAGATAAATATGAATACAATGATACTTACATGAAGTTGTTCAAAATCAAATATTTAGATTTTGACTGTCGCTAACATACTAACATAGGTAACTCCTCGACGCGTGTCGCAGCGTAACTGAGGTAAGAGGGGGGTGCAACTGAGTCACCAAGGATCTGTTTCGACATGTTTAGTTGTTGCTAGCTTATACAGTTTTCGAAATACCTTAGTGGTCCAATGAAAGCACTGGTCCAATGATCGCAACCTTCCCCTAATCAAGTTATTCTGTCACGATTTGGTCACAGAATATCTACCATTTAGTAAGAAGGAAGTTTAACCTTCAAATCACGCGGCGCTGTATTTTCTTTAACCAAGTTAGTAGTTTTCACTCAAGAGACTGCTAATAGCCGTCGGGAATTTAACTACAAGTAAAAGCCTATCGATAAGTTTCATTTTTACCTTGTAAAAGTAAAAGCCAAAGTAATATAAATCTTTTCTTTCAGACGTCAACGGCGCTTATCCTGCTTCTACATTTATCTCTCCATACGGTTGACGAGGGGCATGCCATAAACCCAAGTAAGTTTGGAAGTTTGCTTATAAAACTAGTGGATTATCGGATTATCTTAGTTCAAAAACATCATTATTATAACGGGATCCATTAAGAGGGCTAATTATCTACTAGACTTTTTCATTCAAGCAAAAAAAATACAAATTGTTTTTGGCAGTGCCTATTCTGTCAAAAACAATGTGTGCAAGAAAAAAAAGTAAGTAGGTAGGTACTTACATTGTTTTTGGCAGCGCCTATACCTACTGTCAAAATCAATGTGTTTTTGAGAAGAGAGGAGATGGCCAAGTCTGATCCTAGGAGTGTTAAAGAAAAGTAATAATATTGTAAATGAATAATATTTATTTTATTATAAATTAACAAAAAAAAATTTCAAAAACACTTCGCATAGCTGATGTTTGTGTTGCGTGGACGTATCTGTTCACATATTCTCGCTATAGGCAAAATGTTATAAATTCAAAATAAAATAAATTATATGAAATCAGTCAAGCGAAAATATATTTCGTTTTTAAATGAAAAATAAATTTTAGTTGCTTGGTTTAAATATATATTTTCGTACTTACCTATATACAATTTAACTAGACGAGCTTCACGAACAGTTTCGCCTAACGACACGATACCTACATATCTTCAGAGAGCTCAAAATCGGCATCACCCTGTCAACAACGACAATAATTTATCTTCATAATACTGATTTACCAAAATCACTGCAATTTTTCAACTATATCTTGTGATTAATAGATCCTTTTTTGAAGACATATGTCTCCGTGAAACTCCTTTCACAAAACATTTACACAACACATTTGCAAGATAAATGAATATGGTTTTAGACCTTTGATAGAAAGCCACTGAGCTGCAACTTAACTGTCAAGTTAATAAACGAGTCTCTTGATACAGTTGACGAAGGGCGTGCTATAAATTCAGGCAAGTTACAAGTTTACTTTGTAGACTAAGTCACAGCAAATAAACAATAGCTGATATACTTTTAGATTCTAGAAAAAAAACAGAAAAATAAATAAATAGGTAGTGAAGACGAAAAACTTTTATTTGCAATTTAAAAACTTAAATGGCTAAACTTAATATAACATATCTTACTTAATTAAACTCGAACGATTTATGAAAACCTATCACCGAATCGTAAATAAATTGTTACTTTGTAAATTGAGTTGAACAACAACATTTTAATGAACTTTTTATAATATAATTATCTCTGCACAATAATATACTAAGAAATTTAAAAATGTAATAAACTATTATTTATATTATTAGTAGTCCTATTGGATGGATGCGCACCGTTTTGGGTCCAATTCATGTATTTTTTTTAATTGACATGCCAATATGAGCGTGTGTGCAAGAATAGGTTATTAAAAGTTACTACAAACCATAGCCCAGAAACAAACAATTGACTGACGCTAACGTATTGAAACGGTAGCATGTTCAATGTACACTGCGTACCGACGCCAGCTCCACTGCAGAACGTCGCAGCGTCACCACGCAGTGTATCTCGGACACGCAAAAAATACGATGCATTTAAGATATCTCTGATCTAGCTAAACACAATTCGTCTACATTATTCGCTTTAGCTACGAGTAAGCATTATTTTGTTTATAACGTCCATTACTTTGTTACTTTGTTCAAGTTTTAAGTAGAGTTTTATGTGGTTTGTGTGTATTTTAAAATTGATGATGCAAAATGAGCAGCACTCAGCTTTCAGAGTGAATTCTCGAATAAAGATAAAGGATTTTATAGTTAAATACAATGTAATGACGAAATCCGAAAAATACTGTTGTTTCTTACAAAATAGGTAAACTGAGTTTTAGAAGTTTGAATAAATCAATATGGAAATGAGATGTTGGCTTAAAATCAGTTTAAATCAAGTAAGATTAAGATTTTATCGTGACATAGCACGAGTTTGTGTTTTGGAAAGAACGAGGTTTAATGTTTCAAGGATGCAGGTTTGAATTCCGTTTAGTTTTGGATTTTGTACACATTTTTTGGTATGATACTGAAAAGTTTTTATGAATAGGTTTCATCTGTGATACTAGAAAGAAAAATATAATTGAATTAAATAAATAAAGTTTTCGTATCAATGATGAAATATCACCAACAACAGAAAATCTTAATCTTCGCGAACGAAGTCGTAGGCAACATCTTGTAATAACGAGTGACGTTTTCATATTTCCAAGTCCAATTATTATTAACAGTAATGATTTGAGTCTTAAGAGGAAACTCTCTGTTTCCCGCAAAATGATTAGGTGCTCGAAATAAAATATACTAAGACTGAATTTATACTAAAAGCAGGTTATATAAAACCATTTTTTTTTACCCCTAAACTTTCTTAGCTGTCGTAGCTAAGCAGTAAGTTAAAGTTAAAACTATTGAGACGTCTTGAACAAATGAGTAACAGATTATTTTAAATGATTAAATTAAATTAAAATAATAGTCTTATAATGTACTAAACAAAATAATAATAAAAAGTTGTCGTACTCAGACTAGTCAAGTCTAAAATATATGAACTAGTAAGCTTTTCGATGATTAAAACTCAACTAATGCCATCTAAAGCAAGGTATATTAGTGATTAAGTATTTATTGAATTTATTCCCGGGTTTCTGCCTTAATGTACAACACAAGTTTATCTCCAATTCCGAACAAAATAACGTCTTGAATATCTCATTTGACACTGTAAGAGATTACAGAAAATTCTCAAAGTCGACTTTTACATACAATATTCAACAGATTCGAAGCTCCGTGAGCTAAGATCGAGAACAAGTGGGGCACATTGCGTTTAAGGCTGCTTCTTCACTTATAACGAGTGATAGATGAGAGAAATCTTTTGTTTTTTATACTAAAACGTATGGTGTACCTACCTACTCCGTAATACCCACTTATTTTGTTTTGTTTTTATGAGTGTTTGTTACAATTTGTTTAAATGTGTTTTGTGTCAAATAAATGTCTCTTTCTCTTTGTCTCCCAAATAAGCGGTCTTTGCGGTAACATGTATTATTGAGTGCCCTATGGGGTCAAAAAAATACTATTGAGTGCCCTATGAGCTAACCTCGGATCACACAAACATTTGCTCTGGGTGGGAATCGAACCACCAACCCATAGCGTAGGCAGAGCTACTACCAACTGAGCTGTGACACCTGTCAATGTTCCGGTTCAAAGAGTCTTAGTTCAATTACAGGTACATAAAACTAAAAAGGGGATACGTCAGAAGAAAATTTATGAGAAATGTGTTGTACCAAAGTCACTAAACTAAAAACTTTGCTTTACAAAACTTATCACTCATTTATTTACGTAATATAATTAAATGAACAAAGTCACACTGTTTCACAGCTTCACTATACAATACTTCACATTATTTTCGTATGTTCAGTGTGAAAGCAGCCTTAGTAGGATATTAATGAGTTCAAAGATGTTTGGGCTCAAGTCTTAAATTGTTGTTTAATCCCCCAGACTAGAAAGCAAAGCTTTGACGTCTGTCAATACATTTTACATGTTTGCAAAACTTTTTTAATCCTAAACTTAGAAGGAATTATCTTTGAGAACCTAAGTGGTAATAAATCATTTTTAAAATGCACATGTTCCTTTATTAATGAACTAATTGGCCAATTGGCTATTCTTTATCAAATAAGTAACTAATATATATTTTTTTAATTTAAGTATTTTATTTAAAATAATGACGCAGAAAGATTTTGAAATCAATGACAAAAAACTAAATTTATTTGTAGGTATCCATACTTACATCATTTTTCAATATGAGTAGGTACTTATAATAAACGCGGTAGAGACGCGTGCAATATAAGAATTATTTATTTGTAAGTAAGTAACTTACAAATACTTACTATTTTTATTTAAGTATCTCTGATTTTACTTTCACACTTTAAAATTATTAAATAACTAACTCCTTGTTAGATTAATTAACATTTGCAAAAAAAAAAGTTGGTAAGTACCTACTTAACTAAACGTACCTATATTGTTTTTACTATCTCAGACTACACCTTCACATAAAAAACCGGGCTATTTCATTCCATATTTTTATTATTTTGAAATGTAGCTCGGACCCGTTCACTTTTTCACCTAATATTTTATTCAGGCCGGCTATTAACTTTTGGTACTGTTTCTATTGTACAGCGGAAAGGTAATTATGCTTCGAATGACCCTTTTGTGATCATTTCCCCTTTTAACGTTAAATTTTGTTTTATGCTGTGCGTAAAAATCATAATAGCAACGGCTCAAAGTAATTGATTCTATTCAAACTGTTTTATCTTCCTGAAACGTGTTGAACTTTACACTTATTTTTACTGAAATTGTCACTTAGGTAGTACAAATCAGTTACTAAATTACAAATGGAATGCTTGAATGGAACTTAGGATTCGAATCTTGAAATGCAAAAAAGTTTTTCTTTTTTTTTCTGTTTACTGAAGTTGTCACTTAGATAACACAAATCAGTTACTACTTATATTAAAAAAAAAAAAATAATAATTTGAAACATAGTGTTCGAATGAATCTCGAAATAGTTTTTTTACACTTTTTGAAATTGATAGTTATGGCTTGTTCTAAGCGTTCTACAACGCCAAGAACAGTAGCCGATTTACAATGGTCATTTAAATAAGTTTTTGATAGTTTTTTTATAATAATTGTTATTGGTTGCTCGCCAGTGGACATCATGTCAAAATGGCAATTAAAACTACTGGTAAACTCAGCGCCAGTGTCCATAAAAGTAAGCTCTTTTTTATGATCTTTATTTACTACTTCTGCAGATATCATCGTGTTTCATTTGTTTTATGTTTACTTATTTTTTTTTTTCTGGCTCGCACTACCTTGTGCATTAACCATTTTCAAATTTTTATGTGAGTACTCACTTATTACTTGTTTTGAGGCACGTGTTCTGATGATTTTTTTTATAAGTAAATACTTACTTATCATTTTTTTATTTATCATTCTGTCTTAAACGCTAGAACTGCGTTGGAATCCAATAAGTTCCTATATTTAGATGTATGCTGTTCGAATAAGTGAAACAAATATTCTCAGCTAGAAACGTCTGCACAAGCAATCAACTAACAAATCTTAGACGCGTGGTTTGCTTACGAGATCTCGAGAACTTGTTGACTCGACGGTGTGAGGTGAATCGAAACACTGTTTACTGATTGGTTTATTTTGTTTCTTGCATTTTGTGAAACTGAATCGTTTTTGGTCGACTTGTGCTGGTATTTCGACCCTTTAATGTATCAATGTAACCTATCTTTTAAACGTGGCTGTGTTTTGTCAGCTGTTAGCTTTAATTTGTTTCATAATTGGTATTTTTTATAAAAATATATTGTAGTTCTACAAACAAAAGACTATCGCAGTACTGAGATTTTTTTTAAACAAAACGATGTTTAAAACTATTACATTTCAGCAACCTACACTTATCTTCAACGTCTTTAACATTGTAGGTTATTTTTTTAATCTAAATTGATCTAGCGTGTTTGGACCAACGATCATAATCATTGAAACAAAACGTTTCCCTAATCTTTTACAGAAGTCACGCCTGTACCTCTACCATGAGTTGTCACAGTAAAATCGCCTGATTTTACTACAGTAGTTACGTTAATATTAGTACATATTACGAATTTTAGTAACCAACTATCCGCTAGAGGCGTTGTACATATCTTCATACATTTTTTTAACTACAGACGCTAGCGAGTATAGATTGTAAAAACTCATGGTAGAGCTACTGGACGCAATTACCAATTAATCGTGGTACCATTTTAATGTTATACACTGGCCTGCAAAACTAAGTATCACACTGCTTCAAACCGGCTTGGCATACTGAACACGAGGTTTCGGAGCCGATTTGGGGACCCATTCTCTTCTATCAGGGCCTGTTTTAGTGCTCTGAGGGTGGTAGGTGGTGGTCTGCGGCTTCTGAATAGCCTTCCTAGCTCGTCCCAGGCGTGCTCAATTGGGTTGAGATTAAAGTATATCTTGTTTACTTATAAAGTTATTGCAATTTAAAAAGTGTGATACTTCGTTTTGCAGGCCAGTGTGTTTCAATGTATGTTGTAATCTCCAGGTTGCACGTGCATTCGGTTCACGTCGACGTACGGCAAAGAGCGCGGCACGTTCAGCAGCCCCGAGTACCCGCGCGCCTACCCGCCGCGCCTCGACTGTCTGCTCTACACCTTCCGCGCGCAGCCGCACGAGATAGTCGAGCTGGTCTTCACCGACTTCGACATTTATAAGGAGCATCTTGAGTGAGTTTACATACAACAATGAATTAAGTAAACCGACAACCGTTGGAGCAAACGGACACTGGAGTGGAGACCGCGTTTAGGCAAGCGTAGTGTACGACGCCCTCCGGCGAGATGGAACGATGATCTGCGGAGTGTAGCTGGCAAACACTGGATGAGAAGAGCCGAAGACCGGGCTCAGTGGCGCGTCTTGGGAGAGACCTACGTCCAGCAGTGGACTGACATAGGTTGATGATGATGATGATGATGAATAAAACAAGTAAATAAACGTTACATAGTACCTGATAAGAGTAAAAGGCTGACGAAACAAAAATATATTTAGCCTTTTCGTCATTGGTTCTCTGTACACCACAGTGGGAATCTCAGATAGATTGTATCAACTATGTCTACCTTAGGTAGGTAGATAGATAGTTTCTTAGTAGTAGATAGTTTCTTAGATTTTTATATTTACACTTATATAATGACCGGACGACTATATACTTTAAATTACCATTACGTATTAAATAATTATGTATGGACCAGTTTCCGAAATAAAAACATTTTATTATTATTTAGCTAATAGGTAAATAGCACACAAAAATTCGCCGGATATCATTCATTCATCACTCACTGCTTATACACGGTATTCATAATATGCCAGCCTTCTGGATATTGCACATCTCTCATGCAAAAATAAAGCTTATTCAGCCATAACGGTGTAGATTTTCGCTCTGACCAAACAAACATGATATTAATCTTTTAATTAAAAAATGCTAGCAAAAAATACTCAAATTATTTATTGTGGAAACGTGTGGTTAAGATTTTTGGCTGCGTTTTCAAATTAGCGAGCTTCCTTTGTTTTTATCATGTTTCAAAACCACTTTCGAAACTACCATGCTAATATCACGTATACTTACACATATTTTCCCTTGTCGAGATAATTTCTATCATTTGTGAGCCCCACATATAAATATTGTGGGACATTTCGCACATCACACTCTAGTCCCACACTAAGCAGAGCTTGTACCTACTATGGGAACTAGATTGCTGTAAGAATACTTATATAAGTACCTTTTTTTTCTAAATACATACATACATAGTATGATACATAGTGTAGAATACATAGTAACCAGACACAGAACAAATATTTGTGTTCATCACGCAAACTTTTTGCTCTGGGTGGGAATCGAACCCATGACGCATGGAAGACAGAGCTACTACCAACTGAGCTGTGACGCCTGTCAATATCATGGTTAATAATTTTCACTGGTAATTAGGGTCACATTTATCGATGATTGTGATGGACGCATTTGCCAATAACTATTTTTATTATAAGCATTAACATTCAGCGCGGCAATGCAGCCAGTATCTTGGGTACGCTTCCGATTGGTACTGATTTGGATCAGTTGAACTATCTATAGATCGTTTGCAACGGTCTGTAGATAGCTCAACTGTTTCTTACGTATTTTATATGCCTATGTACATTTTGCCAATAACTTCAGTGAGAAAGTTTTCCGATCGATGGGATAACGCCGTCCCTATCATTGAAACAGCCAAATGAGATGCAAATATTTGCGGACTCAATAGATTCTGATTAAATATACTTACCTAAATTCCAGCCGTTTCAATACCGAATTGTGAGCTTAGTATGAAGAATGATTATTACCTTTGTAATAATAGGGCTTTATTATCATAAACTAACCTATTTGTTTTTTAATTGTTATCGGGAAATAATCAGATGTTTTACTGATTATTATTATCATCACATTTTGTTTATTTTGAGGAATACGGCAAGGTTACCAATTTTTTCTTGGTATAAAAATAATGTAATAACAAAAAATACTTAATCTGGACTATTTTGAATCTATTTTGAAACCCGTTTTCTAATTTGAATTTGAAAAATCAGATAATATAAATAAGTATCAAATGACCTACAAACACAATGCTTCAAAAGTCTAACGAAAACGCAAAAATAACTCGATTAAACCCTTGCTTTAATTACTAATCTAAACGTTTACGATCGTCTTTCGCTCAAATAAGCTTATAAAACGAGAGACTCTTTACAGCCCAATTTAAAAGCAAAAAGGGGATTCCCCCTTTGATTCTTCAGGCCGTAGAATATTATTGACCTTTTACTTGACAATAACCAACGAAACTGCTTCTTAAGGCGCCTAAAGACCCATTTACATTTTCGTCACATTTGTAGCTATAAAGTGTCCGGTGTAAACGCCAGAACAGCAGTATTTGATATAATCATTTAAGAGTCTGGGACCTCTGAACGTGCGATTTTAAAGTTTGTCGTTGCGTTGGGTTGGGTTTTATGGCAAGCAAATAACAGTTTTATGCCTTTGACTTATTACCCTATTTGCTGTGTGATGCGAATCCTAAAGGTTATTTGATAAAGAAATGGTTGTGTTGAGTAGAATGTCAAATTTAGAGTGTTTCATGTACCTATAATATCTGTTTTGCATTAAATCTTGATGATTTTTACAGCATCATCAATAATATCCTTGCGAATTATATTAGTTTTGCTTAGTTTGGGACTAAAACGTGATGTGTCAAATGTCCGTGATTTATTTATTTAATTACAAACACCAAAGAACCATTATTAAGTACATGAACAGTTAAATTCAAGTTTTATAAAACGCTATGTTTTATGTATTTGCATTGACATAACACTTTAAATAACGGAGGCCATCAGGCCATCATATAAATAAACTAACGACATATAATTCTAAGAAAAAAAAAGTTAAAAATTGAAAAATAAAATTAAAAGTATCAGCCTAATACTCTTGAAAACCAATATATAATTCCCGAAATTGACTATTATCCGGGTTGAAAGATCAAACGACGAAATTCTGATTTCGTAATTGCTTTATCCATTTACCGACTTCACATCCTAAATCCAATTACATCGAAATTAATGTGTCCGCATACGTAAACTTTATGAGAGCTCCTACCATTGGTTCACACTGAAAATACCATAAAAAATCATGCAATAATGTTAAATATTAAAATAAAAATGGATTATTTGTGGATTATTTCTCAAAACTGATTTCAATAAAATATAATACATTCTATTGTCTAAATAAAATACTTATCTAAAAATATTCTTTGATTTAAAAATTGATGAAAAATAATACTAAAAATAAATTTCAATTATAGTAAAAAATAACACAAAATACGTTTTAACAGCATTTAAATATTTTCTTTTAATATTACGCCTTTTACAATATTTACAATAATACAGTCGGTTAAAAAGTGTATAAAACTATTATTAAACTTAACTATTTTTGAAAACTAACTTAGTTTTCAAAAATGAACTAAATGTCCAACATTTAGAATTCAATTTCAACTTGAAACCTAATTTGACTGACTTCTACATCATCATCATCATCATTTCAGCCCGTTGGCACCCACTGCTGAGTATAGGCCTCCTCTTTATTATGCCATTCTTTACGGTCCCTTGCGACTCTCATCCACTGATTCCCGGCTCGCTCTATAATGTCTTTGGACCATCGGGCTGGTGGTCTGCCTCTTGGTCTACGAGCATCCCTTGGCCACCATTCCGTTATCGCCTTTGTCCACCTTCCATCGTCTCTTCTCGCTAAGTGTCCTGCCCATCTCCACTTCAGCTTTGCGATTCGCGTACCTACGTCCACAACCTTTGTGCGACGTCGGATTTCTGTATTCGGTATGTGGTCTAGAAGTGTTATTCCGAGAATGGCTCGCTCCATTGCCCGTTGCGCAACTCTTATCTTATGCATGTATTCCTTTGTGAGCGGCCATGTCTCGGATCCATAGGTGAGTATGGGCAGAATACATTGATTAAAAACTTTGGTCTTTAAGCATTGTGGGATATTGGATTTCAAGACATCTTCTAGCTTTCTGAAAGCAGCCCAACCTAACTGAGTTCGTCTTGAAATCTCTGATATCTGAGAGTGTGAGCTAAATGATAAGCCATGACCAAGATAAATATATTCGTATATATTCGTTATAATATCTAAAGCACAACCAGAGATAAGCCAAACAAAATTACCATCAAACTTTGCCCATTCCTATCGCGCTCTGTGCTTATCATGTGACTTTTGATCGAGTTTAGTTAGTACGGCCTACTACTTTGTTTCGACACAGCTGTGTTTCTGCGAATCGAGTTTCAATGTAAAATGATCTTTATGTTACTGCAATTAGACATCATATTGTATAAGTGCAGGTGAACAAATTGAATGACCAAAAAAAATTTTTTTTTATGAATAAGGTTTAAGAGGTTAATATTGAGGGGTAACTTTTGTCTATAAATTACCTTACTCTTACTCACCATCCGTTCCAATGCATCCATTACTGAAAGGCCTAATGATCATGTTTGCTTAAAATATATAGATACTTATCAAATTATTTTGTTAAGTACCTACATTATAAATAAGGACCTTTTTTGGTTCGACTAACAAAACAATTAAACTCAATGCCGAAGGACATAATAGATGTTCAATATCATATTACTAAACTTACGACATATTATAATTCCAAGAAAATAAAAAATTATTTGAAAAATAAATTTATTAAAATAAAAATTAAAGTATCAGATTAATACTCTTGAAAACCAATATATAATTATTTTGTTATATAAATTTTTTTAAGTATATAAATTTTTTGTTGATACCTAAGGAGGATTATGTCCAGCAGTTGATTCTACAGGCTGATATGAAGAGGATTTGCGATTAAAGTGCAATTTTTACTGTTAAGAGTTCGGGTTTGGTGCATTGCGTACGTCACTGATGATGTGACATAAGTGGCAACGCGTATAAACTAGAACGTGCTAGGTCACCACTTGAACTGGCTAATGGTTAAATCCACGCGTTTTATGTAAGTACGTTACTGTATGTACTTAATTACTTTTTACTTTAAAAGCATAAGTAGTAAGTACACTTACTTACTTATTTTAAATTACAGTCTAAAATCATGTAGAAAGCGGATCTTCCCAGAAATGTCACGACCTATAAAATTGATCAAAACAATATTTGGTTACTTCGTAAGGTACCAGGACAGGTAGAAAATATCAATAAAATCAAATTCAATAAAAACATAATGCAGCATAAATACAGCATTCACGAACGGGTTCGGAGAATCTTTTGATATTCCAAATTCAAAATTTAAAATAATCTCTGGCCTTGCTTTGACGACGCTCGGCTCTGCCGAAAACACCCGAAGCTACTTGTCTCTTTAGCGCGCAAACTTCGCGTCGTAGTGTGGGCTTTCATATCATTTACACATCGTTACGTTCACGTCACGTCCGATATGCACTGCAGAACTTACTTTTTTAATCCAGATATTATTTTGTGCCACTGTACTAAATTAGCATTGCATCGTGGTGTATACAGATGCTTAAATCTTCACGATAATAGAACTAGACAAGCAACGTAAAGTACCAAGCGAGCAGAATCAGCAGAGGGGTAGTTTACCGAAGAGAAAGTTCTAGTACAAACTAATATTAACCCTGTGGCTCAACTTACAAACTATCTTTGTTTGGTCCTCGTTTGTCCCTGTCGCGTCGGTAGCTATTGCGGCCCATAAATATGGCGGGAAAGTAAGTGGATATTGTTCACTATATTCAGCTCCTATTCACAAATGCTTTTATTTTCTAGGCTGTCAGTGGTTGCTGTCAATTAGGACGCGAAGTGTGCTAGATCTGTCTCACAGTAAAATATGAGTGCGCTTGAATTCTAACGCAGATAGTAACACTTTTATAGTGATATCGTAAATCCCTGTAAGTCTCTGTCACCAATACTTCAGACACTAGAATAAGTAGTGAAAATAAAACGTCAAAAATTAAGTCTTTTTATACGCTATCGCAGTAAACCATTACCATTCTGAACGTGCTGTAGCTATGTACATTGTAGCTATAGTTGTATTATAAACTTTTTTGTTTAAATCAAAGTACCTACTATAAATAGGCCGTTTATACACATAAATGTCATATTCATACATTAAAATTAGTAAGAAATATTTTCTACACTTTGTTGAATGTCAACTAGTCTAGTATTTTTTGTACTTTTGTTGTGACTTCTTTACAAATAAGGTAAAACGGAAGGATATTTTTCGGTTGTCAAAGGTGTATTTTTTAACAGATTTCCTCTGGTTATTGTGCCGTTGACAGCACATTTTTTCCCGTTCCGTGATATATTGCAAGTAATTTGCTTGATAAAAAGCCAGCAAATGAAATCCTATTTAGGAATACATTGTGCGGAAATCACAGAATGAAAATATGAGATATACATCTTACGTTATGTGAGATGTTGATATAAGAGAACTTTTTGAACATGTTATTTTTTTATCCACAAGTTTTTTTTTAGATTTTAGCTTATGTTTTCGACTAAAAATAAACTATCATGAACAAACTAGCAAATATAGCCAGTTTTTACGTTCGCGGGCTTTGAGCGTGGAGACAGAATCTAGAAATTCCGTAACGAAATAACCTAACACTGCGCATGCGTAATCCAGCTAAAAATGCTATGCAATAGCTTTACTGCGGCAGTCCCCGAGTGCCACACGTCTTTTTTTTATAAACGCTTCAGATATGGGTTCCTCACTGACCTCACTGATAACTTACTGAATACTTTTTATGTGTAAAAATAACATAATATAAAAGAGTTTTTCAAACGCTATTAAAACTAACACACAAATTTTTGTTGACTTAGTTTTTAAAAAATAGTTTAGAAAAAATAAGCAGATAAATAGTTAAAAAATAAATCTAAATTTTTATTAAGTACAAAAGTAATTAAAAGTATTTCAAAAAGTGTTCATTGTTAGCTTTTAATAATAACTGCATATACAATAAACAATTTATATTCGTATGCATAATAATTTGCTTCGCGCAAAATAACCACTTCACTGAAATGATTTTCGTTGCCCAAATGGACTACCAAAATATTCATTTTAATTTGGGCTCTCCATAAAATGCTAGTAACGTTGGGTTCTATTATTTTAAGTCATTTAAGTGTACCTACGGTGTAGGGTTCGTTTAAACTTAATGATAAAAAACGGTCTATCTTATAAAAATAGCCTAAATCAGATTGTAAGTGTTGTTTAACACAAGCGAACTTTAGCAGTAAAGCGTGTTCTATAGTAACAAGATAAGAATGTTGTCTTATAATCGAATTTTAACGGTGCAATAACTAAGGTCTCGCTAATTCCGTTTTCATCCAAATAATGGCAACAATTCATTTTTTTTTGGTTTCGGAACTCATCGGTTTTAGTTTTATCTATCATTTTTGACAGCAACTTAAATTGACTTTGGCACAATTGGCATGCTTTTGACATTACAAAAGGTAAACAAAAGATTATTTCGTTTTATTTTACAGAAATCTTGCAAATACATACAACCAAAAATAGAATTTTGTTTTCTGCTGTTTCATATTGGTTATAAAAATGCGACTAGCTGCTATTTCACTGTACAAACACACAATAAAACCCTTCTCTAGAACTTTTTATGGAACCTGAAAATGTAACTGCAGTTGTAAGTATATTTTGTATTATTTATAGTGTTGCTGGTTCTCAGTAGTTTTTTATATTTATAGGAACACGTAGCATGGGCAAACGTAAGATAAAAACAACGAACCATGTAGTGTTTTCCCAGACTTCTGAACCTACCTGTACCGACAACCTCAATGTTATTTGATTTTATCACCATTTGAACCAAATTTGAATCAAAAAAAAAGTTATGACAAACATACAACAACGTTTACCTGAATTGTCTATAAAATCTTTGCTCACTCTTCCCAATATATTCTTACCTATTATTAATTTTATCATTTTTGATCCGTACCATTTTCTTTCTATTCCAGATAGCAAAAGGACAAAGAGAGCTGAAAATTAAAATAGAATGTGTATGTTCTCAATTGAAAAGAAGAGCTGTCACCAATTGTTTGCAGTTTGAAAAGTAATGATAAAAGAAGATTCATAATTGGGACTGGAGTGTGATGTGTAAAATGTCCGTGAATATTTATTTCTAAACAATGAGATCCACGTTCAACTTATATGTGTGTATATATGTGTTATATTTCTAGATGACTTTTATTTAATCCTATCTACATATATATGGGGTATATCATGAATAATCATGGTCAGATTCTAATTATTAATTGGCATAGAGTAAACCAAAATGTTTATCATAAGCTTATTAGAAGCATCAAGACAAGTGTTCTAATTCTAAATGGGGGAATAAGATCTGCACTGACATCCTGCAATGGTGTCTATTGTGCATTGTCCCCCTGCTAACCTCACCCCAGCCAGCCCAACTCCTTAAAGTAGCGGAGAAGGACTTTGGGTTTGTGGAAGCAGTGTTCCCCGATGGTGTGGTGGATGACAATAGTGATGAAAATGACTAGTGTTGTAGAGATATAAGTAATTAGATTATGCATAAGTAGGTAGTAATCAGAGGGTTTCCATAATGGTATCAGGTCAAGTCTTTATTAGGTAGTATATCATGGTGCAGTGATTGCCCGATTATATCCCCGTTGATCAGGTGATCAGATGATCATCTCTGTGCTGATGCAGTTGCATCTCCGTAAACCTGACACTTAAGTAAGGAGGTGAGTAAACATTTACTTATGTAGGTAGACTAGGCAGCTACTTCAGAGACAAATGAAAATGAAAAACCTTATTAACCAACATAATGTACTTGCCTCAGTACATGATGTTTTGGTGGTATATCGGCTCTACGCTAGTCTCTTTCTAGGTCCGAGCGCACCTATTTCCAAGATATTTGATTATTTTTTTTGAAGAATCTTTTTGACAAGAAATCAACAAACAACAAAAATGTTCATCTCATTTCAGCATGTCTGTCCTTTTTATCGGTCGGCATTATTTTTTACTCCTTCGCTGTATACTTTTTGTACCATCTAATGTCTCAATTACTTAGAAAGAACCAAAATAAATTTAAGAATTTATTTTGACATGACGGCCATTTTTAAATATCTGATAGAGGAGGGTTCTGAGAACTTTAATTTTAGGATACAATAAAAGGATACGTTTGGCTTATTGTTCGTTTATAAGACGACAAAAATATCACCGAACCTTTAACAAGTCTTTAATTCTGTCGTAACTTTTTATAAGATAGACCGAAAATCTTTAGTTAGTGAATTTTAAGTTTATTAAATATACAATCTACATTTTGTATCAATGTTCACCTACATTTAATTATGCAATCTACTTTTATATTGTATTTTAAATAACTTAACTTATTAAGATACTTAAGTTCGAGGAAGCGTTGTTGTGATCTGGACTCCTTCGAGCAGGAATGGACAGAGTTAGCCAGGGATAGAGTAAAGTGGAAAGAGAGGGGGGAGACCTTTGCCCAGCAGTGGGACAGCAAAGCTTATTAAAAAAACCTACTCCGTTGATAAATAAAAATATATCCAAAATACAGATCTCATCGTTATATTTGCAAAATTATTTTTTTTGTAGTTTATAAGATTTTATTCCTTAAACTATTTGTTTTTACTAAAAAACATGCAAACTGGGATATAATAAGTAGTCACTTTAATAGCCTGAATATGTGTTGTGAGAGAAGTTAAGTTGTGGGTTACCACAAATGACGGCATTTTTGGCTACCCGCCAGATATTATTATTACTTTAGATTATTCTAGTTTTGTCACTGTGAATTTTTTTGGAGGTGGTCATGGTAACTGGTTACTGATTTTAATTTACCTCATCATCATCAACCTATATCAGTCCACTGCTGGACGTAGGTCTTTCCCAAGACGCGCCACTGAGCCCGGTCTTCGGCTCTTCTCATCCAGTGTTTGTCAGCTACACTACGTAGATCGTCGCTCCATCTCAGCTAAGCATAATCTCCTATGAAGGACGAGAATATAAAAGTATGATCTATCAAATAAAAAAAATATTGGCGCAGTCTTCTTCTTCTTATCGTGTCGATGCTACAACCGTATGGCGCAGTAATCGCGTAACATACATATAAAACTAAATACAGTCGAATGGAGAACCTCTTATTATAAGTTAGTCGAAAATACCTATGTATATTAGGTCCGTCAGACTTTCAGCTATTCGATAGGCGATAGTCTTTTGACTAATCGATAGATTTTTCGATAGTGAGATTAATTCGACACAAACTTAGATTGGAATATACTTTGCAATGAGTAACTTTGGGTGTTGATGATGATAATATACCTCATCAATAACGCCATATTGTTGTACTTTACAAGTTCACACAAAGCCTGCCAATAATTCGAATTTCAATTTGTCAAGTCACTTCACAGCAATTTTCCAACAAAGCATTTTCCACACGACAGTACCGGTTCTGATCGTAATATTTCATACGTGTACGTACAGTCTAAACAGGCGTACAATTGAGCACAAAAAGCTTAGTGCTATTCTATAACGTTATTTGTTATGACTGTACACGCGAATGGGTTTCGATGCCGCTGAATTACGGTCAGTGACTAATTTCAATTTGCAATTCGAATAGTAATTATTTAATTATATTGAAATTATTGTATTTTAATAAAATTTTGAGCATTGATACAACAGTAATAAAAAAAATATATGATTGAATGATTCGTGATTTAACATACAATGATTTGTAAGTTATTATTGAAAATTGGCATCCAAATAAAACAAAATTGTTTTCAAACAGTCTATATAATATATATATACACGTAATCCAGACTTTTACATGTATATCGGTGTACTTATAAATTAGCCGTACATTTTATAGAACTTACATTTATTCTTAATATCAATGGATCAATTTTATATAACTACTGTTGGAGTTCCCTATAAAATAAATGCGACAATCGTAAACGTATTGTAACGTCACGCTGCAACGTTCGGCAGTGAAGCTAGCGTCAACGCGTAGTCACTCGAACACGTTTACGATTGTCACATTTATTTGTGATCATACGGCGATTTTAATTTGTTTGTTGCTATATGTTTCAAAGAGTCCCCGCAGACTGCAGACTTTTTATTGGCCGATAGTTTGGTTCTTAATCAGTATGAAGACTGAATCACTGTAATGTGCATAATTCTTCATACTGATTAAGAAGCCGACCAAACTATCGGCCGATAAAAAGTCTGCAGTCTGCGGGGACTCTTTGAAACATATAGCAACTAAACAAACTGTATCGGCCGATAAAAAGTCTGCAGTCTGCCCTAAAGGTCTAAACGGTAAAGTCTGTCATGTATCGCCAGACTTTACACGATTAATTGCCGCGACACGTTGACGTGACGTCACCGCGTGATCTATGTCTTGGTTTTGGATGCTAACAGCGGTACAATTAATAGTGAATTTAATGAAACTCTTGAATGTGGCGAAGTTTTGCTTAAAACCTATACGTACGTGACTTGAAAATTGTCGAAATGTTGAATGTTTTGAGTTAATGTTGTTTTTGTTTGACTGTTTGCGTTTTGTCTGGAATTCTACAAGAATAGATTACTTATAATATTAATAAAACTGAAAGGTTTTATTATTATAAATTTGTAAAATCTTTTCACAGCATTTTGAAAAGAAAGACAACTAATTCTAATGAGATCATTATTATTGTTATATCTCATTCACTTTAAACAAGATTTAAAAAAAATCCTAATTTCCCAATACGTCAAAAATACACTCAGCTCAGAAAATTAGCTCAACTTGAAGTATTGAACGTCATTTGACAGATAAATTGACAGAACGTGCTTGCCTTCCAAAAGATCGTGTCGTATATAAGTAGATAGGTATATTTCCTTCTACTTCTCAAGAGTTAGTTACCTTATCACTCATCATTTACTCCTTAAGTGAGAGAAATTGAATGTGTTAAATATGAATCGGTATTTATTTCTATTTAATTTATCTTTCTGTACAATTTATGGTATCAAAAAACATACTTAATGTGATACCTATCGCTTTAGCGGGAAATTCAAATTTTTTAGGGTTTTTTTTATTGCGGCTGAACTGTTATATCTTTTGCTAGTTTAAGCTAATTTGCGTAAGTAAGTTAATATTAGTAGTTAGTAAGCAAAAAGTATTTAGATTTTTTTGTGAATATGTATGAATGAAGCCATCTGAAGTAATTTTGATTTAAAAAAAAGGTTAATCAAGAACTCGGGCTTTTTATTAATTTGACAGATGAAAGTAATTCTATTAAGAGCCTGTTCAAAGTGAGGAAGGGTTACAAACGAAACGCAATTTCTTGATTTGCGAGTTCTGTTGCTGACAGGCTAAAAGGATTTAAATAAATAATTATAAAATGTCCAGTTATACAAAAGCAAATACAATAAGACTTATTCTTCCGGTATTTTGCAACCATCTAAAGTCTATCTGTCACTGTCACATACAAATGTCAAATATGAATTGACACAAATTTCATATTTGACAGTTGTGACAGTTAGGTTATATATTAGCCTAGGGGACCCTGATAGGTTAAGATAAATGTTGTACTGTCACAATTAATATCCGGTCAAAACTAGTTTTGTAGTAAATAACAAACAAAACTTATAAAAACTAGATTTGGTTGGATGAGATTTGGCTGTAACATTCGTTTTCAGTTGAACGGCTCTCATAAAAATAATAATAAAAACAAGCGTAAAACATTATGTGGCATCGTAGAGTAAGGCACTATATGTATAGTATAGATATATAAACCATTCTTAAAAAGCTGTCGTTCTTTTTCTGTCAATTTTGTAAAAATAAAAGTACTTAGACACAGTTTTTCAGCTAACAAAAATAATGCAAATTAAAATATTTAATAAACTCAAATATATTTTGTGTTAAAATAATATTATAATCATAATTTTAATTATCAAACACGCCAATTTCAGAAATCGTTATAGAATTCTGATAAAAATGAGCAGCGCGCGTGACCATTGAAAGTGTGCTTGTAACAGCGCCATCTAACGGATTAGCTTTGCTGTACCTCCCCATCTGGGTAACATTCTCTAAAAGCTAATGCCATAACATCGACGGCGAACTGCTTTTATCTAGTCGTGTACGAAAATAAAAAGCTACAACTTACGACTAGTGTAGGGTGACCATGACCAACCGGGTAATGGCACTTTAAAATGCTCCTTTCTACTGCCATGTGTGCCAGAAATTAGTGTTACGCTAACAAGAGACTACATTCTTGAACAAATATTTATGAAATCTTCATCATGATCAGTCTGTACTGGACGTTGGTCTCTCCCAAGACGCACCTCTGACGGCCGGTTTCTGAAACGTTGATCAACAAAAAAAACAAATTACTATGTGTCAAAACTCTGATTAATCGTGATTAGGGTTGCTTTCATCGGCGAAATATTTAACAACAGATTAGTTAACATTAAACGAAGCAAGTTTTGACACATTGTAATGTAATTTTAGACACGTTGTATTTTGATTTTTTTGTTGATCAACGTTTCAGAAACCGGCCGTGAGTCTCTCTTACGATGATTCAGAAAAAATGAGATTTATGGGTGTCAAAATGTAGGTTATAGTTGATTCATTATTTAGAGTGCTTTAAACTTGCTACAGTTACGATACGTTTACGTTTGTCACATTTACACGTGCTCTTATCAATCCTATCTTTTTGAAGTTCTGTGCAACGTGTGGAAACCCTAGTCGTAGCTAACACAAGCATGGACAGCATCCGTATTCCGCACATTAGGTGGAGCGATTCGCTCGTTTCGAGCGTAAACTTTGTACAAAAACTCACGATTACTATCGTGCACAGAAAACGCAACTAAAAACAATTGCGATCGTAAAGAACTTTATACTAGACTTATTTTACATACTTATCTACTTTACTTACTCAACTTAGTTTTTTGACGTGACAACGTCTTATAATTCGATAGAGCCGGCTGCACGCACGAAAAAACATGACTCATGAAGCGTTCCGGCGTTCCGGCGTTCTGAGGCGTTCCAAGATGTTTCGAACGACGATTTATTTTGCAGAACCGCTTACAACTATCGTCAGTAAACCGACTTTACAGACAACCATTTTTTATATTTTATTATATTTTTATGACAGGCGTAACAGCTCAGTTGGTAGCTCTGCCTTCCATGCTGTGGGTCTTGGGTTCGATTCCCACTAAATATTTGTTCTGTGTCTGGATGTATTCCATGAAGAAATGTAGGTATTAACAAAATAAAGTATTAACAATATAAGTAATCTATCAGCAATCTAGTACAAGCTTTGCTTATTTTGGGACTAGAGTGTAATGTGTGAATTGTCCGTGAATATTTATTTTTTAACTGTTTCATCATCATTATCATCATCCGCAGCCAGATTTCGCCCACTGCTGGGCATAGGCCTCACTTTTCTTGCCACTCTAACTGTTTAATGATTATAACTAAAAAGACTAAAATTGAATAAAAGATGCCAAACAAATTATTCACTCATCTCTTTGCGCTTTTCTTCATTGTAAGAAAAATCTACGTTATTTTGTGGTGTTGAGTGAGCGTGAATTACATTGACTCATCAATCAACGCGGGGAACGCACCTGGGTTACCATTCATAATAATTATTTTATTTTCTTCCTCGTTTCCTGCCTTGAATTTTTTCATAACATTGAAATTTCATAATTTCAATGAACAATTAGGATTCACAACAAATATTGATCAAATAATATTTTTTTTTCTATAATAATTAAGTAAAGTTTGTATGTACTAGACACCAAAAAATCTTTTGGGAACATAACAGTGTACCAATATAATGTCAATAAAACCAATGGATTAATATTTTGGGGCATAACCGCGGTAAATAAATCTGATAGTAGACACAGAGATTTTTTTCTTTTAATGCAAAGACAATTGTTATTTATTCTTTAACTAGTTTGTAATATAATAATATTGAGAATTAATAAAATGCAATTTAGACAAAAATATTTAAATATTTTCAGTTGAACGATCAGAATAGGGATGCAACGCGTCGCAGTGCCTCGCCACAAATTATTGTCGTAACGGACTATGCGGCTTGCATTGTTTGGGATTGTATTTTTGCAGCATCCTAAATGAATCTTTGCAAAAAAGTCCTATCCCTTACTTAATTTACTGCATATTATACTGCTGTAAAGCTATTTCGCTTAATGGGTGTAATTACCTTGTTTTGTGTTGGTATTCGTTGAAAAAGGTTTAACATGGGTAAGCAAATAGGTTGTATAGATGGGTAGAAACAATGCCTAAAGCTAAAATACTTTTAGGATAATGAACATTGCTTTTGTACCTTCAATATCAAAATTATATTTGGTGGGGTCAAAATATATGAATAAAATTTTACCGGTAATCATTATAGTATTAAAAATATCAAATTATGTTCGTTTTGAGTCTGGTTATTACTATTATATTTATTTGTTTAAATAAATGTTTTATTTAAAAAAAATATAAGTTATTTCAGGTTATGAATATAATGAATGAATGAATGAATGAAAATTCTTTATTGTACACCTTAAATACTAAATGAATATACAGGTTAGGAAATTAATATACTAAATGTACAATGGGCGGTAATAATATAATATGATATGAAAAAATATATTATGAATCCATAGAAAGAACATTGCCCAAACCCTGTACCAGATTGCGTCACAAGCTAATTATCATCAAAATTAATATTTTATTTATATGTGTTCTTTGTTAATTTTTAACAGTCTTTTTTAACCGGGTTTAGAAAGTTAAAATTAATTATACAAAACCTGATTATCAATTTCCTACTTCCGAGTGCTTAGTCCGAGCTTGCATTTTAAAACTACCTACTCTCGAGCCGAGAGTCGTCTTTCGGATATCCATACAAAAATACAAGAACATCCGAGAGAACACGAGAGACAATACTCTTCTCGAGAGTAGGGAGTTTTAAAATGCAAGCTCGGGCTAAGCCCTACGCACGTCAACTATTTTGTTCCGATCCCAGCTGTCACCTATTTTCGTGAGTGGACATTGAGCATAAAAATCTTGTTTGCCAAGTAAGCTTTCGCTGAGCAGGCAAACATGATAAAAAAATAAAATAAAATACATTTTTAAATATTTTGAAATGCGGTTAAACATTGAAAAAAATATTGTTGGTAGCGAAAAGGTAAATAAAATTAAACCTTTGAGAGTAAATTCAAATTGATGCAAGTTGGTACAGATTCCTATAGCCCACTGGGCATTGTCCTTTGCGTTCAAGATATCATTTATTAATTAGTTTAAAAAATGTTTAAGTAAAAAAAGAAAATTTAAATACATCTAGCTAGTATATTCAGAGTAATAAGTATAAAGTTTCAGAAAAGTCTTAAGAATACATTACATCTTAGATATGAGTTTATAGGATTGTAATAATTGTATTGTTGTAATATAAAACCTGAGAGATTAATTAAATAAAAACACAGACAACGTACTTATCCATAAGTATCCTAGACTGATATAGACAACTTATTATGATAGCTAAGTATATAAAACTAAGAGCTGTAGACACCTAATCTAGTGTTTGAAACCGAAGCTTAATGGATAAGCCCATCCTAACTCATCATTGCGTGAAGAGAATCAATATCATTCCAGCATTTATTGGAAAACTTTTGGCCCTTCGGAAATAAGCTTTGTTTCGTGAGATATAAAAACTTAAATAATTTTCTTATAGTAAACTATGTTAACCTTCATACAAGGTTTTTAAAATCGTTGAATTTTTATATTTTTCGTGAATGATTAAATAGTTTTTGAAGTTTTTAACTCAATTATTTAGTTTCAAGTGTAAAAGTCTCAAGAAAATTGTTTATTTTTTAACTTTGTCAATCATAATTTTTACAATGCTTTATAAGTTTTCGTTTGAAAACTTTTCATTTGGAACTTAAAATAAATATTAAAGCAGATACATTAATAAATACGCAGATAAAAACTTGATTCTTCAATATTATTTTATTTAAATTAAGAAAAATTAACAGTTTTTAATTAAATAAGATATTTTGTATTTCACAATAGGTATTTTAGAGATTTGGAAGTTATTATTGCATTAGTTTTATTTATTTATTAGACTTATTATTATTCCATTAGACCTATAAATATCTACAAAGTGTCATTTTTCCACAATTGAATTAAAAAAATAGTTGGAATCAAAGCTATTCACTTTTGATAAAGCTATCAGCAAATCCTTCTCAATCCAAAAGTCTTAAAAAAAATCTCCAATCGTAAACGAATCTACTGTCGCGTGTAATTCCAACTCTAGTGTCCTAGACATAAAGTCGATTTTGACTGTCAAGTCAATTAACGAATATCTCTCTCTGGGGTATGGTAGATTCGTTAATTAAGGGCGACATTGCTACGGTATTAGTTGACGCATCTACACTACTCGTTAAGGCGCACGTTGATGTTCAAAAAAGAAAATGGCGAATGCCAATGCCTTGAGCTTGGTTGAAAAAATATCGTGAAAAAACTAGTTATTGTTGGAACAGTAACAATGAAGTAATCCATTAAATGAAATACTTTGTTTAACTGATATGCCCTTATCTATTTGAATAGTATTAAAACGCCGGTGAATGAATTATGAAGTGGGTACAAGTATTTGTTTTTATGAAAGACACTAAGAGCTGGACTAGAATATCTGTACCTTGGTTCATAGTTTCATCGTAGTAAAAATTACATATTAAGGTAAGTATTTGAGGAAATCTATCACGTACTTACCTTAAAATCTGGGTATATGCTACATTTTATAGTATCCAGTTTAGTTATTTCAGAGAGCTTTCGAAACTGAAAAAAATATTGAAAGAGATTAGATTAGAGAGCCTAGAGATTATTTGGTAATTTTCAATTAATTAAACAAAAAGATAACAACTACAAACATTCGCAACATACAAGTACGTTCTAATTGAAAAGCAAATTGCTGTTGTCAGAAAAAACTCATTTTCCCTTGACGGTCAGATTAAACTTTCCATATATGACCGCATTTACACAATTCACTGAAATAATAAAACTTTAAAGTATTATTTATGTGATTTTGCAAACAATATTATAATTATAATAGTTTGCGAAAACTTTCATGTTAAAGAGAGACATCGTAATAAAAAAATTGTTGTAATAATAAACAGGAAATGTTTTTTTTAACTCAGAAATCTCTAGAAACAAATCCTGTTGGTATGTTTAAAGGTAATTAAGCTGTTTACTATAAATGATACAAACTACTTCTTGAAAATGAAATGAAATGAAACATATTTATTTTGATAACACAGACAGGTACAAAACATAGGGAAGGCATCATGAGATATGTAAAACATGAGACTTTATAAGATTTTGGAAGTTAGTTTTAGTTTAATTGTAAGTTATTACTGTACTTATATTGTTTTATTTTTAAGGATTTTTATTTTATAAGACATTCTAATACCATTTTTAATTGTTTTAGAATAATTGAATTAAATTGATAGGCAATACAAGAATAGTAACAACAGAAGATACAGTTCTTCAAAATCGTTACCGTTTATAGAATAGATTTTCATACTATGTTTAATTTAACCTACTCTTACATTCTCAAGCTGGGTCAACTCGGGCTATTTTCACCCAAAATGCTTTAACCTGGTAAAACCCGAGGTATACTTTACACCCAGTTTAATTCCTAAATGCGTCTATTGACCGACATGAAATTTCTCGTTTCGCATCCACGTACACGTTGTTGTGTGTTCCTGGTTACTAATTAAGAGCTGGCTCGCATCAACTCAGCTCGGAAGTGAGGAAGTCTGGTCTGTCATTAGGTATTAGCGTTTTTTGAACTAAACAGAACAGAAGAAAGTGCTCGACAATATCTTTACAATGAAATTACGATACATTTCAGATTTATCCTTGGACAGTGGCAACCACGAATATCTCAGTCAGCGTAAGAGTGCTTAAAACAAAGAGGTTTACAAAGAGTAAACCTTAAAAATATGTTAATTTGTCTTAGTTTATTTTGAATGTTGATTTGAAATAAAAATAATTCGTGTAAAAACTTATGCAGTTTTTATTTACTATATTTATTAAACACAACGAACGAAGCTATAGGAATCTATATTTAATATTCTTTAAGAACCTATGACTAAAGATATATCTATCTACATTTTGCACCTAGATGTGTCAAATTTCACCCGAGCGAAGCCGGGTTTTCATCTAGGTTTTTCTTTTTAGGCTTTATTCGGCTGACTAATTAGCAGATGGTTTATGTGAAGTTTGCTTATATCGACCTTTAAGGCGGAACAGAGTTCGCCGGGTCAGCTAGTAGTATATATAGTATGGTAAAAACTCATGGTAGAGCTACTGGATATTTTATGCAGGTCTGTAAGTCTCATTGACAACTAGATTATAATAGCCTCTCTCATGATCAGTTGAACTATCTATGGATCGTTTGCAACGGTCTATAGATGGCTCAACTGTTTCTTATGTATTTTAAATGCCTATGTACATTTTGCTTCATACCTGGATATAAATTTAGCAACATATTTTGTATCTACCTTTCAATTTTTTTGGTTACTTTTTTTATTGGATATACTTTTAATGAGTTTACTCTGTCCTGCAAAAGTAGTACCTAAGCGTTACTTTCAAAAGTACATACTTAAGTTTACGTAAGATAAACTATTAAAAGGTACTCAAGGTGTTTTAATAGGTTCCATCTCCGTTTTCTATTTCAAACTTATTACAAATATTTTGAGAAGGTTCAAGTTTCAATTTGAAAGCACAGATTATATAACAGTACTGAAAGAAAAGTTTCACTTCAAAGTGAAGTTAATTACATATATTGATACAAAATCTCTTGTCAATTAAAATCTTAGAAGGTTATTTTAATAAACTTTTTAATTTGTGATCGCCAACTTACTAAAAATAAAAGTTATTGTTTTTTTAATAAACTTCTTCTTTAAAGTTTTGTAGTTTGTTTACTGACTTACAAAATTGGTGATTCTTAGTTCAACAAATTTTTTTTTCTGAGATTTTTTTGTAGGTATAAATTTGAATAATATATTTTTTACTTTATTTCTAATTTTAAGTAAATAAAACTATTTGTAATTTAATAATGCGTAATAAATATTACTTATTTCAGATTAATTGGCCTACATTTTAAAATGAAACACTAATAAACTGTACCAATTTACAAATTGAACGGACAGTAATCAATCAAAAAGTAATCATCATTTTCATTATGCTTGAAAATGTTATATATTTGCGATACAATCTTAACGATGTGTATCGATTTTAAACAAAAATAATTGAAAACTAATTGTTTCTTTCGTAACCACGGAGGGGTTGTAAAAATATTGTTATAAAGCAATAACAAAGATACAAGTTATTAATATAACTGCTAATAATGTATCACTGATTTTAACATATTTGTATTTTTCACAAAAATTAACAACACTGTCTTCAATCTCCATCAACAAGTAATATCATAAAGATTACTCAAAAAGTACGTACGTATGTAATTTATACGGGACTACCTACCCTTGAGTATGATTTTCAAAACAAAAAAATAATCATAAAAATTAATCATAATCATCATAATTGGCGACATAATAGCGAGCCCCTTTTTTATTGAAGTTGGTTGAAAAAGTAATTTCGTAACATTTTTATTTCAGCAATACTCAAAATGTTTAATTAGAACTATCGTAAAACAATATACATTTATATTTTTTAACATTATATTTTGATACTTGTTTGCTTTAGAGTTTACAATTTAAATGAAAATAAAACAAAACAAAGCTTTAGTAAATATTGAAACAGTTTGTGCAAATTTTCAATGTTCAATATCCGATTTTCGATTAAAAACGGATTGGGGGTAACTAGAACTTTTGGGAATTCATTAAAACTAGGCAGCAGATTGTTCTGGATTAAAACATTGCCGTTGAACTAATGGAATAAATCGTACTGATTTGAATATACTTACATTTTGTTGTTTACCATAATTAAAGAGAATGAACATTTTGCAACCGAATAAGCTAATTAAAAAACACTTGGTAGATATAAAAACATCGATTTTAATAAAACTTTTTTTTCTTATTTTCTAGTAATCACACTAGTTGTTAACACTAGAACTAAAAACTAGACTAGACCTATTGTGCGAGCGCCGATTATAAACTTTTAACTTCTTTTAAAGTAGCTAATATATCGTTATCTAAGCTTCATTTTAATGACCTCAGACCAAAAAATAACAAGTTTTTTAAAAAATAAAATGTTTGTGATCTCTACAAAACTTAAATAAGTCATAAATTCAAAATAAAAAAAAATGGAATTTTAAATTTTATCTGAACTATTTCAACAATATATCTTAAGTCACAAACATGCACATTAACTGTCAAAAGTGAAAGATAGGATATCCTAAGTGGAAACAAGATTTCAAGAGACAAGTTTGAAAAGAATTTATGCGCATGGGGAAACTTGCGTGACCGAATATCCTTTCAGTTGAAGTTCAGTTTTCGATGATTTTACTATAGTAACTCATCAGTATTCCGTGGCATTTTTGTGGGCTGACGTGACTGAGCTTTATAAAATTATGACTGAGCTGTTAAAAATGACGTCAATGCCGCGGTTTAGCACGTGGCCTACCTGATTTGAGCATGGCTACCTGATTTTTCGTTAATTCTATCAAACGGTATGAAAATTGATCATTCAAAATATCAATAACAGACGAAGAAGAAAACTGAACTGCAATTCGATCAAATATCAGTTCAAAAACATTACAGTTGTCAGGATACCCCCCAGAATATGTTTACGTTTTAACGTTTCAACAAATCGCCGAACTTCCCCAACGTTTCCTTGGCTCGTATTCTGCTAAATGTCCATCATTTATCTACTAGTTTTCCACAAGACCGAAGTCAGTGCTTCTGACTTGAAATTAATTTCGGCTACTTATCATGGTTTGACCTTTACCCTTATAATTTTCTCATAAACCTTCATTTACTTGATGAATTGAATGGTAGCTGATTTGGTCTAATTAAAACTTCTAGCCCTGTACGCCTAGGTGATTACAAAATAAGTAATGTAGGGTAAGGTACGTTTAGTCGTACCAGCGCTTAAGTCGTACCACGTCGATATCTGCGCACCCGTCGAGAAAAGGTGACATCTAACAATGCAATATAGTTCTACTCAGTCGCAAGGGTAAACAATAACACGCGGTGGTTTGCCGGATTTCGCGATCGAAAAATATTGCAAAAGTTAGTTTTTTGCACAGTTTTCACTCATATTTTTACATCAGTCGTAAGCCATTTGACAAAAGATCATGATGAAATCGATATTTTTTTTATTCATGTCTGTTTTTTTAGTATTTTCTGGTTGATATGAGCTAGGTCAAACGGTAAACGGTTTTTGGGTTATGTTATCAATTTTAATTTATAACTTTGTGCACCCCTCTGCTTAACTCGTACCTGCATAAACTTCCTAAATCGTACCTACTGGTACGACTTAGGGTTACGGGGATATTTTACCAATAAGACCACGGAATTGACTTTGTCCTCTTACAAAACGAAAATTGAAACCTAAGAAAAGACAAAGAAACTGAAGAGATCTATATTTAACTTGAAAAACATAAAAAAAGAAAAAAGAATTAATAAAATAAAGAAAGATAGACAGGAAATCTAACAAAACTAAAAAAGTTAACGCTCAAGAAAATTGTATGTGCAAGCTATGTAACGAAGATCGCAAAGAAAACATGACCCAATGTATTAATTGCAATGGATGGGTACATGACTTATGTGCAGATGTCGAAATTAACATACAATATTATACATGTGATATATGTGTTTTATATATGTAATAAATAACTACTCATTATTACGAAAAAAAGTAATGTTTTCTTATTATTATTATAATAAGGAAGACTGAAATTGATCTCGTGGCTTAAAAGTCTTCGCAATTTTTAATTGTCCTAAGACTTCTAGTTGAAAAAATTTATGATTACTCGAAGTACGACTTAGGCCATGGGTGGTACGATTAAGGCAACCGGTTGCCTAAGTTGTACCGAAAAATGGTTTTTGTAAAACCATTAAAATACAATGTTATTAAAAGATTCTTAAATGTCTATTAATGTTTAATAATTGGTTAATAATTGAAGATTTTATGTGTGTAAAGATTTGTCTTTTATTTATATTAGAATAGAAATTATAGTTATTTTTCTTGAACTGGTACGACTAAGGCGACCTTACCCTACCAGTTACGCAAATAGTTAAGATGAACCTAACTTATGCGAGTCACACTGCGCGTCAACGCGAGCTCGACTGCCAAAAGTTGCGGAATCGCTTAGTGATTCTCGTTATTATAATCGCATTCAATTTGTAAAAACAAAGTGTTAAAAAACATGTTTTCGCAAATAGTTTATAATCGATAAATTTTCATGTTTAAAACACATTTTTTTTGTGAAGCGGTGAGTATAAGTGTTTCCTAATGCAGTAATTTCTCCACAGCTGTATCAGGGGTGATTACCTGAAAGTCTACTCTGAAGGTGGAACCCATGGACCAGGTCCTCCTGGCGTCAACGAATACTCCGCTTGGTCTCGAGTACTCTGCGGAGGCAGGGTAGACGCTCCACCTGCATTATACTCTCACGGACCACTGCTAGTGCTGGAGTTCCATACAGCTGGACGACAGAGCAATGCTACTGGATTCGTTGGAACCTACAGATTTATTGACAGACGTAAGTATGATAATAAATAATTAAAAAAATATATTTTATCTTAAGTATGAATTTTTTTGGTATTTACAAAAATGTCTCAAAGGTATATCTAATAGTTGAAACATTATCAAGTTCATTGCTCACTGTCCATTATCATTCTTTCACATTGACAAGATATATATTATCAAGTATAAAATATATGTATATTATAACAGTAAAGTTACTTTAGAAATGTTGATAAAGCATGTGATAAAAAAAGATAAGATGAATCAAGTGGCGCTACTGGATTGGTGGTCGTTTTCCGACGAATTGGTCAAAATATTAAATCTTTATTTTACAAAGAAAGATCAATAGACATGCACTGAATTTATAGTTTCTAAAGATTTCCTGACTTCCAGCCAAATTCAACAAAAGGCAGTTACTGCAGTTACTTGTTTGTAGGTCATCAATTAAAAACAACTCTTACTTCCTAGAATTCGAAGCAAAACTGCTAAAAACAAGAAACAAACCGTACAGTCGCAAAAACTAACGTTTTGTATACAGTTCCGAAATAAAGTGCTAGAAAATAATTTTTGCAGCTTCAATCGGATCCGTTTTAAAGGATTAAAAGACAGGCATTATCCTAGATCAGGAGAACAGAGCAGCGGGATCTAAAGCTGTGACCACACTGACCTGGAAGATTAGAAATCCCGGGAAACGAAGCTACTAGATTGCTTGCAGCTGTCCAGTCTTGTTGTACCTATTTATTAAATAAGTTCTTCAAACAGTATTTTTCCAAGTAGCATCTACACCCGCATTATGAAACTAGATCAAATATCTAGTGCATGGACTTTTATTTTTTATTTAATTAACAAAATATATTGAAAAGATTATATAGTTGTTGGGTAAGTTATTCAAATAATGACAAACAACACATTACAATTTTTATCTATGAACAGTCACCTACGTGATAAATTAGAGGTATTCATGGGACCATTGTTTGCTATCTAATGTCATCTTTTTAATTTTTATAGAAAGGTTTTGTCTTTTACCAAAGGCGGCTAGCTAGATGTTAAGCTAGAAATGCTTGACGTTGCTAATTTTAGCTACGTGAAACAAAACATAACAACTGACAACCCGAAATGAAACAGCGTCATTTGTTTCTTTTTGGTCAACAACCGGTTTCGGAAACCTAAAAAGAAGTATTAAAACTGTAGCTGAGAGTCACCCGGTATTTAATTAAGTGAAACTGACAGTGACGTCATGTCTAGAGTGCTTATCCTCCATTTCGAACGCGGAACCAATCTCGATTACAATTCCACTAACTACCGCCAAACTGTGTTCGTGAATTTTTAACACCTAGAATGCAACTAAGAAAATACTGATTAAATGCTTGAATTGTTAAAAAATTGTCTATAGCTGAATGCATAAAGTAAACATCAATTTACAAGCTAACATTTACATATGAAATAAACACACTTTTTTTACTTCACTTTAATTTGGTCATACGTTGATTTTATATCAATCTCTGTATTACGCTAAAATCTAGAATAATCTCGCGCCCAGACAGAAAGTTATGCCCTCAGAAATTGGTAGCTGTTGGTAACTGTTATTCTATTTGACAGGTAATTTCGAGACAGATGGCGTGCAAGTCGAAGACACCTGCGACTACGTATTTAGTTCTCAGCCAAGTCGAACGGCGCACGGCAGATTATACAGTCCAAGATACCCGTCTAGCTATCCCACTAACGTGAGGTGTACATATCAATTTCATGGCAGGTGAGTTATATTGCACTACAGCTTTTTAATGACAAAAAAAATATAAAACGCAGCAGAATATAAAGATCTCTTATATGTAGGTATTTCCAGAAACTTTTTAGATCGACTTCGCACGATAATAAAATTGCCATCACTGTATCAGATGAACCCTGATTTGTTTCTCGTTCTGCTAGGATCTGAGGTTCACAGTTCTATGCCTTTCTTATTGATAAAGCTTTTCTGTGATACAATCTATCGAATATTATGCTATCTACATTGGCCATAATTACACATTGTCTGTCAATCTAAAGCGTTTGAGTGTAAGGTACCGCGCGCGAGGTATCCCGTGAAAAATGCACTACAACAAACGTAAAGACGTTTTACACTAAATTAACCAGTAGCAGGAAAAAAACAAAATAGCGGTTTAAGGTATGTCAAATGACCCCAAGCATTTTTGCAAAAAAGCGTAGCGAGTGAAGTGAGCTGTCCCACCCAAATCCAAGTAAATAGAAACTCCAGAACTCCCAGCAAACAAAACTATTCACCCACAGGATGTGAAGTTAAAAGCCCCAAAACTAGTTTCAGCAGCGAGCTAAGCGCGGAATTACAACATGAAAAGTTGAAAGTGTGGTCGTGAAACCTGATTATTTATTTTATTGAATAGTAAAATCGTTTTGCAGGCAACATGAGAAAATCAAGTTGGTGTTTGAAGAGTCGTTTCTTCAGAAAGGCGATGAGAGGTAAATGATTTTTAAAACTCACTTAGAATATAAAATGCTGAGGTAGCATTACTTAAGTATATACGTGGTGTTGATTTTTCTAACGAAAGATTTCAAATTCTTCTTTCTTCACAGTTGTAGTGTTGTTAAAGAAAAAATACAGTGTAAACTCTTTATAACGAAACTCAAGGGACTGAGCATTTTTTGTCGTTATAGAGAGTTATCGTTATATGGAGTGAACAAAAAAACAACCAAATTTTCGTCAACACTAATCGCTTTGAGAAAACCAACGTTATAGGGAGTTTATCGTTATAAAGGATACCGTTATAAAGAGTTTACACTGTATATATTTGTTCAGCTTCTTATAACTCGTCTGAAAGCACCACCGTATTTTTGCCACTACGTCACACGGTTAGGAATAAAAAAAATCTCACATTGAACGTAAAAAAAATGTGAATATGAAAATAGCCAACATTTTCTGTTTGCAGTTGCCTAAACCGAGCTGATATTATGAAAGTTTTTGACGGTAGAACGTCCAGCGCACCAGTTCTAGCCATGCTGTGTAACGAAGTTGTTGGTAAGCTGAGACTGACTCTACTTATCGGTTTAGACATAAAGTTTTTTACAATTCCAGATATTTTTCAAGGTAATTTTTGCATCTTAGATGATTCTACTAAATAGTATTTTTGCTATCTCTGTCTTCTGATAGGTAGGTAAGAACAAGATTCTAGTAGGATTATATGATTAAAAAAACTCAGATTTACACCCCATTTATCACCCCATTAAAGTATTCTGTTCCCAAGATCGCAGGTTCAAACCTCTGTAACTATGTAATACTTTTTGTGTTTTTAATATTTTTATAAGCACTTTTTATAAACATTATGAAATTTACTAATCATATGACTCAAAACTCTAATTTTTATGAGTTAAATACAGCTAACACTTGTTTTTTTCCAGGATATGAAGTGCTATCAACTGGTCCAGATCTCTTGGTGCAGTTTACCGCTAATTCTGGCTCTCCGGGCCAAGGCTTTAAAGCCAGCTATCAGTTCCAACTGGACGACATTACCTCAGGTTGAGTAAGCATTTCTGTAGATGTATTTAGATGGAGGATACCAAAATGTCGATCAAATAAAAGCCATATTTTAAAAAATACGAGAAACAATGATCTGGTTTAATGGTGAATATACAATGGTAATAGTTAACATGTTTAGTGCTACAAAGTACCTTGAATTAATTAATGAAAAACCATCTATTTTAAATAGAATTAATTTTCTTTATCGTTTTAATCTGATAGTTTGGATGTTCATAATCTTTCTATCTTAGCATACACTGGGAATAGCCGATTTTGAAATTACTTCAAATGGGGGATTGAGGTCCCCATTAATATACTGCCATGTATGTAGCGATATTCAGCCGTTTAAAAATTACTCGCGCTTTTATGAAATTTTTTGAAAATCAGATTTTAGGTTGTATGTCCAAGTACCCGGTTTAAATTAAAAAAGCTATCTAATATATATATATATATATCAATAATACATTAACCAATTAAATGAACAGAAAGGATAAACAATGGTCAATTTTATCACTTTTATCACGATGTCTTTATGCAAAATTACCGTGGCAAAACTAAAAAGCTTTAAAATACTAAAAAAAAAGCATCGTTTAAGTTTTTTCTCAGTTCAAATCCATTAAGCGTTATCATGCCCAACAGATGCAGAGACGTCTAAAAAACCAAGTACTACAGAAGCAATATCCGGTTTAGGACCCGCAGTGAGCGCCGCTAGTGAGTACCCCCCTTTACTGTTCAAGTAGTTAACATAGCTTGTACTTGAAAACTAGAAAGTAGAGATCAAGACTTTGAAATTTTTACATATTTTTTTTATTTTTACAGAGACATTTCACATATTGCGCTCGGAAAAAAGTAGATATATTATCATTATCAACATAGATTGTTGAATCTTTTTTTTTTCTTTTTATAAATACATTGATTACATAGTAACACCCAGTACATCGTATATCAAAGTTTGCCATCACACAAAAATGTTAGTTCTTGGTGGGAATTGAACCAACGAACCACAGCGCAGAAGGCAGCTAATTCCTACATTACATGCTTCGTTTTACTAAGAGCGTGGCGTGATGTGTGAAATTTCCATGAATTTATATTTATTCTGCGAAGCGATTTTCATATTTTCAGCAACTAGTCAAAAACATGTTAAAATACACTTTTAATACTATATCGACATTGTGATTTTTGAAGTTTGTTATAGTATCATTTGCATATTGCTGACTAGTTGTTGATAAAATCGGAGCAGATTTTACATAACATCAGCATCATGTATCAAAAAACACACACGAGTTTACACTTATATTTTTTTATCCTCCCACTTGTGGGCAAAGGCCTACTAACCTACTAATATTATAAACGCATAAGTTTGTATATTATGTACGTACATTTGTTACACTTACAAGCACTAAATAGATTTTAATAAAACTTTATAATAATATAGCTTATACATCAAAATATCACAAGATATTATCCGTAAGTATTCTCAAAAATACAACAATAAGACCCAGTCGGGCACAAGCAAGTAAGATTATTTATGTTTTAAAATGAAATTTTTACAACAATGTATTACTTTCCAAAATGCGCTCTTGTTGGTAAAGTACGCATTTTTAAAAACACTGAATTGCATTTTTCTATTAACTCGATATTTTAACATAAAAGTTTAAAAGTTGGCAAGTATAGGCTATTTTAGGACTTAAGTGGCCTGCAAAGATCTGCAAACCAAAATCACTTTTGATGTAAGTTCATTTCAGCAGTATGTATTGTAATATTATTTAGATATGAGAATTTTAATTTCTTTTACTTTTTAACCATTGTTTTAAAAGGCTTGCCCTAAAATATATGAAGTGTATCGATGAATATGGCATCATCATCATCATCATCAACCAATGACAGTCCACTGGTTATATGACGTGCCACTAAGCCCAGTCTTTTTTTTCCTCTCTCTATCATTTTTTCGGTTATTAAGTTACACTTTGCAAAGCTTTTTAGCTTTGCAAAGTGTAAACGTCTAACACGTCTTTCAAAGGTTTCTATTCCATTATCATATTCTTGAATAAAATCTCTTTCGCAGGTAAAATATTTATTTTACCTGCTTTAGTCTGTTTCTTTATAATCACAATGTAGTTTTTGTATCCTATTACTGTAAGTAATAACTTGAATAAAAACACAGAAAAACATTGCATGTTTTTAAGCTATTGTATAGCTTCTATCGCGCTTTGAGTGTGGAGACCGAATCCAGAAATTCCGTAACGAAATAACCGAACGAAAATTACCTAACACTGCGCATGCGTAATCCAGCAAAAAATGCTATGCAATAGCTTTACCGTGGCAGTCCCCGAGTGCCACACGCCTTTTTTGTGCAATTTAGAATGAACATGCAACTTATTTTTCAAAGTGTTCGTATAATCAAACGAAAAACAAATATAATCGTAAAAATGTGACCAACTTTTTTTTTATACACTATTAAAAAAAAACAAAGTGCCAATACAAGATCCATCACCAAACGTCGTTGAAAATATTCATCCTAATATAGAAAACAGATCACGCGCGGAACAAGGGATAAGATCCAATTTAAAAAGATCTTGTCATTCTAGTCGTTAGACCATCATAATGTCAATCCTAATTCGATAGTATAATAAATGATATGTCGATAAGTCGCGTTACTGTATATTTTATTTACAAAATTCGAAATTTTCAGTTATCATTTTAGTTTAGAAAGAAAGAAATATTTATTTACACCATAACACATTATACATATAAGACATAAAACATTAATATAGTGAATAATAAAAGTTTTTAATTTTATTGATACTAGAAATAGTGTTTTGTATAAGTTTAAATTTTATTTTTTAATTAAATTTAATTTAAATTTAATTAAATTTATAATTTTATTATTTGTCTTGTAATAAAAAAAATAGGATTGGACTGATTTGGACCATTTGATCTAGAGATAGTTTGCAACGGTCTGCAATAGCCCAACTGTTTCTTTATTTTCTAAATACTAATGTACATTTTGTAAAGCAATAGTTACGCTTATACACCCTGTGGTTTCAGCATCGTCCTGCCACCAAGTATTCCGAAGCGATAAGAGCAAAAGTGGCCGACTATCTTCCCCCCTTTACCCCTCCCCTTACCCTCAAAAAACGCAATGTCACTACGACTTCTTGGCCCGGGGCAGGGAACGGATCAGATTACTGTTCGAAGACTTCAGCTTGCAGAGGATAAGTGAAAACGTTATCGAGTGAGTTTACTTATTTTGTTACTTAGTATTCTACCGACGCTCTTGTCACGTTATATAAACTAGATTTAGACTACACTTTTTAATTTCACGATCTCACCTATTTACTATTGCTTTGATAGGATCGAGGTTATAGTGGAAAGTAGTCAGAAAACATCGCCGGCAACGTTCAATTTCTTGGCGGTTTGCATGATAACTGTGGAATTAAATGGCGAGAAATTGGCTTTTAGAATTCAATTGTAAGACGATTTTACTTGATCCTTGATTTAACAAAATTAAGTAAGTACACTTATGATAGAAAAACCACAAAGTATCTCGAGCTTCTGGTAAATAAGAGAATCACACTGAGCCTTGATTAAGCACTAACATTGACAGAGCTCAACAATAAAATTTTGGCCCAAATATTGTTTTTACCCCTTTTAACCCGGCGTTCGCACAGTTGGGTCTATTTGACCCGAGCAGTTTTCAAATGAGCGTGTTTCTTAGAATTTGTGTGCGACGTTGCCAAACTTCTCAGTAGCTGGAGGTAACAGTCCCCACTTAGTGCTGGATATCGCCAATTAGTCGTGTTGCGGCCGCAGCGGGTGATAGACACGGTCAAACGCGAAAAAGGTAAATATGACCCAACCATACTATTCGTGTCGTAATTTTGCGCCGTTTTAAAAAATGTTTTTTGGTTTTATAATATTGTTTATTTTGTTATTTTTAGAACTTTTGCAATTATGGATCGCGAAGAACATGAACGGCAGCGAATTTTAAGTATTTTGAGAGAATCCGACTCCGAATACGAAAATTGTACATTCTAAATGTACTGCCGAGATTGCGCAAATGATAAGGATACCATGACTGACGTATAAGACTGATACAAATGGTGTTATATTATTAGTCTATTAATTACTTGATTACCATGTAACAAATTAGTTTATATTGTAGAAAAAAGTTTGTTTTGTTAAAATTTTATTACTTTAAGATAGAGGTTGTCTATTTTGTTATTTATTTGTGATACTTTTATAAAAAAAGGCATTAAAAAGATAGTTTCGTATCAAGTTGTTTTTTTTTCTACTCAAAAGCTATAATGATAATCGTATTATACAGATAGTACAACCACAAACCAAATTTATTTTAACTTTTGTAATTATGGCGTTTTCTTATACGGGTCCCGTCGACCCAACCCTACTGTCGTTGTTGCATATTTTGACTGTGCTGACGCCGGGTTAACAAAAATAAGCTGACTTAAGTTGTTAGAATACCTACTACACTGACTCTCCTATATGTTATAAAACACCACCTTTTCATAAAATACTTCATTAGTTCTATTTAAAAACATTTGTACCTCATAAATTTTTTCCTAAAAATTCGACACTGAGACTGCGAGTAGTAAAAATCCATCTATACTGTGCTATTTTCAATCCACTACTTCGTAACACTGATCAGACTCCAATTTATTTAAAACGTCTATTATTCAAAGTGCATTGCGCGGAAGTAAAGAATTTTCTACATTGTTGCAGTTGTGAAAGCATGGATTCTTTGGACGTTTTCGTTTACGTCGACGGACGCCTTGAGAAGATGGCATCGTTTTGTGGAAGTGAACGCCCGAAGCCAATAATGTCGAATGGACCTAAACTATCTCTAGAATTCAGAGGGCTGTACTCCTCAAGGCATAGTCGAGGATTTAAGATATTGTATAGTTTTGTCGAAGGTGAGTTCTACAATCTATGATTTATCACTTTCTTTCTTGTAGCTAGCAGTCTTTTAGTAAATTTGAGTGTTACTATGTATTCAATATCTGTATGTATGTATAAAAAAAACTGTGTATTTAAGTATTCTATCAGCAATCTAGTTCCCATACTACAAGCTTTGCTTAGTTTGGGACTTGAGAGTGATGTGTGAGTCCGTGAATATTTTATTTATTTATATTTGATTCTTAAATTAGATACAGAAACAAACAAAATTTTTTATGGAATATTACAATTGAAATTTTCATATAGCAAATAACTCAACATTTATTTTTACTCTGGGTGTTTATTTTGTACAAAAAAATCACGATTTTTACAATTAGGATACGCTCCCACGTTATACCTACTCATTAGGCTTAGCACGTAAAACACAAGGAAAACGCAGTTTTCCATTAGATGATTGAGATAGCACACGTATTTTTAACACGTACATTAAAACAGTAGATTCAGCTGGCAAATATTTTTCAAAATTTTAATGATTAGTTTTTACCTTTTTGCTGAAAATTATACACTCATTACAAACAAATTATAAATCTTATGAAACCAAAAAACTGTGACAACAAAGTGACATTAGGAATAAGCATTTTAACAACGGTTAAAAAAAATATTTATGTATTTACATTTCTATGAATGAAAACCATTTTAGACTAAGAATGTCTAAAATAAAGATTCATAGACTAGATACTTTAACTAGTGACAGTTTAAAAGTTTTCGCATATTTGTTTACGTTTGGTTCAATAATATAAATGTACTTTTAAAGAAGTATTGAGTTGGATTAAGTGGCTTTACTATGAACATTTTCAGTTCAAATTTTCAACTTAAGCCTCATTTTGAATTCTTTTCGCGGTCGTTATGATGGCTATTACAGCCAGGACAGAGATTATTGTACCCACTTTTTATGGAACTCCTACCCTTAGGAAAATGTTCGTAGCAATTTGATTTAGATATAACCTTAAACTAGGCTTACAGAGTAATTTAACTAGTGCGCATACCAACGAAAAGACGCATTTATATTTTTAAGTCTGTGACTTGTTTTATTAAAACTATGATTCAGAACATGCGGATAAAGCTCAAATTATATATCCTATTAACTGCAGGTTGACTCAATAACAATAAGTTGCTAAGTTATGTAATGTTTGATTATAAGTTCTGTATAAGTAGATATTCTATTAGCAATCTAGTTCCCATGGCACAAGCACAGCTTAGTATGGGAGTAGGTAGATGGCGTTGTATCAAATGTCCATGAATATTGATTTATCATGGGTTATTTTAATTTGTTTTTAGACTACGGGGTGGCAACTGGTAGCCAGCTGCAAGAGTTCCCATGTGCTTTCGTCTACAACAGCAGTGAACGATCCCGGGGCGTTGTGACGTCACCAAACTACCCCGGCCTATACCCCAGAGATACAGAGTGCAACTACTTTTTCTACGGAAATGAGAACGAACGAGTGCATCTGCACTTTACGCATTTTGACGTGGAGGGTGTTATGCCGTAAGTAGTTAAGAATATTATTTAGAAAAAAATTACTAAGTCCCAAAATTCAAACATAAACGAGATGCACGATTGCACAACAAAAATATTTGAAATGCCTAGTTTGGATTTACATAACACTAATTAACAAAACAAGTACACATCTGCTCTAAATATTCACACACAAATGTGTATTTTTCAAAAAATGGATTTTCTATCCATTTTTTGAAAAACAAAGTCTAAATTTTATCTCATTACTATAGATAACTAACCGAAAACGATTTGAGAGAACTAAATTAACAAAGCGTAACGTAATACATATTTACAATTCATTATATCCGAGTAGAAATAACAGTGAGTAGCTATGTGAAGTACCTTGGATTTAATTTAAGAACCCAACTCATCTAAACACTGATCTACCATAAAATAACGTAGCCTAGGGTCAATAGAATTTAACAACCTCTCACCACACCGTCAGTTTTATTCCTACCATTAAACCCATCCATTTGTTTCTCAGTTATAAACTTGTCTTACTGCCCATAAAACTTTATTTTCTGTTAGAGCTATAATTTCCTGTACAATTTTAAGAAGTTCTCTCTAAAAACTCACAAACGTATTTCGTACAATCAAGCTGCGTAACTTGCATTACTGATTTTCTTTTTCTGTGGTCATATCCACACACGTTTTACATGTGTGAGTTATTTGTGTGAGCCAATCACAGCACGGCATGGTTCAGCGGTGTCACAGAATAGAAAAATGTTATAGAACGCACAGTGCTGAGCGTATACATCCATACATCTTATGTGGTACCGAACAGCCCCCAGCAACCTTAGTTAGGTTCCCTTTATAGTAAACCACCCTACCCTGCGCTTTTCAGTGCGTGTTTTCCACTCGAGAACATTTTAACCTAAGGGTCGTTGGTTTTTCTAGTGATATGTTTAAACTACGCTTACAGTGCATGCACCAGGCATATAAATCTGAATAACAACATTCTGAACGTGAGCTCACAAACCAAAAGCTACAACATAGATAATGTTATTATTTTACACCGATACATAATACATGAAACCTTGTAAATTAGTGTGTACAACAGGCAATTTTATAGCTAAAAGAAATCTCGTCCAAGCAACATTTAGGCTAGTTACCAGTAACCACGAAGTTACGTCATTTTGTATTCTTTGTCTTCAGCTGTGAAGCCATATCAGCAAGCGACTACGTTCAGTTCTCCAGCCAGATGATTGGCTCCCAAAGCCACAGGCACTGCGGTCAGCTGAAGGAGCTGATGGTGACTTCTGACAAGAATTTCCTGAGACTCGCCTTCAAGTCAAATGACAGGTTGGATGGAACCGGCTTCAAAGCTGATTACATCTTCTTGAGGGAGTCTGAAATGCACAGCATTACGATGCCTGATGAAGATAATGGTAAGATATGTTTTCTATGTATCTACATATTATAGACAACTTAATGTATTTATGTCAAAAGTCAAAGTCAAATATTTCTTTAGTCATTAAAATCACAAGGATAATATAGAATTGTCTGACATACTAGGTGATACTAGGTGCCAGTTCCACGCGACCAGAGCCTAGAAGAACGGTTCCTACCGTTTTTTTATATATGCTTGTAAACAATTTAAAAGTTATTGCCAAATTGTGGGCAGATAGAGGGAAAGATGTGGCTTGAAAAAAAGCTAGTGCAGCATTACCTTAAAATCTTTTGTTTTTTATATTTAGATTCTAACTAAATGTTGTACAATGGACTTTTTTAGGTATACTGGTTGGACTATTTACAGCTGCCCAACTTTTTGGATAACTGCGAATACGTAAATGTGAAGTTGTAAACACCCTGTATATTACAAGAATAATTGTCTGAGAATACCAAGTTACTTCTAATGCCAGCACAATATATTCATGAAATGAATATTTATACATATTTGCGAAATGTTTTCCTATTAATTCTACTCCACGCATCGCCGACGTCTCTCAATTTAGCATTTCCTATTGTTTCAGGGTCGGCGCTCCATAAATCAGAATTTCCTATATGTCTGTTTATTATATTAATTACCTGTATCTTCAGATAGAAGACAATAACTTTATACAAAAGAGACTTTATTAAATAAACAATGAATGTAATTGTTATTTTATTTCGACCTTTTAGTTATAGTTACAGTTTAGGCTTAAGTTTATGAAACGGGTTCGATTCCCGCAGCATAACCGTTTTACATAAAAAATTGATTATTTAATAAGATTAGATTTGAACTGGAATTGTTTATTTTGCCTTAATTATTTTGCGTTACTTTTATACATATTACAACAATTTGGATACAAGACCTAAGATAAAATTCACAAACGTCAGTAATAAGGTAAAGTTTAAATTATTACTTTATGTGATTTTAAGTTACACAACGTGATGAGAACGATCACAGTAACTATTGTTAGTGTTGCTATGCAGCGTACGAAAACCTTCACTCACAGTAGATAATCATAATAAATATTTTCTCCTATTCAGAGAGTTGAGCACGAATAAATGAGACAATCGTAAACGTAACGTATTTAAGACACACTACGCGCCGCTGCTGCAACGTTTAACAATAAAGCTGATGTTGACGCGCAGTGTATCTCAATACGTCACTGATATACGATTGTCACATTTATTCGGCTCAAGGGCGGTCACCCCTCATCAAAGTAGCGTGTAAACTGAAAGTGATCAGTGTGCTTCGCTTAATGACGTCCCTCGGCATAAATAAATGCTTTGTAACGGCCACTGGGCAGAGAAACTGCCTAACTTATAGTGATATCTTAATTATTATGAGGCTCTTCAAAGTTTAGGCTTATCGTCGGAAATGTATGCTGAAGTTTATAGGTAAGTTGTTAGACGTGATATTTTGTCTACTATTTTGTTGTGTACATGTATAAATAAATTAATTAATTCTTTATTGAGGACTTATAAATTGAATTAAAGACTCTTAGCATTCAAGGTAAAATTAGCCTTGCAAAAGGCGGTCTTATTGCACAAAGCGATTTCTTCCAGTCGAACCGTGCAGCCAAAGCGCTGCCACATACCTACAACGGCGCTAAGTGATTTGGATATTCCCTAACCCTGAACTAGTGTGGAACTGTATCTCAGAAGTTATTTCCATAATAAATATAACTTACGAAGATACATATAATATGGATATTTTTGTAACAAAAATCATTGTCACCGAACACCATGTAAAAGTGTTGAGTAACATAAAGAAAAGTATGAGATAACTCTCTTAAATATCGTTGTGAAATCCCTCATGACCGCTACGAGTCTACAAGTATCATAAATAAACAAAAAGCTGGAAATTTTGTAAGTGTGTCGCATTTTGATTTATTCACCCCAAACCCCAAACTCGGTGAACACAACAAACCAGTGAATCCAAGTGCTAAATAAACAAACATTTACATAATTTGTTCGTCACGACAAACTCAGGGACAGCACAAAGCGGGACATTTACATCTTCGGCCCGTTATACCGTGAATGTCCGGCTTAGATAATTATATGTAAACTTTGGCCCAAGATTCTCCAAGGCTTTCCCGTTCAAACATGGTAAAAATATGCGCATACTTACGGAATGTTAGATGGGAAACCTTAATAAGGTATGTGATGTTGTAATGAGATATTTTTGCCGGAATAACACTTAGTTCCGGAGATATGACAGCATATTTTACCAAGATTATACATGAAATTGGCTACTCTTTATTATTGTTCTAATTTTCCGAATAAACACTTTTGTTTAAGACAGATTTTTTACACTCGAAACTAATAATGAGGTGTTGAAAGTGTCAGAATCTAAAGTACTTAATACTAGTTTCCAAGAACAAAGCCCAATCGATTGTTTTATATCGATAGTTGGACATACAATCGCTGCGGGGCGAAGGTAATTGTTTGATCAACTATCGATTGAAAACATTCGAACTGGTGCAACCATATCAAGTACAAAACAAATTCAGACAGCGAAGCAAAGTTAGCAAACATGTCACGTAGAGATTCAAATCGAAATTAAACTTGGAAGTTTAGAAGCTTTTACCGAATCTGAATATTTTTTACGCAAAACGTCCGCTAAGATTTTCATCCTGGCTTTAAAGTTATCATGAAGGCCTTTCGACGGCCTTAGATCGGTAACTAAGGCTCACGACACAACTTTTAACTGATAAACTTTTTAGATTCCTACTGCAGCAAAGAAACTTAGAAACTTCGAATTAATAAACTTCTATGACTACAAAAAAGAATCAATGAAATGAAAGTGTGGAATATTTTTTTTTATTGCCACTGTCGTCCCACTGCAGGGCAAAGGCCTCCTTTCCCTCCTTCCACTCCTCGCGATTCAACGCAGCGACAGGCCACGTGCTTAGGCGCGAGTCCAGTTCGTCCCGCCATTAATAATCTTTTTAATTTAGATAAATAGTTTTTGATTAAAATACTTATTAGTAGTGGGACTTCTTGAGAACGAGCTTGGCCGAGGTAAAATGTACTACCATTATACCGATTTCTGCCGCTAAGCATGATGGCATAGCTTAGTTTTGTAGAATACAGTTATATTATATATTAATTATGGATAAATATCAACTTAAGAACAGAACGAGAGCGTGCATGTGATCTCTTTATTGAAGAAATGAGTGAATGAGCTATTCATCTTCTTAATGCGACTTTCAGCCATAAAACACACCACGCACGTCGTAAGGGGTTAGTTAAGGGGTGGTTTTGCATAAAGGAATTATGCGAGTAAGCCACTTGCACCGACTTTGATCTTCATATTACAAATCGGAGAATTATTTTTATATTTATTAAGTTACGATGTACCTAAATGACGAATTGTTTATTGTAGAGCAAATTGTACAACAAAGAATGATAAAATTATCGTCTTATATATCTTCTTATATTATATTCTGCAGCATCAATGTACTCTCATTTACGATGCTACAACATCTATCAGAAAACAGTTGTAGCATCGACACGATAAGAAGAAGAAGACTCCAAAGTGACTTGGTTCAAAGAGATAATTTTACTTAGTAATAGGTCTTCTGTTGGTTTCATAAAACAGTGCATTATAATATACTGTTTGCACTACAATTAACAAAATGAGAGACTTGTATTTAGATTTTATCTTGCATCGAAGCAATTTATTTTGCCGTTCTGCTCAACTGATTTAGGTGAAACCACAGTTCTACGCTACTCACAACTTCTAGGCAACGGCAATACCTACTCATGATGTAGGTTAAGTATGCTCAAAATGTGACAGTCACTGCGACAAGTAATTTTCATTCGTGTCACATTGCGCGTTAACGACAGCTCGACTGCTAAAAGTTGCTGCATCATCGCGCAATGTATTTCGAATACGATACATGATAGTCACGTTTGTTGGTGCCTCAGGTGACTCAATCGTCTCTCCTGTTTCAATCCGTCTGGCAAACACTAGTCACACTACCGTTGGAATTAACGCTTTGACATATCGATATATGCGATGCATTTAAGCTGTTAAGGGTGTGGTTTGACTATCAGCGATTGGCGCGGCCGAATACCAGACTGCTGCTAAGATGGAAGAAATAGAAAATGAAATATTTTTTTCTTTTTTCAGTTGTAGTCAGGTAACACTAGCAAAATACACACTCACAATGACACAGACTATAAAAGATACGGTTAATGAGCAGGTAAGCATTTTGATACTTTTTATTAGCGTGTAATTAATTAATTAATTATAAATTAAATTTAAAGCCATATGAGCATAACGAACGAGCGAATAACTCCAAACGTATTATGAACCAGGCTTAATCCACTCATGTAGGATTAATTGAAATTTCAAATCGCTATATTACCAAAAGTATGACCAAACCTTATTAGAAGCTCGCCTCGCCAAGGATTACTGAGAGTGCAACCTAAGACGTTTGAGCTTTATCTGTACTGTAGTGTCATGCACGCTATTGTAGCACGTATTGTAACGCATTAGGAATGAAAATTAGTTACATATTAGAAATAAAAGTACCATTGACAAAGTGCGAATATGTGCATTAATAAATATATTGCTAGCAAGAAATAAAATTAGGGTCGAGAAACAAAATTATGAAAAAATATCACAAACATTTTCAGACACCGCGCTCTTGTCCCAAACTAAGCAAAGCTTGTACTATGGAAACTAGATTGCTGATAGAATACTCTACTTACATTATTTTTTTTGTATATACTACTTAAAATACATACAAACACCCAGACACAGAACTTACAAATTTACTTATACATATTATTATCAATCTTTCCGCTCAATTATTTCTTAATCTATAATATACAAAACAAAAACTAATTTTTGTTATACAGAATACAACATGTTTTTAACTTGACAGGCGTCACAGCTCAGTTGGTAGTAGGTCTGCCTTCCATGCTGTGGGTCGTGGGTTCGATTCCCACCCAGAGAAAATGTTTGTGTGATGAACATAAATATTTGTTCTGTGTCTGGATGTTTATGTATTCTAGGTATGTATTTACAAAAAAATGCATATAAGTATTCCATCAGCAATCTAGTTCCTATAGTACCTACAGCTTTGCTAAGTTTGGGACTAGAGTGTGATGTGTGTATTGTCCGTGAATTTGTATTTATTTATTTAAGTATTATTATTTATTTCTAAGTAAGTACCTTATCTAACAACCAAGGGAAAAGGCGCACATCTGCTGTTAATCAATCACAAGAACACCCAACATCAAGAGGTTGTAAAAGGTAAACAGAAAAAGTTTTCCGTATTTTATTTGGTTCATTAAACAGACGAACACTGACGAAGTAATACGGCGCTCGGAAGGTAACTGATTTCCGAATATCTGTAGGTATTCTCTACTTTTATATATCAAAGAAAATAAACAAATACTAAAACCTTTTGCTCTTTGGTACTACATAGATACATTTTTTGAAGACCGATGTGGTTCGGCGGGCGAAGGTCCGCCTGCGACGCGCAGGTTGCGGGTTCGATTCCCGCCTTGGGATAAATGTTTGTACGATCTGCAAATATTTGTTCCGGGTGTTCTGGGTATTTTATATGTAATACAAAAATATCTATCTATGTAATGTCTGTCAGTCTTCTAGTACCCATAACATAAGCTCTGCTTAGCTTGGGGCTAGATGATGTTGTGTGGATTGTCTAGCATTATTTATTATTTATTTACTTATGTTTTTCTAAATCACCTTTATGCACACTGGCGGTAGAATAGATTACATTTCAAGGCTAATCTATATTATAGCAAAGTGTGAAAGATTGGTTTAAGTCCCAACTTGTCCGGGTTCGACTTGCCGTTAAGTTTGGCCGAAAAAAATGGCCGTCAACAAGCATCAGCTGTGCAGTGACTCCAAAAAACCGTCTTCATAAATCCTCGTCTAAACAAGCCATCTCGCCAATATTTTACCCAGAAAATATTAAACCTTCTAATTTCACGGTATCTCGTTCTCTGGGTGACTTTTATCCACCAAATAATCTGGTTGATATTAAGAAAAATTCGCTGCGTCCTGAATTTCAGAAAAACTCGGAAATAATGAAACTTTCATGTCTTGTATTTCATTTGCTCATGGGATTTCTAGACTCTTGTAATATTAAGCGGACAATTAATTGCTTAGCGGATTTATTTCTATCAAATTTAAGATCAGCGGATACAATTTCTTTTGACTTATTTTTTTATAAAACTGAGTTATACTTTTAAAACTATTACTTACAACTTTACTTAATTTTGTTTGACGGGGATATTTTTCTTTATAAAACAACTGAACAATACTTTTGAATTTAAGCTACAACTCACGTAATTTATTTTGCACTAAATTTGAGCCCTTTTGCAGAAACTGACGATATACATAAAATATGTTTATTATTAGTAAATTCAAAGTCTGAGACGAAGGTAAAATAAAAAGTTATTGGATGTTTTCTACCGATCTTGTTCTTCTAGAGGTGTAGATGTAAATGGTATTTAATGATAATAAATATTTTATGTTTCTCCTTGAATTTATGTAAGTGGCTAAGAAAAAGCAAGAAGAAGTAAATTAAAGCCGATTATTATTATTAAATCTAAAAAAAGGTATTTTTTGTTGAAGCGTAGGTTTCCACTAAAAAAGTCCGCTTCATGTTCGTTCTAGAATTGTCACCCGTTCATTACTAAGTTTTCTAAGTCCCGTTTGTCCCCAAAGAGCGATAGAACGAAAAGTTTTATATGCGGGTGTAGGAAAAACTTCTCAGAACTACTATAGGTACTGCTATTATACTATAGGTACAGCATACCTACTTTATTATTATTCGAGTGTATAAATCCACACACGTGCTCCTTCACTGAAACTTTGCTGAAGTTTGAAACGAAATCACTTATAGTTTTGCATATATTTTGATGATCTATGTAAACCTATGCCGCCTCTCAAAAACCTGCCAGGTTTTAAATCTTGTTCAGTTTCTATAGATTGATAGACTGATTCGAACATTGTATCTACTTATAACGCATCTTGACATAATATTTATTCTTTGCCTTGCAAATTTGTTAACCATTTTATTCAATACTACTGTTAATAACTTAAATGACAATTTATCAAATTCTAAAACATACGCGACATGAAACAATATATCTAGTTTTAAAATGCATGACTCAATAATATGTTGCAGCTCCCTTGCAGGGTACATGTACTTACTGTAGCTATATTACACCTAAGCTGTTTAAAATGTACTTGTAAGCAATGAATAAATGAATATGAATATAGCGATTCATTGGTATTCTGTGGCATTTCTTGAGGAATGATGTGACTGAGCTGTATTAAATCCTATGTACAATAATATCACAGTCACGTCAGTCTACAAGATATGCCAGTGAAATCGATGAGTTAGGTATATTGAAACTGAACGTAATCCAAAATCAAATCCTAAGAAATAAAATCCTGGTAGGTTTTGAGAGGCTAGGATAGGCCTACTGTGTGATGTGTGCCATGTGCAGTGCCATATCAAAAACCAACTTCAGAAATTATATTTGAGATTTAAAGCTAACTATCGGTAGGCTTTTATTGCGAAAGTACTTATGTCAAGTATAGTGTGGTCAACCCACACTATGAAACATCAATACTCAACAAGAAATATATGATAATGACCAATATTGATTTAATCATAAAGTATCGACTGGTCCCATTATCCCATTATTCAATGTATATTTACGCGCCCATTAATATTTCACTTTGTAACATAAAGCTTAATATTTAATTAAAATTGAAATATTTCGCTAATGAACTCAGGATAAACCACCTAATGGAGCTAATTCACCTGATTAAAGATTAAATGAGTGTAAATCAAGCTTAAAATTTTTTTATCATTATATTTGAAAAAAAAAAAAAAAAACTTTATCTACCTAAATTAATAAATAACATTAACGTAAATGTAAATACATATAATCATTGCTATAAATTGTTTGTTTTTTTTCTTCAGAAAATTTAATTATAAGATAAGTGTGCGAAAAATGGATCGACCAATTTGTGCAAAAACTTTTAGACTGTTTTGATAAATATACAAGCTTTTACATCTAATCTAGATGATTTACGTTGTTTCTACCCGCGGCTTCGTATCCCGTTTCTCTTTGCTTGTCTTTTTGGGATAAAAGTTTCATTAAAATTGGACACTTTTTGTTGTATAGAGAATAATAGTTTTTAATAAGTTTTTTTTAAGTATTGCTCGATCTCACTTTAAGATAATCAAAACTTTAACTTATTGTAAAAGTGTGTTGCAAAAAGTTTTATGATTTATATTGTATTCGTAAAATACTTATTTACAAATTATATTAATTATTTATAAATGGATATTGCCAAAAAATCACCTAGCTTAAACCAGTATTTCAACCCTCATCGTTCCAAATCCTCTTTATGCTAATTTGCCAAAATTCCTCTCATTTTCTGAACCTAATCAAATTCCTTTTCAACCTTCGACCTCGAAGATTGGTATTTAATAAAATACCAATTTATTTACATGTAAAGATTAATTTCCTGTCTAGCCTTTGAACTTTTGTTTTTGCTTTTGTCAGTCTCTATGTTTCAGAATAAATAGATATTTGTTCCGATGGTTAATTTTCAAAGTAATAGGGACTTTATTAACTTATCTTGGCACAATATTTCAAACACAGCTATCTAGTCCACAAATTAAAAAATCAACAAACAACTTTAGAAGAATCACTTTTATTTGCATATTTCAATCATGAATTGTTTAAAAAAAATTTAGTAGACATCGCCAATTTGTCAGAAGTCAACGAAAGGAACTTTGTGCAACATTGGAATGTTGTGTTGAAATTTATGGGAAGTAGATAAGATAGAATACCTATATATTTTTTATGCACACCAGACAAAATATCCAATTCTTAAGGTTCTTCTTTTCTTCTAACTAGTCGCGAGGAACTGGTACCTAGAATCATCTAGCTTATAAGACAATAGTTTTTATTGTAAACGGGATATTTACCATGATTTGTGAGTTTGATTATTTCCCGATATTTCGGCACAGTTGCTATATGTGTATGTATTTTATATGCCTATGTACATTTTGTATATTGTAATAGTCGTAAGTTTGTTTGTGAATACATTATAATACATTATAATACCTTTTACTGTGAATAAAGTATTATATAAAGACTATTTAAATTGTAGTAAAATTTATAATAGACTTACTGACTGGAAATAGCTGTGATAATGAATTCGCTCACCGTAAACACCGTTTACCTACATCAACGTGAATAATTGAAGCGAGTTAAAATTTATTAGAACAAAAGAATTCGTTGGGAAGTGGCGATGAGCATACGATATTCATCTGTTTTCATTAGCCACTCGTACTACGGACTTCGAACTCATTTCGGAAATGAAATATGAAATATCACGGCTTTAAAACATCTATAGACTGTAATTTTTCTACGTTGAAAATGACATTGAGCTCTTTTACCATGACGACCGACGTGGCGCGGCGGGCGAAGGTCCGCCTGCGACGCGGAGGTTGCGGGTTTGATTCCCGTCTTGGGATAAATGTTTGTACGATCTGCAAATATTTATCCCGGGTGTTCTGGGTATTTTAAATATTAAATAAAAAATCTATGTAATGTATTAAGTATGTCAGTCTCCTAGTACCCATAACACAAGCTCTGCTTGGCTTGGGACTAGATGATGTTGTGTGGATTGTCCATAATTATTTATTTATCATTATTTACAGGTTATTTTGTTGTCTGTATTTTTTTCTCCAAAAAAATGGAATTGTAACTTATTACATTTATTTCTATTTACTACTTTGAATGATAAGATGTATATTATCGACTTGTTTTAGAAATCTTTAAAGACTTTGCCTAAGAATCAAAAGAAGGTCTATCTGGTCATTTTATTCGGTAAAACATTTTAACGTTTTTTATCGTCAAATAAAACGTGTAGAAAAATTATACATCCATACTTTTAAAATCCTTACTCTTACAACCGGTTTCAGAAACGTTGATCAACCAAAAAAAAATGGTAGCACTCCGGGAGTGCCGGCAGAAGTGAAAACTTCAATATTAACGTTGTGTTTTCACTTTTAAGTTTTCACTTCAAAAATATAACCACAGTCGTCATAATGACAATGACAATCACAATGACACAGACACATTCGCGCAAGCGCGAATGTGTTTTCACTTTTAAGTTTTCACTTCAAAAATATAACCACAGTCGTCATAATGACAATGACAATCACAATGACACAGACACATTCGCGCAAGCGCGAATGTGTCTGTGTCATTGTGATTGTGTCATGTCATTGTGTAACATTCGCGCAAGCGCGAATGTGACACAACGACAAAGACAACGAAGACACACTGACACAGACACATTCGCGCAAGCGCGAATGTGTCTGTGTCAGTGTGATTGTGTCATGTCGACACAACGACAATGACAATGACAATGCCAATCACAATGACACACGAACACATGACGAAGACAACGAAGACACACTGACACAGACACATTCGCGCAAGCGCGAATGTGTCTGTGTCAGTGTGATTGTGTCATGTCGACACAACGACAATGACAATGACAATCACAATGACACAGACACATTCGCGCAAGCGCGAATGTGTCTGTGTCATTGTGATTGTGTCATGTCATTGACATTGACACAACGACGAAGACAACGAATGATGAACGTCACGTTCGATGAACGTCACGAGTCACGTGACCCTGACTGAGTTTTCACTTCAATAAGATGGAAGCGATACAGTTAAATACAAGTTAGGCGAAACGATTCGTACGATATAATAGCGTCTATCTGGTTATGCGCGCGCGGCGAGCGATACGTGTTTCCCGTGCGAGGGTGCTCAGAGCGTCTGTCGGCTGCCGGCGCGCGAGTGCCGCTTCTCGGTCCTCCGCCCCCGCGCTCCGCACCGCACCGCGTGTTGGCAGCGCCTTGTACTCGCCTTGTACGATGTCGCCACAACACTATTTAATTGTTTGAGTCATACGTCGCGTGACCGCAAGTGTGTTCTTTTGTCGTCTCTTGTTTTACGAGCAATGTATAAAAATTAAATAAGATCTTACGCTTTTTCGACGTCACGTGACCCTGACGCGAGTTTGAAAGTTTTTACCCACCCAGCGCCGCTAAAGAAGTTTTCACTTCAAAAATCTAATTACAATGTGTCAAAATTCATATTACAATGTGTCAAAACTTGCTTCGTTCCCAAATCACGATTTATCCGAGTTTTGACACGTTGTAATTTGATTTTTTGGTTGATCAACGTTTAGAAACCGGCCGTTAGTGATAGTATACTTTTGTCAAAAATAAATCTAAATTTCGTTTAATACAGGCCGGCAAGATTAATTTACGAGTATTTGGCTTTTAGAGGATTACGTAGTTTGCGAGGCCAATGGTAGAGCCTTCGGGAGATTAATAGCATATTACGCCTTTGTTTACCGTGAGTCATTATTCAATTAAATATCAGCCTCCGTAAATCCCTTCCCGGTAGAGCCGTTTTATGCCTATAGCATAAGTTTTTTACGCTATTTATATTATTTATTATTTTACCAAAGCAAACCAAAATTATTTGTTAACAAATATGAGTGTGAATAATCAAATATTTGTTGTGTCTGGGTTATTATGTATTCTATAAATGTATTTAAATAAAATAACACCGGTAACAGCTAGGCACGGCAAAGCAGTGTCTAGTCTGGCTAACTTTCCAACACGATGCTACAACAAAATACAGTTGTAGCGTCGACACGATAAGAAGAAGAATAAAATAATATAAGTATTCTAGTTCTAGTCTAGTTCATAAAGTCCAAGCTTTGTTTAGTTTGGGACTAGCGTGATGTGTGGAATGTCCGTGTTTATTAGATAAGTATATTTATCTTTTTAACTGAAAAAAAATATTGCAATGTTCAAAGCGTAAGAAGCCTTTACCTATTTTGTAGTACAAAACCATCTATTTTATTTTAGAATTTATGTTTTTTACTGTATTACTCTATTTTGTTTTTACAATAATATTTATTACTTATCATAAAAACACTATACAATTGTGTCTTATGTTTCCATATATAATAGACACATGACAGCACCCATATGCTGTTGAATTAATTCGATAACGCTAAAAACTAATGCTATTATAACAGATTTAAGTAGTCATGTGTGAAATAATATTTTAATAACGATGGTTGGTTAGTAGCTATTATTTAGTGAATAATTTGTGTAAGGCTTCATTATTATCTATTAAAATACGAATTAAATTATCTTCTACCATTTGAGAGTGCAAATGTTCATGTAAATAATTAGATTATTTTTCATATATCTTTAAGTTTTTAACCATCTTAATTCAATTGTGTGTAAGTATATTTTGTTGCATATTAAAAAAAATCGGAAATAATCTGTCAAGTTACAAACAGGTATTTCTGCTGGGGCCACATTAGCGGGCTACGGCGAATATTCGTGTTAACGCGATGTATGTGGCCGGGTACATCGTGTCATCGCGTAGTATTTAGACAAGAACATTGCCTATACCCGAACACGATGTTTTTGTCGCGCCAACACGATACGAATATTCGCCCGCTAATGTAGCCGAAGCATACCGATTTGACAATTCACTGAAGTCAGATAATTGTCAAATCTGTGGTATCAATTAAGTAAGTAGTATACTGATGTGAAGAATTAACTATCTCAAAAGAAATACTTGACAATTAACAAAATTACCTATTGTAGGTAATTTACTGTAATTTACAAGTGCATTGACGAGCAGAGGCTACATAAAAAAAGAATAAGAAGTAAATTTAAGATATATGCTTGTGTGCCAAATAAATATATTCTCTTTTTCTCTTTCTCTCTCATATGTATTTCTCTCTTTCAAAAACCAGAGTATAAACAAAAAATGGTTGTCTGTAAAGTCTGTTTACTGACGATAGTTGAACGTGACAACGTGTTAAGAAAATACTGATGGAATGGTAGCATTTTTCAAAAGAAAATTTTAGGAACGCCTCAGAACGCCGGAACGCCGGAACGCTTCATGAGTCATGTTTTTTCGTGCGTGCAGCCGGCTCTATCGAATTATAAGACGTTGTCACGTCAAAACTGTTCTCATTTTATGCACTAGGTGTTGTCAAAGCACTCTATTTAAAAAATAGTTAAGTTAAATAATAAACCTTATCAATAGTAACTAATAGAGTATAATCTTCCGTGGCAAGATTTTTTACTACCGGTTAGGATTAGTTGGATCTCTAACAATGTGGAGCCAAGGGTCAGCTTTTAATGAACAGCCCTTTCAAATGTCAAAAACATACTAGTACTTATATAATAATAAATATATAATAAAAACATACTAGTACCTTCTACATATAAAAAATTACTGACTCGCTGGCTGATAGTCAGTAAATACCAAACTACTGCTAGACACTGACGCTCAATCAAAGTCAAAAGTCAAAGTCAAAAATTACTTTATTCAGTAAAATCACAAGGATCATTTAGAATCGTCTTACATACTAGGTGATTCTAGGTGCCAGTTCCACGCGACCAGAGCCTAGAAGAACGGGCAAGAAACTTACGGCCTGGTTCCTACCGTTTTTTTATATGATCCTTCTTACAAAGAATTACAATTAAACTAAATTAAGTACTGAAGTTTCAGTGCGGTGTCAATTTAACTTAGTAATGATACACTAATAAGTTAAAAAAAAAAGAAGTATAATAAAGCTATACGTAAATCAAAAAGACAGCACACGCTTCGCTTCAGATACAAATATACTACAAAGTACATAAGCAAGGCAAGAGAACATTACTAACATCACAAATCGAATAAGTTGCTGTTGACGGGTGGAGCGACATCAGGCCATGCAGTTTTGTCATTAATATAGCTGTCTAAGGTATAATACGCCTTTTTATAAGATTATTTTTAATGTATGTTTTAAATTTTCTAACTGAGAGTTTTGTTGCATTTTCGGGGAGTTTATTATAAAAACGCACGGCACCCCCCACAAACGACCCACTCACCCTCCAAAGCCGGAACCCAGGGACGCACAATTTATATTTGCCTCTAGTGTTCACACCATGAACGAGTCAGTCATTTTTTGAAATATATTTCGAATCAAGTTACTTAAATATTTCTTTTTTAGTTACAGACAAAAATTTCGCTCCTGAAAAGCACTATGGAAAGCAGACAAAAATATGTATATATACTTAATCAAAGTCAAGTAAATCCTACTAGAGCTAGAATAGATAGATAGATAGATAGAAAACTCTTTATTGTACATACACACACACAGAGACATTTCGGTTTAAAGAATCTTTATTAACTCATAAAGAACTTTACAGTTCACTTATAATGAGCTTAAACTATGTACAGTTTTATTATTGTAAGGTTGGTAGTCTTTATAGAAACAAAAAATGATCTACGTACGGACATGATTCAAAACAATTCAAACTTACGTTAACTTAACTTACCTACTTAAAATTTACAGAGACAAAGACACAGAGAATAAGATGTTTTGAAAATACCTACATACTACTTCTCATACTTATTTTGTTATATCTCACTATGAAGTTTTAATAGCGACATTTAAAAAATATCAACAAAATAATATTTTGTGAAAAACAGACTTTTCGGCCTCAATTTCATTTTTATTATTTTTCCAAGGTTAAAAGGTGCTAAGCCCAAAAGAATAATTATAAAATGTCACCGGGAAAAAGGTTACAGACCCCGCATTTTTGCAAATAAACGTTCATATATTACAAAGCATCATTCAGAAGGGACCATTTGGACCAAAACGCTTAGAAATGTTTTTAAACCTTTCCTACTTGAACGCTCTAGCTCTACCATGAGTTTTTACTATACTATATAATACTATACTCGCTAGCGTCTGTAGTAAAAAAAATGTATGAAGATTTGTGCAGCGTCTCGGATAGTTGGGTACGTTGTTGCAGCTATGCAAAATTGAACAGTATTTATCCATTGGTTAATGTTCAATATTGAACTGTATAAAGTACTTAATTCGGTTACTCAGAACCTAATTTTCGCATTTTGAATTGTATATCTAACCGGGGTCTAAGCACTATATTGACGTATTATGGTAGATATGCCTTAAGTAATGTTAACTGATTAAGAATATTTAGTGTATAGCGATCACATATTGGATTTCCTACAGTTTCTAGTATGAATCTTTTACAAAGATATTTTATATTGTAGAGAAGTGATTTTTTTTAACACCGTGCATGTTTATTAAAAATTACATACCTAGACATAATTATATTAATTTGCCACACAAAATAAAACAAAAAATGTAAGTACAATGTCATTTAGGCAAATAATCAATAGAAAAAAAATATTTAACAAATAAAAGCATTTACAAAAAAATAGAAAAAAATAAAATAAAAACGTCAAGAAGACGTGCTATAATGGCAAAATGGCCTCGACTCAGCTTAACATCTACCTACTGTTGTGGCAGCAGACACTGATATTCTGCCAAAACTATTTTCCTGTCGTTAAGCCCTGAAATGCTTAAAATAATGAATCTTACAAAACCTACTTTCTTGCTTTCCATTGCTTTCTGAAACAATGCAATAGCGAATTATCATAATTCATTGTTGTAATACCTCCTTTTCCGTTGAAAAGTTGCAACAATCTTTCGTGGTAAGCGAAGCTTTAATCTCGCTTACATTTTGAAATACATTTATTTTACAGCCTTGGTTTTAACATAAACACGTTAAAGATATTTTTGTATTTACATTGTTTGTTTTTACTGAACAGATTTTTTTATTTTATGACTATTTTTAATTGATTTCATCATCATAGGCCCACTTCTGGGTGTAAACAGTATTGTTTTCTATAAAATGTAATCTTATTCGTACTTAAGCTTTAGAATAGCTTTGATATAAAAATCATGAATTGGTAGTCCAATTCATTATATTTCAATCATATCTTGTGAGACGTCACTGCTCATTATGTCTCATCATCATTATCATCATCATCGACCTATATTAGTCCACTGCTGGACGTAGGTCTCTCCCAAGACGCGCCACTGAGCCTGGTATGTTATCATTATGTCTATAAATCATTTATAATAAGTACTATTCGAATCAAATATTTACACACATAATAGCAAATATTGATATTTGTTATATACTTAGGTGTAACGTATCCAATGTAGATATATATCTAAGTTTAAGTATGCGCTTGCTCTTACCTAATACTTATTCAAAGGTCTTCTTTCATGCAAAAGGTTTAAAAACCCTTAGGGACCTGTGTTTGGATCACTAAAACTCCATTCGGCCCTCAGTTTTTACTTAACAATTTAAATTATAGATGAAAAAAGACCGTGAAGTTAATATTAATAGATCTATGGATGAGGAAGAACTTTGTGTTTGGAAGATCAGGATCACTGTAGAACTGTTTAAAGTACGTTTCGTACTTATTCATGGGTAATATATAAAGTGCATAATGGTATTTATTTATTTATGACGACCGATGTGCCGCGGCGGGCGAAGGTCCGCCTGCGGGTTTGATTCCCGCCTTGGTATAAATGTTTGTACGATCTGCATTTATTCCGGGTGTTCTGGCTATTTTATATGTATAATAAAACTATCTATAATGTAATATATTATATGTCAGTTTTCTAGTACATAATACAAGCTCTGCTTAGCTTGGGGCTAGATGATTTTTGAAACTTATTATTGTATATAAAATAGCATGATTTTAACTAGTTTTTATCCCTTCAAAAAAGGGGTATGCATATGCATATTACTAGTACTTTAATCCTAAAAAAAGAGGTAGCATGCATATAAGTCTATTGATACATTGTTAGTGTTCCAAAAGTACAATCACGGACAGCTGGCTTTGTGGACATTCTATTAGGTCATTAACTCGAACGTTTGTGTCATTAAACAGCTGTGCTAACTACCCACTGCGGTCCAATTCCGTTCAAACAAGGTGGATTAGAGAAATTGAATTTTTCAATTTTTCTATGATTTTAATTGTGGTTTTGAAGACTGCATTACTTACAAAAGAAAAGATGTTAACCGTGACTGCGTCTGCGTTTTGTTTGTTATGCAGTTGCTTTTAAATAATTAATAAAAATAATAATAATAATAAGACATACTTAATACAATAAATTACATAGATAGATATTTTTTATTATACAGTGAAACTTGGTTAAGTGGGACCTGGATAAGTGAGAAACCTCCATAACTGGAACTCATGCTGAGGTCCCAACACTTTGGCACTGAATTACCTCTGTTAGTGGGACGAGGTAAGCCTCTATATCTGGGATTTGTTCTTTCGATTTATCATCATAGTTACCTCTATAACTGAGACAGCGAGTAAATTTTATATGCATAAACCTCTGTAACTGAGATAAGATTGTTTGTTTACTCATTCTTATTCTACCCACAAATTCCACACGTAATTCCAAGTACGTAAGTAATTTTGAGCTTCAATTACCTTCAGTTTTAGTTTCGCTTTACTATCATACAGATGTTTATTTGAAAAATGCAAAAATTATCATTACGTGAAAAACTGAAGTGAATATCCGTTTATGAAAGTGGGAAGACACGCGAAGAAGTTTGTGCCGAATTTAATGTGCCAAAATTTTTGTAGAATAATTCAGAGTAAACATAAAATTGAATCACAATGTTCTGAAGGACAAGGAAAACTAAAACGTGTACGTTTATCAGAATATCCTGAACTTGAACACATTATTTTATTTAATGATCGCACCTCTATAACTGAAATAACCTGTATTCTCACCTCTATTAATGGAACCCTCTGTAAATGAGACAGATATTTATTTATACCTGTATATCTGAGACACTGGGTAAGTGGAATACCTCTTTAAGTGAAACGACATTGCAGATCCCTTGATGTCTCACTTAACCAGGTTTCACTGTACATATAAAATACCCTGAACACTTTGAATAAATATTTGCAGATCGTGCAAACATTCCCAAGGCGGGAATTGAACCCGCAACCTCCGCATCGCAGGCGGACTTTCGCCCACCGCGCCACATCGGTCGTCACAATTTTAGAAATCAATAGGCTAGGTATGTTAATCTAGTTTAGAAGCAGGACAAAGATTGTAAACCGACTTCATAATAAATAGAAAGTTCCAATCTCCTACTTTTGTTCATAATTACAACTGCATATTTTCATTCACCCCATTTTGCAGATGAACCTATTTTAATTATTCTTTTGTATTTGAAAACTGTTGCTTGTAATTTAATTTAAACCAGTTACTATTGCGCTATCTTTTATAATATGTAACTGTCTATAACTTTAGTGATTCTAAATAATCTTTGTGATTTTACAGAATAAAGATTTTGATTTTGATAAGATTCTTCCTTTATTATTTATCGATGTTAGAGTCAGTCTTCTGTTCTGTTAAAACTTTATACTCTATAATAAAATAGGTTTTTTATAACAAAAAAATATGTTTCCATTACATCCCTTAGCTGTAATATAAGCAAGTTTCAAGCCATGCAACTTGTTATAATATTTCGCGAGCTGGTCCGGGTCATATAAAATATTCACAGCATGGCCCACTACCTTGTCGCACTCGACTTTACTATTCTCTCGTGGTAGATACTTACGGAATAATTTAACCACTGCATGTTATACGCAGACACACGTATTTGTGTCAAACCTATGAGAGGCAGTGGATTTTGTTTTTTTTTATGCTGGACAATCCACACAACATCATCTAGCCCCAAGCTAAGCAGAGCTTGTGTTATGGGTACTAGAAGACTGACATACTTAATACAATACATTACATAGATAGATATATTTTATTAGAAGTTCCGCCTGCGACGCGGAGGTTGGGGGTTCAATTCCCGCCTTGGAATAAATGTTTTGTACCATCTTCAAATATTGATTCCGGGTGTTCTGGGTATTTCATATATATTATTTATACTATACATAGTTTTCTTGTAATATAAACAATACAATCGTATAAATAAAATTAAAATTAACAATAAATAAAATAACTTTAAAATGGAATTATAATATTTAATTAGATTTGTTTACCAAAATTAATAAATTTGCACAACAAATATCAAATCTTTGATGCTAAAAAATATATTTAACCAAAGCATAATTTTATAATGTCTATTTGAAGCTGTTGTTTTTCATCCCTGACATCATTTATATAAAAATCTATTATTGGTAGCCTCTTAGCTATGGAAGACACGAGCTGAATCTCTGTGAAGCTCCACTGCTCTTTATCTGCCTTCTGAAAAAATATTACACAATAATAAACACCTTTTAGTTCCATACCAAGTAATAGCAACTAATTTAAGAAAAAAATAATTGCAATCAGTATCTTGGGTACTATTCCTTCTCTGATTTGAACCAGTTGAACAATCTATAGATCGTTAGCAACGGTCTGTAGATAGCTCAACAGTTTCTTATGAATTTTATACGCCTATGTATTTTGTAAATACTGTAAGTCGTAAGCTTGTTTGTTAATAAACTTTATAGAATATATATTGTAAGGCAATAATAAGGTAATAGTTGTATATTTTTCACTTTAAAAAAGGAGGTTCGTAATCGATTTCATGTTATTCCGCGAAATGTGGACCGATTTTGATGATATTTCAGTTTTTAACAGATTATACAGACCGGTGGTTTTTCGTGGTCATCGTGTTTTGTCGATGACGATTGAAGTAGGTTTTTTTTTAAATAGGTTGTAGTAAGTTTATTTAGTAATCTGCACTACATGATTCGTAACCTAGGCATATAATAATGCGTATTCTTATAATGCATGTCAAAACGCTTAGCAAAGCTAAACAAACGACACAAATGTTGTTGGTGGGAATCAAACCCACGAACAATATGCAAATATATAATAAATAATATGCGATATTAAATTAACATTAAAATGACTCTTACCTCACATTTGTCCGTTATTGTAAAATAGTGGAATGGTGACGTAGGCGTAGGTTCAGGGCCGACATTCAGGTCATTCCAGGATAACAGCATCATAGGAGCTGTGGAGTTGTCTCCAAGTGGCTTGGAGTTCCAACAATTGTATCGTATCGTGAGTTCTGCTGTATAAGATTGGCTTTGCAGAATAGCTAGCTGGTTGGTATCCAACTGAAATTATTTTAAAATAGAAATCGATATTGGAGTAAGATTATTATTTTTTGTTTCAAAATTCATAGTTCTATCGTTTTGTAATCTACAACAGTGTTGATCATGGCCCATGGCATTTAAGATTTGTCTATTATGTATAGGAATTTTTAAATCAAGTATTAACTGCCAATTTACAAGTGCTGAAAATGTAAAGTAATATACTTACATTTATTTTAGATTCCAGTTCTATATAGACAGTCTAATATTGCTTTAGAAGAAATAATATATTGTCGAATCTTTTTTTGTTATAAGACGTGTAAAAAAATCATCGATTCATATGATTTTTTTCATGGTTGGTTGATCATACTTTATGATCAACATCAACCTATATCAGTCCACTGTTGGACGTAGGTCTCTCCCAAGACGCGCCACTGAGCCCGGTCTCTCATGTTGTATTTCCCAGCTACATTCGTACATATGTGGCGTCCTATACTATACTATATGTATATAAAATACTCACATTATAAATATCTTTAAACGATACTTTTTCACTTATCCAAAAAGGTTTCTTCGTATCACTGTAATCTATGACTTTACCAATTAAAGGTTTTATACAGGTTTTTTTGGTTTTAGTATCACAAGTAACTTCCATTGGTCCAGGGTTCAAATAATAGGTCGAATCTGTAAAAAAATCTCCATCGTTTTGTTTGGTAGAACTATATACATAATGAAAGGACTGTAAATAGCCTCGAAATTGATATATGCGGCCAATACCTGTCTCATTTCTGTGGGTCTGTAAGTCTATGTAGAAATAGACAATTACTGACATATCACATCATATCATTTATTCATTAAACAATTTCAAATCGTGTCTGAATGTTAATTAACAGTTTGTACAATAGCATGCAATTGTACAATAAAAAATAAAATTAAAATAAATGTCAGACTGAATAAAAGTAAGTAAATTAAAAAGAGTAATTAATAATAAATAATTAAAAGAGTAAAATGTCAAAAACAAAAAATAAATAATAATGCTAAATTTCCTTTATCAAGTTGGTTTTCACATTGAATGCTTCGATTGAATAAAAACACCCCTCAAGCAAGAGTTTTTCAATTCTGAGATAGATTTCATCGGGTTTTCTAAACGGCATTGTTTTGTCTCTCAGCGAAATATTGATATTAAATTAGATCATGTCATAGGATTAGCAAAAAAATATAGTAAAAGGAGACTCACTATTTAAAGTTTCTAAAGGTGCATTTCTACAAGTCACGGTCCCAGGATTTTCTTTCGTCCCCCAGTTCGGATCTTCAACTATTGGCTTTGAAATTTCATCATCTACAATCATGCTATGAATTTAAATCAAATGTTGTAGCCTGAAGATGAAGGGTAAATCTTAAAAAATGTGTTAATTAATAATTAGTCAAAGTCAAAAAATATTTATACAGTAATATCACTAGGATCATTTAGAATCGTCTTATAACTAGGTCATTTTAGGTGCCAGTTCCACGTGACCAGAGCCTAGAAGAACGGGCAAGAAACTTAAAGAAATTAAATGAAATTAAAAGTATTATGTTTGGAAAAACTTTCGCAAACATAGTTTGCATGATCAACTATTTTCTATGTAACTCTGGCTACTCTCGGACGACACGCTTGCCCTCAAGAACGAGGGCAAGCAGGTGAGCGAGCAGGGACGCGTTCCAGCAAGGTACGCAGTTAAGTCGCACATGTTGTACAATAGGTTGCGTCTTTCCATGTACCTAATTAACAGTTTATATCAAAGATTCTTACTAGGACAGCCGCAAGTTCCAGGAGTACCAGCGGGACCCTTAAAAACAAATTTAGGTATAATGTGAAAAATGCAGTCATTACTATGTGAACTAGACTCAAACTTTACAAAATTTATAAAATACTTACCGTGGCACCTTTAACTCCTGGTAGTCCCTGTAAAATAGATAAAATTAATTTAAGGACATAAAACAACGCTAAATCAGAAAAGCCGGAAAACACAGTTTTGAAGGCTGAACTGATACCAATAAGTTGCGACGCCTATAAGATTCAACATGTATATTATGTATAAACATCAACGCACTTAAAAGCTTCTTTATCATAGAATCTTATCATGCACTGCAGTGATTTATCATCATATCATATCATGCACTGATTTCTTAAGATCAAGTTTAACTTGACGAGATATCATCATCATCATCTTTCTACCCTTGTTCCACATTATGTGGGGTCGGTACAACACGTCCTCTTCTTCCACTCTCCTCAAGTCATCTCAATGCTCACACATTTCTTACACATGTCATCATTCACACAGTCCATCCATCTTTTCTTTGGCCTCCCTCTACTTCTAACTTGGCGAGATATCCCACAGATAAATCCAGCCACTTTATAATATGTTAGAAATAGAAAACCAAATCCGTACCGTTAGTCCAGGTAATCCAGGAAGACCATCTCGACCCTGGAACAAAACATAAAGTTCAGTAGGGAAGCGTATAGGCAAACAATGTAGGAAACCCTCCGGCAAGATGGAGCGACGATCTGAGAAAGATTAATTAATTATTTATTTTATTTAATTTATTGTTTTAGGAACTAGGTAAACAATTAGTTGGTCTGAAAATAAGTTAGTGTAGTTCAGCCTAGAAGGCATAAAAACATTAAAAATAAAATAAAAGATGTAATAAAAAATTAAATAAAAAAATAATTAGGTACTACTTTTCCAATATTAACTTTTTATTAACATTATATAACAAAGAATTCACGATGTCAAAAGAAAGTCAATATAAGAATGTACAAATACTAGATCAGAAGAACTGAAGACCGGGCTCGGTGACACGTCTGAGATGCTGGGGCCACATTAGCGGGCTACGGCGAATATTCGTGTTAACGCGATGTATGTGGCCGGGTACATCGTGTCATCGCGTAGTATTTAGACAAGAAGATCGCCTATACCCGATCAAGATGTTTTTGTCGCGCCAACACGATACGAATATTCGCCCGCTAATGTAGCCGAAGCAAGCGAGACCTACGTTCAGAAGTGGGCGTTATAAGTTGTTGATGGTCGCAGTTTTCAACGTCCAACGACTAGGATAGTACATAAGTAGGACTTACCGGACTACCCGTATCTCCTTTAAGACCTTTACCACCCGGTGGTCCCTGAAATAGATAAAGATATATAAATATAAATATGTAAATGAATATTCATAGACATTTCAGATACTGCGCTCGCAAACTAAGTAAAATTTGAAAAAAAAAAATTACTCCAATATCTAAGAAAACCAAGAATAAAAGAAAAGAATTAGAATTATATACCGAATGTTTAGACCTAAATGTATGCTTTACAGGAATCTATCTGACAAAATCTAACAAATAATTTCTTACAAGTTCACTTGACTTGCGACCACATTTGATGTAACTAAATTTTGCTTTAAGTCATAATATAAGTTAATTAAATAAATACCTGTGGTCCTTGAGGACCTGTAACTCCTTGAGAACCATCCGTGCCATTATTTCCATCTATTCCATTTCTGCCTGGTGTACCATTCCTTCCGGGCAAACCCGGTAAGCCCTGAAAAAAATAACAAGCTGAGTTTAAGATGTCTGACAAGCGTCACAGTTCAGTTGGTAGCTCTACTTTATGATGTGGGTTGTGGGTTCGATTCTCATTTTTCGGAAAAGACCAAACATTACTCATTACTACTTTTAATGTAGAATTTACAAAATTTTAGTCTGTGAAAGTTTTGAGAAATGCTTTGATAAATAAGCTATTATTTATATTAAAAAAATACCCAACCTTCTCTCCTTTATCGCCCTGTATACCTTGTGGGCCGATTATTTTGCTCTGCGTGAAACATAAAAAAAAATTAATTCAAATAAATTTAATATCTATAAAAAATCATGTAAAATACAATTATTTAGTACTTACAGCATCCACTTTACACAATGCTGAAAAAATAATAAATTTTGATCATTAATTTGCAATAATCAAACGAATACTATTTCTGACTATCCTAAAGTACTGTAACTATTAAAGTGATCTTAGTGATTTTACAAAATAAAGTTAAATTAATTGGTTTTAATTTTTAACTAATGCAGGTTTCAATCGACTTCAAAAAGGAAAATTCTCAATCAACAATGTTTGTTTTTGTATGAATGTTATGATTTCTCCGGTAATTGTGAGAACTATTTTAAAGCTATGGTTTTGTTTGCTAAATCCTATTTCAGAGATGTATATTATTATTTGACTAATATTATATTATAAAATATATATAATATATAATATCGTATATCGTATCAGCATTGCTATTCAGCGCGGCAATGCAGCCAGTGTCTTGGGTACGCTTCCGATTGGTACTGATTTGGATCAGTTGAACTATCTATAGATCGTTTGCAACGGTCTGTAGATAGCTCAGCTGTTTCTTATGTATTTTATATGTAAATGTACATTTTGTAAATACTGTATAGTCGTAAGTTTTTTTTTTTCTATCTAGATCATATATAATATAATATAGGTAATATTAGTATTTGAGTTATTTTCAAAAATTACCCACATTTTTGAAAATATCTCGAATACTATTAGTATATGCACATTTTAAACCTGGTTTCTGTTTATTTTTGTATAAATTTTTATTAGTTACTTACATAGCTTTGTATCACATGTGTCAGGTACACGAGCAGAAGTTGTCTAAAAAAATAAACATAAATTATTATGATTTAAGATAAGTTTATTTTATGAAATTATTTATTTTGCTCGTTATTTTGATACATTTAGATTAAGACTAGACATAATATAGTCTTATATATAAATAATATATTGGCATAGAACATAATTATGTGAGTATGAGTATGTATTTTGCCTGGAAGCAGAGTTTTTTTTTGTTCCATTTTTTTAGAGAGACTAAAGTGACCCTTCATAACGAAAGTATAAACAAGGTCTTATTTATTAAGTAATTGTTAAATATAAGTATTAAAAGTACATAAAAAAAAATAAAAAAAAAAAAACTAACAAAATAAAAGAAAAGATAAAATGGCATAAACTGGAGGAGGCCTACCTATACCCAAAGAGGGGTTCCTAACCAAAAGGAAAATATTTAGTGTTTTTTTAATACCGTGTTAAACTAAGTACCTATACCTAATATTTAAAATGTAAATTAGTTGGTAAGGAAATAAAAAGGCTTATTATTATTATTATTATTAAAAGTACATAAAAAACTTACCAAAGAAAAGGAATCATCATCACATGACGCATCTGAAATGAAATAAAAAAATGTAATAAGAATAAGTATGAGTTATAAAAAAAGGCAAAAACTTAATCAAGAAAAAGTTTTAGGAACTTATTAATAAATCCATATTTAAAAAACTTAGTTACAAACATTAATGTTTGTCATAACACAGAAGTTTGTTACTCGGTATGAACCTATTCTAGCCTCTCAAAACCAGCCAGTTATAAAATCACGTTCATTTTTAGTAATAACTACAGGTATTCTGTGGCATTTCTTGTGGACTGATAACAGCTGTACCTATAAATCTCTATAAAATGCTCACTTGTGAGATATTATTTTTTGGAAATCATCCTTCTTAAAATTTATATAAATATTTATCAGCAATGTCTGTCTAAGCTGTCTAATTGAAGCTTTGCTAAGTTTGAAGATAGAAAGCGTTATATGATATAAATATATTACTTACATGAAATCACCAGAACCACAAATATAAATAAACTTAAACTTGAAACCATTTCGTGATTTTAAACTTTATTGTTTGAAGTATCGTTTTGAAATGGTAATGATGAATTCATTCAAACTATAAATAATTTATTTATAGGTTAAATAAATAATTATATTATTAAGTTAGTTTTTCCTTGTTATACTATCCTCATTAAAACCCAATGACGTCAGTGAATATATTTATATATTTTTAAATCATTATGTTTGAAGCAACTAGAACGAGAGCTGACAGCAAAAAAAATACGTCAAACTCAGCTGTATAATTCTAACCCGAACCAACCCAAAATATAAGTAAATTAAATCACACTTATACGTTGAAGATATAAATAAAACTTAAAAACACAACGATAGGTTGCCTGATACACGATCGTAAAATAGCTTTTATTCAATTTAAAAAAAAAAAAGAGAATTCGTCAGTTTATACCAGAAAATTAAGATGCATGACAATTATAACTAAAAGTATGAACTAAATTATTAGTTATTTATTTGATTTTTATGATGTGATTTATTTTTTTGTACCATTATTTGTGTATGATTGAGTTTGATGGAGCAATGAAACAGTTTGAGTTCGAGTTTGACGTTGGACTTTGACTATTGGCTCTTCTATAAATCAATCCTTTGCATTGTCAGAAACCAAGTACTTATTGTTTGTCATTTACTAGAGTACCAAGTACTTACTAGATTATTAGTTACCATGCCAAGTCTATATTTGTAAGCAACCACAACTACTTATCAATTTATAGAATTATTTTTATTTTACTGTTTTTCTTAAATTTTACTCAAACTTACCCTAAGGTTTTAATTAGTTCAAAAATTAATTATGTCTAGTCTACATTGACTAAGTTTATTCCAAAGTTAGTTTAGTCTTTATTTAATAAAAAAAACAATTATTTTGTACAATCTCGCTTTATTTCTTCGTCGTTTGTCTTATACAAATAAAAGCATAATAACTTGACTATATGTAGAAATATTTTTGTAATTTAAATATTAATAAAAACACAAACTCATAATTTCTATACGAAAAGATTGGTCTTCATTCCGGATATCATTTATAAAGAAATCTATAATCGGCAGTCTGCCATCAGTAGGGGATTCCAATTTTATAACTGTTGAACTCCATTTATCTTTTGCTTCCTGAAAAAAAAAACATTATAACTTCTTCTTCTTGCGTGTCAATAACTCTCAAGAACTTTACACTCGATTTCAGTAGAATTCTATCCTCCTGTCTGTAGCGTCGTTATAGTCCTCCAAATTATAATTATAATTTGGAGGAGTTTAAAGTTTATTCATTGATAATTATCAATAAAACTAACACGCTGATCTATTTTTTTATTCCTTGAATAAACTTTAACCTTGAATTATACTAAGTTAAACCTCAGCTTAACTTTAATTTCTTAAAAAGTCAAAAACTACTGTATTCAATAAAATCACAAGGATCATTTAGAATCGTCTAACATACCAGGTGATTCTAGGTGCCAGTTCCACGCGATCAGAGCCTTAATGAGGTTAACTAAGTTAAAATGAGATGAACTTAGTTAAACTGAGTTATACTTAAGCTTACTTAACTGAGTTGAACTAAAGTTATTGAATATAACAGTATTTATTTTGTTTTGTTTTTATAGGGTTATTTACTGAGGCTATTTATATAACAGCTGTGATTTCAAAATGTATACTTAAATTGTATTAGATATATTACTAGCTGTCTCGGCGAACGCTGTTCCGAGAGAGTGTTATAATATGTATAAAACATACATACATATTATATATTATCCTATGTCCGCCTCCTGGCTCTAAGCTCACCCACCAATTTTCAGCCATATCGGTACAGCCGTTCTTGAGTTATAAATAGTGTATCATCATCATCAACCTATATCAGTCCACTGCTGGACGTAGGTCTCTCCCAAGACGCGCCACTGAGCCCGGTCTTCGGCTCTTCTCATCCAGTGTTTGCCAGCTACACTCCGCAGATCATCGCTCCATCTCGCCGGAGGGCGTCCTACACTACGCTTGCCTAAACGCGGTCTCCACTCCAGTATCCGTTTGCTCCAACGGTTGTCCGTTCTACGGCAAACATGAACAACACGACTAAGACGACTTTCTTTTATGTACATAGATTTGTGTCGTTCACTAACGTCAAAAGTAGTATAAAATATGTCATACCGAACAACCATTATCTTCAGTGATGTAGTGGAACGGTGATGAAGAAGTTGCCTCAGGGCCGATCCTCACTCCATTCCATGTTAACAGCATCATGGGATCCTTTCCAAGTGGGTTCGAGTTGTAACAATGGTATTTTATTGTCATTTCTGCGCTCAAAGACTCGCTTTGGAGCCAAGAAAGCTGATCAAACTTCAACTATGAAAAAAAATGTAATAATGAAATGGAATGTAATTTTTTTTAATAAAATTGAAAAGTTATTTTTGATGGAAAACTTATAGGATTCGATTGACGTTAGTCTTAAAAGGGTATACATATTAATCATCATCATTATTAGTCTAATATAGAATAATAGATAGAAATCAAATCAATATTTCTTTGGTTGTTGAAAAATAAATAAATAATAGTAATAAATAGGTTGATAGTACATAATATATTGAATGAGAAATGTGACCATTTCTATCACTTTTAAGATAAATATTTTTTTTGACAAAATTCAAATGTTTTATTTGGAACAATACAAACACACGAAAGAAGGTGATAACGATGACAACTGCAAAAGTTATAAATTACAGATAGAAGATTAATTATCAAAAACAGTTTGTTACTTACGTTATATATATCTTTAAGAGATACATTTTTTTCACTGATCCAAAAAGGTTTTGAATATTTAAAATCTGTGACATTTTTGGTGCTCGCGTATGGAGCAATACATGTTTGTTTGGTCATCGGATCACAAGTTACTCCAATGGTCAGATATAAATAGTAGATCTTGTCTTCTGCAAATAAACATACAATTAAAAAACAAGCATCACAGCTCAGTTGGTAGTAGCTCTGCCTTCCATGCTGCAGGTCGTGGGATCGATCCTCACTATGAACAAAAGTTTGAGTGTTGAACAAAAATAAGTATTTGTACTGGTCTGGGTGTTACTAAGTACTTTATGTATTTACAAAAAAGATATATAGTATTCTACAGCAATCAAGTGCCTATAGCGTTCCTATATTAATTATTTCATTAATTAGTTATTTATAATAAAATAGTATATTCATGTATTACATATTATTATGACGACACTTAAATTGTTGTCTTAAATGAAGCGATGACCTATGTTTGTATTTGTTACTCATTATTGGTACCTACAAAATATACCCACAAAGTATAATTTTAAACCGTTTTCAATGGTCTACGCAAACTGTAAACTGTAACTGTAAATGTATCCCAGGTAATGTATTCAAAAACATTTCAGTTGTCAGGATACCCCCTGACAACTGAAATGTTTTTGAATTGTTATTTGATCAAATTGCAGTTCAGTTTTCTTCTTCGTCTTTTATTGATATTTTGAATGATCAATTTTCATACTGTTTGATAGAATTCGAAAAACGAAAAATCAGGTAGGCCATGCTCAAATCTGGTTGTTCATGCTTAAATCAGGTAGGTCATGCTCAAACCGCGGCATTAACGTCATTTTTAACAGCTCAGTCATAACTTTATAAAGCTCAGTCACGTCAGTCCACAAAAATGCCACGGAATACTGATGAGTTACTGTAGTAAAATCATCGAAAACTGAACTGCAACTGAAAGGATATTCGGTCACGCAAGTTTCCCCTTGCTGGATAGCCCCCCAGTGCTTACATCAACATGAAGCAACCATGTTGTCTGTCTACGTCTGCGATTATAGTAGAATTTTATACTGTGCTTTTCCACTAGGCATAGGGCCTTTTTGTACTTTTTACTTCCATAGACGAGTTCTTTCACTCTCTACCATCTTCTTAAATATACCAATATGGCGTCTGCTTATCCATTCAAGATCTTACCTTCAAATTCCATAGAATCAGGTGCGTTTCTGCAAGTTACGTTTGCAATTTGCTCTGTTCCCCAATCCATCCCAGACGCATCTCCTTCTGGTTCAAACGAGTCAGAAGCTGCAAATCACACATTAGTTTAAGTTCTAATTAGTATAAAAAAAGATACTGCTATTGAGATAAATAGATGAATGATGCTTTAACGGAACATCCTTCCGGTTCAAACGCGTCAAAAGCTGCAAGTCCACATAAGAGATTCTAATTATTTTTGTCTATTACTGCTATTGAGATAACTTAAATAGATGAATGATGCTCTAACGGAACATCCGTTAGGGCATCATTCATCTATCTATATATAATTAATGATGCCCCAACCAATGTTCCGTTAGAGCATCATTAATCTGTCAGATGCTGACAGATTAATGATGCTTAGGGATATTAGACTCCAATTTAAAGGTCTCGTCAGGGTCAGCCTTTTGTTTTTTTTTTTGGAACCAATACCTTAGACCTATAGGGTACCGACGCTACCCGGGTATTCAATAATACTTCATCAATCGCTGCGAACCGTGAACCAAAGAATATCTTGCCCAAAGTATTTAAAAATTGTACAAAAAATAGTTAGTTTGAGCTATAAGTTATCTTGGTACATCTACAAACAAACTTTATACATATTTAAATAAATAAATAAATAAATGAGTTATGTTTTGTTAATAAAAGGAAATAGCATAAAAAATACTTTAAAAAATCATATTGTCACCTTCATTTTTGCAGCCACAAGTAGCATTTGCACCAGGGGGACCCTGAAAACCATATTTTACTTAAGTAATTAAAAAACTTATCTAAGTTCATCATCTATCTATATTACATTAAAACTTTTTAAACTCAGTTTAGAGCTTACATTTTAGTATTACATACCAACTATATATTATTAGATACAAGATACTACGTAGATTACAATATCTGATAGAATGGGAAGAGTTTTGTTCTCTGAACATTTTAAAATATTTTGAAAATAATTGACATATAATTACCTTATCTCCTGTTTCTCCAGGTAATCCCTGAAACATACTTTTTAATTTGGCAAAAATAATGGCAAACCCTATAGTAATACAAGTATAAAATCAATGTACTTACTTATGTAATTAAAAAAGTATAAAAATGTATACCTAAAGTACAAGCTTTGCTTAGTTGGGAACTAGAGTGCGATGTCTGAATTGTCAATGAATATTTATGTATTTATTTATAAAAAAACCTACCTGTATTCCTCTTAGACCAGGATTACCATTCTGAAAAAAATAAATATGTAAGTAATACTTTTGTAATTACAAATCATAATTTTTTTATTTCCTAGAAAATTGTTGGTTTTTAGGATTACGTCCCCAAAAGGTAAAACGAAACATTGAAAATGCGTACTATTCGACTGACGAATTTTTGCAAGACAAAGTTGTAAATTCTTCTGATTGATATAAGTAGGTATATTGTGTAATCATGTTTGTACACCAATCGTAGGAATCGTAGGAGCTAGAGTACGAAACCTTAAAATAATGACTAACATTTATGGCTAACCTAGTTTCACAAACAATAAACATTTCATTTCATTTCAAAAAACCCTATTAAAAAAAGACTCCGTTGTCCGTCTGTTTGTATGTCTGTCTGTCTATATCTAAATAGGCTGTATCCCATGTTTTTATTTGAGTAAGTAATGGAAAAAGCAAAACATCTGCTTCATTTTATATTATTATAATGGATTACTGCCTTCTTTTTATACCATTAACTAACCGAGTACATCCATTTTATTTATTTATTTTATTTTATTCGGAAAAAAAAACAGCATAAACTGTATTAAAAATATAATCACCAATTAAATGTTTACGTACTTACATAAGTTCTTATAAAATTTTTTCATTGTAATGTATTACCCCCTATCTTATAAAAAGTTAGCGTTGACTTTACGTCATCATTACTTATGGTAATCAATACTTCAAGTCTGCGCTAACTTTTTATAGACCAAATAAAATAATTACCAAGGGTACTTTAGCAGAGCCATCGTCACCTCCCATATTGCCCTGTAAAGAAACAAGTTATCTTTAAACGAGAATAATTATTTTTGAATGTATCAGTTGTCTAAAAGAAGCGATAAGACATCAAATGGTTGAACAGTACAAAGAGTAGGTAAGTACTTAGTAGGGTCAAAAAAGATGTCGTCAAGTCTCTTTATCGTTTTTATGACTTTAAAAATGATATGAGATCACGGTCAAATGCTTGTCTATATCTTGTAAAAAAAAAATACTCGTAATACTTTAAAAAGTTTTCATAAAAGATACAGCATGGTTTGATCCTATTATTTTAAATATTATTGTTATTCAAAGATCTCAAAAAAAAGTTTTGATTCCTACATTTCAATTTTTATAAATTCATTATTGTTATTTAAAGATCTTTGCAAAGTGTTTTTATTAAAAAAAAAACAGACTTACCTTTTCCCCCTTAAATCCTAGGTCACCAGGTGGACCCACTGGACCCTAAAACACAATATAAATTGTACATTTGAAAAATTCTGAACACGAAAGTTTTTGTTACCTGCTAGAACCTATAAAAAAAGGCTAAACTTTGAACAACCACATTATATAGATTAATATACTTAACATTTTTTTTTTCTAAAACTGGTGCTAATTTGAATGATTTACCCCCTATCTGATAAATCGTAAATGTTTATATAATATTTAGATTAAATAATATATAAAAACAACATTATCACGAACGAGAAAGTACAACCGAGTGGATTTATTTTCAAAACCTATACCTACCTGATTTCCTGGTGCACCAATACCTCCATTTTTACCATCACTACCATCGCTTCCGTCAGAGCCTGGAAAACCATGAACCCCAGGCATGCCCATGTCACCCTGTAAGATTAACAAAAACTTGAGAGGTGTTAAGGGACACCCGTGGCTCTACTATGAGATGTCACAGTAAAATCGCCTGACTTTACTACAGTAGTTACGTCAATATTAGTATGACGAATTTTAGTACCCAACTATCCGCTAGAGGCGCTGTACAAATCTTAACTACAGACGCTAGCGAGTATAGTAAATATGGTATAGTAAAAACTCATGGTAGAGCTACCGGATGGTACGAAGTTCTTAGTTTAATAACTGGCTTGCTTTCTATGAGAGAGAGAGAGTGACAGAGAAATACGCGCACGCTGCTCGGCTAACTATAGCAAAAATGTCGTTACAACTTTTGGTCTTAATTTTTGACGTGACAACGTCTTATAATTCGATAGAGCCGGCTGCACGCACGAAAAAACATGACTCATGAAGCGTTCCGGCGTTCCGGCGTTCTGAGGCGTTCCAAGATAAGATAAGATAAGATACGATTGACGTTGTCACGTTCAACTATCGTCAGTAAACCGACTTTACAGACAACCATTTTTTCCATCAAGCCCCCTTTCCCAACGGGCGATAAAAAACTTCATTTAAAAAAAAATCGGTAAAATTTGTAAAAATTTTACCGATTTTTTTTTAAATGAAGTTTTTTTACTAAATTTTTTACTAAATTTTTTAACAAATTCAATATCACTTTGGCCTCTTTGGAATATCAATCACAAAGATGTCAATATGACGTAACAGTCTGCAAAACCTATAAATTATATTACGAATTTTCATTCTGCTATCGTCCTTTTTTATCAATCTTTAGACATAATTCGTGGCTACGAAGTATTTAGTTACATTTTTGTCATTAAATTTAGACCATTTTTATTGTTGTCACGTGTTAGAAACGCAAATGATGACAAATTTATATACCTTAGTCTTTATCTTATACCAAATATACTTATTTTTATACCAAATACTTTACCTTGGGGCCTTTTGCACCAGGAAGACCTTGTTTATTGGCGTATTTTCCCTGAAAAACAGTACCAACCCATTACACAAAAAATTGTTAATCTCTCTGCTTGGCACAAGTTTTTCTAGTACAGTAAGGTCGATGAGAAGTTACTTTTCTGGTAAAATCGATTTATAAATTTAGAAATTTAAACTTCTTTATATTAAAAAACTATAGTCATTGATATAAAGACATTTGTATTTATTTAGATAAAAATAATAATAATATATACATACCAAATCTAGTTTACAAAAGGCTGAAACAAATAAAAATCATAATAATAAAAAAAAAAATAAAAAAACTTATAAAAGTCTCTACGATTTAGTTATTTCTATCGTACTAATATTTGAAATGAAATGATATTAATGCAACACAGTTTACACTATAGTAGTTTCCAGTGTTCGTTAAAAATTTGTAACTACTGTTAAGTTCACCAATAAATTTCACCAATAAAATTTCATATTAATCTTTCTAACAAACTTTCAAAAGTGAGGGTTTTTAACTTACGTAATTCACTAGCACACGCATCAGGATTTTTCTGAAAATAATAGTGATTTAATTTCATTTATTTATTAACTTTAAAAGTGTGATACTTTTTACAAATAAAATTATACCTTTGTCTTAAAAATTTCTCTCTGGGCCACTTTTATTTATTTTTTTATTTATTTATTTAAACACACAAAACACATTTCAACCAATACCAAATAAAAATAATTAAAAGCTAAAGTACTTACTAGTAAGTGCTACAGTTAAGATCTAGGTTGAAACATAAACATATGTGCGTACGGCTAAAATAAGTTTGTACGAGAAAAGAGTACATGTAACTAACAAATTAAGCTATAACTAAAAATACACATGTGACCAATCCTAAAATTACAATTTACAAAAAATATATATATATATATTTTATTGTAGGTACACCAGATATCAACTATGCGTTCAATACTCCTCCACTTGAGGAGCAATTCAGGTTAGCAAGATAAAGGATGTCTTTAATTTTTTTCATGAATTGATTCAAATTAGGGACAAAAATGTCAAGATCAGCATTATTTTTTGCCAGCTCGTTGTATTGACGAGCCATTCTAGTTAAGGGATTAAAAAAGGAAATGTTATTTTTATAAGTTTGTAAGTTAAATGTGTTGTTTTTATTAGAGTTTCGTGACCTAAATTTTATATTGAATGATATAACTGACAGTAGTGAAGGGGAATCTATTACATAATGTATAATTTTATAGAGATATATTAAATCAAAATATACACGTCGAACTTCTAATGATTGGACATGAAATTTATTTAACCTCTCTTCGTAACTCATACGCCACTACAATATTAATGCCTCATTGACTTATCTTACAAGCTGTTTGCTTAGATATTGAATGTGCTAAGTAAAAACATACATACCAACACGTCCATATCACATGATGTCACTGAAATAAAAATGAACATTAATACAAGCTTCCTCCTTAAAGTCTAGACAACCTAAGTTTTAAGAAACTAATAATTTAAACTACAATTGTATTGTAACTAGTTACGAGTTATCAATATAATATCGATAATTATAAAATTGTGACATTAATTATGAGCAAAATTCGGAAACATACGATCTTGTCTGACATTGATAGATAAATTAATTTTGAATCTAAAATTTCACTTTATTTTATATATTAGCTAGTCTAATGAATTATCTAGCAGAGCATTATTACTTTGACATAATACAACAAAAATAATTTAAACCTGACTTACCTATAAGCTATACATAGAATCCTATAAAAATATCTAAATGTTAAGTTTTAATTAACTGCTACATTTATAATTAATAACTATTACTTTTAAAGTATTTACAAAATGTACTAATTCATATAATACACTGCAACAAATACATATTTAATATACTTATATAAGAAACAATCTATGGATAGCTCAACTGATCCAAACCACACATTTTCCTACTACGTTGACTAGATTAAGTACTTACATGGGATTATTAATAAAACATAAGTTGACAAATTTAAACATTGTGCCATGTTACTGTCCAAATTCAAACTAAAATTAATTAAATTAGACACAATCAACTGAAATGAATCCGTTTAACATCTACAGACAGACTTGCTCGTATGTTACTATATATTTCCTCTAATATTCTTCCCTAATAAGTAGATATGTACCATTACCACTGCTATACATAGGTATAGCAGTAATAATAACGATGTACATAGATACATAGTTATTATTTATAGACCTAATGACACAACAGAACCCGCCTAGTACCAATAGTGACGACTGACGGCGCGGGGGGCGAAGGTCCGACTGCGACTCGTAGGTTGCGGGTTCGATTCCTGCCTTGTGATAAATGTTTGTACGATCTGCAAATATTTATTCCAGGTGTTCTGGGTTTTTTATATGTATGATAAAAAAATATCTATCTAATGTAATGTATTGTATTAAGTAAGTCGTCTAATACCTATAACACAAGCTCTGCTTAGCTTGGAGCTAGATGATGTTGTGTGGATTGTCCAGCATTATTAAAAAAAAATATTATTCATATGAAATAGTTACCTCTCTCAATACCGAATGCTGCAAGCTTTTTTTTGTCCATCTTAGCTTCTTAAAACCTGTCAGGTTTTATATCACGTTCAGTTTCTATGGCAACTCTTCGGTATTCTTTGGCATTGTAACATAAGCTGTGGCATTGCAAAAAAATATTTATTATCTAGAAGAAAAATAAACGATTCAATTTTTTTGTAGGTACCTACTAGAATCTTTTTTTATCGCTACATCAGTGACATTTTATTCGCTAAAAATAAGTATGGAAGCAATCGGAAAATAAATAGCTGATATTTCCCAACTTAATCGCATGTATCACTTATATTATTTATTATGCTTAAATATTTTACGCTTTATGCGATTTCAAATACGTATTTATAAAATTTGTTACAGTGGCATCTGTGTTTGAAATATAAAACTAAGTGATAAGACTGTACTCGCAGAAAAGAATGATAAAAAATATGTATTTTGGCATCACTCTTCACTAAACAAAATAGTACGAAATGATTTTGAAAGATGGCGCTACAATCAATTCAACTGCTACAAAGTACCTTATTTTGTTTTCTTAATTTAAATTGATAGAAGCGCCATCTTCCAAAATCATTTTGTACTATTTTGTTTAGTGAAGAGTGAAGCTACCAAAATACCTTCTCGGCAAGTACTATATCACTTAGTTTCATACGTCAAAAACAGATGTTACTTACAAATTTTATAAATACTTATTTGAAATCGCATATTGATACGCGTGAGTTCCCCCTTAGGGGAACCAACAGGGGAGACAAGACCCCGAGCCGACATTTAGACCAGCACCTCTATATCGATAAGTACTTTTATTTTATAACTGTTGATGCTTATGTTGTTAATATAACAAAGAAATAAATATTATGTATAATAATTTGGTTTAGCATTTTCCTTTTATTTCATGTAACTGAAAAATTGTTAAACAACTTAAATTGAGGTAAGTATACAAACATGTTCATATTTGGAAAAATAAAATCTAATTTTTATTGATGCAAGCTGCAATATTCAAAGCCCAATTTTTTTGTACGCGCCACTGAAACAGGGTGGTTTATATATACAATAGAGACGACATTTTACGTACATTGACCGATTGCTTTACAAACATTTCACAAGCTTGCATTGAAAATCTACGTTCTAAAACGAAATGCTTTTGTAAAACCAAGAAGAAAAGTGTTTCATAAACAAATACCTACTTCACACATTCTCATCTTGTATTATTATTAGGTACTTACTTACTTACATATTTTAAAAAAATATTCACGGACAATTCACACGACATAGTCCTAAATAGTCCCAAACTAAGCAAAGCTTGTATTATGGGAGCTAGATTGCTGATATAATACTTATAAGTATCTATATATATACATTTTAACACTAGAGCGTGATGTGTGAAAAGTCCATATAAATAAATTCGATTACTTACAAAAAAACTAAAATCTTGTATCCAATACGATTGATACAGAAGCTACAGTTGAATCCAATCTAAACCAACAACGAAAGAGGAGAATTGTAAGTAAAAGTTGGCATAAAAGTTTATTTTACTCACGTACAAAAAGAGAATGGGCAACATACGAGCACGCGTTTGCAATGCGGTCACGGATATAGCTGAAGGCACAGGTGAAAATATCCTCGCAAATCGCGATACACGGGCAGATATTCCGCTAACATCCATTCGCAGCTTCCTAACATTTATATGATATTTATAAGATAAACGCGATACACCGTAGGCCGCATCATCATTCAACATCAGATGTGATTGCGGCCAAGCATTTGCCTCTAATGATTTTTAGATTTTTTGTTGAGGAGTTGTAGACGCCACCTGGAAGGGCATAATATAAAGAACACTAAACAATACTCAATACATCTATTACTGTCATATGGTAATACAATGTAGGTAGGTGTCACATATGAACCCTGTTAAAGGGCATCACAACATACTCGTAGCAGGAAGGAAGGCAGACCGAGGTTCGTCAAAATAAATTAATCAAGAAAATAACACGGTTGTAGTGAACTTATCACAGTCCATCCATCTTTTCTAAGGCTGACATAGTCGTTAAGCGACTAAAAGTCTTTTATCAAATGTATGAATTAAATAAATAATCTTTTCTCAGACTGACCTTTACTCTTAGATCCATCTATTCACATCACTTTTGATAAAACCTTGAATCTTGAAAGATTTCAAATTAAAATAAAATACTTACGTAAAAAACTATCAAATAGAAAAAATACATCAAAATAAAGAAAATAAACAGAACTGAAATATAATAATCGAAAAAAACACGGTATAGAAGCGTCTACACGGTAAAATTGCGTTTAGCTGCATATGTCATCTGAAATAGACACAATTACTTAAAAAATCGACAACGAACGGGGAACGGTGCGAAGCGTGAACGTGAACGCGCGAAACCATCTACACACGCGTTTCGCGGCTTTCGCGGCATTTAGCACCGCGAGTGTAGAGCGCGCTTTAGATTTTTTGTAGCGTAAAAGTACAAAATAAATACCCGTATGTTCCATATTTTGTACCTTATTTTCACACTTGACAAAGCATCGTCAGATTCTATACACGTAACACTGTCCCGTTTATATTGACATTTCATATTCTAACCCTCGGTATTCACCGAGATAATTCATTTTTATAGCAAAGAATTTTCAGTTTTTATTCGATTTTGTCCTTTCTTTTTCTATTATTTTGATTCTGTTAATTCAATATATTTTTACTATAGCCCGCAATTTTGTCTTTTTTTCGAAGTTTTATTAAAATCCATTCAGTAGGTAGGTACACATCCATACAATCGTAAGCGCTTATAATAGGTAGATATTATATTTTATTATTAGTAGGATACGATAGTATTTCGCTAAGCAGTGTTTTGCTGTGAGACTTCAAATTCTTATAATAGACGCGTATTGGACGCAGTGTGATGTCTCACAGGGAACGTCCTCAATGAATATTTTTCGTTATAGATTGAGGGTACATAACATCAGATGGAACATGAGATTATGTTTTAACTTAAAAATTAATATTTTATAGCTTTACATCCTCTAAAGAAAATAAAATTAAAAAAGTTTATGAAGTAGGTATCAAATGACATAATCAGGGCATTATAATTCCATAAAAAAAGAATACGTATACATTAAGTAATTTTAATTTAGATTATCATGTTTAAGGTACTCTAATAAGCCATTTTTTAGGCTAAGTCTAACTAAATAACTGATAAAATCTATACGTCTGATTGCTGATAGTAAATTCCACTGATGAGGTGTTAATTGAGGGAACACGAATAGCAAGGATTAAGATAGCTTCTTCGAGGTTTGGATGTCTACCACTAAAAAAGTATTTTCTAATAAAAAAAAACTAAACAAATTCAAAAATCTGCTTATTTATTGCCTTTAAGGCGACGGGTCGGGTGAAATTTTTCATAATAAATAAAAATGTCATTAACTTCCAACTTTATTATTTATTAATTATATCTACACACACGTTAAACTTATAACACGGCATAATTTTTGCCGTGGTGGTTAAACTCTAGACAGTCAGCGTGGCAACGTCGCAATTTCAATTTCAGCAAAAATGCTGATAAACACATAATGAGCCGCGCACAGTTCGGATTGTCAAACTCTAAAGCAGCGCCTTATGCATATTTGCGAGCACACAGCAATCGAACACTTATAATTCCGAAGGCGCTACTCTTCTTCTTCTTTAACCACCTTAATGTAGAATATTTTTTTAGCAACATACAAGATACGAACCATAAGAATAGCTGTGCTGAGTTTGGTACCAAACAAATCTGCCAAACCCATAAAAAATGGGATCAAAAACCACACTTCTGCAAAAGGTGCTGGTACTAAACTTACATTTAAAAGAAAACTATATCCAATAGCATACATTTTGAATAATAACATACTAGTTCAATATATGTGTTATAGGAAATAATAAGTTTCACAACTCCAGATGCGATCACTTTTTCTGAAAACATCCCCAAAAACACGCATTTGGCTATATACCCGTCACCTTAAGGCGGAACAGAGTTCGCCGAGTCAGCTAGTATAACATAAATGTAGGGTTAGGCACTAAAAAAATGTTACTTAAATAACTGTCTTAATATTTATGTACTTTGTTACAAAACATAATATTTATATTGCCACCTCGCTCTAACTAGTGTTTTTGACTTAATAATGTATATTATAGAGTTTAACAACCTTTATTGTTTTTAGTAGTAAACCCCCTGATTCTAAAACGACATTGATTGATGAAACGCCTCAGGTTTTTGTACGGAACCCCATTATATTGGGGCGAGTATTCGATTAGAGAGTTGTTTATATCCAATTTTCGTTAAGTTGGTTGTATTTGACTTAATTTGTTTTGTCAACAAGACTTTTTAGGTTTTACACATAAACGAGACAAAACTGTGTAAATCATAAATTTAATGCTAGTTCTAGTTCACTATTTAAATAAATAATATTCACGGACATTTTACACATCACACTCTAGTCCCAAACTAAGCAAAGCTTGTACTATAGGAACTAGATTGCTGATAGAATACTTAATCTTTTTTTGTACTTAAATAAGTAACACCCAGACACATAGCAAATGTTAATATTCATCACAAAAACATTTGCACTGGGTGGGAAACGAACCCACGACCCACAGCATGGAAAGCAGAGCTACTACCAACTGAGCTGTGACGCCTGTCAAATTGCCTCGACTTTAAAAAAAGAGGTTCTGAATTCGACTGCATGTTATGTTTTTTTGGATGGATGCTATTACTCCATTAATTGGGAACCAATCTGAAGTTGGAAGACCATACTTCAGAATTAGACCTTTATTTGTGTATCTTAAAAATGTATTTTAGTATGTCGATGCCGGCTTAGGTTGTGTTTGTTTTTACAAAACTATACCTAATTTAATTATACATATATATATATATTTATGTGCGTAGTACAGCGTTGCATCGCCACCTGGATGATGATCGCATCTCGCGAAAAAAGTTTCAGTAAGTAAAGTTTAATAAGTCAAAGATAATCAAGTTAGTAACTTGATGAATCTTGATAAAAATAATGTAACGAAGCATCCTATTAAAACTTTAAAGGCATTGAAGAAAATACAAACTTAGTAGAGCAAAAGTTAACTAGAACCACTTGTAGTTAAAGTGGATTTACTCACAAACACAAGTATTCAGGAGCTTAAGCCTGTCACAGTTTGCCTTCCATGCTATGGATCGTGGTTTCGATTCTCACCAGGAAAATTAGTGAGATAGCAAACACTGACGTTTGTAGTATGTTTGTGTTGTAAAATAGTAAGTTTATTTGACAGGTCACAGCTCAATTGGTAGCTCTGGGTTCGATCCCCACCGGGAGCAAACGTTAGTGACTAACATCATCAATCTCATCACACTAAAGGTAAGTGTGATGAGACTGATGATGTTTGTTCTGTGTCAGATATTATACAATAAAATAAATAAATATCATAAGTATTCTATCAGCAATCTACTTTGAACAGCTCTGCTTAGTTTGGGTTAACACGCTCGAGTCGTGATTTGTGAAAAGTCTATAAACATTTATTTTATTTATTTATTTACTTACATCTCTGGCAGCCGACGTGAAGACAATCAAGGCCGAGTTAAGTGGTCTCAAGGATTCTATTGATATGGCTCATGACCTTATCAATAACTTCTCTGACAAGGTAATTGGCTTGGAGTCAAGAATGGTCAGAATGGAACGAATTGCAGACCAAGTTCCAACTCTTCAGGCTGAGGTCGAAAGGCTGAACCATGAACTCCAGGATAGAGACCAATGGGCTAGAGCCAATAATGTGGAAGTTCGGGGCATCCCCCAAAACAAAAATGAAAATCTCTACGAGATTGCTCAGAAGATTGCTAGACTAAGTGATTTTGACTTCAAGAAGGAGGAAATAAACTATATTGCACGTATACCTACTCGTGTACCTAATGCTGCAAAGTCCATTATAATAGCATTCAATAGCCGCTACACAAAAGAAGAATTTGTTACGTCTTCACGCAAATGTAAGCAGCTGAACCTGTCAAATCTAGGCTTCTCATCAGCAGGAAGTTTCTACGTCAACGATCATCTGACTCAAACCAATAAAGCCCTCCTGGGTAAAGCAAGGGCTATTGCGAAAGAAAAAAACTTCCAGTACATCTGGGTCAAGCACTGTAAAATAATGGCCAGAAAATCAGATACATCGCCCATATTTTTTATAAGGGGCGAAAAAGATCTTTTAAAAATAACAGGATAGTTTATCTTTATTCTATATTTTTGTGTCTTCTAACATTGCTATTATCGTCAAGAAACAGTTTTGAAACCGCTGGCAGTTGCAAAGTCTTTTGTTCACCGGCATACGGTGTGATCTCCAGCCAGTTTGCAATAACACAAGTAAGTTCGAGGCCGCCGCTCACTCAATTCTCACCCGAACGGGCGTACGCGCTACACTGCGTTTCGTTCATTATCGCTTGCGCCTACAATTATCTTTGCATGCTTACCGCAAAGCGCACGGCTTTGTTGCAATTTGAATCGCACACAATTACCCTTTTGCTAAAAAAAATAATATTTTTTAAAACTATTGTCTTAGTGACTATTTTATTTTCTAACTTTGCTTATTTACATTTACTGAAATACGCACTTGAAACTGCACATTATTTTTATTTATGCTATTTTAGACTCGTACTTATAACTCAAATAATAATTATGTATACAGGGTTTATTAAAACTTTTAAAGAATTCAGACGGTTAAATCGTTTTGTGGACCGGTACCTGATATTTATTTATCTATTCTATGTAATTATTAAATTGCTACACATTTGTTTTTATTTCGTTGTTATTAATGATGGCGTCTATTAATTTATATTATCAAAATACGCGAGGGCTGCGTACGAAAACTCAAACATTTAAACGTAATCTTCTATTAAGCTCGTACGATGTGGTCTCTTTGACGGAAACCTGGTTACTGGATGGAATAGGCGATAGTGAGCTTTTTGATGATAGGTATCTAGTCTGGCGCCGGGATAGAAATTATGCAAGAACTAAACAAACACTGGGCGGTGGGGTGTTGTTGGCTGTGCGTCGGGAACTAACTGTAGTTGAACGTCCGGAGTGGTCTTCCTCAGCTGAAGATCTATGGATCACGGTTACTTGTAAAAAAATAAATCGAACCACGCAAAAGCTTCACCTCTGCACAATATACCTGTGCAATGAAAATCTTGGCAACTCGTATAAAACCCAATTGAGTAACTTTACAGACAAACTTGCAAGTATAACTGAATGTAACCCAGATGATATATTTATCATAATGGGCGATTTTAATATGCCGGACGTCGACTGGGTTAGTAATGGGAATCACCTACAACCGTCAGGAGCATCAGGTGAAACCCAAATATTCTTCCTTGACACTCTTTCAGAGTGTAACTTAAACCAATTTAATTTATCACGTAATGATGCGAACGCGCGAATATTAGATTTGGTTTTGTGTAATGAAGACCTTAACGTCACAGCTTGCGATGACCCCTTAGTACCCGAGGATCCCTATCATAAGTCACTTAATGTTAGCCTTCAGTTTGCGACTATCTCTCACCTTAAAACGAACCCCAGAAAGAAATTTTATTTTAAATCAGGTAATTATGACAACATAAAATCAGAGTTAAACACGATAGACTGGGATAGTTGTTTGTTTGGCAAAACTCTAGATAACTCGATTGCTTATTTCTACAAGTACTTAAATTACTTAATTGATAAGCATGTACCCTCTAAATTAATACGCTCGTCTAACTTCCCTCCATGGTATAGTGCCAGCTTGAAAAAAATACTAAAAGAAAAGTACAAATACTTACAAAAATATCGCATATATGGGAATGCCTCGGATCATGATACCTATACGCTGCTACGTAAAAGAGCTAAGGTAATTGAAGAAGATTGTTACCGTTCCTATATAAAAAATACCGAAGATTCTATAATTAAGTGTCCAAAATTGTTCTGGTCTTTTATTAAATCTACTAAGAAAGGATCTAATTCTCTTCCATCTGTACTTACTTACGAAGGAAAATCAGCCGACACCAGTGAAGGAATATGCAACATCTTTGCTACTTATTTTGACTCAAATTTCTTGTCTCGTACAAATACTTCACCTCAAATGAATGACTACTCTTCAAACACTGTTAATAGTAACACAATAGGTGACATAGTAGTTTATCCTGATGTGATATTCAGGCTGCTTAAATCTCTTGATTTATCAAAAGGTGCTGGCCCTGATCAAATCCCGCCACTATTTATCGTGAACTGTGCCCAACACCTAACTGCACCCCTTACCATTTTATTTCAACGCTCAGTAAGTGAAGGCATTGTGCCTACTATGTGGAAGTCGGCCTTTATCACACCAGTACACAAAAGTGGCAACAGAGGTGAAGTTAAAAACTATAGACCGATTAGTAAGTTATGCATTTTTGCTAAGGTACTTGAAAAGCTTATCTACACTCAGGTTTACAGCTCTTTATCCACCACTTTTATTCCTGAACAACATGGATTTCTTAAAAATAGGTCAACAACATCAAACTTATTGTCATTTGTGGACTATGTGTCTTCAAGTATGGAGATGGGTGGACAGGCGGATGCAGTTTTTACAGATTTCAGTAAAGCTTTTGATCGCATAGATCACAAGATACTTTTGCAAAAACTATTTTCTGCTGGAATCCATGGTAACCTATTTAGATGGTTTACTTCCTACATAGAGAATCGATCTCAGGCAGTTATTATTAATGGATTTTCATCTACTTGGCATACCGTCCCGTCTGGTGTCCCTCAGGGATCTCTGCTTGGCCCTTTGCTTTTTAATATTTTCATTAATGATGTGGACACCTGCTTCTTACATTCTAAATTTTTACTGTACGCCGACGATATGAAAATTTTTAAACAAATTATTTCTATTACTGACTGTCATTTACTGCAGCTTGATTTGTTAAGATTTGAAGAATATTGTTTACTTAATAAGTTAGATCTTAACGTCGCCAAATGTCACTCAATAACTTTTACGCGCAAAGTCAATTGCATCGAACACAGTTATACGCTCAAAAGCTGTATTCTTAGAAAGTTAACGGAAGTTAGAGATTTAGGTGTGATACACGACTCAAAACTAACATACGAGAAGCATGTAGACTACATAGTTAAAAAAGCAAATAGATCCATGGGCTTCATTAAGAGATCCTGCTCTCAATTCAAGAATGTTAAAGTAGTTAAAATCCTCTACTGCTCTTTCGTACGTAGCATTCTCGAATACTGTTCTCAAATCTGGAATCCACAATACGATGTTTACATTAACAGAATAGAATCCGTTCAACGTAAATTCATGCGATACCTTCAGTATAAATGTAAAAGTTGTGATTTGAGTTATGAGACGAGATGTAAAAGACACCATATGATTCCACTTCAGATGAGAAGAACAATATCTGACATCTCTATCTTAGTTAAAATAGCCCAATCCCAAATTGATTCTCCTAATCTTCTATCCGCGGTTAAACTACGCGTTCCCACGCGTAGTGTTAGAATACCGTCCCTCTCTCTTTACATTCCCCACAGTGCAACAAATTTTAGGCAAAACTCATTTTTAGTTCGATCAGCTAATTGTTATAACGATCTGGTTGGTTATCCCGATTTGGACCTTTTTAATTCTAAGGCATCTGCATTTAAGCGGGCTCTTTCCAGCCACTGGTTTCATTCTGTTTCGTGAGTATATTATTATATTTGTTATTACTCTTTCTTGAATTGTGTAATCTTGTTACTTATTCACTTTTAATTTAGTTAATTTTAAATTTAAGTATTTTCATTTTTTTGTTTCTATGGATAAAACAAGTTATTTAGAATCTTACATGTGAAAACATATAATTGGTGTTTAGTTTTTTAAGTTGTTTTAATATAGTTTGTACACTGTTTGTTTTCCGAATAAAATAAAATAAAATAAAATAAAATAAAATAAAATAAAATAAAATAAAAAAACTTTTTATCTGACACACACCTACAGACTAAACTGCTTGAATAGATTGAAGATTCTCACAGTGTGTTTAATTATTTTTTAATTATCAAATACTATGGGAACTAGACAGATGATATAATACTACCAATACAAAAAGGTGGGAAAAATCCTGTTAAGTGTCTGCAATGGGAAAAAATCGTCAGGAAGTTGAGCGTAAGTTATGGTATCCATTGCCGGGACTTGAAAATCGTACTGCGCTTATCAAAGCTTAACGAAGATTTATTTTGAGACTTATCTTCCGCTTTCTTATGAATAGGGCATTGATGTTGGAAGATTTACTTAAAAAAGTTTAACTAAAAGACACTTTAAAAAAATGCAAATACATTTATTAAGACCTCAAAATAAAGAGATAAGTACATACATAATACAAGTTTTACTTAAAAATGAACTTAATTCAAAATGAGCAGATTTTGCCATCACATAAATGTTTATCATTGGTGGGACTCGAATCCACGACCCACAGCATGAAAAACGTTGTGTGAAGTAATGTGAAGTTTCATTTCTAACCTAAAATATAAAACACATAGATCAGATTATACGTATTTTAAAATTATATTGAAAGATAAGATAACATTGGTAAGTAAGTAAATAAAATAAAAAAGCCTGTTTATTCCAGAACTTACATACTAGGATTTTTTTTTTCCAAAATAAGCACTCTTATTCTACACTTTTTTTAAATTTTATTTTTTGCTGTAACAAAAGATACGATAAAAATTGGTAAGTACCTTCCTTTAACAATATTGACTGCCCGCAGGTGAGTTCGTGTATTTAATTTCATGGTTCAACAGTTATCCCGGGAGAAGACAGGTCAACCCTTCCTAACTTTATCTTGAGTCAGTTTACATAACTGATTAAGTCGAGTTATTTTTACAAAGAAAATCAAGATTTTAAGATTGTAATAAAAAATCCACTTTTTGATCAAGATGTTGGTTTAGATCTATGTATATTTATAAAAATAATACAGTTTAGTAAGGAGTTTCACGACAAAACGTGTTTTGAAAATCCGTAAAATAGTAAATACTTGCAATAATTGATTCAAAGAGGTAAAGGAGGAAAGAGAGGCCTTTGCCCTGCAGTGGGACGACAATAGCTGAAATAAACGTGTGGCACTCAGTGACTGCTGCGGTAAAGCTATTGCATAGCATTTATGCTGGATTACGCATGCGCAGTGTTAGGTTATTTCGTTACGGAATTTCTGAATTCGGTCTCCACGCTCAAGGCCCGCGATAGAAGCTATGTTTCTTGCCCGTTCACGCAAGCCTAGAAGACTAGGCTCTGGTCGCGTGGAACTGGCACCTAGAATCACCTAGTATGTAAGACGATTCTAAATGATCCTTGTGATTTTACTCTGAGTAAAGTAATTTTGACTTTGACTTTATGCAATAATAAAAAAAAAATTCTAAGTTTTTTAATTCCAAGGTAATGGTGCGACGCGGCGTGCACAACACTCATAATAATAATTAACACGAAAATAGGAAATAAAAGTAGGTACAAGAAATAAACATCGCTAAAAAAACCTTGTGAATTTAGTTTTTCTTATCTGTTTGCAGAGAAAACGGTCTGAAACTGGTACGCCCGAACCATGTAAGTTGGTAATAGTATTTTATACAAGTCTTTGAGAAAACATTCTGAAACTCATTTTACTTATTTCTGAAGTTTGTTTAATTTCCTTTTTATAATGTGGTTTTAACAAAGTCAATTTTGTTGAACAACTTTTTTGTTTGCATTGTCAGTTTCATCAATGTAATAGAAAGCCTTTCTAGCTATTTTGTTCATTTGTACACTATACATTATAACGTCAAAGACAAGTATTGAATTAATTAATAATAGGTATTATTTTTGTACTTACCTATATGTTGAAGCCTACCAATCACTCAATAAAAAAAAGCTAGCACTCCGGGAGTGCCGGCAGAAGTGAAAACTTCAATATTAACGTTGTGTTTTCACTTTTAAGTTTTCACTTCAAAAATATAACCACAGTCGTGATTGTGTCATGTCATTGTGTCACATTCGCGCAAGCGCGAATGTGACACAACGACGAAGACAACGAAGACACACTGACACAGACACATTCGCGCAAGCGCGAATGTGTCTGTGTCATTGTGATTGTGTCATGTCGTTGTGTCACATTCGCGCTTGCGCGAATGTGACAACTGAAACAAGTGAAAACTTAAAAGTGAAAACACAACGTTAATATTGAAGTTTTCACTTCTGCCGGCACTCCCGGAGTGCTAGCTTTTTTTTATTGAGTGATTGGTAGGCTTCAACATATAGGTAAGTACAAAAATAATACCTATTATTAATTAATTCAATACTTGTCTTTGACGTTATAATGTATAGTGTACAAATGAACAAAATAGCTAGAAAGGCTTTCTATTACATTGATGAAACTGACAATGCAAACAAAAAAGTTGTTCAACAAAATTGACTTTGTTAAAACCACATTATAAAAAGGAAATTAAACAAACTTCAGAAATAAGTAAAATGAGTTTCAGAATGTTTTCTCAAAGACTTGTATAAAATACTATTACCAACTTACATGGTTCGGGCGTACCAGTTTCAGACCGTTTTCTCTGCAAACAGATAAGAAAAACTAAATTCACAAGGTTTTTTTAGCGATGTTTATTTCTTGTACCTACTTTTATTTCCTATTTTCGTGTTAATTATTATTATGAGTGTTGTGCACGCCGCGTCGCACCATTACCTTGGAATTAAAAAACTTAGAATTTTTTTTTTATTATTGCATAAAGTCAAAGTCAAAATTACTTTACTCAGAGTAAAATCACAAGGATCATTTAGAATCGTCTTACATACTAGGTGATTCTAGGTGCCAGTTCCACGCGACCAGAGCCTAGTCTTCTAGGCTTGCGTGAACGGGCAAGAAACATAGCTTCTATCGCGGGCCTTGAGCGTGGAGACCGAATTCAGAAATTCCGTAACGAAATAACCTAACACTGCGCATGCGTAATCCAGCATAAATGCTATGCAATAGCTTTACCGCAGCAGTCACTGAGTGCCACACGTTTATTTCAGCTATTGTCGTCCCACTGCAGGGCAAAGGCCTCTCTTTCCTCCTTTACCTCTTTGAATCAATTATTGCAAGTATTTACTATTTTACGGATTTTCAAAACACGTTTTGTCGTGAAACTCCTTACTAAACTGTATTATTTTTATAAATATACATAGATCTAAACCAACATCTTGATCAAAAAGTGGATTTTTTATTACAATCTTAAAATCTTGATTTTCTTTGTAAAAATAACTCGACTTAATCAGTTATGTAAACTGACTCAAGATAAAGTTAGGAAGGGTTGACCTGTCTTCTCCCGGGATAACTGTTGAACCATGAAATTAAATACACGAACTCACCTGCGGGCAGTCAATATTGTTAAAGGAAGGTACTTACCAATTTTTATCGTATCTTTTGTTACAGCAAAAAATAAAATTTAAAAAAAGTGTAGAATAAGAGTGCTTATTTTGGAAAAAAAAAATCCTAGTATGTAAGTTCTGGAATAAACAGGCTTTTTTATTTTATTTACTTACTTACCAATGTTATCTTATCTTTCAATATAATTTTAAAATACGTATAATCTGATCTATGTGTTTTATATTTTAGGTTAGAAATGAAACTTCACATTACTTCACACAACGTTTTTCATGCTGTGGGTCGTGGATTCGAGTCCCACCAATGATAAACATTTATGTGATGGCAAAATCTGCTCATTTTGAATTAAGTTCATTTTTAAGTAAAACTTGTATTATGTATGTACTTATCTCTTTATTTTGAGGTCTTAATAAATGTATTTGCATTTTTTTAAAGTGTCTTTTAGTTAAACTTTTTTAAGTAAATCTTCCAACATCAATGCCCTATTCATAAGAAAGCGGAAGATAAGTCTCAAAATAAATCTTCGTTAAGCTTTGATAAGCGCAGTACGATTTTCAAGTCCCGGCAATGGATACCATAACTTACGCTCAACTTCCTGACGATTTTTTCCCATTGCAGACACTTAACAGGATTTTTCCCACCTTTTTGTATTGGTAGTATTATATCATCTGTCTAGTTCCCATAGTATTTGATAATTAAAAAATAATTAAACACACTGTGAGAATCTTCAATCTATTCAAGCAGTTTAGTCTGTAGGTGTGTGTCAGATAAAAAGTTTTTTTATTTTATTTTATTTTATTTTATTTTATTTTATTCGGAAAACAAACAGTGTACAAACTATATTAAAACAACTTAAAAAACTAAACACCAATTATATGTTTTCACATGTAAGATTCTAAATAACTTGTTTTATCCATAGAAACAAAAAAATGAAAATACTTAAATTTAAAATTAACTAAATTAAAAGTGAATAAGTAACAAGATTACACAATTCAAGAAAGAGTAATAACAAATATAATAATATACTCACGAAACAGAATGAAACCAGTGGCTGGAAAGAGCCCGCTTAAATGCAGATGCCTTAGAATTAAAAAGGTCCAAATCGGGATAACCAACCAGATCGTTATAACAATTAGCTGATCGAACTAAAAATGAGTTTTGCCTAAAATTTGTTGCACTGTGGGGAATGTAAAGAGAGAGGGACGGTATTCTAACACTACGCGTGGGAACGCGTAGTTTAACCGCGGATAGAAGATTAGGAGAATCAATTTGGGATTGGGCTATTTTAACTAAGATAGAGATGTCAGATATTGTTCTTCTCATCTGAAGTGGAATCATATGGTGTCTTTTACATCTCGTCTCATAACTCAAATCACAACTTTTACATTTATACTGAAGGTATCGCATGAATTTACGTTGAACGGATTCTATTCTGTTAATGTAAACATCGTATTGTGGATTCCAGATTTGAGAACAGTATTCGAGAATGCTACGTACGAAAGAGCAGTAGAGGATTTTAACTACTTTAACATTCTTGAATTGAGAGCAGGATCTCTTAATGAAGCCCATGGATCTATTTGCTTTTTTAACTATGTAGTCTACATGCTTCTCGTATGTTAGTTTTGAGTCGTGTATCACACCTAAATCTCTAACTTCCGTTAACTTTCTAAGAATACAGCTTTTGAGCGTATAACTGTGTTCGATGCAATTGACTTTGCGCGTAAAAGTTATTGAGTGACATTTGGCGACGTTAAGATCTAACTTATTAAGTAAACAATATTCTTCAAATCTTAACAAATCAAGCTGCAGTAAATGACAGTCAGTAATAGAAATAATTTGTTTAAAAATTTTCATATCGTCGGCGTACAGTAAAAATTTAGAATGTAAGAAGCAGGTGTCCACATCATTAATGAAAATATTAAAAAGCAAAGGGCCAAGCAGAGATCCCTGAGGGACACCAGACGGGACGGTATGCCAAGTAGATGAAAATCCATTAATAATAACTGCCTGAGATCGATTCTCTATGTAGGAAGTAAACCATCTAAATAGGTTACCATGGATTCCAGCAGAAAATAGTTTTTGCAAAAGTATCTTGTGATCTATGCGATCAAAAGCTTTACTGAAATCTGTAAAAACTGCATCCGCCTGTCCACCCATCTCCATACTTGAAGACACATAGTCCACAAATGACAATAAGTTTGATGTTGTTGACCTATTTTTAAGAAATCCATGTTGTTCAGGAATAAAAGTGGTGGATAAAGAGCTGTAAACCTGAGTGTAGATAAGCTTTTCAAGTACCTTAGCAAAAATGCATAACTTACTAATCGGTCTATAGTTTTTAACTTCACCTCTGTTGCCACTTTTGTGTACTGGTGTGATAAAGGCCGACTTCCACATAGTAGGCACAATGCCTTCACTTACTGAGCGTTGAAATAAAATGGTAAGGGGTGCAGTTAGGTGTTGGGCACAGTTCACGATAAATAGTGGCGGGATTTGATCAGGGCCAGCACCTTTTGATAAATCAAGAGATTTAAGCAGCCTGAATATCACATCAGGATAAACTACTATGTCACCTATTGTGTTACTATTAACAGTGTTTGAAGAGTAGTCATTCATTTGAGGTGAAGTATTTGTACGAGACAAGAAATTTGAGTCAAAATAAGTAGCAAAGATGTTGCATATTCCTTCACTGGTGTCGGCTGATTTTCCTTCGTAAGTAAGTACAGATGGAAGAGAATTAGATCCTTTCTTAGTAGATTTAATAAAAGACCAGAACAATTTTGGACACTTAATTATAGAATCTTCGGTATTTTTTATATAGGAACGGTAACAATCTTCTTCAATTACCTTAGCTCTTTTACGTAGCAGCGTATAGGTATCATGATCCGAGGCATTCCCATATATGCGATATTTTTGTAAGTATTTGTACTTTTCTTTTAGTATTTTTTTCAAGCTGGCACTATACCATGGAGGGAAGTTAGACGAGCGTATTAATTTAGAGGGTACATGCTTATCAATTAAGTAATTTAAGTACTTGTAGAAATAAGCAATCGAGTTATCTAGAGTTTTGCCAAACAAACAACTATCCCAGTCTATCGTGTTTAACTCTGATTTTATGTTGTCATAATTACCTGATTTAAAATAAAATTTCTTTCTGGGGTTCGTTTTAAGGTGAGAGATAGTCGCAAACTGAAGGCTAACATTAAGTGACTTATGATAGGGATCCTCGGGTACTAAGGGGTCATCGCAAGCTGTGACGTTAAGGTCTTCATTACACAAAACCAAATCTAATATTCGCGCGTTCGCATCATTACGTGATAAATTAAATTGGTTTAAGTTACACTCTGAAAGAGTGTCAAGGAAGAATATTTGGGTTTCACCTGATGCTCCTGACGGTTGTAGGTGATTCCCATTACTAACCCAGTCGACGTCCGGCATATTAAAATCGCCCATTATGATAAATATATCATCTGGGTTACATTCAGTTATACTTGCAAGTTTGTCTGTAAAGTTACTCAATTGGGTTTTATACGAGTTGCCAAGATTTTCATTGCACAGGTATATTGTGCAGAGGTGAAGCTTTTGCGTGGTTCGATTTATTTTTTTACAAGTAACCGTGATCCATAGATCTTCAGCTGAGGAAGACCACTCCGGACGTTCAACTACAGTTAGTTCCCGACGCACAGCCAACAACACCCCACCGCCCAGTGTTTGTTTAGTTCTTGCATAATTTCTATCCCGGCGCCAGACTAGATACCTATCATCAAAAAGCTCACTATCGCCTATTCCATCCAGTAACCAGGTTTCCGTCAAAGAGACCACATCGTACGAGCTTAATAGAAGATTACGTTTAAATGTTTGAGTTTTCGTACGCAGCCCTCGCGTATTTTGATAATATAAATTAATAGACGCCATCATTAATAACAACGAAATAAAAACAAATGTGTAGCAATTTAATAATTACATAGAATAGATAAATAAATATCAGGTACCGGTCCACAAAACGATTTAACCGTCTGAATTCTTTAAAAGTTTTAATAAACCCTGTATACATAATTATTATTTGAGTTATAAGTACGAGTCTAAAATAGCATAAATAAAAATAATGTGCAGTTTCAAGTGCGTATTTCAGTAAATGTAAATAAGCAAAGTTAGAAAATAAAATAGTCACTAAGACAATAGTTTTAAAAAATATTATTTTTTTTAGCAAAAGGGTAATTGTGTGCGATTCAAATTGCAACAAAGCCGTGCGCTTTGCGGTAAGCATGCAAAGATAATTGTAGGCGCAAGCGATAATGAACGAAACGCAGTGTAGCGCGTACGCCCGTTCGGGTGAGAATTGAGTGAGCGGCGGCCTCGAACTTACTTGTGTTATTGCAAACTGGCTGGAGATCACACCGTATGCCGGTGAACAAAAGACTTTGCAACTGCCAGCGGTTTCAAAACTGTTTCTTGACGATAATAGCAATGTTAGAAGACACAAAAATATAGAATAAAGATAAACTATCCTGTTATTTTTAAAAGATCTTTTTCGCCCCTTATAAAAAATATGGGCGATGTATCTGATTTTCTGGCCATTATTTTACAGTGCTTGACCCAGATGTACTGGAAGTTTTTTTCTTTCGCAATAGCCCTTGCTTTACCCAGGAGGGCTTTATTGGTTTGAGTCAGATGATCGTTGACGTAGAAACTTCCTGCTGATGAGAAGCCTAGATTTGACAGGTTCAGCTGCTTACATTTGCGTGAAGACGTAACAAATTCTTCTTTTGTGTAGCGGCTATTGAATGCTATTATAATGGACTTTGCAGCATTAGGTACACGAGTAGGTATACGTGCAATATAGTTTATTTCCTCCTTCTTGAAGTCAAAATCACTTAGTCTAGCAATCTTCTGAGCAATCTCGTAGAGATTTTCATTTTTGTTTTGGGGGATGCCCCGAACTTCCACATTATTGGCTCTAGCCCATTGGTCTCTATCCTGGAGTTCATGGTTCAGCCTTTCGACCTCAGCCTGAAGAGTTGGAACTTGGTCTGCAATTCGTTCCATTCTGACCATTCTTGACTCCAAGCCAATTACCTTGTCAGAGAAGTTATTGATAAGGTCATGAGCCATATCAATAGAATCCTTGAGACCACTTAACTCGGCCTTGATTGTCTTCACGTCGGCTGCCAGAGATGTAAGTAAATAAATAAATAAAATAAATGTTTATAGACTTTTCACAAATCACGACTCGAGCGTGTTAACCCAAACTAAGCAGAGCTGTTCAAAGTAGATTGCTGATAGAATACTTATGATATTTATTTATTTTATTGTATAATATCTGACACAGAACAAACATCATCAGTCTCATCACACTTACCTTTAGTGTGATGAGATTGATGATGTTAGTCACTAACGTTTGCTCCCGGTGGGGATCGAACCCAGAGCTACCAATTGAGCTGTGACCTGTCAAATAAACTTACTATTTTACAACACAAACATACTACAAACGTCAGTGTTTGCTATCTCACTAATTTTCCTGGTGAGAATCGAAACCACGATCCATAGCATGGAAGGCAAACTGTGACAGGCTTAAGCTCCTGAATACTTGTGTTTGTGAGTAAATCCACTTTAACTACAAGTGGTTCTAGTTAACTTTTGCTCTACTAAGTTTGTATTTTCTTCAATGCCTTTAAAGTTTTAATAGGATGCTTCGTTACATTATTTTTATCAAGATTCATCAAGTTACTAACTTGATTATCTTTGACTTATTAAACTTTACTTACTGAAACTTTTTTCGCGAGATGCGATCATCATCCAGGTGGCGATGCAACGCTGTACTACGCACATAAATATATATATATATGTATAATTAAATTAGGTATAGTTTTGTAAAAACAAACACAACCTAAGCCGGCATCGACATACTAAAATACATTTTTAAGATACACAAATAAAGGTCTAATTCTGAAGTATGGTCTTCCAACTTCAGATTGGTTCCCAATTAATGGAGTAATAGCATCCATCCAAAAAAACATAACATGCAGTCGAATTCAGAACCTCTTTTTTTAAAGTCGAGGCAATTTGACAGGCGTCACAGCTCAGTTGGTAGTAGCTCTGCTTTCCATGCTGTGGGTCGTGGGTTCGTTTCCCACCCAGTGCAAATGTTTTTGTGATGAATATTAACATTTGCTATGTGTCTGGGTGTTACTTATTTAAGTACAAAAAAAGATTAAGTATTCTATCAGCAATCTAGTTCCTATAGTACAAGCTTTGCTTAGTTTGGGACTAGAGTGTGATGTGTAAAATGTCCGTGAATATTATTTATTTAAATAGTGAACTAGAACTAGCATTAAATTTATGATTTACACAGTTTTGTCTCGTTTATGTGTAAAACCTAAAAAGTCTTGTTGACAAAACAAATTAAGTCAAATACAACCAACTTAACGAAAATTGGATATAAACAACTCTCTAATCGAATACTCGCCCCAATATAATGGGGTTCCGTACAAAAACCTGAGGCGTTTCATCAATCAATGTCGTTTTAGAATCAGGGGGTTTACTACTAAAAACAATAAAGGTTGTTAAACTCTATAATATACATTATTAAGTCAAAAACACTAGATAAAGCGAGGTGGCAATATAAATATTATGTTTTGTAACAAAGTACATAAATATTAAGACAGTTATTTAAGTAACATTTTTTTAGTGCCTAACCCTACATTTATGTTATACTAGCTGACTCGGCGAACTCTGTTCCGCCTTAAGGTGACGGGTATATAGCCAAATGCGTGTTTTTGGGGATGTTTTCAGAAAAAGTGATTGCATGTGGAGTTGTGAAACTTATTATTTCCTATAACACATATATTGAACTAGTATGTTATTATTCAAAATGTATGCTATTGGATATAGTTTTCTTTTAAATGTAAGTTTAGTACCAGCACCTTTTGCAGAAGTGTGGTTTTTGATCCCATTTTTTATGGGTTTGGCAGATTTGTTTGGTACCAAACTCAGCACAGCTATTCTTATGGTTCGTATCTTGTATGTTGCTAAAAAAATATTCTACATTAAGGTGTTTAAAGAAGAAGAAGAGTAGCGCCTTCGGAATTATAAGTGTTCGATTGCTCTGTGCTCGCAAATATGCATAAGGCGCTGCTTTAGAGTTTGACAATCCGAACTGTGCGCGGCTCATTATGTGTTTATCAGCATTTTTGCTGAAATTGTAAATACTTGCAATAATTGATTCAAAGAGGTAAAGGAGGAAAGAGAGGCCTTTGCCCTGCAGTGGGACGACAATAGCTGAAATAAACGTGTGGCACTCAGTGACTGCTGCGGTAAAGCTATTGCATAGCATTTATGCTGGATTACGCATGCGCAGTGTTAGGTTATTTCGTTACGGAATTTCTGAATTCGGTCTCCACGCTCAAGGCCCGCGATAGAAGCTATGTTTCTTGCCCGTTCACGCAAGCCTAGAAGACTAGGCTCTGGTCGCGTGGAACTGGCACCTAGAATCACCTAGTATGTAAGACGATTCTAAATGATCCTTGTGATTTTACTCTGAGTAAAGTAATTTTGACTTTGACTTTATGCAATAATAAAAAAAAAATTCTAAGTTTTTTAATTCCAAGGTAATGGTGCGACGCGGCGTGCACAACACTCATAATAAAACATCGCTAAAAAAACCTTGTGAATTTAGTTTTTCTTATCTGTTTGCAGAGAAAACGGTCTGAAACTGGTACGCCCGAACCATGTAAGTTGGTAATAGTATTTTATACAAGTCTTTGAGAAAACATTCTGAAACTCATTTTACTTATTTCTGAAGTTTGTTTAATTTCCTTTTTATAATGTGGTTTTAACAAAGTCAATTTTGTTGAACAACTTTTTTGTTTGCATTGTCAGTTTCATCAATGTAATAGAAAGCCTTTCTAGCTATTTTGTTCATTTGTACACTATACATTATAACGTCAAAGACAAGTATTGAATTAATTAATAATAGGTATTATTTTTGTACTTACCTATATGTTGAAGCCTACCAATCACTCAATAAAAAAAAGCTAGCACTCCGGGAGTGCCGGCAGAAGTGAAAACTTCAATATTAACGTTGTGTTTTCACTTTTAAGTTTTCACTTCAAAAATATAACCACAGTCGTGATTGTGTCATGTCATTGTGTCACATTCGCGCAAGCGCGAATGTGACACAACGACGAAGACAACGAAGACACACTGACACAGACACATTCGCGCAAGCGCGAATGTGTCTGTGTCATTGTGATTGTGTCATGTCGTTGTGTCACATTCGCGCAAGCGCGAATGTGACACAACGACGAAGCCAACGAAGACACAGACACATTCGCGCAAGCGCGAATGTGTCTGTGTCTTCGTTGGCTTCGTCGTCATCGTCACGTCACGTCATGTCGCCACGTCATCGTCACGTGACGATGACGTGGCGACATGACGTGACGATGACGTGGCGACATGACGTGACGTGACGATGACGACGAAGCCAACGAAGACACAGACACATTCGCGCTTGCGCGATGACGTGACGATGACGTGGCGACATGACGTGACGTGACGATGACGACGAAGCCAACGAAGACACAGACACATTCGCGCTTGCGCGAAGCGCGAATGTGTCTGTGTCTTCGTTGGCTTCGTCGTCATCGTCACGTCACGTCATGTCGCCACGTCATCGTCACGTCATGTCGCCACGTCATCGTCACGTGACGATGACGTGGCGACATGACGTGACGTGACGATGACGACGTCATGTCGACGTCACGTCATGTCGTCATCGTCACGTTCATCATCGTCATGTCGCCACAACACTATTTAATTGTTTGAGTCATACGTCGCGTGACCGCAAGTGTGTTCTTTTGTCGTCTCTTGTTTTACGAGCAATGTATAAAAATTAAATAAGATCTTACGCTTTTTCGACGTCACGTGACCCTGACGCGAGTTTGAAAGTTTTTACCCACCCAGCGCCGCTAAAGAAGTTTTCACTTCAAAAAAACCTCACATCACACTCTAGTCCTAGTCCCTAACTAAACAAAGCTATATAAAAACAAAGCTATGGGAACTAGATTGCTGATAGAATACTTATATAGGTAGGTAGGTACATATTTTTTTTGTACATACATACATACATAGAATACATAATAACACCCAGACCCAGAACAAATATTTATGTAAATCACACAAACATTTGCTCTGGGTGGGAATCGAACCCACGACCTACAGTATGGAAGGCAAAAAGGATTTTTCATTAAATTCTGTTTAATCTAATATTTTCAGTTCACAGTTTTGCGGCTACTCTTTTGGAAGACCTCAGAAGGACTTGAGACTGATAAAATGATGATGTATTAAAATATGCTGCTTGTTCAGTATTTGCAACTCAAGATGCCGAAATCCCGAACAATCTATGTAACAAATTCATTACATTCTTGGTTTAATAACAAAGGTTCACAATATCATATTAAGTTACACTACTTGCTGAGACTTGAAGTCTAGTTATCCTTGTAAAGCATGCCCAGCAATGTAACACAAAATGTAAATGTTTCCGTATATCGTTTAGAGGAGACTCCCAGGCTTCATTACAACATCTCAGCCTTGTTCTATTGTTGAAGATTAGGGATGTACTTTATCCGGAAATCTCTACCCAAATCTAGATCTGAACTAATATTAAATGCCTGGAAGAAATCGCTATCAGCGATAAGGCCGCCCATTGTACTGTTTTTAAGTTAGTTCTAAGATGTTTTTTGTATTTTCTGTTTGTGCAATAAAGTGTTATCTATTAAACATTAAACACAGAAAAGATTTGTTTGTTTGTCACAATTCAACTTTAAACTTCTCCAATTATTTAAATATTTACTGAGTTACATAAGAAATTCAGTTATTTTTTAATATTAAAAACACTTTATTATGTAAAATTCAGTGAACGCAAAGTTTACCAACGCTATAGTCCAAGAGTTGGCAATCATTTTCGGGTGTTTGAGGCAAGCTGAATACTTGTCATATACGTCTCCTAATATACCCCAACACGCTATAGAAAAGGTATGTGACAAGTTTTCGGCTTGCCTCAAATACCTAGTCATAATTTGGTGACAGCTCTTCTACTACACCATACGTGGAAGGTACGTGTTACACAAATATTAAAAGCCGGTCAGTAGTAGTACAAAAATGTATGAAAAAACCTATAAGTATTTTAGAGTGGATCTTTACAAATAAAATGATAATAGATTGCGTTAAATCCAATCTAATAAAATCTATTAGAATCCAAGCGGCTAAGTGAAAATTTCAAGCAACAACGGGTAAAGATGAAGTAGACTTGCTTTCAATCTATTCCTTCCTTTTAGCCTAGTTGGCCTTATCTTCATTGAGCCAAGTCTCTTAGATAAATCCAATATGAAACTGAAAGGAAGGAATAGGTGCTAGACAAGCCTACTTCTACTTCTTCTTCTTCTTATCGTGTCGATGCTACAACTGTAGGTATTCTGTTGTAGCATCGTGTTGGAAAGATTAGCCAGACTAGACACTGCTTTACCGTGCCTAGCTGTTACCGGTGTGCGCCACGAGGAGGCTCTTTCCATGCACCCATACTTCTACTAATATCTCGTCATAGGTACAAAGTCCCGTATACCCGCGATATAAAAGTGTTCTGGCACTGCAAAAATCTGTAGGTATATTAGATGCAAAGTGCCAAAATAAACGTAGCATTTTGAACAAAGTGATTTGTGTGGACATTACATGTTTTTTTACACCTTGGGTTACGTTACTAAAGTTTTAGTAAAGATCCTTCATATTTTTCAATATGCAAAGCGCAAAAATGTTCGTAGCATTTTGAACAAAGTGATTTGTGTGTGGTGGACATCAAATGTTTTTTTTTTCACACCTTGGGTTACGTTATTAAAGTTTTAGTGAAGATCTTTAATATTTTTTAGCAACAAGTATAGCCTATGTTGCTCCGAGTGAATTTAGCTTGCTAATGGTAAAACAACTTTTGTTATCGGCGCAGTAGTTTTTGAGTTTATTCATAACATACACACACAAAAATACAAAACTTTCTTTTTTAAAGTATTAGCGTTGATAAATGTTATGTAAATCAACGTATTTGTTAAATAAAGCAAAACGTTAATTTCAGTGCTGAACTGAAAGTCCGGCTTTTCCTAAGTGTACATTTAATTGTAAATATTTAACAGCTCTAGTAAGTTGAGCCGCGCAGTCAACGGTCATCAAATTCAACAAATTGCATTCAAAGTTATATACCCTTAGCACTACATTGCACTATAAAATTATTAAAATAATACAAATAAATATTCGCAACATCACAAAAACACACTGGTTTTTGCGCCCTTAACTAAGCCAAGTTTTGATTCATTCTTCTAGGCTACAACGCAACCCAAAAATAAACAAAAAAAAAAAAGGTTTTTTTCACGCAACGCAAGTTTCTTGTTCGTTTTTCTATGCTCTTGTTGAGAACAACTGGTACCTAGTATCACCTTGTATACAATTTTAAATGATCTTTGTGATTACTACTACTTTAATTATTCAGAGATTCCGAGAACGCGATAACCTTCAAATCAAAATCAAAAAAATATTGCGTGTAATTTCGTTGACTGCTAATATGTAGATTGAATGCACCTTAAATGGTAGATAGAATATAATAAAATAAAGTCAAGGATTTAAGCTAGCTTAGCAAGCTAGGTTTTAATATAAGGATAGCAGTAACAAAACTAGTGCTTAACCCCCGATTCGTCTGTTTCGTCGCTTTCCCGGTAATTTGAACGCCACTTCGGTTAAACTGAACGCTTACAATTGTTTTGAGTGTTTAATTTCGTTCTACGAGCTGTTAATATTATTAAACTGTTATTTATGACGACAATAATCTTTGAAACTTAAACAAATTTTAACAAAAGTAAATAATTTTGCATTAAATTGGAGGATTTTTAAATGAGTTGATGTTAATATAAAATGAATGAATTTGCTCATCATCATCAACATCATCATCAGCCTATATCAGTCCACTGCTGGACGTAGGTCTCTCCCAAGACGCGCCACTGAGTCCGGTCTTCGGCTATTCTGATCCAGTTTTGAATTTTCTCAATAATAAAGTTAATTGAGATCTTCTTATGTTATACATTAAGACACGTTTATAACTTAAATGACGATGACGGTGTAATGTACTTATAATTACTCTCGCACTCTTCGAAATATTAGAATCCAGATTCTAATATTTCTATCGGCCGACTAGACTGCATTAAAGAGAGCATGTATTTTTAAAATAGTTTGTCTCTATTATTTACTTTCAAGTACTTATCTACTAAGTATTAGCCTGCGCGACGCGAATGGTTGCGGGTTCGATTCCCGCCTTGGGATAAATTTTTGTACGATCTGCAAATATTTATTCCGGGTGTTCTGGGTATTTTTTATGTATAATAAAAAAATATCTATATGTAATGATATAAATATGTCAGTCTTCTAGTGCCCATAACACAAGCTCTGCTTAGCTTGGGGCTAGATGATGTTGTGTGCATTGTCCAGGATTATTTATTTATTTATTTATTACTCACATTTAGATTGACAACTAAACCGTGTTACTCCTTCTGGGAAGTTTTTTATTCTAAGACATAAAGTAACTATCTATTCTAGTCGATGTTCAGTGAATAGAAGGAAAACAAAGTCATAGTCCTTTAATTTAGTTGCCAATCGTAAGAAAACTTTTTCCAATTTTCGGGTGTGGTTCCCAAGTTCTAAATGGTTGGAAGTTTCTGAAGTCATAAGTTATCGAGTTTATCTTTGTTTTGCGTTTTCGCTTCAGGCAAATTGCTATGAAATTTATTCAATCACGCTGTTTAAATAGTGACCTGAATTACTGATAATGTTGTTGGCACTTTATTTAAACAGATATTTTATTTAACGAGTTATTTTGACAGGCGTCACAGCTCAGTTGGTAGTAGCTCTGTAATATTAAATAAACAATAAAATATTGATTTATCCTTTTGGTTCTATATTCGCAGCTAAAACTAAGTAATTAATTCTAATATTCAGCGCAGTAATGCGGTCAGTATCTTAGTAGGTAGGTACACTTCCAATTGATACTGATTTTGATCAGTTGAGCTATATATAGATCGTTTGCAGATAGCTCAACTCTTTCTTATGTATTTTAGAAATAATCTGAAATACTTCAGAATTCAATAGATACCTCTCTTTATTGAAAACTATATTCCTGTTGTTGAACATTTCACGAGAATTGTGTAACTGTAGTACTTGCATACATGTACTGATATTCTTTAGGTATTTATATAAGCCATTTGTTCTAGTTTAAGGAGACATTTAGTCATTAATAATCTGTAAATATGTTTTAATCATGGACGACCTCGATGCATTCGAGAGGTCGTGGACGAAAACGGAAAGCAGGGATGAGTGGAAGGATTTGGGGTAGACCTTTGCCCAGCAGTGGGACGCAGATAGGTTAGGGAAAAAAATATGTTTGACGCCATCATCATCATCATCAGCTCACTGCTGGACGTATGGTTTCTCCCAAGACGCGCCACTGTGTTTTAGAGTTTGAAAACCAAATAAAACAAATTTAAAGTATGTATATAAGCAATTTTTATAGTATGTAGTTATAGAACAAGTTATCCTTTGCTTAGGACTAAATAGCATTCATTGTGTGAAAAGTGAAATATTTGTTAAGTTATTCTTCTACATAACAGTTGTTTAATTCACACAATAAATTTATTTAATAAAAACAGGACATAAGATGTTAACAAAGGCGAGTTTAACCCTTTTTCAAAACAAACGCAAACCTTTGGGCTAGAGACAGATGGTAGGCTTGTAGAAGCTTTTACTTATTATTATGTTTGGCGTATGGAATCATTATAAGCTTTAGTTTCACGCTGAAAATTCAACCTAATTTCAATAAAAATCAACATTAGACACAGAATAAGAATCGTATCACGTACATTTCGTTTCATTTCATTTATTTCACCATAATTATCACAATGGGCATGGCATTTTAAGGCATTCCCGACAAAGATTCTAAACCGTGGTCACAGTAAAAATAGAAAACTATATTTCGTGGTAAGATGGAGCACGTTCAGAATATTTCCGTCAAGTTTTCCAATGCATGTGCAAACTCTTTTCGTACGTCAGTTTACAAAACTTTTTGTTTTAAAATTTTCCTTTATACGATGAAAATAACCAGAAAACCTGGAGGTTTTGTAACTCAGGGGGGGTATCCTGAAAACTGAAATGTTTTTGAACCGTTATTAGATCAAATTGCAGTTCAGTTTTCTTCTTCGTATTTTATTGATGTTTTGAATTATCGATTTTCATACCGTTTGATAGAATTAACGAAAAATCAGGTAGGTTATGCTTAAATCAGGTAGGCCACGTGCTATAACGCGGCATTGACGTCATTATTAACAGCTTAGTCTTAATTTTACAAAGCTCAGTCACGTCAGTCCACAAAAATGCCACGTAATACTGAAGAGTTACTATAGTAAAATCATCGAAAACTAAACTGCAACTGAAAGGATATTCGGTCGCGCAAGTTTCCCCTTGCTGGATAGCCCCCCAGGTTGGGTTAACTTTACCCTATTTAACCCCTTTTTAGCGAAGGTAAAGGTTATCTTATCTCTAAAGGTTATTGTAAAAAACATGGTCACGATCATAAAATTTATGAGCAGTCAGTTTCCTCATTGTTTAGACGTTCAAGAAATATCTATTTGTTATTGTTGAGCGGATTTCCCAGGCGGTTCCTACATAATTTCTAGGATATAAATTATGTAAGTACTAACAGATGTAATCTCAGCCATTTTCACAGTTTCGTCTTAATTCCCTTGGTGATAAGGATCAAGGTTGTAGAGATGAGATTATTACTTGGTTCTATTTTTCTGTTAATTTTTGTATTTGGTATAATTATCTCGTTAGATATTAACACGTTTATATAATCCGATACGACATGATATCTGCGAGCTAATTCCATTCGTTTTGTACTATCCCCCAGTAAACTGTACATCCCATTCGCTGCAGGGGTAATCTATAAAAATAGGGAGTTGTTAAGGACAAACGAGCCCAACTTGCCCCAACACCTGCACATTGAAGAAACTAATGGACTGAGGTGACCACGAACCATTTGTTATATGCAACACGATAAAAAATACGACGTTTAAGATATTAACGTAATTTAGTTCTCAGACATGGTATTTGGTTTCTAAATAATCAAATAGAGCCCCAAAATAAATTAACAAGTAATATTTATTTTATTCTGTTTATAAAATGCTGCGTATTTTCCACTCACATGTGTCTTGAGCTTATAAACGACGTAAGGCTTTCGGTAACCATTATATGAGGTAGGTAGGTTTATAGCACAAAGTCACGTTTAATTTTCAGATAAAATCGTTCATGTTCAGTTTCACATGAAATATTCATGAAGACGGAGTAATTTGTTACCGATATTGCCTGTTTTTATACTGCTTCCGACACGACATTTATTATTATTATTAAGCCTTTATTTACTGAACTTATATACAACATTTCACAATATTTTAATATAATTTAGTTCCACAATAATTACATATTTTCTTAACGTAAAAAAAAGTGTTTTCTGTACATAGTTTTAATTATTTGCATGTTGTGTCCTATAATTGGGGAAACACTTAGATTTAAGTCCTTTGTTTGTATTTTTGTGTTTTTTGGATACCCTTGATAAATAAGTAAATAACAATTTTGTGTTTACTACTTGACTAACTTATATTCTAGTGTACATTCGTTTTCATATTCAGTTCGTCCATTTGACGCAAAAGCCACATCTAGCAGACACGACATTTGCAAAAAACTAATTTTAATACTTTTAGTGAAGCTGTGAAAGAGTATAATAAAACAAACAAAATAATACGTACATATTTTATACTGCAAATTAGTGATGCTTTGATTCTGCTAGTGATTAGACAATACGACGACGAAGTAAGAGACCAGCCAGTTTTCGGTCAAATTGAAATAAGACCAATTTCAGATAAAATACAATTATCAAAATTGAATTATCCACATAAATAGTAACAAGCAATACTTTATCTCAAAAAATGCCTTAATGAGAAGCTACTTTTTTCCGTCATCGCAAAAACTAGGAGTCCTAAGGCGAGACGGGTCGCGTGATATTTTTCATAATAAATAAAAATGTCATAAACTTCCAACTTTATTATTTATTTATTGTATCTACACAAACGTTAAACTTATAACACGACATAGTTTTTGCCGCTGTGGTTAAACTCTAGTGAAACTAATAGGTACTTATATCGATATCTTTTGTTCGAACAACTGACATACGACATCGAGTAGAGGGTGAGTGGGTCGTTTGTGGGGGGTGCCGTGCGTTTTTATAATAAACTCCCCGAAAATGCAACAAAACTCTCAGTTAGAAAATTTAAAACATACATTAAAAATAATCTTATAAAAAAGGCGTATTATACCTTAGACAGCTATATTAATGACAAAACTGCATGGCCTGATGTCGCTCCACCCGTCAACAGCAACTTTGTCGATTTGTGATGTTAGTAATGTTCTCTTGCCTTGCTTATGTACTTTGTAGTATATTTGTATCTGAAGCGAAGCGTGTGCTGTCTTTTTGATTTACGTATAGCTTTATTATACTTCTTTTTTTTTAAACTCATTAGTGTATCATTACTAAGTTAAATTGACACCGCACTGAAACTTCAGTACTTAATTTAGTTTAATTGTAATTCTTTGTAAGAAGGATCATATAAAAAAACGGTAGGAACCAGGCCGTAAGTTTCTTGCCCGTTCTTCTAGGCTCTGGTCGCGTGGAACTGGCACCTAGAATCACCTAGTATGTAAGACGATTCTAAATGATCCTTGTGATTTTACTGAATAAAGTAATTTTTGACTTTTGACTTTGACTTTTGTCGTTGTCGGCTTGTGTGCAAATTCTTATTGGTTCTGTATGTCACCGTGCTGCCGCGTGATTTTATTATAATTTACATACACCAAGCGTAAGTAAAATGAGTTTTTAACTGACTACGGACTTTATTGGTTTTATTAATGGAGATACGTGTTTTTTCATAAAGTTTATTATTCGAATACCTACATGTCGTGTCTTTTTTAAGTAAGTATTTATTTGGGAAGTGTTTCAACACTTTTTTTTATAATAAACGTGTTGAAAAATAACTGTGTAAATAATATCATGTAGGTAAAATATAAGGTTAGGCTAAGCTTATTTACTTCTACGTTATTTAACCAAAATTTAAAAACATAGTCATTTTATTTGCATAAAAGTAACACACAAAGTACACTTATAAAAAAAAACTAAGTCTAACCTTTTGCTTATGCAGATGGATTTTATTTTTGCAAAATTTAATAAAAAATTCAAATAAATATTACCGATAACCTTTTTTACTTCTGAGCAAAATACTAAAAGTTTAACACATGCTATTATATATTATATATTGAGTATAAACTATCAGTCAATACTAGATAACTTGTGTTCCGCAGTTCCACTGATGAGTCCTTGAGCACGCACGCTCTCTCGAACCGTTTGCCTACTTTGCTTGTTGAACCCTAACAAAGCAGATTTCCATGAAGTTATCGCTAAACGCTTCAAAAGCGTTTTGAGAATAAGCAAATTTAATATGATTTTAAAATATATTTTGAATAATCTAATCCGAATTATTACTCAAAAATAAATATTAGTTACGCTTTTTATTAAAATACCAAAATAAATGATAAAATAAAAATACACATATACAAAGAACAAAGAATTAATTACTCCGAGCCGATAAGTACCTGTACCTCTACCATGAGATGTCACAGTAAAATCGCCTGACTTTACTACAGTAGTTACGTCAATATTAGTATTACGAATTTTAGTACCCAACTATCCGCTAGAGGCGCTGTACAAATCTTCATACATTTTTTTAACTACAGACGCTAGCGAGTGTAGTAAATATAGAATAGTAAAAACTCATGGTAGAGCTACAGGTCTGAGTTTCCTTCGATTAAATTCTCGAAATGTCGAACAGTAATGTTGTTTTCTCAATACAAGGGTGTCAACTTGCAACAATCGAATCGATTGATACTCAGGCTACGAACTCAATAAAAACACAAAAACAGTACATAAATCGTGTCAAACTAGAAATATGGGGTCCCTGACAGCAGACAAACGACCCGACACCCCATAGACACATTGTTTTAAAAGATTTACGGTCTATATTATATGTTATTAAGTTTGTGCAGACTTGATGTGTTGATTACCATACGTAATTATGACATAAAGTCAATGCTAACTTTTTATAAGATAAGGGGTTACAATACAGTCATCAGCCGCAAGAACTTTTATTTCACCACAGATCCTCTAATTGTCCTTTTGATACAGACCTCTCTGGTGCAGTCAAAGTGCCGCAATGACGGGAGTATTTATGTAAAACTAGGTTTTAATTTAACTGTACATATAATAACAACGTAACATGTTTTTGCAAAATAAAACTGGCACATTAGCAAAAATCTTTGACGATATTTTTGTAAACAGTAATCGTTAGTAATTACTAACTGTATACGCGGTAAACAAAGCTATCGGTTGTAGGTATATCTTTAATTTTTTTAAATTAAATTTTAAGTAAGTAAATAAAATCCATATAAACTTCAGCAAGAAGTAAACAAGCTTAGTCTAACTTAATTTTTTTCCTACATGATAATAATTTCTTGTACAAGATTTTTTCCTAATATGACATTAAACTACACTTAAATGCGTAAGCGTAAATCCCACCTATTATGTATCACATTCGTCTTTGAACCTCTTAGGTTTCAATATAATGTACTTTTATAGCACATTGTAAACAGTGACTATGTGATGTGTGTAATACATCGACGCGTCAGCTCGAGAACACAGTATGATTGATGTGGTGAAAGGACTGAAATCCGCACCGTGAGTAGGGGTAACTTACTACTGAAAACTGAAACCAAACCTTAAGTTTTCTATAGGAGAAAAAATCATTGTTACTGGATACTATAACTACTTATTAATTATACCTAGTACTAAAATTTGTAAAATATTTAAACATTAAAAATACAATTTGAATATTAGAATGTTAAAAAAAAAACATGACACATAGGAACATTAGACATGATAACATTTTTTTTCTCTTAATCATCCCACTGCTGGGCAAAGGCCTCCCCCAAATTTGATATATTATTATCAAATTGTTACGATTTTACTATTTACGATAATCATTACTTGCTGGGTTTAATTTCGATTTGTAAATAAATAAATACACTTGGGTCGTGACCTCATTCCTTCTGCAAGTGTCAAACGTGTTTATCAAATACATCGTCTAGAATCATTGATCTAGTTGTCTAGAATACGTGATCACACTATTAAATTTGAGATTTATATGGAGTAGGGGAAGGTGGGGTAATTGCGAACACCTAAGGGAGAACTGTAATAAAACAAAAATAAATAAAGTTATAAAAGTCTTTTATTGATAAATGTTAACTTAAACTAATCGTTTTTGTACTCTCATAATCAACTTTGATAAATATTTAGTATAAAATCAAATTTTGAGGAAAAAACAAAACACATGGTGTCCGGAATTACCCGCAGCATGTGGGGTAATTGCGGATGGGCCTATGGGACGCGTATGGCGACGTGCTTTCACCACTGGTACAATTTTCGTGGGCCCAGAGATTATATTTATAGCATATTATTCAGTCTTCGATTATTGGAGGTTCATATTTTTTATTACAAATCAAACCATAATATACTTCTTCATTTTCCGTACTTCTCTTAGTGGATTTATTTTTCTTGAATAAAGCCTGGTGATATTCAAAGCCTTTTAAATTCTTCACACCTTTCTTTCTTTTATTGGTACTATCAGTCTTATTTTTCTCTTTTTCCGCTTTTTTCGGACGTCCGAGATTGCCCCACTCAATTCGTCCGCCAATACCCGATGCACACAGAAACCTAAAACTATTTTTTTTTTTGTGGTTAGAAACATGCAATTCTCTTGGTGATTATTAAAATAAGTTATATATTTAGTCGTTACTTCACAACAAAAATATCAGATTTCTATTTTTTGCATAGAGTATTTATACATGTATACAATTTATATAAAAAAGTAGATGGAATTACAATAAGAAAAAAGGATTAACTTACCTTGAACACCGAGCGTGGCTTCACCTCACCAGTTACTGTTCGGCACTAAGTTTGGGTCCGACTCACGATTACGATACTCGAAATATCTACTATTTCTTTCTAACATGCGAATACCTTAGTGTTCGCCATTACCCGCCGTCCGTGATTCCCCCACTCTCCCCTACAATAAACGCATTTGTGCGAATTTTAGACAAGTTTTTCTCTATATTTATGAAAAAATATGGTTAGATGTCAAGAGTTATAATAAAACTTATAATAATAAAACGCCGTTATAATAAAACTATCTTGTTTTATTTACATCCAGATAGCTAGATAGAATCAGATATAGTTTTGTGCAATGCTTACGATTGGTACTGATTTGGGTCAGTTAAGATCGTTTGCAACGGTCTGTGGATAGCTTAACTGTTTCTGTATTCTATTATATGTATATATTTTTTATATATGCTTAAGTAGATTTTGTAAACATTCTAATAATCGTAAGTTTTTTGTATATCAGTAAGTAATCTAGTTTCCGTAGAGCACGATTGACTTGGTTTGAAAGTAGATTGCGTGTTAAATGTCCCTGAAAATTCATTTATAGTTATTATAATTTTAAACCAAAATTTATTCCGTTCGCATAGAGACATAAATGAATCCGAAAAGTTTATTAACGGGCATTCTAAAGGTGGACGGTTATTCCCCTCAAAATCGTGTTCAGAATTTATATTAATATTTTATCCTGTTTCTGGTATACTCACTATTACTAGGCTTTCCGCGTTTTCCTATTTTTGCAAGACTTCCAAAAACAGTTTTAGACCAATCCACATCATAACAACAATACTGAATGACTGAAACCTGGCAACTTTCATTTGTTTTTAAGCTAAGTTCACATCATTAATCAACGTTACATTATCATCAACCTATATCAGTCCTGTGCTGGACTTAAGTCTCTCTCCAATCATTACCAATGTGTGTTTTTAGAGTGACCTACGTCCAGCTTGATTTATATTATTGAATCTAAAAAGTTTTATATTCATAATTGTTGAATGATAATCGCCGACAATAACGATACATTGCCTTACTAAGCACGTCCACTTAGATTAAAAAGATAAAAGTTCCGTCTCTAATAACACAGATTGTAGCTAATTTGTTGATGCTATTTATAATAATTATAGTAAATAAACTAAATAAACTATATAGAATAGTTAATGCCCATGCAATCCGACAAATATATTAATAAGTTCAAGAACCAGCAAATATAAACAACAGTGCAATTTCATTATCTTTTAAAAATACACTACCATTTCAGTATTGTTTGTACCGTCTCGTAAAATCTCGTAACGCTTTTCTAAATTAAATTGTTCTCCACGCCAGCTTAAGCTTTGATTTTCTAAGTGGTGAACGTCAAGACAGCGCAAAATAAAGCGGGGCTATAAAGCATCTGTCAGACGATAACATTTAAAAGTATCATAATGAAATTAAACTTACGACTATTACACTATTTACAAAATGTACATAGGCATATAAAATACATAAGAAACAGTTGAGTTGTCTACAGACCGTTGCATACGATCTATAGATAGTTCAATAGATCCAAATCAGTACCAATCGGAAGCGTACCCAAGATACTGGCTGCATTGCCGCGCTGAATAGCAATGCTGATACGTTTAAAAGTTTATCTATACTTATAATAAAACTGTAGAGAGGTCAATTCTGTACATGAAATATATTTAAAAAAAAACTATCAGGGGGTGATTAGTGATCGATACTGATGCCAAAAATGCAATCAGTAAAATTTTTGTCTGTCTGTCTGTCTGTCTGTCTGTCTGTCTGTATGTTCCTTATAGAAACAAAAACTACTCGACGGATTTTAACGAAACTTGGTACAATTATTCTTCATACTCCTGGGCAGGTTATAGGATACTTTTCATCACGCTACAATCAATAGGAACAGAGTAGTGAAGGAAAATGTTGGGAAAACGGGAGAAGTTACTCCATTTTTTCCGTCGCGTGTGCAGTCTTAATGGTTAAAGTTACATAGAAATAATGTATGACAGAAATATTCTACATAAAATTGTCTAAAAAATATTCCGCAACAGCATACATCTATCTTTTATGGTTGACTCACAATAACACGTGTAACTTTTGATAGCTTAGCAGTTCGGAGCATTCTGATTATATTTGTTTACTAAGAGTAAATACGTTTATAATACTCTCACTCATCCCTAATTTAAAAAAGTTAACATAATTACCTATTCAATAAAAAATGAATCATAGAAATCGGTATAGAAACACCAAACTTATACATGAAATAAGCCATCGCGCCGTCGCACGTAAATACTCAAATCGAGTAAAGTTTTAAATTTGTTGTGTTCACCGCTAGATGGCGCTACTGTGCACAAATCCTAGATCGCGCTATCGGTGCGTTTTGGCAATGTGTCGGTCGGTATTTAGCAATAGTTTCGTTAAATTAAGTTATTTTGATAGGTTATTTAGTGTTGCGTAGCCGATTACCACTTTAATGACGAATAAAATATTTAAAAACAAAATGTTAAATAATCAAGGGGGCGCTCATAGTCTCATACAAAAACATAATTTATTTAGATGGTTTGTTTTAAATAATATTTTATAAATAATATACTTAATCTATACTAATATTACGAAGAGGTAAAGTGTGTATTTATTTTGTTAAATTGTAAGGGGTAATATCGGGATCTACTGAATGTCCGTTTTGCAAAGTGAATCGGAGAAAAAACGGTCGAATGAAAGCGTTTTTTACGAACTCTGCCTTAACTATGATATATTTTTGTGTTCTAGAGAAAAAATGTGGAGCTTGATAATGCTTACAAAGTATACAAGTCAACGACAGCATATATGTCTTACTTTTATATTTAATAAAAATTATGCCCAACGTAGTGGGCACGTGTCAGCTAGTATAAAATATAAGAGAGGCCTATACCCAGCAGTGGGTCTTATTTTATCGAATAATTTATTTATTTTAGAAGTTTGCAATTACTTCGACTGCTTTTTTTTTTAAATTGCGTTCAGTCAGATTATTAGTACATACTCACACACACACATAAAACATTATAACTTATGTTGATAATTTGACTAAAATTTTTGACTAAGAATGAACAACTTAGTTTCTAAATAAACTTTTTTAACAGTTTATTGTATTTTAGAATACATTTTTTGTGTTTATAAGGAACTTAAGTGAAGATATTAGTCCATTGTGTAGAAAATTCTCAATACAAAGAATAGTACAATTTAGGGCGCCAGACGCCCATTTATAGGCTATAGAAAACAGATACAGAGAGTATCCATTCTTCGAGGCGCCGAAAGTTCTAGACTTCGATGACTCCGCACTTGTGCTGTGTAGCTATCATTATTATAAGCTTATCTACTAATCCCACTAATATACAAGCGCGAAAGTTTGTATGGATGTCCGGACAGATGTATGTTTGGTACTCTTTCACGCAAAAACTACTGAATGGATTTTGATGAAACTTCACAATACTGTATCTTGTACATTAAAATAACACATAGGCTATTTTATAAATATGTTGTGTGAATTATCCAAAATATAACGATATTTAAATAAGACGAAGTCGCGGGCGCGTAAATAATTTTGAGTTAAACAAATATTACCTCATTATAATAATATGCATTATTATAAAGAGGGAATATTTGTTTAACTCAAAATTATTTAACCTGTCTTGAACATATTTCATCATTAGCAAGATATATTAAGTTCATATTTTTACCGACGATTTCAAACACTTTGTTACGATTTGACTCAAAAACTACTTGGCTGATTTTAAAAATTCATTCACCATTAGAAAGCTTCATTATTACTTGACATAGTCGATATAAAATATATTTCAAAAACATCATTCTATTGTTAATAAGTGAAATGAACAATGTGCACTATACCTAGAGTTTAACGTCAAACGTAAAGTTAACAAAATGCTGTGTGCCAAAACTTGCAAATTATGAAAAGTACAAAAGTATTAAGTCGCGTGTAACAGCTAGTCTTACTTAAAGCCCAGACTAAGCATTATGTACATACAAATAACACAGTCACGATTAGCTCATCAGAAAAATGTGAGTGATCTAGATATTTCTTGCACCCTTTGTGATCTTTAATAATGTTTTTTTTTTCAGTAAATATTGTATAATAGCAGCATATTTAACCCCTCTTTGTAATATGGACATAGACTTTTGTAGATTTTTTTGCAATACGTAATTGCTAGCGTTAAATTTCCTTTCAAATAATTTTTGTTTTGATAACCATTTATCGGTGGATAAAAAATGCACAATAATTAGTTAGTAATTAGAGTTATTTCAATTTTGGTGTATTTAAACCAAAATTACTCGAAACTGTAGCATAAAATGTAAACCGTTGAAGTAAATTATATAATATTTTGCGACAAATATTACAATTAAAATAAATTATTTTATATTATGTCAAAATATATGATGCTCTACACGCCGCCAAAGACAGAAGTGGTTAGAGTGACATCGTCCGGAGCAAGATTCTACAGAGGAATCACGACCCTCAGCCATGAGGAGTACGACGCGAGGAGGAGGAACGCAAAAAAACTTGATAATTTAGTTTGCAAATAAATGACAGATAGCCGACAAACTGAAAAATTTGCGGTCGAAACGGACTGGAGCCACATAAAAAAGAAAACAATAAACATATTGTTGACACTAAGTGACCGTTAAAACATCAGTAACTTGCTCCAGCTGTTCTATTCAGAGCTGTGACTAAGATCCAGAACCCTTTTCCAAGATGGCGACTTTGTTTGTTTAAATCTCGGTGCTGTATTTGACTTACGCAGGCCTGACTAAGGACTTAGCAATAAATATGAAAGATTAAACAGCAGTAATAAGCCCGGTTTAGCATAATTTGAAATCTTAAACAACCTAACCAAAGTTTTAGAGGTTAGATTAACCTATTCACTAGTTTAGGCTTCGTAATTCTAACATGTCAGTTTAGGCTTAGAAACAGTAGAATATATAGGTGCTAGATGTATACGAAGTTTTCAATTGATGTAAAATTACAGCATTATCAAAATAACAGCAGCGCTTACATACGTAATAAATAATAGAAAGATATATCATCGTTAGATGTTGCTTGTTCGGCGGTTAAAACTCGACTGACACTCTTTGACGTTGGCCATATTATTTATGTACATACGCCTTTTTGAAGTAAAACGATTGTCTGTATTCTACAATAATGTTTAATGTATTTTGTATTAGCTCAACAAACGCTTTGGTTTATTACTGTAAGTTTGCTAAGCATTTGTGTTTATATAAATCAAGAAAAAAATATTTATATAACATAAGTTTTATTTTTTACTTTAGACGAAAGCGGAGAATAGGGATGTGGAATGGAAGGACTTGGGGGAGACCTTTGCCCAGCAGAGGGACGAGTAAGGTTAATAGAAAAAAAAAGTTTTAGAAGTGTATAGAACAAAATATATAATTTCATAAATAAGAGAGCCAGAATTATCTCACTGTGTTATGATAACAGGAAAACAAAACGACGTTGAACATTTTACTAAAGTCTGTCGTCTCATCCCCCACAGGAAATATTTTAGTATTCACAGCCAGCATCAACCCTTAGTCATTACAAAACGGATTTCAAAGGAAAACCCACCTTATGATACTGTAATTACAATCAAAACTGGTGGAAACAAATTTTCAGTATTTTGTCTTACTTGACAATGGAATATAAGCTGTATTATGTATGAAATAAGAATCAAAATCTTAGCAGATGTATGTGTGGTACAGTGAAAGATGAGTGAAAGTTCACACTCGTTAATTAAGATGAATTTTGTAGAACTGTATTCAACACGCACGTCGCACATAAACAAGCGTTTTTGATGTGTGTGTAGAGGAGTAAGGGGAATTTTCGGGTTTTATTATATCTTTGAATAACACAAAATCATTTATAACCACATGATTGGTATGTTACCAATTAATAATACTCAAACTAAAGATAATAGAAAAACATTATAAGAAGATAAACAAAGGATAATTTAATGAATAGGTACTAGTTCCCATAGCACAAGCTTTGCTTAGTTTGGGACGAGTGAATTGTGTGAAATGTATATGAATATTTATTTATGAAAATGGTATATTTTTGGATTTTATGAACATAAAATAATAAAATTTTATAAATTTTTCAGTTAGTATTTCCGTGAGGGATTTATTTACCCCATCATCCTCTTACGCCATTGCTAAATTAACTGCTATAACTAACGGCTGTACATTAAAGGGGTCCATTCTGAGGTCACGGGGAAGGTTTTTCCTACTTTATGACACAACTTGCTTGAATAAAAGCCTTAAATGGAGTATGTGAGTGTACTAAACATGTGGGTTGAGAAAAGGGATGTGATTCTTTACTTATTTATAAGTTTTATTTTATTTTTTACATGTTATTAAAAGATTTTTTTTTTATTTTAATGGAGTACGACAGTATGCCTATTTACTTAAATTGTGAAGACGGTCAATCATTTTTTTAAGTTTAATTTAGTTTTTTTTTAAATTATATTCAATTCTTAAATAATATGTTAAATATCCCAATAAGGTTCCAATAAGTACTGAAAGAGCCTTATTCAGATTTTTATCATAAAAATTGAATATACATACTTAAGTGTAGGTCGCTGTTTATTTTTTATCCCGAACCATACACACATCGTTACGTTACGTTACACGACATCTAGTCACAAACTACACAACATTATTATTATGGGACCTAGATTGCTGATACTATACACTTATTTCCTACCCTCATACTCTCATACTATTTTGTACAATACATACACAGTGTTGTAAGTAAGCTATATGTCGGTACTTATCTATATATTACGATGTGGGTATGCCAATAAGGAGTTGTTTCTCAGTACTTGAATGAACGTGTTTTACTTTTATTACCTAAAATACTACACACAGTAACATCTATGAATTACCTTTTTGTTCACTTTACTTTTACATAAATGTGTCTTGATGGGGATCGAACCCACAATCCACGGCGCAGAAAGCAGACTAAATCTGTTGTGACACCTGTCAGTTTTTTTGCTCGTTTTTATGTGAGTGCAAAGTACAGTCTTAGACAGTAAGGGATGATTGAATAAAGTTTTATTTAGCTTTATTTGTAGAGAAAATACTGCAAAGCCAATATCCGCTTCAACAAACAGGGTGTTGGTATTTATTGAAAATATAGTGTAGTTTATTTATTTTTAAAAATGATGTAAGATCTTACCTACGTCTTCGTTGACGTCATTGACTTTTTGACCTCATTGTTAACTCATTGTTTGACTTGATGTATTACTTCTAATGACGTCTTCGTTTTTCAGGGTGTTTCGGTTTAAAGGGTATAGATTTCGGTACAATTATATGCAGGTATATGGAATAGTAGTTTAGGAAACCTTTATAAAGATGATTTTATGACTTATAGACATCATTTCGATTATATTGCCACCAATTATATTGCCGTGTACTGGCTTGGTATGGAGTCCGGTTAAATTTTAGGTCACAGAAAATACTGCTTCTTTTGTACCTACCTGAATGAACGGCTCTGTGAACGAAAAGTTGCTTTAAACCATTTTCATCAGGGCGATCTGCTAGTTTTTTTAAACACGGTCTGAACAAAGTTGCAAAACTACCACAAACAACGAACTTTACAAGAACATTTAAAGAAGTAAAGCACCGTATAAACCGACTCTCATATAAATCTCACTAAGCACTGACCCTTGGATAAATTGAATGGCAAAAGCTCAAACGGTTTGTAGCCCATTCTCGCGACAATTTCTACAAAAATACTTACTTTTCGTTCTAAAACACTCGTATTTTTACACGACAAGCAAAAGGAGTTATTTTTTATATTTTGGTGATTTGCATTAAGTTTATATAGGTACCACTTTTTGCGTATCATTTTGACAAAGGTGTCAAATTATGCGTCTAACGGCCGGTTTCTGTAAACTCAAATCACGATTGATTCGAGTTTGACACATAGTAATTATTTGATTTTTTACAATCTATGTACTTACCTACTCATATACTTATCAAACAAAATTTTCATAGTGTAGGCTTTGCTTAGTTTGGGACTAGAGCGTAAATTCTGATAAGTACATATTTATTTATCTAGACATTGTTATCTTACTGAGCACATTTACTGAAAAACCTCATCATTAAAATCATGTGCAAAAACAAAAAAAAAAAAGCTAGCACTCCGGGAGTGCCGGCAGAAGTGAAAACTTCAATATTAACGTTGTGTTTTCACTTTTAAGTTTTCACTTCAAAAATATAACCACAGTCGTGATTGTGTCATGTCATTGTGTCACATTCGCGCAAGCGCGAATGTGACACAACGACGAAGACAACGAAGACACACTGACACAGACACATTCGCGCAAGCGCGAATGTGTCTGTGTCTTCGTTGGCTTCGTCGTCATCGTCACGTCACGTCATGTCGCCACGTCATCGTCACGTGACGATGACGTGGCGACATGACGTGACGATGACGTGGCGACATGACGTGACGTGACGATGACGACGAAGCCAACGAAGACACAGACACATTCGCGCACGTCATCGCGCAAGCGCGAATGTGTCTGTGTCTTCGTTGGCTTCGTCGTCATCGTCACGTCACGTCATGTCGCCACGTCATCGTCACGTCATGTCGCCACAACACTATTTAATTGTTTGAGTCATACGTCGCGTGACCGCAAGTGTGTTCTTTTGTCGTCTCTTGTTTTACGAGCAATGTATAAAAATTAAATAAGATCTTACGCTTTTTCGACGTCACGTGACCCTGACGCGAGTTTGAAAGTTTTTACCCACCCAGCGCCGCTAAAGAAGTTTTCACTTCAAAAACGGCGACATAAAACATTGTCACCGAATCAAAAAAATAAACAATCCAAATATATCAAACTTTTACTTTAGGTTCTCTGAAGATTAATACAAGGAAAAGAATTTACATCCCAACAATTTCATTTTGAGGTTATTTAAAGCTTTGTCCTCACTGAAGCGACAACTCGAAAACGTTACATTTAAAGAATTACTTCACGATATTTACATTTTCTTATTCACTACACAAATGTCTCTTTTATATGTTTTATTCTGATTTATTATTATAAGTTTATACATATTGTTGTAAGCATTCATCAATTCAGTTGTTTTTGCGTGAAAGAGTAACAAAAATACACTTCCAACTTCAATCAAATTTATTCCATAAAATCACAAGGATCCTTCTTCTTGCGTGTCAATAACTTAACAACCTTACACTCGATTTGAAAACTCTGCTACTCTTATCCCTCTGTCTGTAGCGTCGATAAGGTCCTCCCTAGTGCAGGTGGTAGGGCACAAGGGGCAAACAAGCGGGACATTGACTGAATGGTCGCCCCGCATTGGCTAACGGATAGGTCGCGATTGGATCACTTTGAAACGTCTTACATACTAGATGATTTTAAGCGCCAGATCGACGCGACCAGAGTCTAGAAGTACTGGCAAGAAACATACATCCATCCATTCACACAAAATGTTAACAATAATAGTAGGATTATCAGTGACACACGCAGCTTCAACAGACGCAGTTTCTCGCGTAGGTTTGCACATAGCTTTATTCATTAACTTGGCCCAAATAAGGAATTTTCGCTTCTTATTGTGCGTTTTTATTCCGGTACAAAGGGGGCTTGGCGTCCGTACAATTGGGGCGCAGACACAATGTACTCGTACAGATAACAGCTGTACGTTGCAGAATTTGCAGATTAATTCAGCATTAAATACCTACCTGTTTTTTGTAATTGGTCACCTGTTACAACTTTACAAGCAAGACTTTGACAAGTATTGTTTAAAGTTATAAGACATATAAATAACATACCTACATGGATATTAAAAATTTTCCCGAAACTAATTTTTCCGCAGTTTTTTCTGCAGGAATCTACTGTAATTACCAGCGTTGCTTCGTTTAGGACTTCAAGTGTCTTACGTGTAATGTCAGTGGGTGCCAACAGACAGAAATGATGACGATACATAGTGCAAAAAAAAAATGTTGTTTTCTGATACAAAAATAATGAAAACTCCATTACTCAACGTTTCAACCAACATACTTTTTCAATGTACATAAGTAAATTAATGTGAAATGCGAAAAGCGTTCGCGTTTTTATTTAAATATAGTACACAGTGCTTTCATGTTTTACATAATGTTTTAACGAAGGTAATTTCGAAACTTATTTCGTACCTGTGTATTTTACACTAACTTTTACAAAAAAATAAAAATGTAGTTTTGTGTTTCAACCGCAAGAGACGGCAAAAAAAATATAATTCGGTTTCAGCAAATTAAGGGTAAATAAATCTAAGGTTTTTTTTTATAACCAATGCTGTCCCGTTTCTGGGAAAAAGAAGGCTATTCACTCCGATTTTTTTTTTATCTAACCTATCTTGTCCCACTACTGGGCAATAGACTTCTAAGTCCTTCCACTCATCCCTATTCTGCGCTTTTTCGACTCCACTTTCATCTCTGTTTATTTATTTACCGATCATTATTGTTCTACAACTAAAGTAAGACTTTGACTTTACCTAAAGAAATAACAAGTTAGAAAGTCGTAATCTTTTAAACGATTTGAAAGTTGTCTCAAAAGTTTCATGGACTCGAGTTTAGGCCGTAATTTTGAGTTTACGTCAATAACACAAAAAATGTTTTTTATGTTTGTTTATAATTATTTTACAACTCCGATAGAACTGCATATTTTTTTCAAACTATTGCATAGCTTCTACCGCGGGCCTTGAGCGTGGAGACCGAATCCAGAAATTACGTAACGAAATAACCTAACACTACGACCGGTGGCAAAAAATGCTATGCAATAGCTTTACCGAGTGCCACACGTCTTTATTTTAACTATTTATTATACTTGTAGAAGGATAAAAGCGCTCAGCTTTTAATTACAACATATTTCTTTGCCAAATAGGTAAATGTCATAACTTGCTTCTAACATAAAATATCTGCTGTAATGGCACAGAAAATATATTCACAACTTGATTTGTGACTAAATCGTAAAAAGAATATTGTACTTTTTGATAAAACTATCCAAGAAAAATCTAGTAGCACGTAGGTGCATTAATTTTCTTAAAAAGTCTGCAGCAGCTATTAATCAGGAGCTAATAACTATGCAACATCTGGCGGGTTCTGTACACTTAAAACGGGTCGCAACTTTATTGCCTTTACATCTTTACGAGCGCGGATTTTGATTACACATCGTTCAGAGAACCTTAGCATAAATAAATGTGACGAAACGTAATGTTTTTAAGATACACTGCGCGCTAACGCTGCAACGTTCGACAGTAAAGCTGATGTTGACGCGTAATGTATCTCAAATACGTCTCAGTTTCGATAAGTTTACGATTGTCACATTTATTCGTGCTCACTCCCCTGTTATCGGTTTGTTAATCTTCTTAATCCTTTAGATTTATATTTACAAACGTAGAAGCAGCCATGATTCATAATCATCATCATCATCAACCTATATCAGTCCACTGCTGGACGTAGATCTCTCCCAAGACGCGCCAATTTTTTAGCAATGATTGCTTACTTATAATACCACACTCAGAAACGTTCTTCTATCTACGTATTCAAAGTTGTGTAACTAGATTTTAATGTAGGTAATACATATATATAAATAAATAATCACGGATATTTCACACATCAGACTCTAGTCACAAACAAAGCAAAGCTTGTACTATTGTAACTGGACTGGTTGATATAATACTTAAATACATTTTTTTTGTTAAAACATACATAGAATATTACTCTGTATTCTATGTATAGACACAGACATAATATTTATGTTCATCACTTAAACTTTTGCCCTGGATGGCAAATGATTGTCTCATAAAAAAATATCTTATCTAACCTAACATTATTGGGTAACTAAATACGAAGTTTGTATTATTTGAGAGGCATTTCCTTATAGTGACAAATACCCAACACAATTATTTGTTTTCTTGTGCAACCCACTAACTTGTAAGGACATCTATTTCTGAGTAATATAGTGGCTTGATTAGTTTGGCTGTTGTCATTATGTGTTTATTTGGAAGAACAAAATTTTGTATGTGAGTTTTATTCTGAAGTATTGGTGCCAGAATAAATACGTTTTAGTATCGTAAACAAGGAATAAAGGTTTTATTAACATATTTAACCTTTTGAGTGGAACAGGAATCGAACCCAAGATGCATTTTCAAATACCTTATATATAATGCATTTTCAATTACTTACTCCCAAGTCTACAAAGCAATAATTCGTCCGGAGATTTGCGATATCATAAAAATATTTAATTTATAGATTTCAAAAACAAAAAACTTTTGTATAGTAAAGTTTTATTGATAAAATAATGCCAAATATATATCCCATTTGGCTAGTTTTCAATTATTTGTAAATAACGAGGTTGCGTACATTGTTCCGTTAAGCCTCTGGGACGCAGGGTCAGACTCGTTATTATTTCTTGTTAACCCCTTTTTACTGTTACAGCGTTGAAAATTATATGAATTTAGGGACTCGGTTTAGTTATAGTTTTAATTATTTCGTTACTTTTTATTACGTACGAGATTTTTTATGCATATTAGATTTTTTTTTATTGATATTTTTTTTAATAGTTTTTCGGTTTTAAGACCTATTTATTATACGAAGTACAGTGAATGTGAATAAGCTAAAGATTAGTTGAAAAATAATTACAATAGTGTAAGAATTCACGTGATAAAATAAATAAAAAAAAAGCAGATTGTTGAGGATAGGGCTTGCTGGTAAATGAAACTTGTGAATTAAATGAATGAAGCATTTACTTTGCCCCTTTTACAATATAGTTATATTAAATAAATTGTACACGCGTCAGTCGCTCGCGCTTGTTTCTCCAGAAGTGTGTGTAGGGGGCGCGCGGGTCGCTGACGGGCCTGGCTTGACACCGTGTGAGAGGTGCGGGTTAGGTTCCGACTTGTTTGTATTAACACAGATAACCCACGTGGTGTAAAACGGTTACTTTTGCTTATCCTACTACCTATAGATATACTATCATACTAATATTATAAATGCGAAAGCTTGTATGGATGTATGTTTGTAACCTTTTCACATATAAACCACTAAATAGATTTTAATGAATCTCCACAACAATGTAGTTCATCAGAACAACACATAGGCCATAATTTATAAAGATATTGTATGATTTATCAAAAATATTATGAATAATACGACGAAATCGCGGGTATCAGCTAGTTTATATAAGTATTTATAATAAGTAGTCGGGTTATAGTCGGCAGTAGGTACTGATAAAAATAATACAGTGGAAATGAGAAGAAAAATGTAACAAAATCAGTATTTTCAGGACACGCCAGCTCCTCCCGACGTTTTCCTTCCTTCACCGGCTCAGCTTGTGATAAATGTGCACATAAATCATAGAACTCATTGGTGGCCACGGGATTTAGCCGGGGAATAACCAAGTAACTAGGTTTCGGTAATTTTTTTGACCATTTCTAGATGAATTCTGCAACGCTAAATAAAAATCAGCCAAATTTTTGATCGGATCGAGAAAAACAATTTTTTTTTCGGCGTATAATTAAAAATACTATGTGAAATTCAATAAAAAAAACGTACCTACTTACTTATATTTTTTATATTTTTGTATTGGAATTATAAAAAAAATTAAAGAATAAATAAATAAGTAAATAAATATTCAGGGACACATCACACTTAAGACCCAAACTAAGCCAACCTTGTACTATCGGAAGTAGATTGCTGGTAAAATACTTATATATATACATTTTTTTGCATGGAATACATAGTAACACAAAAAAAATATTCATGTTCATCACACAAACATTGGCTCTAAGTGAGAATCGAACCCACGACCCACAGCATGGAAGGCAGAGCTACTACCAACTGAGCTGTGACGCCTGTATATTTATTTTGCTTCGTAAAATAACAGATCAAATACAATGGTGATAAACAGGTTTGAAGGGTGTAATAAATATAATACGCCAGTGGCTCTACCATGAGTTGTCACAGTAAAATTGCCTGACTTTACTACAGTAGTTACGTCAATATTAGTATGACGAATTTTAGTACCCAACTATCCGCTAGAGGCGCTGTACAAATCTTCATACATTTTTTTAACTACAGACGCTAGCGAGTGTAGTAAATATAGTATAGTAAAAACTCATGGTAGAGCTACAGTTTATTCTGAGTAGGCACAACAAGATTTATTCCCTCGTAAAACAATCTAAAGAGCTCATTTTGTATTGTTTTTGGTATAAAGAGAACACAAGATTTACTATGAGTAGATTCACTTCTGTTATTGCGTGTACCTACAGTTTAAAAGTATTAAACAATATTAAAAAGAGTTTTTATTCATGAACATAAAAAAAAACAAAACTACTTAATTGGAAGATATTTTTTGTCAAAAATGATAAAATTGAATATTGGTTGTATTTTACAAAATAAATATATTAAAATAAGTAGATGTTCCATCAGTAATCTATTTCTCATAGTTCAAGCTTTGTTTAATTTGGTGTAAGATAACGTTAAGTGATAAGTCTATGAATAACTATTTATATCAATAAATATTTCACAAACTTTTTTAAACATGAAAAGCCAGAAAATAAATTGATATACATATGAAATTCCCAACAAAATTGGCATAGCAAGTCCCACCGAGAACAAGTGAACAAGCAAAGTATGCGTTATAACTTCCATTACAAAAACACAACGATGAGGAAAACAAAATGAGCTGCCCACAGTAAATAAATGCATGTAGAATCGAAACTTACCATTTTAACTGCTGTCAGATATCTGTCATATCTAAAATAAATAAATTAATATTCACGGGCATACCCACATCGCGCTCTAGGCCCATAATTTGCATAGCTTGTACCTACTATGGGAACTTTGCTCGCGGTGTGAATCGAACCCACGACCCACAGCATATAAGGTAGAGCTACTACTACCTCCACCTTTCATGTGGTAGGTTGTGGGTTCGATGCCCACAGAGAACAAACATTAGTGTAATGAATATTCTTGTTCTGTGTCTGAGTGATAAAGTATCAGCAATCTAGTTTTTATTTAATAATTAAATAAATAATGCTGGACAATCAGTATTTGCAGATCGTACAAACATTTATTGCAAGGCGGGATCGAACCCGCAACCTCCGCGTCGCAGGCGGACCTTCGCCCGCTGCGCCACATCGTCGTTATACAATACAAGCTTTGCTTAGTTCGGGACTTGAGCGTGATGTGTGAAATGTCCATAACTATTTATTTATTTATAATTGTCAATTGAATTATTTAGAGTCGCTGTCGGAGTTTCACATCTATTGGTTTCAATTGTGTTCTGCCTACGTTGCGGGTTGGTATCACACTTGGAACCAGGCCAACAGGATCACAGATATGAAAAGGAAATGTGGACAAAAGAGATTTTGCAGGGCTGTTCCTGCATTTCTAGTGTATGTTGATTTATTGTTTGTTTTAAAAACACTGGCTTACATGTTTTATTAGGTTTTATGTAGTTTTTTGTGATGTTCGTCAGAACACCGTACCTAATTCTTCTTTCAAGCTGGATACTGTGTTTCTATTGGCATATGTCTGGTCTCGGGATGAGTTATGATAGTTATGGTTTCGATTCTGGGTTCAGTTCCTGAGCTTGATTCGCAAATTTATATATATGTATCTATATATTTTTATTAACCTATACTCTCCCACTGCTGGGCAAAGGTCTCCCCACTACTCTGCAAGTATCCGGTCAGTAAATTTGTATATACATACCTACAAATGTTTTGTTTGTTCATTATTAAGGTACTTGTTTGCATTGTACCGACGTAAATAAAAATGTTATTTTAGTGCCTGTGGTGATAAAATAAAGCAATATAAAAATGTTTAAAACATTTATTTCTGCCACATTGTTCACTAATACACTTTACTGCAAGTAAAGCAGTAGATAAATTATAAAATACATTAAACATTCAACTAAAAATACTCCATAAATTATTAAAACATTTTACATTTGGGTATTAAAACTGCTATCGACATCGATGACGACAACGATATTTTTATTCGAAGACGTGATGTCGTATCGTATCGTGTGCATACGCTCATTAGTTACAATACAAAACTAGATAGATTTACAACACACGACATTATATACTTTGATTTTTTAAGCCGCCTTTGTTATGCAAAATATTAATGATACAAAAGATGATACTTATGGAACTTTTTTTTATATTCGATTGTTGGCCGATGCTAGAAATTATCTGAATTAGTTACACCCTTTGTAGCAAAAAGCTTCGATATAAATGCAATAAAAATATAAATAAAGTAAATAGCTTTAAATATCTAAACTTTTTAATAAAAGGCGGCTTTTTTTTAGTACCCATAAAATAATTAGTTAAAAGATTTGGTCTGAAAAGAGCAGAAATAGAGCTTTTACAAAAGTTACATTAAATCTATATTTTTACAAATCTGATAATTCTTATTACATTAAATGCATCTTACTCTTAATTACAAGAAATTGAGACGCTTAAGGCACAGCAAAATTACATCTAACTATAATTTACATTTAACGTAGACACTCTTGGTAACTTTTACTCAGATTAATATCCGCAAACTGTGATATGTACAAAAATATTTATTTATTCTCTTCACTATCTATCACTTATAATCTAATTCAAAACAACAAATGGATGTATAAATTTTTTTAAAACTAAATGCAGAATTGTGATTTAATTGAAAATATGTATTCGTTATTAATAAATTAACACTTTATCCATAAAACACACCAGTGCATCGGTAAGACCGAAACCATACCACAAAAATCGTTGTAACCCATTCGAGTAATATTAGCACTATTTCACCATACAGTGTCAATAATCGGTTCCACTTCTAGAACCGATACTCCTCACATCAGGCTCTCGTGTTGTCCCTTCTTTGTTTTTCCAGCTGTTTTCTATGACTGTGGCGTTTTCTTGCTATCAACGCTACAAGAACTACCACAACTGTCAAAGCCACTGCTATGCCTATCCACCAGTAGGTGTTATAAGATGCTTCTTTGGGATTTATATTTTCTTTCTGGTCTTCGGCTGCGACTGGATTTTTTATCTCCAGTACTCCTACAGTTGATGTTTCTGTGCTATGTTTCGAGTTTGTTTCATCACCTACATCTATTTCATTCTCCATTATATTTTCATGAGTTTCGACAACTGGTATTTTCTTTTCTTCGTTGGCAATTTCTTGTGTTGGGATCTCATTCTCTTCAGGGATAGGATCAGGTATGACTGGTTCGACGTAATCGTCTGATTCTTCTTTGTCTGCGGAAGGTTCTAGTTGGTTGTCTAGATATTCGTCTAGTAGCCTGTAGTAATCGGTGAGGCCTGTGTATTCGAGGCCGTTTTCTCGTTTGGCGAGTAGATCACTGACCATTTCTAGCCAATATGATCCGTAGCCCTGCATCATTGTGTCCCTATAATAAAACAAAGTTTAAATACTTTGAAAAAGTTAATTTTTAATGTCTATAGACGAATGTTTATGTTTTTTTACTTACACTAAGCGTCCATTGTTTTCCGCGACGTGTTTTATCAGATCCGATTCATCAGACTCAAGTTCCTCCGCAAATGATTGATAGATTTGGTATTTTAGAATCAGTCCCAAGAATTTTCTGTAACAAATATACAAAATACATTGTATTCCAAAATAACTTTTATGGTAAAGATGCTAAATAGTAAAACGTTGCTTACCCAATATAAGGTTTGTTGAAAACCATGTAGGGATCACCCAAGAAGTCGACATCAGAATTTTCAATACTAGAAAAGTTTTTCCGGAACTCAGTCCAACTGCTGCGTATTTGTGCGTATGGAATCTTTCCCATCAGAACTTGTAACCTCCATTCATCAGCCGCTAGATAGTAATTCAACCTGAAACCATAAAAAAGTGTTATTAATTGGCTAATGCAATCTGATGTGCCTTGAATAGTTCTTTCTAAAAACAAACTTATTATGATGACTTATAAATATATTAATGTTATACGGTCAGCTTTTCGACGAGTTCAGTGTTTTACGACTGGCTTTATCCAAGATCGCCCAGATCAAAGTTTTTCTCTCTCAGACAGAAAACAGACAGATAAAACACGAATAAACCTTTTAGTGCTTGCTGAACAGCCTGAACATCCTCTATTCTCGAACATTCCAAAACTATTCCGATTTTGTCGACCATTATGCTCATTGCTATGCCATTGCAATGAAAAAACTTCTAGAGTCCGACTCGTAAATCCGTGCCAATAAAGTGAACTGTAATTCACGGTCTCCCGACAAATTTGAACTACTTTTTAATAGTTTGAAAGCTGTTTTATGTCAAGTAGATAACTTACTTCGGTAAATCTCTCAAGGCGATGATCAGTTGAAGCACTAGTCGATGGGAGTTGGGGTTGTAGTTGAATATTTCTAAGGGGAATAACCCAGCGCGGTTCAATGCATGTGGGTTTAGGGACAGCAGAGATATGAATCCAGGTATGGCTTCGTAGATAGCTGAAAAATATATAATAGTGCATTTTTTCATTAGTACTAATCAATCACATCAAGTCGAAGCTGAAGATATTTTGGAAAAGAGAGTTGTTACATGTAATACTAGTTCGAATGGACTTTGGTAACATACTAGATATAAAAGAAACATGTATAAAATCCTATATACACAAGAAACGTGTATAAAACACAAGCAATTTAAATAAGGTAATCTCTGCAAGATATCAGTCACAATTTCCTCTGTTATAAACTCTGGTGCAATTTGAGAAGGAAATTACATCTCACCTGAGTACCGAGGCGCATCCCTGAGAACGTAAGTGTTGTTGCTATGTAAATTGATGGTCTCCTTATACTTAATCTTCATAATAGCTTCGTGAGCTTCTACGTAGTTTGCTATACTAACATCTTTGCATGTTACAGCCTTTAATTTATTAGGTTTACACCAATTTATTAGGATGGTGGGACATGTGCTGTTGAATATTGAGCCGGACCAGAAGTCTGGGTCGATTTCACCGAAATTGAGGGATTTTAGAAGTTTTTCTGCTTCTTTGAAGACTTTTTGGCCGCCCATGTCCTATAATTTTAAACGTTAAATAGAGAATAAAAATCGAGAATACGTTTTATTTTATAATTTTTCAATTAAAAAATTTACCTACTTTTAAGTTAGAGAAAGTGCAGAATAGTATATATAAGTAATAATATAAGTTTATTCATTAACTTTAAAATTTTCAGTTTATAAGTAGGTACTTATTACAAATTTTGGTTTTAACAATGAGTGCGACAATAGCACGGTCAAGTTTGTAATTAGTAAAATTTACCTTTAACTGAAGATTAGCTAGAACTTTTTGGTAAATTCCCGCATGTTTTGGCAGTAAACTCTCTATTAAATTCGACCAATCATCACCAACTAGAGAACCTGCAACAAAAAAGTTATGTGCGAGCTGAACATAAGTATTTTTTTTTTTACATCACTGTCTTACAAAATATTATTTCTGTGTATTACAGAGCAAACAAAACTCATTCTGTTTAACTTATAAAAAGTTAGCGCAGACTTGATTGCCATACGTAATGATGACATAAAGTCAGCGCTAACTTTTTATAAGATAGGGGGATTATCATTATTCTCCTGCCCTTATCGCACGCTAGATGATTTCATCTTCCACTCATTCTTATCACACTTAACAGAGATCTTTTACAATTGCTAAGTAGAAAGAAATCTTAGATATCATCACGAAATACAAAGATGGATGGCATCTGTGTAGAATGAAGATTAACTGCATGTGTTGCAAATGTTAATTTAGTTAGTTGTTTTGCATATACTCGAACTTTGGAAGGCAAATTGCCAGACACCAAGCATCTTCTAGCTAAGCAAATGTATCTTGAGAACATATTAAAGCTATATAGTAAAGCTAGATACAAACGAAAAGAGCGTTGACATTATGCCACCATTACGTATGGTAATCAAGACATCAAGTCTGCGCTAACTGTTTTATAAGATAGAATTTTAGTTTTCTTTATAAACGGGATATTTACCATGATTTGTGAGTTTGATTATTACCCGATATTTCAGTTGCATGCATCCCGTTTATAAAAAAAACTATGTTCAAAACCGTGATAGTTTCAAATACTAGATATAGAAATAAAGTTTTTTTTCTATAGTACCTTTAGTTTTATTTAATATTTTAAAGCTACTGGTGCTATTGATTTTTCTCTTAATGTAAATCTGAACTAGATTCAAATCTAGGACTAAGTTTTGAAGCAGTTGTGCAGATATTGATTTTTCTATCTTTTAGATACGTTTATAATTGTTTTTAAATAAAAAAAAACTATCTAGATAAAGCATAAATCATATATAATAATACTGGCATAGTTTGCGGAGTAAATTATTATTTTAAACAAAAAGTCTTGCAATTGTACCTGTGCAATACAAAGCCCAAGGCAAAATCGAGTAAAATAAAGCTTTTTTTGTGAGTAAGAATGAAGCGTTATTATTTTTTTCTTCTGTAGTATTGAATAATTTATTATCCACTAGCTGATACGTGCCCACTTCGTTGGGAATAATTTTTATTAAATGTAAAAGTGTATAATATATGCCGTCGTTGACTTTTTGTAGGCATTACCAAGCTCTAGAACACAAAACTATATCTTTCATAGGCAGCGTTCGTAAGAAACGCTTTCATTCGACCGTTTTTTCTCCGATTCACTTTGCAAAACGGACTATGTACCACGTAAAAGCCTTTTTATTTTTTGGTTTTTTATATAACCTATAGATGACACTCGGCAATAATGTTACTTTCTATTAGTGAAATAATTTTTAAAATCGGTTCAGTAGATCCCAAGATTACCACTTAGGTACAATTTAACAAATACACAAACTTTACCTCTTTATAATATTAGTAGATATAAGTAGATTAAGTTTAAATATATTTTTTATAAAATATTATTCAAAACAAACTATCTAAGTATATTATGTTTTTGTATGAGACTATGAGCGCCCCCTTGATTATTTAACATTTTGTTTTTATATATTTATTCGACATTAAAGCGGTAATCGGGTACGCAACCCTAAATAACTTATCAATATAACTCAATTTAACGAAACTATTGCTAAATACCGACCGACTTATAACACATTGCCAAAACGCAACGATAGCGCGATCTAGGTTTAGTGCCATCTAGTGGTAAACACAACAAATTTCAAACTTTACTCGATTTGAGTATTCACGTGCGACGGCGCGATGGCTTATTTCATGTATAAGTTTGGTGTTTCTACACCGATTTCTATGATTCTTTTATTATTGAATAGGTAATCATGTTAACTTTTTTAAATTAGGGGTGAGTGGGAGTATTAAAAACGTATTTACTCTTAGTAAACAAATATAATCAGAATGATCCGAACTGCTAAGCTATCAGAAGTTACACTTGTTATTGTGAGTCAACCATAAAAGATAGACATTTGCTGTAGCGAGATATTTTTTAGACAATTTTATGTAGAATATTTTCGTCATACATGATTTCTATGTAACTTTAACCATTAAGGCTGCACACGCGACGGAAAAAATGGAGTAACTTCTCCCGTTTTCCCCAACATTTTCCTTCACTACTCTGCTCCTATTGATCGTAGCGTGATGAAAAGTATCCTATAACCTGCCCAGGAGTATAAAGAATAATTGTACCAAGTTTCGTTAAAATCCGTCGAGTAGTTTTTGTTTCTATAAGGAACATACAGACAGACAGACAGACAGACAGACAGACAGACAGACAAAAATTTTACTGATTGCATTTTTGGCATCAGTATCGATTACTAATCACCCCCTGATAGTTTTTTTTTAAATATATTTCATGTACAGAATTGACCTCTCTACAGATTTATTATAAGCAACCCTAAATAACTTATCAATATAACTCAATTTAACGAAACTATTGCTAAATACCGACCGACTTATAACACATTGCCAAAACGCAACGATAGCGCGATCTAGGTTTAGTGCCATCTAGTGGTAAACACAACAAATTTCAAACTTTACTCGATTTGAGTATTCACGTGCGACGGCGCGATGGCTTATTTCATGTATAAGTTTGGTGTTTCTACACCGATTTCTATGATTCTTTTATTATTGAATAGGTAATCATGTTAACTTTTTTAAATTAGGGGTGAGTGGGAGTATTAAAAACGTATTTACTCTTAGTAAACAAATATAATCAGAATGATCCGAACTGCTAAGCTATCAGAAGTTACACTTGTTATTGTGAGTCAACCATAAAAGATAGACATTTGCTGTAGCGAGATATTTTTTAGACAATTTTATGTAGAATATTTTCGTCATACATGATTTCTATGTAACTTTAACCATTAAGGCTGCACACGCGACGGAAAAAATGGAGTAACTTCTCCCGTTTTCCCCAACATTTTCCTTCACTACTCTGCTCCTATTGATCGTAGCGTGATGAAAAGTATCCTATAACCTGCTTTCAAGTTTCGTTAAAATCCGTCGAGTAGTTTTTGTTTCTATAAGGAACATACAGACAGACAGACAGACAGACAGACAGACAGACAGACAGACAGACAGACAGACAGACAGACAGACAAAAATTTTACTGATTGCATTTTTGGCATCAGTATCGGTTACTAATCACCCCCTGATAGTTTTTTTTTAAATATATTTCATGTACAGAATTGACCTCTCTACAGATTTATTATAAGTATAGATTATTGAAAATGCTGAACCGTTTACTTAAAATATATTTTCATGAAAACAAACAATGTAAAAACATACAGGGTGTATATTATCTCAATATGCGAAAACGTATAACTGGTCAGCAGATATAATTTTAGTTTGATATAGTTTATAAGACTGTTTGTTTTCCTGTGGAAAAAAAAATGATTTTTTCTATGTAATTTATGAAAATTAAGTTATCACTTATTTTTGTGAAACGAATTATAGTTGTGAAAATTTCAGGGGTTTAAAGTATCTATATATAGATAATTAAAAATTAAAAATTATATATTAAAAATATTATTTATTAAAACTTCTTTCATATATGAATTTGGTTTTATATCAGAAGTTTTCACCTCACAAAATAATGCAAAAGTTCGACAGTTTTCTAGCTTCTAAAAATAGGTAAAGTAATAACTAGCTAGTCAGTAACTATCAAACCAAAAAGTTAAGGTACTAACTAATTGTTTAAAAGTTTTATCTAATCCCAACTTGAACAAAGCCGCGAGGGACACTGTTAATGCTGAGTACAGACAAACGAATCCAAAAATTGATGTATTAAATAGAAATATATAAAACTCTTTATTGGACCATCACACAAATAAATTTGAGAAAACATAAACAATGATTAACACTACGGACTGCCTTATTGCAGAAAGCGATCTCTTGCAGGCAACTGAAAATTCTCTTCTACATCAAAATTGTATTCTGATTTGGAGTAAGTATACTAAATGAATGAAACAGACAGATAAAAACATCTTGAAGAGTAATTAACGCAAAATTAGTAAGCAGATGAGAAGCTTTTTTTTAACTCTGCATAGATGTCAATGTTATTTTGGTAAAATAAGGAAAATAAAAATCTTACAAAAAAAACGGCTATGTATATCACACCTGATTCTTATAAGTATTTTTCAATAAAATGTTTAGATTTTTGATTAAAAAGTAACATATTGACATCGATTAACATTCAAGTATAGTAGCATCAAGTTTACCAACTATGCGTAGCAAAAAAGAAGGGTTATTAGTTAGTCTGTTCTAGCTTAAGAGAAGTAATTGTCGAGTGCATTAACTGCTAAAGTTGGAACGTCGTTCGTTTTTACAACTTTGTTGTGTAGAGTTTGATTAAGTTCGTTAAGAATAACGTGTCTCTTGCGTCTGGGGAAGAAATAGGAGGAAATATCCTCATTTCTGCAAAAGTAGGTACTTTTGTATGTGAATGAAGTAGATGAAGCGAAGTAGCGCAGTGGGAATTAAATCTCATAAATAGCATATGTATGCAAGACTGTGCTGTCTAATTAATTCAAAAATAAAGTAATACTACTCAACAGCAAAATTAAACTCATTTAAATTTTAGCAAAATTAACTCAGCTTCGTTTTTGTTTACACCAGATTTTAGATCAAAATATAATTTTCTGAGCTTCGGTTTTAGTTTTGTACACCAGATTTTAAATCAAAATATATAAAGTTTTAAGGAATATTTTATTTTCAGGTTCCAGGTTTTCAGGCTAATGTGAATTATTGATGGGCACTAATAGATGATATTTTTAGATTTAGATAGTCAGCGCGACTTATATATAGCTTTTATTCCCAAAAGTAAAATCTATCTACTATGCGCAGAATCTAATGGCTCACGTATAATCAGAGAGATACCGCATAGCATTTCTCATATATTTACTTTATTTCAGTACTTTTATTCTATTTTAGGAGTATTTCAAAGAATATTTTCACAACGGTCATAAAAACTAACAAATACTGACTGTGTTATAACTCTTACGATGACAGGCTGTGGCCTCATTCCCCTGCCCTTATCCCAGGTAAAGTGGGGTAGGGCCGACCCCCTATTTTCTCTTTCTCCACTCACTTCTATCATTCGTCAGTTCTGAATCTACACCTCTCACATTCATATCCTCTTTTACACAATCCAACCATTTCTTTGTCGGTCTTCCTCTACTTGCACGCCCAGCCACACTCATATTTATAACTTTCTTCGTAATATGATTTTCATCCCTCCTCATAACATATAACTTCTTTTCTACATAGGTAGGTATTGTTTTGATTATGTAATTTCTTTTGTATCTAGGCACTTGTAGTATGATGTATAATATATTTTTTTTTTCATAATAATCATGGGCCAAAAAAAATCTTTAAAAAAATACTTACGTAAGAGTTGAACCGGCAGAGGTTTTCCTACAGAATCAGACCCGCTCAGTCTTAAAGAGACGTATTTCTGTAGTTTCTGGTACAGAGGCTTCACACTGTTCCATATCTCCCTGGCCTTAAGGATCCCACCTTCGTACTCCACCAGGCCGTCCCAATAGTCTTCCACGTTGTTGTAATCTGAAAAAGTAATATAATTGTAGTTTTATATTAAAACGCAGTTTTATATTAAAGCACTAGAGAGCTAGATAATATTATACACTTTTTCCAGAATGTGTGATGGTATAGGCAGACGGCTGTTCATAGTAAAACGACAAATCCTTATAACAACTGTTTACTTCACTAAGCACACCTTCTATCTCTCACTTTGCATCCATCACTATAAAATAAGTCTCATATCCCTCTAATTACATCAGCTAGAACCGGCCTGGAAACCGGATGATTGAATTAGAAAATCATACACTGGTAATGACAGTAAATAATAAATAGTTATAACAGCGTCAGGTGACGCTGCAATATTCGGTAGTTGGATAGGCGTTGACACGCAGTGTGTTCAGGTTAATTTAAATGTCACGTATGCTCTTGATTACCCACCCTCTCGAGGTACTTCAAAACACGGAAACTCATAATGACCGTAGATGCACATAATGATATTGCTTGATACCTACGCAATCGCTCAGATGAAAATGCCACTAAGCGGTTCAGTACTTTGCAGGGCTCGGAAACGAGAATTTTAATATCACTTTATGTGGAAAATGTTATTGCAATAAGGAGAAACAATATTTTTCATCATTATTCAGGAGTCATAAAAATGGCGGTTACCTCTTCCGAGGCGAACTGAGAAGTGATAAAAGGGAAGCTAATACAAATTTTCAGCCGTTATCATTTTAATTCACATTTTTGAGTAAGAATCCCATAGGGTCCTGTGGGTTCGACTTCCATCGAGGATATGAACATAACAATAATGTTTGTTTTATGAATGTACAAACAAATTGTAATACTAGCTCACCGACAACAGCATTTGTGTGATATCAAACATAAATGTTTGTTCTATGAATGTATTAACATAAAAAACAATTATATAGGTATAATATAGTTCTTATAATATAAGCTTTGTTAAGCTTACAACTAAGTGTTTAATATTTATAAAAAAAAAATTAATGAAGACGTAAAACGTTGAACCAAGAAAAACTTTATTAATAGCTAACTAGATAATTGTTTAGTGCAATATATATAATATAACTTATGAACTATTAAATTGACTCTAAAGACCGGAAGTCTTCACTATAATAAAACTTTAGCACGTTGTTAACAAAGCTTATCTATCGGAAGAGAATTTGCTCTCACTCAATCTACATTTATAGGGTAATTCTATTTTGTTAGTAATTATGAAGCTAAAATACTAACCATTTTAAAAATGAACGCGCGTTCGGCTCCTTAATGCTTTAGTTAACTAACTGATTTTTACTTTTAGTTTTTGGATAAAACTGAGATTAGTTTTTACATAAAAAAAATTTTAATAGCCGGGTCTGAGACTGCTAAAGATATATCGTGAAACATGTCATGCTCTCTACTACCTATATGAAAACAATAACTTAGTTATTATAAATATTTTAAAATTTTCGGAAAACATGATTAAAAAAAATACCCCTGTATTATTGCTATTAAGGATCAATAGTTGCTAAGAACAAGTCGGTATAAATAGTATATTAGACAAGAAACATATACATATTACTGAAAAATACCATCCATCTCATGATGTGATCCATATAAATAAGCACCCTGTATAAACAATTTAAACAAAGTCGAGGAAATCTTGCGTTATAATGTACTTACAAAAATATCGTTAAAAATGCATTAAAGCCGTTTCAGAATGTTTCTTAACCATCTTTGTTTTACGAGATGATTGCAAGCTGCCGCGTAGAATTAATGTTTAATTACATTTTATATTCAACGTCTACTGTTTTACGCTACATTCCTTTTAAATTAAATACCTATTTGAAAACTTTCAATTTCTTGAGTAATATTAAATGTACTCGTATTTTCCTTATTGTGAACGTATTTTAACAACCAATATATTTGCAAAAGTTGATTGAATTTTTTAATTGGAAAGGCAAATAGTATTAGTCTAGATTATAGCTATAGGCTGTTTTCATACTGTAATCTACACAACACCCTATCTACCCACAGTATAGGAACTAATCCCATACATTAACAGCCGGTTTCTGGAAACCCAAAACACGATTGATCTGAGTTTGACACATAGTAATTATTTGATTTTTTCGTTGATCATCGTTCGAGAAACCGGCCGTAAGTGCAACACTCAGTAACAACACCTACTTTGTTCAAGCCATTGAGAATGGACTAGATAGTCCATTCTACCTACATTATACCTAGATAGGTAAGATGTAAATATGGGCGTTGTGTGAGAGACAAAACAATCGTGCTGCCAGTAGTTGTCCATTTCTACATAGACTTCATTACAGATGTACAGAAAAGAGACTGTAGCGCTATCTATCTCGCTACATGATGAACTACATCGTAGTCTACGCAACAGACCAACAGATGGCAGAGACAAATTCTAGATCGCGCAAACGAAGTTATCACGGACATAAGAAATAGAACCGATTACTATCCTCGACGGACCCCGAGCCAAAGGTCGCTCCAAAGGAGATACCACACCTATCTCCTCAAGACAGTAATTGGTCAGACGTCAATTCCGTTAGACCAATACTCATTTAATTCTCAAAATGGTTAAAATATTTAAAACTATAAGCAATTTACGTAATTTTTTTTATTAACTGCATGCTAATTATCATCTAACTAATTACCTTTACAGCTACAATTTACATACAAACTTAAATTGTTCGAGTTAAGTGTTTTGGAACTAGAAAACTTACTATTCTGTTTCGTGGCATTCCTGAGAAGAGGTAGGATGTGCTCTAAGTAGTCTTCAAGGTCTGGAAGATTCTTCTCCCAAGAGGACTTCATGCGACGCTGGGTTTCCACATCTTGATGCCTTGCCATGTTGTAGTATAACTCTGGTAGTACAAAGATTTGTATTATTAGGTACGTATATTATACAAAGAAATTAATGGAAGTATAATTTAGTCTATTTGAAGTTGCGTAGATTTTTTTTCCGTGTTTAGTTAAATTATTACAATATTTAATTTAATAATTTCTTTGCAGTTTTTCTCAAACATTAAACGCCTATAACCATTTTTGTAATTGAAATATATTATTCACGATCTAAGCGAATAAGGCCCCGTAATTTAAACTTTTGAATGTAAAAAGCTGACGCAAAAAGCAAGTTATCTCGCAAACGATTAGATACATTTGTGTAAGCATTAAGGAAATAAAATTATATTTACAGAGTTTCAAAAGGCATTCAAAACATTATGCAAAATGCAAATAAGGCAGTAGGTTCACGCATTTTGAACATAATAAATTCAGTACTGTGAAAACATTTTCATAAACCTTTACTCGGGGCCGAAAGTTTTAAAGAGTTACTCGATTCCGGATCTACTTTTTGTGTAGAAACGGTGTTTTTTCTCAAAAATACAAATTGCCTTGACGGGAGATGAAAAATTGACTTTTCTCAAGAAGAGTTATTAAAAGTTTTTTTCCCACTTTATGAAATTCGTAATAAGTTTGAAATTATATTAAGACCAGTGGTCTCGATTAGGCTTTGTCTTATATTTCTGACTTTTATTCTGTTTTTTTAACTTCCTTAACCCTATTGTAATAAGTGTCACTCTTGTAAAGCTTAATGCTAAATCTTAGAAGATGATACTATCTACTATACTCTTAAGGCTAAATATAATCCACTATTTATTAAGAAAAAAAAACATTTATATATATGTATGTTTCGATGCCGATATTTAGAGTTAAGGCGAGATAACCGTCCGTCTTTGGAGAACTATTTTAGTTTTTTTTTGTAAATACTAGTTTAGTAAATTACCTTTAAGAGTACAGTTGGTTTGCGCTCCGCAATCATAGTTCGTCGCAAATCTTATTTTGTGCAGAGCTTCGTCTCCGAATGTCACTAACTGAAACAAATTTATATACTTTTAATTGTCCTGCCAGGCCGTAGGTTACACTCATACTCAGTTAAATCACAAGGATCATTTAGAATCGTCTTATATAAGTGATTCTAGGTTCCAGTTCCTCGCGAAGTGCTTGTTCGTCTAGATGGCACTACTAGTGGGACCAATTAGAATAACCTGGTGTTGGAGAAAAAAATGATCCTTGTGATTCTGCTGCATATGATCTATATTTGTATCAACAATACATAAGATATTTTAACATAAATATGAAACAGTTAAGATAAAACCGCAAATTGTTGCTGAAGATTCTTTAAGAATACGCCTACTGAGAAATAAAGAGTGGAGGATTTCATCTCAACAAATCCAGCCATAAATATCCAAGATTGTTTATGCACAGAACGTTATTTTGATTCATAGTACAAATAATCACCCATTACCTACAGGAAAGCCTCATAAACCGCAAACGTATCGTTACCAATAATGCTCGCTCGAAGAATAATAAATTCATTTGGTTATTTTTATCACGATAGATAGATGAGGGTAATTGGACATAAATCCTCTACTATATTTATGAGACTCGAGTCAGACACAGTTTAGGTAGATGGCTGGTTTAGTAAATATAATTTATAACAGAGAAATAATGCTCATAGATATTGTTGTCGAATAGAATAAAACTATCTAACAAAAGAAGCGACGTAGATTTTTTTAAATTGTATTAGGTTGGTACTAACAGCACTTCATTTAACCATATTGTAGTATAACTAATAAGGAAAAAATGGTAAGCAAGTTCTGTCTTTTATTGACTGATTTGTGTCTACAGAGTATTCGTAGTAAACAAGCTGTTCTGTTCAGACTGTGCACCTGACCAGGAGTTATCCATAAAATATATTGCTCCCCTACCTGCGAAGCCTACAAGAAATATCAAATAGGTACATCAGTTATAATTCCATGATGTTGTTTTGGCTCCCATAATGCATAGTGATTTATTTTTGATTCTATGCTTGATGAAACAATAAAGTGGATGATTTTCTTTTACGACCCGGTTTAATTAAGTTTTACGATCTTCCTAGACGTTGGAAGGACAGAAAATTAATCAGTGCTAGTCTCTGTATGTTAAGTTATTTAACAAGTTGGTGCTAGTTCTAGACGGCAGTTTTACTCCTGGTTACTTTATATTCCCCACTGAGTTGGTACCGCGTTTTACAAAAGGTAACGTAGAACATTCTAGTTGTTTACGTGGTTCACTCATCTTCAAATAGATCATGCTAATATTGGAATCAAAATATAGAAACACTTTTAACGGCCGGTTTCTGTAAACCCAAAAAAAATTCATCCGAGTTTGACACATAGTAATTATTTGATTTTTTCGTTGATCATCGTTCGAGAAACCGGCCGTAAGACTTGACTTTTACTTCAAAAACGGAGATTAAGTCTAGGCTGAAGTAGCCTAGGCTAGCATGCCTAATACAGATTTTTAGCAGAATTTATAGGAAGCCTTACCCGCATCCACTGGTCAGTCTCCAACATGGTATCTCCCGGCTGCATCAGGAGTTTCACCTTCCGTCTTAGAACGTTGTCTTCAGACGAAAGTGTGTGAGCGAGCAACGCGCTCTTCACATCAGTGGTCTGCTGCCGGACGAAGAAGCCGTATGCTTTGTCTCTTTCCAGCTGGAAAAATGTAAAGAGTTAAAGCAGGTACGATATATCGACCTCGCTCCACTCATCACGCTTTAGAAATCCTCAGGTCAAAGTGGATAATATGTTTTTTCTGGTTCTTTAAGTAGCAGATCCCTCAATTGACAGTTGCTTGTGCATAATATACAACACACTTTAGAGGGCTGAACATAAATAAAGACAATCGTAAACGCAACGTACACTACGCGCTACGGCTGAAACGTTCGACAGTAAAGCAGCTTACCTCAAATTCGTCACTGTTTCGATACGTTTACGATTGTCACATTTATTCGTGCTCACCCAGTCAATTCAAAAGGAGCTTAATGCTACTCTTATTTATTATTATTTAAATTCATTAGACAAAGTGCTACCTATCAAGACGTGCAAGGGATCCACAACCATATCAGTTCTGGATCGACGACATTCAAGCCTGCATCTGATAGTTGGAGCTGTGCCAAACATACAAAGTGTTGCGGGGAATCTAGTCGGCATGCGGCATATTGCAAAGATATACTTGGATTTGGAAGTCGTAACACTGGTAGTTTCTACAACCCCAATATTGCTTTCACATTGTTAACCGAATAAGCCTGAACACTTGTAGATTTAGGGACCGGTTTTCTATCCATACCCTAAGAAATTATGTAAAATTTGTAAGAAGAATCTTGCAGCAGTTCCTTTTGCACTAACCAATAACACCCTCTCAGTCTGATTAGTCACACAAAATACATGCGGTCTTTCTATTAAAAAGTTAGCACAGACTTGATGTATTGATTACTATACGTAATGATGACATAAAGTCAACGCTAACTTTTTATACGATAGGGTTATGATCTAAACGTCACCTGATTACTCATACAGGGATCTTACCTTATACCTTCATTCAAGGCCTGCTAACCAGTGCTGCATGGCTTAACATGGCAATGACTATGTCCAGCATCAAGCTAGGTCAGGACCTGCTTGATTGCTGGTATTCACCCATATCTTCACTAATTATCTTGATATTCTTTATTTTTAAGATTTATTTTCTGTATCATAAGCTTTATGTTGTGCGTTTGACACATAAATCATTATCTAAGTACCTATCTTACCATGGTTGGTAGTCAAACTCACCTTCAAAAATAGTCCTTTGCTGTCACCAATCAGCTCGCTCCAAGCGGCACTGGACCTCTGCTCGCAATTATCCACATAGTCCAACTCAACCAGATCTATCAATGCCACCAACCATCTTCGATCATCATCGCTAGAAGAGGTCCCGCAGAGAAGAGCACAGGAGAGTAGGAACGAAATGAGAGATGACTTCATTTTGAATCTGAAACAATGAAAGAAAAGTGTCAAGTAAGCTAAGTCACCAGTAGCTCTACCATGAGTTTTTACAATCTATAATCGCTAGCGTCTGTAGTAAAAAAAATGTATGAAAATTTGTACAGCGCCTCTAGCGGATAGTTGGGTACTAAAATTCGTAATACTAATATTTACGTAACTACTGTAGTAAAGTCAGGCGATTTTACTGTGACAACTCATGGTAGAGGTACTGAATTCCGTTTGCTGTGGTTAACCCAAGAGGAGAAGGAGAAGCCTATTACAATGTATAGCGCCACTCTTGTCTACTGAGTACCTATATAACGTTATAATTGAAAGTTGTGACAATAACACGCGTTAGACTTGCTTATGTGATAACCGTGCCGCATTGAACGTTCCTTAGCAAGTTATTTTTCATAAAATTTATAGGTGACAAAACTGCTATAAAACTGAAGTGTTCAGAATAGACTTTAAACCAAACAGCTATTATTACCTTAAAACTTAAGTGCTCAAACCGCAAAGCTTATTCGGATACTCAGAAGTTATGACGTTTTGAGTGTAAAGTGTAAAATCTACATAATACACATAAACATTTTTAACGCTCAATTTGATTAAATATATAGAACATTTAAAATGTTGATATGGTACTGTAGTAGTTTTCTTCTTTATAATAAAGAAACAAGCGATTTCGAATCTACGAAGCTTCGCACAAAATTCAGATCACGGGCTCAGAGGGGTGAGGACGGATAAATGTGACAATCGTAAAGTTAACGTAACAGCGTATAACTAAGAACTAATAATAAACACCTTCTCAATCTTTCGGCATTACTGAAAACCAGCGCTGGTGTAGAGTCCAATGGTTCTACACCAGCATAAGCTGAGTAATGGCCTTTTTCAGTTATTTCTACATGTAATAATTATGTCGTTTAAGTGTACTAGCATTAAGTTTTTATAATAACTGAAATAAAGTACTTATTCTATTCTATTAATAAGAAGAAATAAGTTATTAAACTTGAACATAATATTTTCGAGGAATATTTCCTGACGACAACAGGAAAAAGTTAATCCTAATTTGGATGGAAAATTCCGATCAAAACATCGAATATCTATACAAAAGTAACTGAAGATATAAATATAACTCGAATAGTACTAATAAACCTTCCATGTTATTTTTTTTATATTCGTGTACCTACCTTTCTAAAGTCTAAAACATTGACAGTTTATACTCAGCTCAAATTATTTAATAAAATAACTCTTGGTTAGTAAATGCGGCATTTCTACACACATATCAGTCTAACTATAGTCTAACAACTAATCAAATTTGCACATCATTATCTGTTAGACAATAGTTTGAAAATGTTTGTACTATGGAAACTTAACCAACTGGGGGCCAATTCTCGCTCTTTAGAGATTAAGTCGAATTCAACATAGGTCGAAAAAAGACAACGTATGTCGCTAAATAAGCTATTGTTGTAATGTCGTTAGTAGACATATGCCGTAAAAAATCGTTTGACAAGCTCGAACAACGACATCTGTCTATTAACGACATTACAACAATAGCTTATTTAGCGACATACGTTGTCTTTTTTCGACCTATGTCGAATTCGACTTAATCTCTAAAGAGCGAGAATTGGCCCCCTAAGCTGTGACGCCTGTCAACAAAAATAAAATAATAAAATCTTAGGTTAAACAATTAATTTCTCAAAAAAAAAGCCTTTATATTCCAATTTATTCTCAACTTTCCCTATAAACAGAGTGAGACAAATAAACAAATAATAATTATGTGCATGAAGCGAAGTTTTGGGACCCACATAAAATATATACAGCGTTTTTATGAGTCCTAAGAACAATACGCTTGTCAACGCGGTTGTACCTTGCTATGTTTTGTTATGTTGTATTGTACGCATTGTACAGTTCTGATCAAAATGCTATGTGGATAATTTAATATCGATCTGCTGTTTACGTGATTGTACACATAAATAAGGTGTAGCTTTATTTACCTACAGAATCTAGTAAGATAAAAAAGTTTTATACTTACTTAATAATAGTGACTGTCGGTCGATTTTTTAGTTAAGTGCATGTTAAATTCTAAAAATGTAAATCCGTTTTTGGCTGTCTGTATTGTAAATTAGTTTATTTTTTTTTTATCTAAGAGCTGTGGATTTTGTTACACAATAAATAAATAAATAAACATTTTTTGTGTATTTTTTTGTTTATTTTATATTTTGCCTTAACCTTGTATTTTTTACTGTGTTGTCTTTTTTTTTATTTTCTGTTAAAAGTATGTTCGTGTACTTAAATGAATATTACTTTTCACACAGCGTAGTTTAGTTTTTAATGTAACTATAACACATACAAAGCAAACAAAAATGTTTTGGTGAAAAACAAACCCACGACCAATAGCATGGAAGGAGCTTATGCCATCGAGCTTTGAAAAACAAACTCACGACCAATAGCATGGAAGGAGCTTATGCCATCGAGCTTGTGACATCTGTCAAAAACAATTACTTAGAGTCCGAAGAAGCTTTATGGAGCTTTCGTATTGCCATTCAAAGATGGATTTTGTCAGCATTTTGGGAACATTTTAAAGAGTATTGAAGTATTCTATCAGCAATCTAGTATTATAATATTATGATATATAAGCTTTGTTTAGTTTGCAACTGGATTGTGATGTGTAAAATGTCTATAAATATTTAAGTAAGAAACTTTATTATTTTAAATTAATGAATTTGAACTGTAGAACATATTATTTTTCTTATAGACGCTCGTTAAGTTCGATCGAATACTATACTTAATTATAAAACATTTACTCAACTAAAAACTTAAATTAAATTTCTCGAAATTCTAAGCGTCCCAAAAATATTATCAATAACTTTTGCGATTCGATAGATTCATTAAAATATCATCACAGATATCGTAATTGATCAAGTTGCTTGAAGTCTATTGAACAAGAATCAGCCAACACTTATCAATTAGGCACTTCATAACGAGATACGAAATCGATTCTTGTGTATTTAGAACTGTGTCTTATACTTATAATTATTTTTACTGTCTGTACCTAAATATAAATTGTATTATAACTAACTAAGCAAAGCTTTTAATATTTGAAGCTATCATGGTTTTGAGCATAGTTTTTATTATAAACGGGATATTTACCTTGATTTGTATGAGCAAAGCTTGTTCTATGGTTGTCTTATGTAGGTACTTACTATTGTTTTTTCTTGTAATGTTAAAGTTATTTTTAGTAAGTATTTTTTTTATTATCTTGTTGACTGTAATGATGGACACTATGTTGGTGATCTATCTAATAAATAAAATAAATGGGAACTAGATTGCTGATAGAATACTTTTTTTTCCTCTAGCCTATATCGGCCCACTGCTGGGCAAAGGCCTCCCCCATACCATTTCAAACACGTAAAGGTCATCTCTCCTACGCTTCCTCGGCCGTCCCCGAATACTTTTTTTTGTAAATACTTACATATAATACATAGTAACAACCAGAGACAGAACTAATATGAATTTATTATTGCTTTAAACCAACTTTACCGGTTGAGCACTCGTTGTTCGGTAGCTGTTAGAATCCTCAGAAAACTATAAGTAAGTATTAAGCACCCTAGAAAATAGATAAAATTGCAACATTATAATATAGGGTCCGATGAAATCGGAATTTAACAAGAAGTTCCTTATTTCCAACACTGGGGTTGTTTCAATTACCCCAAAATGGACAGCGTCGGTCTAATGAAAAAGGCAAATTAAAGCCTTCCACAATCAAGCTATTCCTCAAAAGGGCTGTAATCAAGAAAAAAAGGTTGTATTTGAATTCATTAAACGGTTGTTAAAAAGGGGAAACATAAAAGCTTAAAATGTTTTCAATGAGAAGGCTGATACAAGGTCACGTAGACCCAGTTTTTTGTAGTGCTCTTATTAACACATTTTCCCACAACTTCATGAAAAAAAAAATATCGAATAGATCGAATATATCGAATATTCGAATTAGAATGGCAATGACCTCTTGATATTCGAACTCCATGGTCCAAGTACTTTTTTGTAATAAGTTAACTAACGAGAACTTTTATTTTAGCTATCTTTGTCATTTGAGTTTATGAAAAAGGGATGGCAACAATTTTGATGATACCAAATTAGATTGTAATTTCAAATTCTGGCATTTATCAACCTTTATTATAAATAAAAACTATTATTCAATTGTTTTAGACAGATGTTTGACAAATTTAAGGCGTCTTGAATGTCGACGGATTAAACATTAAAGAAATCCGACGTGATGTCTTGTGCACGAGAATACCACCCTTGTGCCTATTTTTTATTAAAATTTAATTTGTTTGCTGAGAACTTAAAGTAGCTTGAGATCTCCGTTGAGATATTAAAACTACATAAAGTTAGGACTGTATTTTTATGCAAAATTCGTATGATTTATGTAGACCGCGGTGCGGAGACGCTGGAATTAAATCATTTGTTTGCATTTAAGAAAGAAAAAGTAAACTTGGAAGTTTGTTCTTAGCGATAAAAAACTCAACTTCTGTGTACCGCGGATACTTTTAACAAAATAAACCAAGCGATTTGAAAATATTGTTGTGAAAAAGCAACAAAATACTTTCCTCTTGATTTTATTAAGGTGCACAGCGATTAAAACGTTATACTTACTTACATATAGTTTAAAAAAAATGTTTTTATTGTTCAGTAAAGGCTTAAAATAAAAAACCAATTGTAGGTACTTACAGATAAACCTAGAACTATTTTTATTAAATACTTAAGCCTTTATCGCCGTTTCTATCATAAGTAAATTATTCATATTTTTAACCAATTTTTTTTGTTAATCGAATCATTTTTTAATCATTAGTACGGTAAATACAATATTCAACTTTAATTCAAAGAAGTAAAAGCTATATTGTTCTAACTCCTTTGAAAAAGTTTACAACGTGAACCTCTTTTGTTCCAACCTATTCCAATCATTTGAAGTGACAGTTTCCATTGAACAACAGAGATGAGTCCCTATTGGTTGGTTTTCAGTTCATAGTTTAGATTTGAAAATCGAATTCCATTCCTGTCTTACCTACGTCTCAAGAATCAAAACTTCAAAGGTCGTCTTAGACGCTAGACTGAAGACATTTGATAAGGGAAACCCGACAGGTGGAACGAAAATATATTAAACTCGATATTTTGAAGTGAACTTGAAACCTTTTAAATATATTAACAGACTTATTGAAATCATAAGTTTTATTATAAGTAGTACTCACATCTTTAAAACCTTTTAACGTTTAGTAAAAAATAATGTAATGTTCTCGTTAAAAACCCCACATTTTAACACAAGCGCTAGTTTTCAGCTAGACTAATAATGCATTAAAAACACTGAACATTCCTAAAAGCATGATTATACAAACTCGCGTATGAATAGTCTCATGAGAAAACAGTAATATTCTACTAGTTTTCAACTAGAACGAAGTTTCGAACTCTAGTTTAGATATGGTTCTGAAAGTTTCACCTGGAAATGGGGGTGCACCACAGAGCATGCATGCAAACAAACATGTTAGGTGTGTGTGTTTTTTATCTGGCTTCTGTTCTGTTTCTTTCTGGCATTTCTGGCATTTTCTTGGCAAAAATCTGCCGTTGTATGTCAAATGCCAGGAAGAAACAAATAAATAATGCTGGATAATCCACACAACATCATCTAGCCCCAAGCTAAGCAGAGCTTGTGTTATGGGTACTAGAAGACTAACATACTTCATACAATTACATTACATAGATAGATATTTTTTATTACAAGTACATATAAAATACCCAAAACACCCGGAATAAATACTTTCAGATCGCACAAACATTTATCCCAAGGCGGGATTCGAACTCGCAACCTTCCGCTTCGCAGACCATCGCCCACCGCACCACATCGGTCGGAATCGGTAATGAAAAACAAAATGAAAGTAATTTTAATCAATGTGCCAAAGTCTTTGGGTGATGGTATAACTCGGAAAACTAAAGTTTATACGTTGCCGCACTCAACGATGCCATAATGAATTTTCTCAACTTGAAATGTGTACACGCATAATGGACCACCCTAGCGTCTAAATGCGGAAACGGGAGTCCAACACAATACACAATACAATACACCTGACCTCGGTCGCGAACTCCAGAAACTTTTATATCAATTCAACGGTAATAAAAATGAAAAATAGTGGCCACATTTGGTAGTTTGCTAAACGCGCAAACAAAAATGCACCGTAAAACACTTAAAACCGTAGTCCATAAAATACTAAAGCAGTTGGACGAGGCAACGCGTTTGAATTTTAATTCTAATGTTCCAAAGATCTTCTGACAATGTTTTTAAGCTATTGCATAGCTTCTATCGCGGGCCTTGAGCGCGGAGACCGAATCCAGAAATTCCGTAACGAAAATACCGAACGAAAATATCCTAACACTGCGCATGCGTAATCCAGCAAAAAATGCTATGCAATAGCTTTACCGCGGTAGTCCTCGAGTGCCACACGTCTTTTTTTTTTATTTCTATACTAATATTATAAAGAGGTAAAGTGTGTGAGGTTGGATATACTGAACCTTCAAAAAATCGTCAAACTAGAAAGCCACGTTATTTTATAAAATAAATAATTATGACATAGGATTTATATAACTCCGATATACGATGAACAAAGTCTACTGGGCAAAGCCAGGATGGGCCGCTACGCTAGTCGTTGATAAGGACGCCATTGAACAAAAAAACGGTAGGTATATTCCCATGTATTTTTTATGTTTTCTCCTATGTTTCATGCCAAATTATTTAGTGACATAGAACTTAGCAAATATAAAAAAGTAACTGGTTACCACATTTACTGTAGCACAGGTTTACAACCTTTAACAGGCACCAGTCTCATACAAAATAGGTACTCGCATCATAAACATAAAAGTAACAAACTATTCTTATTCTGCCATATTCTTCTCACATTTAAGTACTATAATACTGACCACTGTAAATAATGTAATACCTTCGTATGAGAAAAATAAACGTTATTATTATTATTATTTATTATTTCACCAAAACAGAATTTTCTGTCAACTTACATTATAAAAAGTTAGCGTTGACTTTATGTCATCATCCCGTATGGTAATCAATACTTGAAGTTTACGCTAACTTTTTATATAGACCGGTAGAGACTATGAAATGGTCTTTGAAACTAGACAAAACTTTGTCGGTGTATCTTGAAGTACATCTCAAGTATAGACAGGTATCTTACAATTTCTTCGAAACAGAATTTCCGCTTTAAAACTCCACCTGCGATAATAATCCGAGATCACAAAACAATTTCATTTACGTCAAGCAAATCCTTTTATAACAAAGTATGAGAGGGAAGTATGAGAGGAACCCTAATGAGTATTTTGGTTCTCACCCGTTTAAACTAAGTCCTACAAAGCTACGGTTTAGCAGACCGCGAAAAAGTAATTGGGCGGAATACGTGGTTTGAGAAGCAAGACATGAATAGGTACTGGAGATGCTGGATCATGTCTGAAAATCTTTTTCATACACCGACACGACACATAAAAAACTATCTAGCTAGCTTGGTAGGTAGAGTTCTAAAAATAATATATAAGTAATATAATAATTATAGACAGGCATCACAGCTCAGTAGTAGCTCTGACTTCCATGCTGTGGGTCGTGGGTTCGATTCCCACCCAGAGCAAATGTTTGTGTGATGAAACTATTTGTTCTGTGTCAGGGTGTGTAAAAAAAATATGTAAATATTCAGCAATCTAGTTCCCATTGTAAAACGTTGCTTATTATGGTACTAGAGTGTGATGTGTGAAATGTCCGTGAATGAATGAAAATGTATTAAAAAAAACAATCACCGTTTAAATTCATTCTCTGTTATCCCTCTGGTCATTTGCTCATCTCTGGCCATCAAGTAGATCGTTGCAATTGCGGCTTGGCCATTGTTGTGCGTTTACAGACATTATTTATATAATGTCAATTTTCAAGTTATATTTTTTTGTCATTTTGCTTGACTATGTTTTTTTAGATTAACTCATATTTAACTGGAAAAACGTCTATGCCAAGAAAACGTTCAAGTTTATTCAATTTTGAAATTTGTTCAAAAATAAGAATAATCTAGCTGGCTAGAACTCGGGTTACCTGATTCGCAGTTCGCAACTCATTAGCAGGAATGTCGGCGTTCCGATAACTCACTTCGAATTTGCTCCGGAGTTTAAAAGTTCTTTGCTCAGACACTTGTTTGAACAAAGTTTTTTACACGCTACGATATCGTTGAACATTTTCACAACAACTTACATAAAACGATTTATTCTGACGAATTTAAGAAGTCACCTTTGTAACTTCAAGATGTTAATTAATATTTAGAACAAAAAGCTAGGTCCTTGTAATTGAAAATATGAAATAAGATATTCTATAACAAAAATAATGATGTATGAACTCACAGCATACATGACAGAAGGCAAGAACTGCTCTTTGTGATTATTCAAGAGGTTTTTATACTGGTTTACGCTTTTCAATCGGTTTCGGTTGCCTGGAAGAGATCGCTTTCAGCGATAAGGCCGCCCATTGTGTAACCATTTATGTTTCTTTGTTTTGTTACCTGTAATTTTATTTTTGGTGTACCAATAAAGAGTTTTCTATTCTATTCAATTTAACTGTTAAAATGAAATTAAAAACTAAGGAATTAAATATCACTAAACAAGTCGTTTCCTAAGATACACAAAATAGCTCAAGTTAATTTATATATCAAAAGTTCAAGTTGAAAGCTCACTTCTCTACGTAAATCCATCAATCTTAACTACTGTACAGTCAGCTTGATAAAAATATCTATATTTTAAGTGTTCTGTAACCAGTAAAAGTAGGTAACCAGGATAAAAAGAGGAGAGTGAATAAGTTCGATCTAGGCAAACGCGTTAAACCGTAGGCCGCATCATCATTTAACATCAGATGTGATTGCGGCCAAGCGTTTGCCTTTATTTAATAAAAAAAAATGTCATTCGAAAAATAATTAAAAAAATAATTAAACATAATTGAATAATAAATTGAATAATAATTGAATAATTGAAAATAATTAAAAAAATAATTGAAATAATTATATGGAACACAAACATAGGTACACGAGACAAGGTAAAAACGATGACAACTGCAAAAGTTATAATCTGAGTAGCAGAGTCAAGCACTTTAGTAAACTGATGAGCCGATGACATTATGAAAGTCGACGAAAGCAAAGGAGAATGGGCATCTTGGACAAAAAGTTACCAAAGTTCAATTTTTTTGTCTTGGTAATAAATATGCTCCGTAATACTCCATAATAAATATGCGCATTCTGCTTTTGCGAACGAATTATGACAAAAAAATAAGTATATGTCCAAACTTTTCCTTTTGGGGAGTAATGACTAAAAGCAAACAAGTATTGATGATTTAATGATTGAAGTGAAGTACCTAACAGTTTAGACATTAATGAGTTTTTAGTATCCCTCAGTAATTAATTTCAACTGAAAAACTGAAGTGTTGGGTGTAAGTGAAGTTTGAGTGATTTTGTAAAATAAGACTTCGTGAGTTAAGTATTATTTCTAGCAAATAAAGAATCTGATCCAACAGTAGTAGTGACTACATACAAATTACCTTTTCTTCAAAATTCCTTTAACGGTGCTATTTTCAAAATATTTGTGAGGCGTAAATTCGAATTATATTTTTAGCAAATTAAAGATTTTATTTAATATATTTTGTCTTAAATCGAAATCCGTGCATTTCATTTAAAATCTAATCATTTGTTGTTAAGTATTTCAGTTACGTACGATGCGGTATTTGAATCATTAAACAATTTGGGAAATTTCAGGAAATTTGACGTTTCCGAGACTTCATTAGATGCACCATTCATAACTCGAATACGTGATTTCAAGAGGTAACCTCCTTCCTAAATAGATATATTTTACCGAAACATATCTACTTCTACATGCTTCTGGCTGGTGCTGATTTAGATCAGTTGAACTGAGTTGAACTATAGATATCTACTATATCTAACTATCTATAGATCGTTGGCAACGGTCTGTAGATAGCTCAACTGTTTCTTTTGTACCTATGTACATTTTGTAAATACTGTAATAGTCATAAGTTTGATTGTAAATAAATTTACCCGATTATTAGTAAATAAATTGGACTCTAATTTGAGATCAATGGATGGACGATGCATGTCCTTATTAAATGGTATAAAAAGTAAATTGAACGAAACTTCATGCAATTTCACACAACCTAATAAGATTAGGTAATCCAAAATTAACCCTAGTAATAGTAACATGTTGCCTCTCAGACCACATTTGCATGAAATAATTAAAATGCCAGTTCCAGGAGTTGTCCAGGAAACCGGTGTTACAACATTTCCGCATAGTAATTACATTATTATAACAGACAATATTATCATATTCTAAGGTATTCTAGATAATTCAGCTTTTCCTGTCCTCTGTCCATTATTGAGTATCATTTTGAGGGCTTACTGATTAAAAGAAACAAAATAAATGTAATAATCGTAAACTCATAATTTAATTTTATAAAATAACGTAGATAATAATGATAATAAAGATACGTGTCTTTGTTTCGTTCAACTACACTTGAAACCCTAAAATCCAATTCCATTGTATATATTTTATGGCAAAATAAAGCCTACATTTATAGGCGTACCTTACTAACCGTAAAATACCTAGAACCAGTTAAATCTCTTCAAAACGAGTCAAAGTTCCAGCCCTAAAAAATAGCTACATAGACTAATCCAATAGCTATTTTACTCCACATATTGCTCGTAAGTCACTTTTTGACTAAAAAGTTATATAGCGTTATGGAATGGCGATTGGCGGCCATTTTGTTTTTATAGCTGCGCCGCCATTTTATAAACTAAATTGAGCTCGATATGAAAGTCATGTTTCTTTCGACAAAACTGCGAAAGATTATTATTTCGTTCAATGCTATGCGTCAATGGTTCCATAAAAGTTGTCTGTTGTTGCTTAGGTATTCTTCTTTCGGTCGTTGCTCTTTGCTTATGGAATATTAAAACGAACCGAGATATGTTTCGAATTTAGTATCCCCGGACATTTTCCCAATTCACTGCAAACTGGTTTTCAGTGTAAAATATGTGTTATGCCGTTGCTTTTGGTCTCAATTTAGCTTATATCTGTTTTATCAGAAGTTCGTATAATAGGATTCAGACAGAGACTCTTTTTAACATGTGTATACGAACAACGTACGAACTTTGTACTCCTAGGAATTGTAAGCCAAGTTGGCATACAATTGTGATAAATGATCGAGCTATCTTAGTGTCAACTGGGACAAATCGGTGTTGTAAGTTTACGTATGTATGTTTGTTGGTGCATATTTTTTTAAAACTACTTTTGTTTAAGTTAAATAAATGTAAACTGTAGTGGTAATTAAAAAATGTTAAACTAATATAATAAGACCTTCCGTTTCTAAGACTTTCGGTTTGTAAAGTTGACCTCAGTTAAGTTTCCTTAGGATTTTTGGGAATACTGCGACATGTCGGTTTGTGTCAATTTGCTAGTCAAATAAAACCGAACATTTCGTTTCCTAACTTGGTTTATGTGTTCCAAAAGCTATTCTGTGTTCGTTCGTGCTACAGAAAATTATTGGTGTTTTAAACTTCAGTGCTAAAACTGCAAGGTATAAACAAACGAGATTTTTAGTGTTTGCTATTACCATTCGGGAACAAAGGTAGATGACATTTCAAAATATAGGTACATTAATAGTTTACCAGTAGGTTGCGAGTAAGTGATTATGATTTTACTATAAATACTTTTTTAGGACGGTTCCGTCCCGATCACAATTAAAATAATTGAATTAAAATACAAAGTAACCTTACCTAGTTACTAAAAGCTCCTTTTCAGCATAATGATCACAGAATACTCCATAGTACTTATCGATACTATAGGTAGAGATAAATCATTATATAAATCCACTGCAAGGCCTTTTCTTACCCACCACCAAATATTTTGATTGCGTTCGTACATGTTGGTGACTCAAATAAATATGTAAATCATTTCATTTCATTTATTAATTCTTGGACAATTATAAATCGTATTAGAATGTCTTATATATAATATATATATCATTAAAATTACATACAAAAATAAAAAATAAAAAAAACAGTGATAATGATTAAAAATAAAACATAATACGTTAAAACAATAGTTTCCGAGCTCATTATACTTACAAAAAAAACTCCGTCAAAATCCAAGCCGTCCTTTAAACCTAATTACTGTTAAATAAACGCGCTGCAGACACATCTCAATTTTTGGAAGTCGAAAACTAAAACTATTTCAACTATTCTCGTATTTATTTTCCTCCTGAAATGTACGGAACCTAATTGGACTTTCGCAGTGAAATCGAATCTCTTCTGGAAACTCGACTGTCCAAGCGAATTTCATAAGTAAAATATAAAAATTCACTTACGACAGCTGTTCTACAGTACTACAGAGTCATAATGCAGCAAATATTCATATTCGTATTTCACAATAACAAAAGAATATAATACCGCTGGACGAGTTTTGTGAGGCAATGTGTAAGGGATAAGGCTACGTGCACTATTCATTTGTTCCATTATTTATTAAATATAATGTCATTTTATACGAATTCACTCGTGAATTTCAGTTTGCGAATGTCATTTTCATATATTTTCATTAGTTTCCCATTTCTGAGTTGAAATAATTCAGTAGAACGCACGCAACGCAATTGTTTGGCAAATATTATTAATATCTATGTTCATAAAATATTTCCATACCTTGAAACTAGGCTAAAAATGGAAGCGTTCCGCTGGTAACATTTTTAATTTTGTTATAATATTTAATTTAGGTGTTCATCTGCTAGTTCTCGATCGTCCTAATACATCGAGATATTGCTAGAACGAGTGAGAAAATACTCACTTACCTTTACGATTCACGACCAAAAAGTTCCAGATTTCCCAACCTTTCTGTGTCCTAGTTTTTCTTAGGATAATAAATCCCAGTAGACAGTAATAAATAAGCTGGCAAGTTTTGATGATCCGTCTGGCTTTGATTTGCTGCTAAGCGGTGACCGTCATTTAATGATCTATGAACGTTTTAAATAGCGCCATCTTTTTTATATCTGAATAAACTACAGAAATATAATTCGCTTAAGTACCTACTATTAACATTTTCCATCGCAGTGTTTTAAAGGTATAAATTGGTACAATACAATGAAATGCACGTCTTTAATAGTTCAGTTACTCGATAACGAATAAATGAGACAATCGCAAATGTATCGCGACGAACAATCGATAATGTACCTATTTGAAATACACTGAGCGTCAACTCCAGCTTTACTGTCAAACATTGCAGCATCAGCGTGCAGTGTATTTTAAATACATTACGTTTACGATTGTCATATCAATTTATGATCAGAAAGGTGAGCACAAATTGTGTGACAATCGGTAACTTAACGTATTCAATACACACTGCGCGCTAACGCAGCAAAGTTTGACAGTAAAGCTGATGTTGACGCTCAATGTATCTCAAATATGTCACTGTTTCGATACGATTACGATTGTCCACATGTATTCGTGCTCATCCTAAATACGTTAAATTACGGTCACCAATTTTTAAAGCACCAAATCTTTAGTGCTTGAGTAAACATTAAAAGAAATCATCCAAGTGTATTAAGAAAAATAAACCGGCTAAATTGGAAAACTTTTTGCATTAAACCATGTTTTTATAGGTCTTGGAGCTAAATGAAACGTACTTCTCAATGCTGTGTTTATTATAGGAACTTACATCAAATATTATTTTTTTAACTCATTTGGTAGTATTACGAAAAATAAGTTAAAGTCTAACTTGAAAAACAAAACACATTATTTGTGTATAAGAATTTAGCATTGCATTCAAATTTGTTGTTCCACGAATAACATTTCTTGAAGAGTAAATAGGGCACCAACTAAGTACACATTAAAAAATGGTGGTCTTTTTTGATTGCCGAACAAGATTTATTTTCATATTAATGATTTCATATTGATATTAAAAAAACCTTGTTCTCAAAACTTTTGACGCATTGCCTACTCCTTAGATTATCTATCCTATCGATCAATTATTATAGTATTGAACTTTGCTAATATGAAAATCAGCAGTCTAGTTCCCATAGTGACAGGCGCCACAACTCAGATGGTAGTAGCTCTGCCTTCCATGCTGTGGGTCGTGGGTTCGATTCCCACCCAGAGCAAATGTTTGTGTGATAAACATAAATATTTCTTTTGGTTCTGGTGTATCAATGTATTCTATATTCTATACATGTATTTACAAAAAAAAAATGTATAAAAGTATTTTATCAGCAGTTTAGTTCCCATAGAACAAACTTCTTAGTTTGGGACTAGATTTGTTTATTTACTTACTAAAAAGATACAGGGTACCTGTTAGTGATGTAGGGTACCTGTGTGTCAGGGTGCTGTGTTAATAAAAACACAAGGCTAATTTTAGAAAACTTCGCACAGAATTTCATTATTTTCAAATAAAAGTTTTAAAAAATTCAGGTCAGGATTGGCAAGTAAATTTTACTTTGTCTTTTTAGGAGGAGCCATCTTTCTTTTCGTAATAAGAGATTTGATGGAATTGTTGATGCAAAGACGTATTCTGTGTTGAAAGTTTATTGAGCTGTAGGGCTGGAACCGAAACTTGAGATCTTTTATTTGTGTGATTTAAGAGTATAGTGATATTTATTTCAATAAAAACAAATCAGAGTATAGCTATAGATCGTTTGCAACGGTCTGTAGATATCTCAACTGTTTCTTATGCATTTTATATCTACCTATGTACATGTAATAGTCGTAAGTTTGTTTGTGAATAAATGTTGTAGCCACAGTCGAATAACTTAGATTTTATTATAATTGTATTAGTCATGTTTCAAAATATAAGCAACGATTTGATAATATTTGCTTGTTTATAAATTAATATTAAAAAGTAATACTTATAGATATTTACACTGCCTGCTAAACTAGAACTCGAAACGTCTACTTAAAATAAAATCAGCTGTATTGGTGACCCGATCAAACGGTCGATCATACCGGTCTCTGTAATAATCAGTTAGCCTAGATATTTTAAAAAAGTGTTGTTCGTCTAGATTTTTCTTTAAACTTATTTCTAAGCTCCTAAATAAGTTATTGTTTTATCCTTAGTAAGTTATTGTTTTAAAAAAATAAACTCAAGATCATTGGTGACCCAAAAAAATTTTCGGACGTTTTTCCGTACAGCCCTACGAAGCATGTTTATCCTACGGTTTACGAATCCACATTTCCGGGCAGGCATGCAGGGACTGGAAGTTATTGAGATGCCGGCATTCTTAACAACCGCGGCTGCTTCGTGAATAGAATACTGCTTTGTATTTATTTGTGTTCCGATGGATAATTAAATGGATGTGATAATTTGCAATATTAAAATGAGAGAAAGACAGTTCCGCGCGACCTTTTGGCACTGATACGCGAGGATATTTTATCATAAACCTATATCAGTCCAGTACTTGACGTAGGTCTCTCCCAAGAAGCGCCACTTAGCCCGGTCTCCAGCTCTTTTCATCCAGTGTTTGTGAAAAAATATCTTCGGAAGCGTAGTGTTCGACGCCCTCTGACAAGATTGAGCGACGATTTGCGGAGTGTAACTTTTAGTGGCTGCATTTTACATCACAATCACAATATCCTTGAAAAATTTTCAAAAAGATTTCATCCTAGCATGACGTATTCGTGATAGCTACAAATGACAAAACTGAGCATAACCAGCTTGATATGTATTCATATGAAAGTTAAGAGTTTGAGTACACAAGTTGAATGCGAAATTCCGTATAATGCTTCATGCCGTTTAGAAGTTGGACGTTTCTGTCACATATCACTAGGATTTGTCCACAGCATGAATACAAACTTTTAGGTCTTTATAGACTATCCGATAACCTACTCAACGTGTACCGACCAAAGTTTGTAGGCTACCTAATTCCTAACTATTTATTCCTAAATAAATGTTTACATTCTGAATTAACACGCCCGACCAAAAAAAATGTTACGACCAACAGATCAGTAGCAGAGTACTGGTAAACATGTTTCCAAATATTACAACTTAATCCAACTAATTAACTTAGTCCTTCAGAAAAATATACACAAAGTATCAAAGCAGTGATAACATTGCTTTGATACTTTGTGTACAGTTTATGAAACATTTTTAGAAAACATCTCAAAATAAAGCAAAATACAAAGATCCTGAAATGTTTCCACAACAGGATACAGATATCTAGTCGTTTCAATAATATCTTGTCTTAATGCTTGCCAGTTACAAGCGAATCGACCGAGTTGCATTGTATTCCATAAAGCTATTAGCACAATTGGACGATAAGTTGTCCTAACAATCGGGCCGTCTGTAGGGTTCCTCGTCCTTACAGTAGGGTTCCTCGGAATAAGTACATGAATATTGAATGTGCTCATCTGTATTTTCCTTTCATTGTTGAATTCCATCCGAAAAGCTTTGCGGAAATCATTTCTAGAGTACAAAATGAACAATGCGATGAAGTACGCATTATGTGGACAAGTTTTTATTGATTCAATTGAAATGACAATTACGGTTGAAATGGAACAAAAGTGTATTGTTGTGGTTATCTAATGATGGGTTTGGGTTAAATCTATACGCTTCAGTGTAAGAGAAATAACTGCACTGTGCATATTAGCATGGTGACTTGAGTATTACCTACATTTTGTGCTATGGTCGAAAATAGTTTAGTTTTCCTGACGTTACTTCTTTGTGCATTAAAATAAATAATCGTATGGAGAAAAAAGCTCGTTTTTTTAAACCATCCTTAATCTAATTAACTGATTTGTGAAATTGGTTGCGTCTCTTTTACACATACCACGTTTATGAATTTGCCTCTCTTTTCAACTCCTGACGTGACTTAAAAAATCTTCACTTCTATTATTTAAATACTCAGATCTATACAATTCTTAGATATACAACTACTATTTACTCTGTGGCGCGGCTTTAGACTTCATGAATCATTTATGTCGAAGGGTGTCTGCAAAGTGGGGACTCTTGTGAAACATCCAAAAGAGCGTGTGAACTACCCTCTAGGTAGCGAAATTATTCACAAGAGAGAAATTATTGTCTATTCCGTCAATTCATGTTCTAAACGTGCGTCTTTTGATTGTGTTTTATGGAACTGTCGCGGCTCTGACATTTACGTTGACGCGTAACGTCAAAATCGAATTTGAATATATTTTTGACATCTACTGTCACACTAAAATAACTAGTTGAAAAAAAAAAAACAAATGCAAACATAAATAATTATACAAAAATTTCAAAGTGGTTACTAAGATTTTATTGATTAACGAATTTTGCGTTTGTGTAGACAAAATATTGTATACTAAGAAAAGCTGTTGTAAACCGTGCTCTTCAGGGATGAAGGCGGATAAAATGTGGGGTAAAATCTCAACTCTCAATCTTACCATTTTAACAAATAAAATATTCAAATTCATTATGGCATTGTAATTCTGGGGCTTTTGTTTTCCTGTTTGCCCAATATGCCTTTTTATTGTTTACTTTTAATTGTCGTAATATTACTTGCAGGGACCTGCTTCGGGTAAACATTTGTGTTAAGAAAAATACAGAATGAGCTAATAGAATTGAAATATGTGTTAAACGTGTGTCTCTATTTTTAGGTGATGGTCTACTTTTGTAAAAACTGGAACACTTTTTTAGCAACAGTCAGTTATTTGTGTATGACAACTGTTTACAACCAAACGCCCTATTTCATTATACATTATTATAAACTTAATAAAAACCGTTAGCGTCACACAATACGGATGGAAATATTGACTCCAATCGAGCGCGGAGGCTAGAAGATACTAAGGTCGTTAAAAATAAAATGTCACTTAATAGCATTCATCCAAGGATCAATTTAGAATACACGATAGTTCGAAACGATTGATGTCGCGCTCAAAACATAATGTCACTTATTTGTATTCAGTCAAGGATCAATTTAAAACAAAAGATTGTGCGTTCAGGAAGTGATCAGTTTACAGACATCATATCGACACACAAATCTCGGAATTCCGAAGACTGAAGACACAGAATACTGACATAGTGTGTGGGTAATCAAGCGAACCAATCAAGTGGTCCGATTCTATCGCACACCAATCTGTTTCGAGTTTCAGTTCACTAAGTACAGTCAGCATCGCAAGTTAATAATTACGATGTCAAATTTTAAAATATTTGTCACTTTAAAAACAAAATGAAATAGCACGACAGGCAATTTTAATTAAACCTGTATGTATATACATACACACGGAGTCTAAACATTTGAATGTTTTTAATACATTTTATTACATATAATATCTTCGACGAGTGTTTACAAAAATAACTGAAATGTGAATACTTCACAATATTTATAACATACACATAAAACAGTTGAGCTATCCATAAACCGTTAAAATCTATAGATATCCCAACTGATCCAAATCAGTACCAATCAAAACCCCAAAGATAATAAATAGATTGAGTAACTAAACTAAGCGCTATAGATATTTCCTGATATCTGTGCTCTGATAACCACATCTGATCGAAGGGTCCTCAAGGTCCTTGAGGACCCGTCGATAAACTCTTGAAGCACATTAATGACGTGATTGAATTATACGCACCAATAGGGGTTTAAACTTCACTTGCATAGCGTGACTGACGTTATAAGAACTATATGTTATAAGAACTATAATATGTTATAAGAACTATAATATGTTATAAGAACTATAATTATGTTACAAGAACTAATAATAAAAAATATTCATGGACATTTCACACATCACATTCTAGTCCAAAACTAAGCAAAGCTTGTAATATGGGAACTAGATTGCTGGTAGAATACTTATACACATTTTAATTAATACTTTTAGAGAATACATACACATACACTTATACAGGGTTACATGGAAAGTCGTGCTAGATCCGTTAAGGGCGTGGAGTACCCATCATTTCTGACTTATTTTACTAAGAAACACCTTACCCTAAACTTAACCCATTTCGAGATATTCGACTTTTAAATTTTTATTGAGAATTGCAGACTTTTAGACTACTAAATTTATTATAGTTTTTTCTGTGCATCTTATTATTATTATTATTGCATTTTTACAAGGGTAATAAGATGCTTTAGGACATCAATCATTAAAATAGTGTATAAGTTAATTGAATAGATCGTAGTAGACAAGTGAAACTTATGAAATAAAAAAATATTTTAGAAGGTTTATTTTTCTCTGAGGGATATCTAAAAAAATATTATGGCACTCGTTCGGCGGATGTTATAATAAATATCTACGTTTCAACAGCTATCTAACGACGTATAATAACCTAGGGTTTGTATTAATTACATTTCGTGGAAAAAAAGTAGTTGGGACGCTCCAGGTTGCAGTTCTAACGGTCCCGCGCGAGCAAGACAAGTGAAGATTTATGTAGATGCGAATGAAAGAAAAAATGTGTAGAGACCGGCTAGGGCTGGGAATACAACAGGGGAAATTGTTTTGGTTGTGAGTCTGCTTTTGTGCTTCGTACATAGTGAATGTGATATCGTTTTGCTCTTTTCTCAACTTGGCTGTGATTCTGAACTATTTCTTCTGATTTTTGACTGCTGTGCTCGTTACTCTGATTTGTACCTGTGATACGGAAATGTTGAAAATGACGTCCTAAACATCTGAAGAATATGCTGATATGCTTATTTGTTACGGATACTGCGATTGTGTGTCGACAAATAAAGCAAAGCAAGTCAAATAAAGCAGAGTTCGGTTAACGAGCACAGTAGTCAAAATCAGAAGAAATATGTAGTTCAGAATCACAGCCAAGTTGAGAAAAGAGCAAAACGATATCACATTCACTATGTACGAAGCACAAAAGCAGACTCACAACCAAAACAATTTCTCCTGTTGTATTCCCAGCCCTAGCCGGTCTCTACACATTTTTTCTTTCATTCGCATCTACATAAATCTTCACTTGTCTTGCTCGCGCGGGACCGTTAGAACTGCAACCTGGAGCGTCCCAACTACTTTTTTTCCACGAAATGTAATACAAACCCTAGATTATTATACGTCGTTAGATAGCTGTTGAAACGTAGATATTTATTATAACATCCGCCGAACGAGTGCCATAATATTTTTTTTAGATATCCCTTAGAGAAAAATAAACCTTCTAAAATATTTTTTTATTTCATAAGTTTCACTTGTTTACTACGATCTATTCAATTAACTTATACACTATTTTAATTATTGATGTCCTAAAGCATTTTATTACCCTTGTAAAAATGCAATAATAATAATAATAAGATGCACAGAAAAAACAATAATAAATTTAGTAGTCTAAAAGTCTGCAATTTTCAATAAAAATTTAAAAGTCGAATATCTCGAAATGGGTTAAGTTTAGGGTAAGGTGTTTCTTAGTAAAATAAGTCAGAAATGATGGGTACTCCACGCCCTTAACGGATCTAGCACGACTTTCCATGTAACCCTGTATAGTAACACCCAGACACAGAACAAATATTTATGTTCATCACGCAAACATTTTCTCTGGTTGGGAACCCACGTCCCACAGCATAGAAGGCAGAACTACCTACCAACTGAATGAAAAGGTAAGTTTTTCTGTGAATAAGCACTTGGTTGTGCATTCATCTACTATTATAATTTAAAGCGTTTCTATAAAAGTAAAATAAGTACATAACCAAAGTAATAACCCAAATCAAAAGAAATAATACTGTCGAAATGGCAATTTACTGCTAACCCACTAATATCCGCATTTTTGGTTGCCCATTTTTTTCGTATAAATCTTTTCTACCCACTAACTCAGTTTCATTATGACGAATTGCTTACAGTTTGCGTACAATCCTAAAATCTAATAGATTTCCATTCAGTACGGGGAAAATTAAATTTTGAAGGATCTCACTTCACTTAATATTGGCAGCACTTATTGGGGACACTTTTCCATTTGAAGCGTTTAATTTGAAATAAATCAATTTATTGTAAATGAAAATTGAATTAGAATTCGTTTCGTATTTCCTGGTTTTTAATTCATTTGCAATTCACGATTCCACTGGAGACTGCGACGTACATCGAATCACGTTAATTGGTAGTTTTAACATACATTTATTACAACATTTATTTTTTACCTTTTTTTAACAGAAACCACCACTATTGTTGTACGCTGGTACATAGTTATTTCTTTCTTTAATTAATTTCTAATTCACACACTAACACGCCCCAGCTTTGCACGGATTGTTTTAGTAAGGATCCCTTATGTTTTTGAAAATATTAATATAGCCTATGTAAAAAATAAACACGATTTTTTTTTCAGGATAGTGTAGCTACTCAACGTTATTTTTTTTTTACTTCTTTTTTTAATCTGTTTTGTATTTTTTATGTTTAAACGTTAGGTATACAAAAAACTTTCCTCCATAATATTAGTGTAGATGTAGATAACATTCTTACAAAATTGAAATCAATCTAAGTATATTTAAACCAAATACTTAAACAAATCTCGAAACCCGGCCTGAACTGTCATTTGAAACAGATCATTTTAATGAGCCATCGAGATAATTGACAATTAGAGAGCAGTTAGCGCTTTGAATCTGTCAATTACCTTACCAAACATTTATTTTATCAAATTGCTGAATTAAGATCTTTGAAGCACTTTGTAATTCGAGACAATAACTCAACATTTATCTCAGCCGTTATTGTTAAATGACTTGTAAAAATAAACCGAATCACGGAACCCCGAATCTTTATTATTTGGTAATGGCTCATGCGTGCGAATACTTTATTGGCACTACACACATGACACGACACGACATGACACCGATATCAGTGGAGGGATTCACATCGTGTAGGATAAATTTCTTGATAAAGGATATTTTTATGGAAATAAAATGAAGACTCTAGATAGCATTAACACAAACCTTAGTAGTTTTTAGGTGCTAATTTTAAAATTGTTTTATATTTTGTATGTAATATAAATAAAATTACTATTTGTTAGTGTAGTTACTTATATTTTACTTACCCTTGACGACTGGCGGTGATTTTAACCTTAAACAATAAAATAAAAATTAGTAAGTACTAAATATTCCACAAAAATCAAAACATGGTAAAAAAAATTAATAAAACATTGTTTTCACAATAAATAGATTTGAAACATTATTTGAAAAAACACTTTGTGGCATAATTGTTTACTCATATTTTAATATTAAAAACGAAGTTTGAGTACCATGTAATCAAAAAAATAAAATGTCTCATAATTAAGAAGTAACAAAATTATCTATAACACAAAATTTTAGCTGTAGATTTCTCTAACATGTCAGAGAAATTTGCAAATTTCAACCTTATGTCTACGACATAGCTTGCATTTCAATTTCACCGGTAACCAAGCTACCTATCAACGGAAGCTGTTGTTTAAAGGAATATTATTTCGAGTAGACGTAAATTAATCGGTAGGTACAGGGTGTAAAAACGACTAAAAATATAATATTTCAAACACATTATTATGAACATAATACTAAACAATAAAAGTAGTAAGTACTACTAAAGGCAGTATCTTTTTTAAAGATTATATTAGTATTCTATCAGCAATCTACTTAGTTCATTGAGTACAAGTTTGGGACTAGAGTGTGGTGTGTGAAATATCCATGCATATTTATTATTCTAACTTTGTGAGAATTTCTATTGTTTTTAATAAACCATATCGCTTTTTATTTATACTTATTACTAAATCAATGAGTGGAACAACGGCAAACACTGGATGAAAGAGCCGATAGTCGTGCTCAGTGGCGCATCTTGGGAGAGACCTACATTCAGTTGGACTGATATATATAGGGTAATATGATAAGATTTATTATTAACCCAAAAACACACCGAAAAAAAAATTACACGAACTAAAATAAACTTAAAAATAATAACTAAAACTAATTACAAATAGTTAAAGTAATAGTTACAGAACTAAGACTAAACAGTGGGGGTTAATAATAAATCAGCAGGGTATTTAAGATTGCAGTCTTAGTTTTCATATTTACCATGATTTGTGAGCGCAGTGCCGGGACATAGTGAGTGTAGTATGTCGTAATCGAGTTGAAAGTGAGAGTGAAACCGATGGTAGTATCGTTCGTAATAAAAGAGTGCGAAAGAGGGTAGATCGGTATGTCTACCAATGACTTTTATATCTACTTGCAAAGACTTCAGTTCGACCCGTGATCATGGCGCATGCAACTGTGCCGAAATATCGGGAAATAATCAAACTCACAAATCATGGTAAAATATCCCGTTTATAATGAAAACTATGTTCAAAACCGTGATAGTTTCAAATATAATATTGCAGTCTTTATACCCAATATACAATTTAATAGCTTCGGTTAAGATTATTTTAGTACATCCTGTATATTTCAACTGTATTAATTATTTACACGTCAAGGGGACTAGTAAAATGGTTTGACGTAGAGCCTACAATCTCGTCCTACCACATATCACATTGATGTATGCTCGGTAGTACGCGTAAATCACGTGACCTGAGAGACCAGCTCGATCGTCCGAGAATCGAATACTAACTTAAATTGATCGAGATTTGTCGAATGGTTCATTGAAATTTTTGAAGCTGCGACGTTCTTTTGATTAGGTTTAGAATGAGGTTTTGGTGAAGTGAGAAAAATTATCCCACTTATTTTATTATTCTAAGGATTTTACTGAATGATGTAGGTACCTACCTAAGTACACTCGAGAGCAATGAATCCGGGTCACTTAAAGAATGTTAAAAATCTCGGAAACTAAAAATGATAGGTTAATGCAATAAATTGTATTTAATAGACAATGTAATACTCCTTAAATGAAAGTAAAAAAAATATGAGTCACCATACATTTTATTAACACAAAATTACATAAAATAAAAAACTGCTGATCTCTCCTTAAAACAAAAATAGGAAACATGAAATTTTTGAACTTTATTACGATTTTCTTGAATTTTAATACTTCGTATTGCCTCCTCGTGCTTCCATTACTGCGTTTACGCGGTTTGGCATGCTGTACACCAAGTTCCTTATACGATTTTGGGGAATATTCTCCCATTCCTCTGTGAGAGCAATTTTGAGCTCACGAAGCGTGATTGGGGGAGGGTTTCGTTGTTTTACGCATCTGCCTAGCTCGTCCCAAGCATGCTCGATCGGGTTGATATCCGGGCTGCGCGCTGGCCACTCCATACGAGTAATGTTCATCTCTTAAATAAATAACATAAATATAGCATCCTCACCTAAATTGACCATAAATGGACCAACGTGATCATTGAGGATTTCTTCCACATATCTTACGCTAGTTAAATTGAGCCGTTTTCTATGATCACCAGCTCTGTGCGACTTTCAGAAGAAATTCCGGCCCACACAAGTACAGACCCACCACCGTAGGCTACTTTTTCTTCGATGCATGCTTGCTTGAATCTTTCCCCTGGTCTTCGATACACTCTGTGTCTTCCATCGTGCTTGTAGAGCATAAATTTTGATTCGTCGGAGAACATAACTTTTGACCAATCTTCAATACTCCAATTTACGTGGCTCTGGGCATATCTTAGTCTCGAAATACGATGCCCACGCTCCAGTTTAGGGCCGTTTGCAGGTCTAAGGGGTTTTAAGTTAGATTCAGCAAGCCGACGTCTTACTGTCCATGCACTTGGGTTACTTCCTCCGAGGCGTCGAAACTGATTGGTGAGTTCAGTTCCTGTGAGAAAGCGATTTCGAAGCATGGTGTTCACCAAGTATCGGTCTTCTCGTGCTGTGGTACACCTGGTTCTGCCCGTTCCTGGTCTGCGTAGGTTAGAACCAGTTTCTTCGTAACGTCAGAGAACTCTTTGTACTGTTGACAGCGACACACCGACAGTCCTGGCTGTATCGCGCTGACTCCGGCCGGTTTCCAGCATTGTAAGTATTCTGGTGCATTCTTCAGGCGTAAGCGACATAATTTCAGCTTGAATAATGAATATAGAGCACTATCAACATGGTTTATGTACCCACATAAATGACAGATTACAAACAAAAGCAAAACCAAATGCTGTAATTTCGTAGTTCCATCTTCGAAAGTGGCCCTTTTTCAAATTTGATTTTTTTATGATATAACTTTACAATAACTAAGAAGTTTTAATACCTTCATTTAAGGAGTATTACATTGTCTATTAAATACAATTTATTGCATTAACCTAGCATTTTTAGTTTCCGAGATTTTTAGGATTCTTTAAGTGACCCGGATTCATTGCTCTCGAGTGTATTTAGACTTAGTAGTTTTGTTTGAATATCAAAATTTGTCAAGGAAGCTTTGTAGGTATTACATCTGAACCTATTTTAAAAAAAATTTAGAGATCGTTATACAAATGTTTGTAAATACAATGCACTAATTTTACTTGAAAGTATTTAAACTTATCTTGACTCCCTTTAAAACAAAGAGCTAAAACTTTATAGATACGAGCATAAAAACAAATGCAGTAAGTACAAAATCCATCAAAAGTGAACACAGTGTTTCAGCAAAACAAGATATTTTCCAACAACAAAACTTTAAGCTTTACACCAACGAGATAAGGTGTAGAATTGCATATGCACATGGAATCGCATACGCAGATAGATTACTTCCCAAGACTGGGGATAAACAAGAACGTTAGAACTTCAAGTCCTTTGTAGTCGGAACTTGCACCCCGCGGACGGTTAATATTTACATACTGGACGATATAAAACTGTGCTATAGCTGAATATTAAACAGCTAACTCATTTATATTCATAGGAAAATAACATGGTAGATTTTTATCTGTTTTTACTCCTAAAAAAAAGGAATATCTTCCACAGTGCGATCTTTGGCTCGATCCGAAGATAGGTTATTTTGTTATTTTAACTTCGCTGGTTTGTTTTTTTGCTTGCGCAACGCAGGACATATCTGTTTCGATAGGTAACAATGCCATTTGTTGAGTTGAATTTTGTTTGCGCAGTTTTTCATGCAGCGCTCTAAATGGCGCTTATTTTACGGTCGAAATACACGCTTTCGATTGATTTTTAAGGATCAAATATATTATGTATTTGGTTATTAGCAAAAACAGGTCTAATGTTAGTTTTTCAGTTCACAAGTTGAAAACAAAACATTCAAACACCACCAATGTTTTGGCATGAGACATTTCTAGAAGTTTGTACCAGTTTTAATAGCTTTTATAACTTTACCAGCTTTCCTAAATAATCTGTTACACAAAGAGCGGATTGTAGGACATTTTTAAAGTACTTTTACGTTGTAATGGATTACGACCGTATTTCATGTGGTGACTAAAATTAAAAGCTTTGTTTTGTTTTATATAAAAAGTTACTTTAATGGTTTTATATTTTAGTCTGCAAACCGTCGTTGGACCCCAAAAAGTACTAACTTGGTAATAACCAGTGTTATTACCAAGTTAGTACTTAAATTGACCGTTTCTCTTGATGATTTTTGAACAAGGTTACTTTTTACTCGATGATTTGATCGTTCCATTGTATTCTTGATCTCAGTTTTGAATATCACTTATATTTATGCCTTATAAATAACGTTTAGCGATTTTAAAAATCTTTCAAACACTATAATTAATTAAAAGCAGTTCTTCAGTGACACCGTGTTTTTTTATCAAATAAAACAGTTTTTATTATAACAACACTATGTTGATATACCTATCAATGAAATAGTTTGATATTAAAAACCCCAGGAATATCACATCAAAAGCCTCAAAAAAGTTTAAACAAATCACTCGTCCAATTAAAACTGGAATTAATCAACCAAAAAGCAAAATATACTAAAAAAAATGCATTCATTTAACTGGCAGCACCACAACGTTACATATATAAACAGTTACATATATAAACTGCATAAACCACATAATAATGCTTCAGTGGAGCCGGAACGTAACATAGCTTTCGATACGCTATCAAAGAGCTATGATAGGGTTGCCACATCAGTCGGTATTTATTTAACCGTATATATCATATATCATCACGATATATCATATCGTCTTCTATTTAAATTACCCCTTGTTTTGGATAATAGTTTACAAGTTTAGTTTCATTTATTGGAAAGTTTTCTGTAATGTTATTTATCGATAGAATTCAATCAAAATTGAGAGGTTCATTAAGAACTTCATTTTTCACAAGATGTTACAAAAACATCGAAAGAAGTTCTTCAAACTTTGAGGGGGGGGGGTGTTAAGAGAGAGTTTTTTTATTTAAGAGGCATATTTTATTCTAGGTATGCAAAGTCTGCTGTTATCATGGAACTATCAGTGCATTCAATGTATAACTTATGATTAAACGAACTTACCTGGAAGTTCTATCATAGTTATATGAGTGCTACGTCCGAAGATATTAGTAACGAGATATGTATGTGTATGATGAGATTATAAACCAGATTTTATTTAATAGTTGATTACGAACGATTTATTTATTTTCATATATATTACTTTCATTCTCAGAATTATTTGCGATCCTAATATACTTTATGATTTCAAAGAAATCGTTAATTGATTGATTTTAACAAAATCAATCATCCGATTTTAACAAAATCAATCATCCTATTTTGTTGTGTTGACACCCCTACATAGGGATTTACCGGATTTTTCCCCGGATAAAGTTGAGAGTTAGACCTACCGTTCCTTTATATTCTGTATGTGTGAAACTTTTAAAAACCCCTCTATGTTTATGCGTTCAGTTGTTTCGAGTAGTTTAACAAGTTTTTTCCATTTGTTTAGAGTTACGCGAACGTTGCAACACTTGCAACGAGAGGCTTTAAAATACTCTGAGTATATAGTTTTGTATTTATAAACATAATGGGGAAAGCTTAATGGAGATTTTGAGGGTAATTCATTCTGCTTACGAGAATTTCGCCTTCCGTAATATTTGTGTTCTGTACTACAAAAAGTTTATAGTATTTTATGTTCAGATAAAAACTTAATTTGCCCAAAACTAGGTAAATTTCTCTAAGTATATACCCAGATCGTTGAATCAATTGGAGCAAAAGTTGAAATCAAACTTTAACACCCTACGAGTCAACCACTGCGTCGTGAAAGTCTTTAAATATTTACATTTTATCGGTTTAATATACAATTTTAAGTTCAAAATAAACTTATTTTCAACCTTTATCATTAAAATTAAACGTGACTGAGGTTACTATAAAATTGTTTATTTAAAAAAATCCTTAACCCTAAACGCTAAAAGGGTCATAATGGGACAAATTAAATGATATTAAATGGTACCATTATGGAGGTACTCTGGTTACCCCATTTCTATAATGTTTTACGCATTGCGGTTACTTTCCTGGCATCACTGGAAAGCTGTTTTCTTGTAAATTACGTTATTTTTTACTGATTTTAAATGAGAAGCTTCATTATAATATTTTTCTCCAACTCCCAAGAATCGTGATCGAGTAATTATAACTCTCCACTTGTATATTAATGCTGTATTTATTATATATTATTATACAATTATACTTATATTTTTATATATTAATTATATTAAGGGTAATTAGCAACCATTTGAGACATGGAAATAAATCAGATGATATAGATTTTAATTGACTATAATCTAAGGATCTCTCCGTCTATTTTCAGGAACCATAAGACGATAATACGTAAAAAAACGTGTAAAATATTAAATTGTCATAATGATGGAATAATCATAATGGTCAATGGTCTTTTGATTCCATCAGTTTAGGGTTAAAACTTGTTCTTCATTGCACATTAAAAATACTTACTAAAAGATAATTTTCATAACATTTAAATAAGTTACTAGTTTTTTTTAAATAGAAGCAAATAATAATCTATCACTAATCATCTTAATTAAACAAATTAGCAATAATGAAATTAACGAATTCATTGAAAAATTACATTATTCTTTTACCAAACCGTTAAAAGCTGTGTGGTGTAAAAAACACAGGGAAATTTTACAATAAAAACATGTGTTATAAACATAATATGCTTAATTATGAAACACACTGTGTACAATACGCTTATCCTGCGATTTACACTACTAAGCTCCTAGACTATGGTTAACGGTAATTAAGCCAAATGTTTGCTCTCTAGTTATAAGCTCCGGTTTCTTGCCTTTTACATATATTTTACATATAATGAGATAATTGAGCCAAGAGCAGATGTGACGTATGATTACACAAATCATATGATTTGTCACATATTCCTTACTTCCCAAAACGTAATAAGTATTCGATCGATGTGTCGCGAAGGGCGAAGGTCCGCCTGCGACGCGGAGGTTGCGGGTTCGATTCCCGCCTTGGATTAAATATTTGTACGATCTGCAAATATTTATTCCGGGTGTTCTGGGTATTTTATATGTATAATAAAAAATATCTAAGTATCTATGTAATGTATTGTATTTAGTATGGCAATCTTCTAGAACCCATAATACAAACTCTGCTTAGCTTGGGGCTAGAGTATGATGTGAGATCCGTGAATATTTATTTATTTTTTACTTAGGTAGGTACTTATTCTAACATTTCACCTAGTAACAGATTGAATTTAGTACAAATATATTACAATTCAAGAATCACGCTAGTTATACAGCGGTCGTTATAGCAAGGAAACTCAACTTTGGAAACTAAACAGACATCCTATTACGTGGCAAGAAGTGGCGATTAGAGCTTCTTGTACTTCAAATAGTATAGTGTTTCTGTATGTAACACAGTGTTGCCTGATTGAGTCGCTTCGGATCCGGACGAATCTGGCGGAACTGCGGCGGAAACCCGGAAATCCGCGTTGGAATATCTCGCATATTGCAAGCAGTCAGTAGTCAAAATAATGAAGAACTATTGTTCGTCCAGAGCACATTTTAAATATTAAATAATGCTGGACAATCCACACAACATCATCTAGCCCCAAGCTAAGCAGAGCTTGTGTTATGAGTAGAAGACTGACATACTTATTACAATAACATTACATAGATAGATATTTTTATTATTTAGTTCTGGGTATTGTCATATACAATACCTAGAACACCCGGAATAAATATTTGCAGATCATACAAACATTTATCCCGAAGCGGGAAATCGGTCGTCAATTTATACGGTTTAATGCGCAAAAACAGAACACCAGATTTCACCCTATCCCTACTGTGTTGTCTACACTATGACAATAAGTTAATCCTACTGTTGAAACAGCTACTGTGTCTAATCAATGAATTTCAGCGACTCTAATTCGCTAAACATTCACGAACTGTCCGAACTAGACTCGGGCGAATGTATCACTGATTTTAATTCATCATTCCCCTGCCCTTATCCCAATTTTATTCTTATTTATTTTTATTTTTTCGTTGCCCAACATTCTGATCCATACATGTTGACAGTACCTCTACCATGAGTTGTCATTGTAAAATCCCCTGGCTTTACTACAGTAGTTACGTCAATATTAGTATTGCGAATTTTAGTACCCAACTATCCGCTAGAGGCGCTGTACAAATCTTCATACATGTTTTTAACTACAGACGCTAGCGAGTATAGTTTATAGGGTATAGTAAAAACTCATGGTAGAGCTACTGGTCTGACCGTCTTGTAAATACATTAAATTCTATATGCCTATGTACATTTTGTAAATGCTGTAATAGTCATAAATTTGTTTGTGAATAAATATTATTATAATGTCAAATAAAATTATTCTAATATTTAAAGAATATTGCTTTAAATTCTTTATATGAATAAGAAGCTTTGCTTAGTTTGGGACTAGAGCGCGATGTGTGAAATAAATAAAAAGTTATGTACATTACACACATCACTCTCTAGATCCAAACTAAGCAGAGCTTGTACCATGGGAACTGGATTGCTGATAGAATACTTATAATATACTTTTTTTTGTAAATACATACATAGAAAACAAACCCAGACACAGAACACATAATTTATGTTCATCACACAAACATTTGCTCTGGATGGGAATCGAACCCACGACAGCATGGAAGGCAGAGCTACTACCAACTGAACTGTGACGCCTGTCATTTATTCGTGCTCATCCTGATAACGTGAGTGATAGATGGCCATGAATCACTCTAGTCTAGTTCACATGCGTCAGAATTGTGGCACTTCGTTATTTGATGAAATGGCGCTGAACTGGTAAACCAGAGTTAGTCTAACTTTTGAATGAATGAATGAATGAAAAATACTTTATTGTACACTTAACCAAACATTATAAAGTAAAATAACAAAAGAAAGACAAATATCATATAAAATGTACAATGGGCGGTCTTATCGCTGAAAGCGATCTCTTCCAGACAACCTTTGGATGGAGAGGTATCAGACATATGAAGATTGGTTGGGGGTGCACGAATATAATTAAATTTAAATTACGTAAGAAAATAAAAATACTTACAGAATTCAAATAACACACATTATCATACAGAGACTTTTATGAGGGTAATTGGAGTTGCTTTTTAGTTGAATGGAATTTTCACGGGTGTGTTAAATACGTCACATTTTTACGTTATATTTGTTGTTTATTTGTTGTTTAATGATTTTTTTTTAATTATCTACTGGTATAACGATGACATGTGATTATCTAGAAATCAACAAAGAATTCTATATCCGGGAGATTGATACGAATATTGATTATCTTATTTTCTAAATACAGTATTATTTAATGATAAGTAAATAATTCGTTTATACTCTACAAATTATTTAAATGTTTTTAAGAAAAACTGTTTTAGTTTGTGTTTTAAGAAATTAATGTTTTAACAAATTAATCTTAAGATCACTTTAAGTAGGTAAGTACATTTATTTTCAATATATTTCTTACAGATGAATATTTAGTCATTTTGGTTTAGTTTTAAATAATAAAAAGATATTTAATAATTATTACACCGTATTCAATACTTTTTTATAAACGTTGTTTGCCTTTTATTTTTAGAATACCCCGGGCATTTACCATTTTTTGAATAAAAAAATTATTGCAATACATTTTTAATACAAGTAAATAAACGTGAAAACGTACATCAATGAACTAATAAATTAAAAATAATATTTTTTTAGAAACTCGTTGTTTCACAAACACAAGTCATTGTTACTTGCTTGTGAATTCATTCAGCAAAAGTTAATCTGGTAAAAACAACAGAAAAATAATATCCAATTCAAAACATAGTTTGTATAAAAACTCCATTTCATTTACATACAATAGGTTCGTACGAATATTTATAAAAACAAGTTAATTTTTTTCAAACATATTTATAATGCTTCGGCTACATTAGCGGGCGAATATTCGTATCGTGTTGGCGCGACAAAAACATCGTGTTCGGATAAAGGCGATATACTACGCGATGACACGATGTTCCCGGCCACATACATCGCGTTAACACGAATATTCGCCGCAGCCCGCTAGTGTGGCCCCAGCATAACAGTTGAACGCTGACGTTTTAATAACAGATCATTGACACTTTTTTTTTTAAAGATCTTTTCTAGAAAAAATACAAGTAAGTTTGCAGCACGATTTTAGTAGTTTAGATGTGCTATTTTATTGAATACTAGCTGACACGTGCCCACATCGTTGGGCATAATTAACCGTTTTTTCTCCGATTCACTTTGCAAAACGGACTACCACGTAAAAGCTTTTTTATTTTTCGGTTTTTTATATAACCTATGACACTTAGCAATAATGTGGCTTTCTATTGGTGAAAGAATTTTAAAAATCGGTTCAGTAGATCCCGAGATTAGCCTTTACAATTTAACAAATATACAAACACATAAACTTTACATCTTTATAATATTAGTATAGATTAGAAAAATGTAAATATCAATAAGAATTGGAATAAAAGTCTGTGAGCTAAATAGTGTGTGAAACATTCTATCAATTTTGGGTTAATAATTTTTGTAATATCTACCTCAAATTAATGTTTTTAGACACATGACATATAATATCCTTTCATCTAAGGGTTATGTTTTACAGATCACGTCTTTTATGGATGTGTCCAATAAGGCAATTATATATATTTTCATTAAGTATTTATTTTTTATAGGCACCAGTGACTATCTGCTCAATTTGTATCCAAAAGCAAATTATTCTAATATAATTAAGAATATTTTAGAATACCGTTTCAACTCCACTAGTATGCTTTTGGAGGTTTTTCCATTATCATTTCGCAACGCGAACGTCTGGTGCTAAAAGTCAATGGCCCAGAAATGGCTAGTAGGTAACATACTTACATTATTAAACTTCTTATAATTCAACTTGCTACGAAACACGTATTCATGAAGTGTTACATTTTTTACACCGTTAGTAGTCATTTCACACTAATGCCTCGTAGTCGTAGTACGATACGCTGTATTTCCTAAGACATTTATCAGTTAAAATTATAAACGTTCGTACAGTCCCACCATCTTATCTGTTCAGTTGACGGCATAGCTAGTGTCGCAGGCGTTTCTCTTCTTTCATATAAAATAAAACTTATAGAATAACCTACGCATCACTTTTGAGAGATTTCAGCATTTTATTCGCACTTTTCATAATTAAATCTGTTCGATTTAATATACGACGAAATAAGCAATAAGCACTCACACTAGACAGAAACTGACAACGGAATGTAGTTCCAATTTTGTCCACCTGAACAGTTGGTGGCACTGTATTGAATGCCGGAATATATGTGGTTATAGTCTGTATACTACAATTATTGGCAAGTGACACTGACGTACGAGTAGAGCCGAATGACATACGAAGAGAGCCGAAGACAATTCGTAACTATTGTGTTTAAATCGGGCCATAGAGCAATTCAAAGATTGGCGTTGTAGTATTGGGCAGATTGAAAAGTGTTCGAATTTAAAAAGTTTCCATTGACCTTAGTAAAATAATAAAAATCTAATAAGAAAACTGACGCCATTGGTTTTCGCGGGATAGAACGTTTGAATTTTTCTAAAATTTCAAAAATTCCGCCATGAGCAGTAGCAAAACTTTTCATACCTAAACCTCATATTAAAAGTTCTGGAGACTAAGCTGGTAGATACTGTTTTATAGTGTTTATACTAAAAAACACTTAGGTAAGTTGCATCGACACTATAAAACCTAACTTAAGCCCTAGCACCTGCGTCTTATACGATCAACATTTATCTAGTTCAAAACTTAGCTATTGAGTCCATTTAAGTAACTGTGCTTTAAGTTAGGCTATCAATATTGCTGGTCATGCAAGTTGGTAATAAGTTAAGTTTTGACAGCAATTAAGAAGCGATCTCTTAACTTCAAGCGTGTGTCTTAAGTTAATTAGTTTAATTAAAATACTGACACGTGACATTGACTAGCCTCTTAGATCTTTTCGAGGTCTTTTGGACTACGAAAGGCGATCTACAAGAGGTCTAAAGGACACCGTATAAGTCATGACCTTATTTTAGTTTATTACATCAATGAATTAATGTTTTTATTTTGTAAACAGTTAGTATTATTGGTGGGTTTTTTTAATACAAAATTACAAGCTCTCATGTTTATAAACTTTTTTGGTAAGAAGTCACTGGTTCCCGAAACACAGTTTTGACAAGTTCTTAGGGGATCCTATGGATTCAAATCTAGTTTTTTTAAATATCTCTATGCCTAAATAAATATTTATTTATTTTCATACTAGAAGAACTTTTTAAGTTAAATTAAAAAAAACATGAAAATACTAAGAAACTATTCAATAAATGTGGTGTAACTAAAAAAATTCTATCAAATACCCCGGTCTTAAATTCAATATTTGCAAACCAAGCACTTGTCCTAAAATTGGGAGTTGAACCGCGACCTTTATGATCCTCGACTGGACCCGTATTGTAATTTGCTTTTGAAATATGATTAAAAAAACCTTTGTGTTTTTTCGACAGTTGTAAAGTCGACGATAAAAGTAGATAACGAGAATAAGATACATTTTTTAATAGATATTTTTACTTACTTACCCATTAGTATAGCAATATTTTTATAAAAGGCCTAATTTCACAAAAAAAAAACAGACAAAAAACAGGCTTAAATTATGTTTTTTGTGAGAAATCTAAGAACATTCAAACGATTTTTAAATTCATGAATATTTTATTATTTCCATTCTTCACATTATCACATCAGCCCGTAGAAGCCCCAAGCTTTCAAGACACATAAACTTTCACTCTGGAATTCTAGTAGGTAGGTAGCATTTTGGCCTTTCTCTCGACTACCAGCGCTTTTTTTTAGAGCCCATATGTGCTTGGATTTAGAAACCGAAAATAATTATTTATGTAAGTAAGTACACCATTACACAATATAACATTTAAACATACAAAGAACACATTTAAACTGTTTTCCAAAAATAACATAAATAACTAAAAGTGTTAAAATATCATAAACTGCTGAGCACAAATAGTTGGAGCACAACTGAAATTTCGCTCAATACAAAATTTGCGTTTTCGAGACTCGTTCAAGTAAAACTCAGATTACTCTCAAGTTATTCAACAAAATGTCAAAGTCAAAATTACTTTATTCAGAAAAATCACAAGGATCATTTAGAATCGTCTTACATACTAGGTGATTCTAGGTGCCAGTTCCACGCGACCAGAGCCTAGAAGAACGGGCAAGAAACTTACGGCCTGGTTCCTACCGTTTTTTTATATGAACACTTTGCCGTATTATATATAGAACAAATTACTTGAATGTTATAGTCGCTGCCAAACGAGCAAGTTCCAACAAACAGCACTGTCCTCATTGTGTCAGTTTGCTCTGCATACAGCAGGTCATACCAACACAATAGCAAGGTATTGTATTCAGAGTAAATTCCGCATTTTTTATTCTTTTTATCACAGTAGTTTACAGACGCTGCTGAAAAAACTCAGGAAAACGGAAGAAAACACTAAATTGAAGGATCTCTTTAGAAACTGTTTTTTTTTGGTTGAGTTAAGCGCAACGATAGGAATGATGCCAGATAACAATGAGAAATATATTATTCATGGTGTATATAATATACATAGATAGACACTTAAAAAGGGAAATTAATTCACTTAAGGTAATAAGGTAATAAGTCATTATGTATGTTAAATATTGTCTGATCTTAGGACTATGTTAGGTACAATAACATAATGTACCCAAATAAGGGTGTTGCAACAGGTTGAAAAAGAGCGGACCGATTTCAAAATCATGCACAAAATAATAGAATTCTGTAAAAAAAAATAATAGATATCGTGTAGGTAGTTCTGTCAATTTTGTTTAAAATTACTATTTAAAATTTTAAGTAAAGTCTGAAACAAAATCTCAAAGTCGAGGAGCAAATATTGTTTTCATCTGTTCTTTGTTTATTTTATTTTCATAGATTTAATATGAAAAGCAAAATCCGCTACGAATTTAATCAAAAGTCCCTACGTAAAGCTCAATATCAGTATTTTCATATTACTTTACGCTACGTAAGTACGTAACTAATCACATTGGAATACAACCAAACGCCAGCCGCAAGCGAGATAAGATTCATAAATAACCAGCTTTTAGACAGAAAGCTGGTGGTTATTATTCTACGTCAAGTATCTTTGGAATTACGACACATATGACTGACATCTAGTAACATCAAGCAGGAAATTTAGACGTATTGACTCTATATACAATCAATATGAAAATTTGGAAATATAAATTATTTTGTCACAACTTGTAAATTATGATTAATATGAAGTAGCTTTAATGTTTTACAACGGCATTTTTTATAGCATGTGTATTATTTACATGGTTCATAAATTGTTCCAAAGTCTTCTTATTTAGTTGATTGATTTAGAAGATTGAGTTTAAATTTTAGAAATATTTGTCAAGAGATGGCCATTAAAGATTCTTCGGCCCGAGTTTTCAGGCAACCTGTTGCCTGTTTCAAAGTTTTTTTTACGTTGAACTTGTTTCACTAACCACTAAATACTTAAGCAGCGCTTCATTCAAGCAATACTCACGCGAATATGATGTTAAAAAGTCGTTACTGGTTCCTGGGTTACTTATTAATCATAGAATTACCTTTGAAGAGCGCTCATAACATGTTGTAAATTGGCTATAGCTTTGACATGAGCCTCTTGGGTAGGTAATTACCATAACAACGTTAAGTACATTATCACCTTATTCACGTTAAATACTAAATTATGTTTATTTTCGACAACCGCATATAGACTACCTGACCGTAGTGACTGTAGGCAGTAGTAACCGCTTAACATCAAGTGAGTTATCAACCTGTTTTCTCATTTTTACCATTATAACATGTTACTCGAATAAGTAGATTTGGAAATAAACATACTTACTTAAATGTTTTATAGTTTTCTTTATAAACGGGATATTGACCATGATTTGTCAGTTTGATTAAAATAAAGGAAAATAATTATTTTCCTATATTTCGGCACAGTTGCATGCGCCATGACACGGGTCGAACTGAAGTCTTTGCAAGTAGATATTAATGTCAAAAAATCATATTAATAAATTGGATATGATAAATATTCCTTTTATATAGAAAACTAGTTTAATATAATTACAAATGTTTTATGTCAATAAAAGTCATCATTCAGTCAGTGCGTAGGTCTCTTCTGATAAGCGGTTGAGCTTAGTTGCTAGCTACATTATAAAAAGAAACAGTTTGCTTGACGTAAATTTTTCCAACTGAGCTCCGTCAATTTTTTTTATTTACTGTTACCTACTTCCTTGATTGTTAGTTCCGAACTTAGAAACTAAAAGGAGAGTAAAAGAGCAAAGCCGCAGGCAACCTTATTTAGTTCATTAGTTTATCTGTACCTCAATCTTTGTCTAACCAACCCCTTAGATAATGAAGATCCAATAAACTCACGTCCGCAAAATAGAGTGATTCTCGAGGGAGCGGTTAGTTCGTGCTGGGATCCTAAATGTATCTTGGAAATGACGACCGTCTTTTAATATGAACTTGAGTTGACCTTGAAGGATTCCTTTTTAAAGACGATACTGGCAATCACAATTTTCTCTGGCAATAATCTCTGATAACTCAATTATTGAGGTCGTTGAGCGCGTATCGAACATTAGGTAGAGTTGTGGAATAGCGTGGGTCGAGAAAGTTAACAAAATTATTAGCAAATTTTCCCGACGAAAGTTGTGTACTCACAGCTAAGTATTTATGTTTATAAATACTCACAGCTAAGTATTTATGTTTCTAAATACTTAGCTGTGAGTACACAACTTTTATGGTAACCATTCGTTAGGCGAAATCGGTTATTATTTATTTTAAATTTTGAAAAAAAGGTGGTTCTTTTTCGGCTGAATTTTGTACATTATTTATTAACTACGGATGCAACCTGAGAAGTGGGCGAGAATAGCGACTTTTTGGGTGCCCGAGAATATGATGCGACGACCGGGCCGGCCTAGAAGTCGTTGGAGAGACGATCTCGACTCATACGCGATCCGTGGCGTCGTGGATAAACGTAAGAGATCGTGATGAGTAGAAGAGTTTAGGGGAGACCTTTGCCCTCCAGTGGGAACTAGGTTTAATAAAAAAAAAATAAGCAAATTTTTCCGACTAAAATATAAAATATAAAAATATGTGCTTTAGATCAAAATATTCAGCTCGAAATACACAACTTTTATGAAAACCACACTATAGCAACCACACAATAAAGCCTATGCCGAAGTCGTTTTATAACCGACTTCAAATAAGGTGGAGGTTATTTTTCGACTACATTTTGTATAATTATTTATTAATTGGTTTTACCACCATAAGGCGGTGGACAGACTTCAAACAACCATTAAACGCTTAGCTAGATCCATTTATCAAGTGCCAAATCCTGCGTGTCCGGTTTTCTGTATCGGCTTCCAAACGCAAATTCAACCCATGTTAAGGTTCCAGTCCACTAAAGCGGGACGAGGTTAAACCGACCAAAACCAGAGTACTTTCGTTATTGGAATTTGTATTCTATTTCAAAGAGATAGTTATAAAATCCATTACAAAATAGGTTTTAAAAACTAGCTTAACTACAAAATAGGTTTTAAAACTATAAACGGATTTTTCTACATTATTATTCTAATTGTGAACCCTCCCCAGAAATGCTTTTTTTTCACAACGTATTTAATAGCAAATATGTATTTATATTTTTGAAGTGAAAACTTCTTTAGCGGCGCTGGGTGGGTAAAAACTTTCAAACTCGCGTCAGGGTCACGTGACGTCGAAAAAGCGTAAGATCTTATTTAATTTTTATACATTGCTCGTAAAACAAGAGACGACAAAAGAACACACTTGCGGTCACGCGACGTATGACTCAAACAATTAAATAGTGTTGTGGCGACATGACGTGACGATGACGTGGCGACATGACGTGACGTGACGATGACGACGAAGCCAACGAAGACACAGACACATTCGCGCTTGCGCGATGACGTGACGATGACGTGGCGACATGACGTGACGTGACGATGACGACGAAGCCAACGAAGACACAGACACATTCGCGCTTGCGCGAATGTGTCTGTGTCTTCGTTGGCTTCGTCGTTGTGTCACATTCGCGCTTGCGCGAATGTGACACAACGACATGACACAATCACAATGACACAGACACATTCGCGCTTGCGCGAATGTGTCTGTGTCAGTTTGTCTTCGTTGTCTTCGTCGTTGTGTCACATTCGCGCTTGCGCGAATGTGACACAATGACATGACACAATCACGACTGTGGTTATATTTTTGAAGTGAAAACTTAAAAGTGAAAACACAACGTTAATATTGAAGTTTTCACTTCTGCCGGCACTCCCGGAGTGCTAGCTTTTTTTTATTTCGTTGCCGTACCTGGATGCAAAAGGCCCTACACACACACACATCTTATTCATCAGCACTAAACAACACTGGACGAAGATACTAGAAGTAGTATTTTGTCTGGTACGAGCGCTTCATGATGCGATGACCAGATTTAGCAGATCATCAACAGGTGTAGATTGTGATTACAACAAGGAAAGAGTGGCGTTTGAGGGAGGAGGCTTACACCCAGCAGTGGGCTAGTACGGGCTGCCGATGATGATATATTTTTTGTGTGAACGCAAGAAAAATATTTTATTTGCGACAACAAAGTATGAAGATAATTATGTACAGCAAATATCATAATGGCGCAAAACGAACTCTGCCTCAGCATATATCAGCTAACGACTGACGCTGGTCTTCCGTCAGAGCCGTGCTTTAAATATTTCAATCTTTATACATCAATAGTTGTATAACCACTCCATTAGCCTAAGTGGAATACCCATTAGTACTCAATCGGTGCCAATTTTCCAACTCAGAATACTTGGTAACATTTCAATACACATTAAGTGTTCAATTGAATCGCTTTCGTTCAATTTATAAGTTCAATGCTTACAGTCATTAAAAACACTTATATAACTGTCAAACACTTCAGTCCAATGCACCAATCATTATTGAATCTTCGTTCAATCTATCTTCGTGAATAGTATATCAAAGAAAGTATTTAAGTTATAGAAATGGAGGTGTTTTCAGTATATTTTTTCTCTTTAAAGAAAAGCATTATTTAAGTTTTTTTCTTCTTGATAAAATCAATGATCTTGCAGGTAAAAGTTGCAATAATTGTATCTAAACTTTTTGTATAATATATTTATTTTGCGCTACAAACCTCCTTTTTAGTGATAATTTACAGAAAATACAATGTAAGAAATTAAATAAAATAAAAAAAAATATATTACAAACATTTATTTTTTTGGTGTTCCGGAACAAAAATATACAAGTTTCAAGCGGAGTTCCAAGGGCTCCTAATAACTTTAGCTTATCTTAGAGCCTGTGGTTAAGGCTTTGTCTATTGAATTAATTGATAGATGTGGTCTATTAATTATCCATAACTCTTGATAGAGTTATAAGCATTGACACTGCGTCTCAGTTCAATTTACGTCAATAAATTAATCGCTTTAATTGGTGAACTTATCTTCATTCTAATCTCAGTTATCAACACAGTATTAATTAATATTAATTATATTTAAATAAATTTATAAGTGAAATTTGCAGTGCGTTATTCATTGCGCAACTTAGCACAATTGAAAAACTTTTTAACCATATCATTTAGTATAAGTTGTAATAACTAATAAGGTCTTTATGTAAGAAATTACTAGAAATTTACAACCCTTAGGTACCTTAAAAATCATAACCATTAAACAAAGATCTTGTTGTTCTAGTTTTTATAAAACGCGTAACTATTATGTATTTTAAAAGCGTTTAAGGCATAAAGTAATTAAAACTCTTTATGTAAGTAAACAAAACCATCGTGAGGAAACCCGCGGCTTAGCGGCTCCGCACGTATTGTCCTTATTTTTCCTTTAAATAAAACTGACTATGAAAGTTTGGCTGGCCTAATTTTTTTCATACCAGAATAAAGAAAATAAAAATTCTTAGTTACATAAAAAAATCGAGTTTCAAAAGTTAGTAAGCACTTTACTTTTCTGTAGATCGTAATTCCACAGAAAAGTCGAGAATAGAAAAAAGGCGGCATTTTGGAAATTCGAACATTATTTCTATATTCAATTGTACAAATTCTGACAAGTTCTGAAATAGGTATCGTTCCGAAGTATGGTTTATTAATAAAATATATATGTGTAATAGAAAAGAGTGACTCAAATTCTGTACAAAATATTTAATTTACAAACCGAAAAGTCTAATTTAATCATCACAATCGTACTAACCTCTACAGCGTAGAAATAACCTACTTAAAATCATTAAAACTAGAAAAGTTTCTTTATCATTTTATTATTTCGTAGTACAACTAAAATGTAAACTCTCCACTTAGCATTTAGCCCCGGCAGAACTTCCTAGACTTGAATAAAATCGTTTGAATTCTATAATCTGGCCACGAATAAGCTTAATTTATTCAAAACTGTCAAACAAAGGCACCAACAAAATTGAATACGAACCAGAAACTTTGCTTATTTTCTTCCCATAAAGAAAATTCTTTACGACTTTTGTTAACTTTCTCTTTGATGCCTTCCGAATAACAAAACTGTGGGTGAAATAAATACGTTTAATTTCAACCTTTGAAAATGTCAATTTTGGCCCCTGGAAATGACATATTCATTTTGCGGCGACGAGCTGAACGATGATCATGTAAAGGTAACATTTTGAAACGAATCGAAAAACCGACGCTGAGTTCCTTAGTAGTAGATTTTTGTTATAAAATTTTTACTACTACTAATAAATCAAATACCCCTATTTTATAAAAACGTATGGTAATCAAGACGTCAAGTCTGCGCTAACTTTTTATAAGATAGTCCGTCAGTGTTTTAGTAACAAGAGTGCTGATTGACGCAGTGCGTTGTCTTACAGAGTACGTCTTCAATGGACTTTGTGTGGTAACGCATAAGGTATATAATTCAATAACAATGTCAAGATAACCCACCTGATGTTGACATCATAAAAAAGTTACGTAATATGTAGAACTTACTCAATTCACTTAGCCAGAAGAAAAATCCGCAACTTACCTGGAAAAGAGAAGAGTAAATAATAAAATAAAATTGGGAAACGGAAAATAAGGAACATAGGTACCAAGTTTACACCTGTAAAAGTCTAGACTAGACTTAGGAAGTACAAAAAAACACTATATATTTTAATCTTGGGCAAAAGTATTATTTGAAAGCTTTTTGACATAAAAGCTTAGCACCAAAACATAATAAATTTTCCGTGCATATTTATTATATTGACTTGTGCATATAACTGTACCTTATTGTTTGTAAACTACATTTATAGAATACGTAGTAACATCCAGATACAAAACAAACATCTGTCATCATAAATGTTTGTTCATTGGGGATCGAACCTATGACCCACATCATGCACTTTTTTGAACTTTTTGAAACTGTTTATAGTTAAAAAAAAAAAACATTCTTGTAATGACGTCACCCGTATTTCTGGCTCAGTCTAAAAAACAGCGCTGCTCTGCCTTTTGCGGAGCAGCAAACAAGCTGAGACTGAGCCTATTTGACAGCCTATCATTTTAATTATTTTACTGTATTTATTTGTACTGACTTGTGTTGTTTTTCTTTTATGTTCTGTATTCTCTGTGTTGTCTGTGTTGTCAAATAAATATATTTCATTTCATTTCATGCAGCATCTACTTTCAACTGAGCTGTAATGCTTTCATTGCATTTACAGAAAGAGTTCAAGATTTCTTCGTGAAAAGATACAGAATATTCCACGATACAGCGGTGATCTATCTTATGGTAATGACGTCACTTACCGTCATCTGCCGACACAGCCTTTTCAATTTGGAATCTTTTACTTTAGTTTTCTATACAAAAGAAATATACGGTTTGGGAAGAAATGGTTGCTTCGGGAAAGATTTTGTTGCAGTTAATCGTATTATATATTCTGCTATATTATAGCAGGATGTAATAAGGACCAACGTCAGGTTCTTTCAAATTTCAAATTCTTTATTCTTTACATTCAACTTGACGATAAAAAATAGATTTGTTTATAACATTATAATATGTTGTTTTGTAGTTTCAGATATGTACTTTTTTTTTAAACTAAAACGTTTACTAGAGTAGTAGACATTGATGAGCACGAATAAATGTGACTATCGTAAATGTATCAAATGCCGTATTTGAGATACATTGCGCGTCAATATCAGCTTTACTGTCGAACGTTGCAGCGTTAGCGCGCAGTGTATCTTAAATACGCAACGTTTATAATTGTCGCAATCATTAGTGCTCAACTCCCTGATCTGTGATCATATGTCAGATAAGGCAGAAAATTGAACACGCTTTTCGAAACGCGTAAGTATTTATTTCACAATTCTAATTTATTTTTTGACGCGTACAAACGTATTCAATTGTAAAAAGAAATTGCATACATTTACGAAAAGCAAGAATTTCATTACTTTTTTTATTTTAGTAAGTCATGGTACAGAGCAAGCAGATACGAATAATGTACCAACAAACTTCACATGTTATATAATTATTGTATTATCTATGGATCGTTTGCATCGGTCTGCAGATAGCTCAACTGTTTTTATGCTTTATTATTACTATTACCTATGTACATTTTGTAAATGCTGTAATAGTTGTGTTTGTTTGTGAATAAATATTTTTTTATAATCTCGGCCGAGGAAGCGTTGGAGGGATGACCTTGACGTACCTATTTGAATTGGTTTGGTGGGACACTGCCAAGGATAGAGAGAAGTGGAAGTGTTTGGGAGGCCTTTGCCCAGCAGTGGGACAATATAGGCTAGAATATAAAAAAAAAAAGAAAAAAAAAAAACTACATTTTATTTATTTAAGTATCAGCAGATTAAGCATGTTTGCAATCGAGCCAAAATAGTTGCCATTTGCCAAGATATATTAATTAATTTATAAATAAAAGATCAAAACAACTAAAGTGATTGAACTCTCTGAGATATTTTCAAGTATCAAGTACAAAGGGCATCAAACTTCAGACTTTTTAGTAAAGTCATGTTATTTTCACACGTATTAAGAGGATAAAAGCTACAGAGGGCTGACCACGAATCAATGAGACAATCGTAAATTATAAAATACACTGCGCGCTAACGCTGGCACGTTCTACAGTAAAGCTGATGTTGACGCGCAATGTATCTTTAACACGTTACTGTTTTAAGATGGTCCCATTTATTCGTGCTCACGCTCTGTCTAGATCTCGTGTTCCACGACTCACTAAGTCTCAGTTGAACTCAGACAAAGAGTTCTAATGCATCGTCTGTAGACAATGCCCTCGATCTTTAAAGAATGGGTTTAGACTATATTATGTTCCAGAGGGACGTTGGTCTTTACAAACATTATTAAAAAAGAATGCTTACTTTTTTTTGTTTTTTTTTTTTTACTTCATTCAACTTTTTTTTGTAGATAACTTTTTTTTAATGGTGATGGAACTAAACTTTAGTCTAAAATATAATCTTGCGCAAACTTAGACAATTTACAAACAGCTCAAATTCTCGATTGAAAACTCTTGGTTAACAAATTGTTGTAAGTGTTACCTTTGTATAGCCATGGGTTATTTCAATTTATAAGGTTAAGATTTCTCAAAAAGACATAAAAACAGTCGCTTACACGAGAACAATACAAACATAAGCTATTATGTGTATTTATTCATTTCTTGATCATTTTAATTATTTTTTGTGATAAAGCAGCCACATTATCATTATCTTTGCAACGGTCTGTAGTTAGCTCAACTGTTTCTTATGTATTTTATATGACAATGTACATTTTATCTTTAAATGTATTGTTTAAATATATCTTACTATTAAAGAACACAATAACGATGTGTTTTCTTTCAAAATAGAAACTGTAAGAAAATCCTGCTGAGCACTTCCTTTAACTAATGTATCTAACTTAAGTTAGATTAAAATCACTCATTAGCCTATATCTAGGCTAGATCGTAATCTTATTTGGCGTACATTTTGTTGATTACGCTAAACAATAAAAAAAAACTGTGCAAGTCCTTTAAGTGCACCATGCACTTATACCAACGAAAAAGTCGTAATTTAAATATGATAAAACGAGGTAAGATTTTACATAGTGCATGCTCGTTCTGAACCCGATAAACTATAATTCAACGCGAAAAGAGTTTTAAAATATTTCGTAGTTGAATATGAAATAGTTTGAAAGCTGAAAGCAAATATTTAGTAATAGTAATAGTAAAATACACTCGAGAGCAATGAATCCGGGTCACTTAAAGAATCCTAAAAATCTCGGAAACTAAAAATGCTAGGTTAATGCAATAAATTGTATTTAATAGACAATGTAATACTCCTTAAATGAAGGTATTAAAACTTCTTAGTTATTGTAAAGTTATATCATAAAAAAATCAAAATTGAAAAAGGGCCACTTTCGAAGATGGAACTACGAAATTACAGCATTTGGTTTTGCTTTTGTTTGTAATCCGTCATTTATGTGGGTACATAAACCATGTTAATAGTGCTCTATATTCATTATTCAAGCTGAAATTATGTCGCTTGCGCCTGAAGAATGCACCAGAATACTTACAATGCTGGAAACCGGCCGGAGTCAGCGCGATACAGCCAGGACTGTCGGTGTGTCGCTGTCAACAGTACAAAGAGTTCTCCGACGTTACGAAGAAACTGGTTCTAACCTACGCAGACCAGGAACGGGCAGAACCAGGTGTACCACAGCACGAGAAGACCGATACTTGGTGAACACCATGCTTCGAAATCGCTTTCTCACAGGAACTGAACTCACCAATCAGTTTCGACGCCTCGGAGGAAGTAACCCAAGTGCATGGACAGTAAGACGTCGGCTTGCTGAATCTAACTTAAAACCCCTTAGACCTGCAAACGGCCCTAAACTGGAGCGTGGGCATCGTATTTCGAGACTAAGATATGCCCAGAGCCACGTAAATTGGAGTATTGAAGATTGGTCAAAAGTTATGTTCTCCGACGAATCAAAATTTATGCTCTACAAGCACGATGGAAGACACAGAGTGTATCGAAGACCAGGGGAAAGATTCAAGCAAGCATGCATCGAAGAAAAAGTAGCCTACGGTGGTGGGTCTGTACTTGTGTGGGCCGGAATTTCTTCTGAAAGTCGCACAGAGCTGGTGATCATAGAAAACGGCTCTTTAACTAGCGTAAGATATGTGGAAGAAATCCTCAATGATCACGTTGGTCCATTTATGGTCAATTTAGGTGAGGATGCTATATTTATGCATGACAATGCCCGACCTCATACAGGTAGGATTGTGAATGACTACCTTCAAGAGATGAACATTACTCGTATGGAGTGGCCAGCGCGCAGCCCGGATATCAACCCGATCGAGCATGCTTGGGACGAGCTAGGCAGATGCGTAAAACAACGAAACCCTCCCCCAATCACGCTTCGTGAGCTCAAAATTGCTCTCATAGAGGAATGGGAGAATATTCCCCAAAATCGTATAAGGAACTTGGTGTACAGCATGCCAAACCGCGTAAACGCAGTAATGGAAGCACGAGGAGGCAATACGAAGTATTAAAATTCAAGAAAATCGTAATAAAGTTCAAAAATTTCATGTTTCCTATTTTTGTTTTAAGGAGAGATCAGCAGTTTTTTTCTTTATGTAATTTTGTGTTAATAAAATGTATGGTGACTCATATTTTTTTTACTTTCATTTAAGGAGTATTACATTGTCTATTAAATACAATTTATTGCATTAACCTATCATTTTTAGTTTCCGAGATTTTTAAAATTCTTTAAGTGACCGGGATTCATTGCTCTCGAGTGTATTATAAAGAGGAAAGATTTGATTGTTTGTTTGTTTGTTTGTTTGCATCGAATAGGCTCCGAAACTACTGGACCGATTTCAAAAATTCTTTCACTGTTGTGAAGCTACATTATCTGTGCTGAACATAGGCTATATTATATTTTCAAAAAAATTAGGGATCCTTACTAAAACTTCAATTATGTAACCCAAGGTGTAAAAGAAATTCCTTACATCGCGTGCGCTGCGGAAACTATTGATGATAGAAAGAAATTATGTACTACAATTTTGTAGAACACATCATCATCCACAAAAAAGTCAGCGACAGCATATGTCTAACTATTATAGATATGTCATAATAAGTGTTTTAATATCAAAAAAATATAATTAAAATGACGACGCCAGAAAACGTTCTATATTTGTACTTAGGTATTAATCCTTATCTAAATAAATTACTTTAAAATTAAGACTGCTTCAATACCTTTCTATTACTTTTTAAATTATTGAATTCGGACATTCCATTCGAAAGATATCACGAGTTCAAAAATGTAAGTACTTATTAGAAAAAAGTCAGCGGGCGCCGCGCCGCTGCCGGTCACGGGAGTATATGCGGGGGGGTTACATACTATAGGGTCTATATTTTTTATCATTTCGAAAATACATTTATACTGATTAACATAATTAGCTATATTATAATGATATTTATTTATTTAGGCTACCCGTGCGAAGCCGGGGCGTACTACTAGTTTAGTAATATTTTTCGTAACATATTCTGTACTCCAGCACTCTGAAGTGCTCATTTTTCAAAGTAACTCAATATTACTGTGACTATATTTTTAAATGTAAGCGTATACAAAGTTACTACATATAAAGTATAAGTTATATTTTTAAATATAATTCTTTTCAAGTAGAATAAAGTGTGACCAAGCCGTTTGCGTTGTATGCTGATGTGTAAATAACAACCTATGTTAGTCTATTGCTGGTCGTAGGCATCTCCCAAGACGCGCCACTGAGCCCGGTCGTCAGCTCTTTTCATCCAGTGCTTACCAGCTACATTCCGTAGATCGTCACTCCATCTTACAACTCCAGAGGGCGTCCTACACTACGCTGTTGTTCCATCCTGTTGTGTGTTAGTATTTACACCATTTTTTACGTATTTTTATGCGTATATCTGACTCTGTTATGTGTGATAGTCACTGATAGCTTAAAGAACTTAAAGCTTTCAATTTGTAAGCACGTTTGAGAGGAACTGCGGAAGACGGAAAATAATTCAAAGCATCTAAGTCTGGAGCTTAAGAAAATTGCTCTATTTTTCGGTCGCGTGCTTCTGCCCCGACTTCGTAGGTGTTAAAACTTTTAGGGTCAGTTAACAAAAGAAAACTCATTATACTTGTTTATCTAGAGTCAAGGATCTCATCAGAAAGTTAAAAAAACAGTTTTTATTTATGGAGATAGTAATTAAGCTAGCTGATTTCTATAAACAAATTAATTGATGGATCTTGAAGACCTGATGTTAAGTGATAATCACTGTCTCTTATGACGAATGGACGTGTCCACTGAGGACGTGCTCTGTGATCACTTTGAGACAAACATACCAAAGTAATGTAAGTATAACGAGCGCCATATGTTTTTTAAACTTCACATTACTCATTACCGCCATCACTTTAAGACAAATATATTGATAGAAAATTCTTTATTGCACTTTTAAAGTAGTAGTCTAAGATCCGGCTGCAGGATGACTTCGCTCATCTGTTTTTTGCTTAAAACCGTAACCTATAGTGTATACAAGCGAACTTAATGCTACAAATAGCATTCTCTACCAGCTAACCTTTGGGTAGTGAGAATAACAATTAATAATATATCACAGCAAAGTCAGTAAAACTGACGCCATATTATTTTTTAAACACACTAATGTACGTTACTATTGCTTAATTAACATAACTGTTAATTTAAAAAAATAATTGTCTAAAGACTTAGTTGGCTAAATCTTTACCGAGGATTGAATATAAAGAAAGATAAAAAGACAGTTGGGCGCCACAAAGTCTCACCCACAGACCTACAGAGAAATAGATTTATTTATTAAGGAAGTCGGCACAGTTACGAGCCGAGAGAACTTCAGATACATCACAGTTATTTATTTGTTTATAGACTTAATGCATGCGACAACGATATATGGACTAGTTTGAACGCCTATCGCAGACCTCTGTAAATTTTAGAGTTTTTTTTATATAAATACTTTTTTATGATTTATTATTACTTGCATTATTTTTGTTCAGGAATATGTATTATTATCCATAATTATTTCAAATCATTCAGTCGTTTGGATTTTATATTTTAACACTTTCTGTGTGTGTAGTAATTGAGTAGATCAAAAACTAAAAAATATGTAGAAATTAACATAACTAAAAAACATGTAGAATTAATCAGTAATTAATACTATATACAGCTCAATTCCGACTGACTGACTGACATAGTTGTTCTCCCAGAAGGACCAAAAAAAGTATAATAAATATAAAGTCGCTTTTGACTTCCTTTAAACCTTCTAAATAACCAAAAGATCTCACAGGATGTCCGTGCCTAAGGATAAAATCGTGACCTCATTTCATTTTCATGTGATAACAGATACAGTGATAACAGACAGTTCATTACAGAACCCTGAAAATCTAGGAACCAGAGCAGAACAGTCGACCAGTATTTATTCCACATTTATTAACATCAACATGAAAATAAACGGGTTTACCGTGTCATTGACCTATTTGGCAACTATTCAAATGCGAAAGCATTCGTCCCAGTTTGAAAAATAACATTGATTTTTGTTGTCAATAATCTAACAGCTGTCTTAGCGCCTTATTTTAAGACGTTCCTCAATTTCACACTCACAAATATACGAGCAAAAACAGCGATATTTTAAATTGACTTAAAAAAACAATGGTTTTCAATGCGACAGTAGGTTTTTTTGTATAAAAAGAATAACAAATATCCGTGGACATATCACTAAGCAAAGCTTGTAATAAACTAGATTGCTGATGTTACACGATTATTCCGTTAGTTATGAAATATATTTTTCGGTTTGGTAGGTCATACATTAGAGGTCCCATTTAAGGATTAAGATCTTATCAGTATTAATCAGTTTTGCTTACATACAATATTTATATATATAAATGCTGACCTGTTCAAATCTCACTCGACTCTGACTTTTAGGATGCTATAAAATATATAGGTAGTGTGTCGTAAAATATCAAAATTTAAGAAACAATAGAATTTAATTTATGCTTAACTTTATATTATACTGTTTTATGAATATGTTAGAGATGAGTTAAATCTAAAGAGAAGAGTTAAAATACGGGCGTTACTGAAAATGTTTTTCTTTGTGTCTTTGAGCGTGTTGAAATAATTTGAGTAATTAAAATATGCATTAAAATTATTTTTATGACTTCTTAAATAAATAAACAACGCAAAAAAATCTGTTTCTCTATTGCTTAATCTTTTTAAACAAACCTTTGCTCTGTGATGTAATGAGGTAAGGTAGCTATTATTTTTAGTATAAAAAAGTATTAGGAACTATGTACTTACTACTATTTTTAGGAAAGTTTCAACTTGATTACATACATATTTTTATTCACAAACAAACTTACAACTATTACAGTATTTACATATTATGTACATAGGCATATAAAATACATAAGAAACAGTTGAGCTAACTAAAGACCGTTGCAAGCGAACTATAGATAGTTTAACTGGTCCAAATCACTACCATAAATATAGATGAAGATAAAAAGTCAACAACACTACATTAAGTATTTGGTTGGATAAAATAATTTGACTACGTAACGGTATCTTATTATTCTGTTATGCTGGGGCCACATTAGCGGGCTACGGCGAATATTCGTGTTAACCCGATGTATGTGGCCGGGTAAATAGTGTCATCGCTTAGTATTTCGCCTTTATCCGAACACGATGTTTTTGTCGCGCCAACACGATACGAATATTCGCCCGCTAATGTAGCCGAAGCATTATAAATTATATCTGTCCTAGTTCTGAATGTTTAAGATATTCTGTTTATGGTAAATCTATAACTATCGGATGGTGTTAAGTCGGTATACCATAGACATAGAGAATGGACTGAGCGTTCCCTATCCAGGGGCCTTATTCTCTATGACATAGGAGATTCCTTCCCCAAACGTGCTACGTCACAACGCGTTCCAAAACGCAAACTTCAAAAATGATTGATTTGTATATAAATTATTCGAATCGCGCATGACACGTTTTGAAACGAATAGTTTTCATAACACGGCAGACGTCGGCACGATTAGTTGACAGTTCAAACAGTGGCCAAAACGTAACGTGTCGCGGTAGAGAATGACAACTAAGGCTTACGCCATACAGTTTTTTCAGATTCCACGCCCGTTGTCTTGCCTAAGCCAAGTAACGCGCGTGGTTTGCAATACAATAGAGAATAATGCCCCAGGTATGTAGTAAACAACTGTGCTGCCTGTATTGTCTATTACTTACAGACCTATGGAAAAGAGAAAGAGAATGGACTGGACTAGCCGGGTATGAAATAAATACGGGCGGCAAAGTGCGAGATAGAAAACAGTCGTTCTGCCTGTATTGTGAATCTCTACATAGACTTACAGATTTATAGCAAAGAAACGTACTGGCCGCATGATAATTTCGTGACATTCATTCCATTTTCTAAATCTATGTTAAATAGAACCTTCCGAAAAGAGTCAGAAAATGAACTGTGTAATACCCGCATGAAAACGACGTGTGCGGCCAACATCTGTCTCTTTTCTGTAGTTCTTTAAGTCTATATAGAAACAGACAATACAGGCAGCACTGAGACTGTATGTCTATGTAGAAAGACAAGATATGTCTATGGTAAATAGGAACACATCAAGGTACTTCTCAGCTTGAGGCTGACCCTTCATTAAAGTTACGTAGTTTGATGAGCTTAGTTAATATTCAGTTGGCCTTGCTGGGAATAACCAGAATAATAATATTTATAATATAATATAACGGTAAAGGAATAAGTACCTACAACTAAACATCTCATTTTACGATTTTAAGTAAATATTCACTTGTACACTTTTAACACATTGCGCTAAACAAAGTTTGTACTAAAAACTAGATCTGATATTACAATTTACTTTTTATTGTATTTACTAGATACTATATATAAACTTGATATATTTGTTTTAACTTCTATTCAACGACATTGACAGCTTTATTTATTTCTCCATAATATATTTTTTTATAACTAAATTTAAAAAAATGAAGTAAAAATTATTTCATTAATTCTAAGCTGCGTTATCGTGTAACAAAATATTCCATCTAAAAAACTTATTTACACAAAGTTCAAGTCATTAATTAAAACCAAAAAAATCCAATATCTTGAAAAAACAACCTGAAACTTTAATCAGAAAATAGAATCACTAAAGAAAACCTATTTTGAAAGTTACTCAATCATCTTACCAACCAAGTGTATCATAAAAAGGTGTATAAAAAAGTAAGTAAATTACTAAACATGTGTTCGTCATTACCCTAACAGCATTATTTACTTTAACATAAAAGAATCTTGCTGAGTAAAGCTATTTTCAAAAGTCGAGGTGTATTTTTTAGGTAGACGAGACGTGGCATCTTTGGTCGGAACGTAAAATGGGCAGTATTGAAAACTTTTTTCAGTGCATATGTATTTTATATGTAACATGTATTACAGATTTTCGAAATAAGAAAAAAAATATAAGAAATCATTATTAAATCAAATATCTTAATACATTGAAATTCTTGTATTTGCTCTGTGAATTTTAATTCTGAGCCATATAGGTAACATTCAGGGTATTTTTAAACTCTTGTTTGTCTAGCAACTTTAACTTTCATTTGACCATGGTTTAGTTTATTACGAACAGCAAGCCAAGGTTTATTAAATTTAATAATTAATATTTTACATTTCAACAATACTTGTGAAATAATAAGTATGTGAAAAACAAAATAATTTTAAATCAAGTCTTAGTAAAACATAAATAATCAAGATTTATTTCACAAGACTGCATTAATACTGTAGGGCTATCCAGCAAAGGGAAACTTGCGTGACCGTATATCCTTTCAGTTTTAGTTCAGTTGTCGATGATTTTACAATAGTAACTCATCAGTATTCCGTGGCATTTTTGTGGATTGACATGGCTGAGCTGTTAAAAATGACAATGCCAAAACTGAACATGATTTACAGGGTGCCGTGATTACACAACCAAGGAATACACAACCACGGAAAACACAGCCCGGAATTGGTGACCATTTTGTCATCCAATTCCATGGTTGACGAAATGGTCACCGATTCCTGGCTGCGTATTCCTGGCTGCGCTTTTCGTGGTCGTGTTTTACCCGGTTGTGTTTTCCATAATTGTACATTATCCGGACCTTCGTCAAGTAACAGTTCAAATATAGTTCAAATACATTTCAGTTGTCAGGATACGGCCGCTGGTCAGTATTACCCAACTCAATCTTCTCTAAACAAATTGTGGGTAATTTTTATTCTTTTACCTGAAATTTTACGCGAAATTGTGTTGCTCGTTTACTTGAGTACTTTATAGCAAATGGCATTTACTTAGGAGTGTAATTGCTCGTAGAATGCCATTTTCAAAGCGGTTTAAAATGATGTACGCTTTTTAGCACTTAGAGGGATAATAAAATGCTTAGAACGGTTTTTACACGACAAAGCGAGAAAATATTGAAGTAACTAAATATAAGGAAGGTTTATCATCAAAACAGGAAGAAACATGATAACCAGAATTAAAGTGATCCTAATTTTTGAGACACAAATGACGATAAAAATGAACATCGACCAATTAGTTGCGTAAAAAAAGTGGCGTTTTTGTAGAAGTAGATTTTATTTAGCAAAGTATATATACAGAATACATTTTATTCAGCATTGTAAAATATATCAGGTACTACTTTAATCCTGTAACAATTCGACCATAAATGTTAGGTTCCATAAAACAGGAAACCAAAAGCCACAATGGCACATTCGTTATTTTGATAGTGCAATAACGGGTCTCTGGCATCGGATCGCGCGATCCATATGACGTAGAAACTGATCATAAAGAGAATTTGATTGTGAGATCGGATTCCAAAAGAAAATTTCAATTGTTTTCTGTTTTTATTCAATTCTTAAACTCTCTTTCTACAACCCATCCGACTATAGCATCATCGACTAAATAGCGAGCAAGAGAGCGGAGATTCGTTCATCGTCCACCGAGGTACGCAGTTAAGTCGCACGTATTGTACATCAAATTGATCGCACGATCAGACCGCAAAGACCCGCAATAACTGAAGCGCCAATATGCGGGCAGGGTTCCGTGAAGGATTGAACCTCAATACTAATGCCTTGATCACATGTACCGAGTAAACCGGCGAGACAGTGACGTATTTGAGATACACTTCGTGTCGACATCAGTTTTCCTGTTGAACGTTGCAGCGTTAGCGCGCAGTGTATCTCAAATACGTCACTGTCTCGCCGGTTTACTTGGTACGTGTGATCAAGGCATAAGGATGTAGGGATGTAAGGATCAATCGGCAATTCTCGACCGTAATTCATAAATAAATCATAGTTTATTTCTTATTCGGAATTTCTTTCGGTAGAAATATTGTAATGGGTATCATTGTATCGAAATACCATTATCTTGGTTGAATTATAAATGGACGTTCCATTAGGGATAATATCTAATTAATTTGCCATTAGTAATATTAATAAAATGTTTCATGGATTTTCAACTTTATATCATTCTAACACAATCTTTAGCTCAACGGAATCTTTATGTAGGTATTATTACATTATATATTTATTTATGTAATTAGAACGGTGATCCATGTACATTAATTTAAAATAACGGTATTAAGTGGCCTAGATTTTGTATGCTCACATAAAATTATAAACCCTAATTAAAATGAAGTTAAGTGGGCTAGACGCTGAATGTTTACAAAATTGTATACAAAGGCGTGTTTTATTAGTAATCATACAAAGAAAAACATATCTTGTTTCATACTACATATTTCCGCTATAAAAATATTTGTATCTCAATCTCAGTATGAATTTAGATATAAACTTAATAAAAGTTGAAACAATATATTCAAAATAAGACTTTAATAAAACATGTAAGTACAATGTTGTATTATTTGTAACAAAGTCTTCACAATATGAGTGGAGATAGTGTAGATAGTGTATTATTATATTCACGGACATTTCACACATCACATTCTAGTCCCAAACTAAGCAAACCTTGTACTATGGGATCTAGATTGCTGATAGAACACTTATAAACCCACTTTTTTTGTTTATGCATACTTCAATTACATAGTACAAATATTATTACAGAACAAATATTTATGTTCATCACACGAACATTTTTTCTTTTTAAGTTATGTGTAAGTATTTTATTTTGGTAGTTTCTAGTATATAGATAAAATTTATGATAAGCTGTGTTTGCAATTGAATTTTTCTCTTATCTAAACATTCGCTCTGCGTGAGAATCAAACCCACGGCCCACAGCATGGAAGGCAGAGCTACTACCAACTGAGCGGTGACGCCTGTCAAATAGTAATAATCCTGTCTGTATAAGAATGTTGTGCAGATCAGGAATTTAATTTAAATAAAAGCTAATGCAATCCTCTAATCTATTTGCATTGTCTGTAATACCAGCTGTCGAGTTTGTTCTACGCAAGCCGTGTTTGTGTCCTTGTGAATAATCTCGTTTTATTTATTAGAATACTGGGATTCGCTTCTAACTTTACTCAAAACTCATTAATCATTTATTTATTTGCATTAAATATAAGTAAAAAAGTTCTTGTTCATAAATTAATCAATCCTCAGTACATTTTGCCTCGTCAAGGCGTGCAAAACTTTATATAAGTAAGTAAACCTATTCATAAATTATTTAAAAATGTTAAAAAACCATATTAAAAAAAAAATGGCAATTAAAAAAAAAATTATCAAATATATGTCAGATACACTCAAAATTAGTTACAACTCAAAAAGGTTTAGAGCAAAACTTATAAAATGTAGATTCAAAATGAAATTAATCATCATCAACCTATATCAGTTCACTCCTCGTGGCGCACACCGGTAACAGCTAGGCACGGGAAAGCAGTGTCTAGTCTGGCTAATCTTTCCAACACGATGTTACAACAAAATGCAGTTGTAGCATCGACACGATAAGAAGAAGAAGTTCACTGCTGGACGTGGGATTCTTCCAAGACGCGCCACTGAGCCCGGTCAGCGTCACATTTCGCAGATCATTGATTTATCTCGCCGGAGGGCATTTCTTGGATAAAATGTCATAAAAGTACAATAACTACAATCACGAAAATAAACTCAGAAACAATTTTTACAATTACTAAGAAAAAAACAATATAATAGATATAAAACATTTTTATTTAAAAACCGACTTGTGTTGTCTGTACCACACAAAGCGTAAACTAGGTGGGAGGTTGCGTATGAAAACGCATCGTTACACACGAGCCACTAATTTGTAGTCCACGCCAATCGCTGCCGGTTGTGGAACACGGCACGTGTGAATGGGCCTTATCTCGTGATTTTCATGCATTCTAATGAGACATTTTGGCATCTAAATGAGTCTAAGTCGCTATATAAACTTTTATTTAATAAGAAGAAATAAAATTATGATGCTATTTATAGCATGACCAAATTCACTTACCACAAAATGTTAGTGTGTTTCATATTAACTGAAGAATAACGTTATTAACGCTTAGAAATATTTAATTAATTACTAATTAACTCTCCTCCACCGCAGTTACAATAGCAAGCAAAAATGGTGTATAGATACAAACAAAATAAATTGTTTGAATTGTTTTTTCAGGCACCGTCTTGGCACGTTAACATTATTAATAAATGGCTGGATCAGTCAAAGTCAAAATTACTTTATTCAATAAAATCACAAGGATCATTTAGAATTTTTTTTTTTTTTTACAAGTTATAGGCAAGCGTTTGACCGCTATCTCACCTGATGTTAAGTGACGATGCGGTCTACGATGTAGCACACTTGCCTAGAAGATACCCATTCACTCGTATAGTATACAGAATAGTCTTACATACAAGGTGATTCTAGGTTTCAGTTCCACGCGACCAGAGCCTAGAAGAACGGGCCAACTAGTTGCACTAATGTTACGTGCGTGCATTTTTAATATAATTTATCTCTACTCGTTGCCACTAACTGTGGTGTGTTTATAGTAAGTCTAAAGTTTCCGATAAGTGGCCAATTCGATTGTAACTGCAGAAATAATGTTACAAATAGGTCATTTCGTTTCTATTGCCAAGGAAACATTAAATCACCTTTTTAGTGCCCACTCTACGGAATTATCTCACTAAAATGTTACTGAGCACCTTAAGGAGCGTTTACTATTAGTAAGTAGTAGCATTTATTTTAATACAACTAAATGGTGGATTTATGGCTCAACAGAGAGCTGAGTAGGATTAAATGTGACAATCGTAAAGGTAACGTATTTAGGATACACTGCTCACTTACGCTGCAACGTTCGACAGTAAAGCTGATGTTACGCGCAGTGTATCTCAAATATGTAACTGTTTCGATATGAATACGATTGTCACATTTATTCGTGCTCGGCCCTCAGATGCTATGTATATTCATTGTTTATAATATGACTTTTTCAAGGTCTTTCGTTGTTCCTAGCTAGCCCGAGTTTTTTTGATATTCCAAAAATGTTAGGTGGATTCGAAATATTTTACTTCAAACATAATGCGTGTTTTTCGATCTCACTTTTCGAGAATCAAACCGACCTCAAAACAAGCTCGTCACTAAGACTGATCTTTGGTTTTTCAGCTATTGGTAATTTATTTTACTACTACTCTCCACTGAATGTTACTTAGTACTTGAATTCTAATGTTAAAAAATATAACAACTTTTACTAAATCCTAGTAAATGCACAAAAAGGTTTCCGTCCGAACCCACTACCAATTGGTTTTGAATAGGCTCAATTTTTTCTTTGTTGCGAAGGTAAAATCGCCTTCTACTTAAACCACTAAATTGTGTGTAAAAACTTAGAGACGATTTACACTCTCATTCACTGAAGATAAGTTGAGTTACATTGCGTGGCAACAACATGATTCGCACTTTCGTATATAGTTTTGGGTTCGAATCCTGTTCATAACTGATTGTACAAACTTAATAATACTTAAATAAATATATATTCACATACATTATTCTCTAGTCCCAAACTAAGTAAAGTTTGTATTATGGGAACTTGACTGATACTTAAATAGGAAAACAAGTATATTTTTTCTGTAACATTCAACTTCTTCTTGCGTGTCATTTAAACACAACATTTTAAACTCATTTTTAGTTTTAGTCCTAATACATTTAAATTATAGAACAAATGGCAATGATCATTATAAACGATCATTTGAATCATCGTATAAGCTTCAGAGGCGTATGATTATAACGAACAAAGTAGGTATACTTTTTGGCCATTAAACCTTATAGTATTCAGTCTTGGGGGGCTATCCAGCAAGGGGAAACTTGCGTGACCGAATATCCTTTCAGTTGCAGTTCAGTTTTCGATGATTTGACTATAGTAACTCATAAGTATTCCTTGGCATTTTTTGTGGACTGACGTGACTGAGCCTGATTTGAGCATGGCCTACCTGATTTTTCGTTAATTCTATCAAACGGTATGAAAATCGATCATTCCTAATATCAATAAGAGACGAAGAAGAAAACTGAACTGCAGTTTGTTCAAATAACAGTTCAAAAACATTTCAGTTGTCAGGATACCCCCCCTGTCAGATTTTTCCAAAGAAACCGGAGCCAGCATTGCTAGGGCTGCCGAGACGCGCCAAACAATATCATAAGGGAGCAGTAATGAGACACCATTTGTCTTCTTAAAAGGTTTCACCAAAATGTTCGTTGTTGGAAAGGCTAGGAGTCATCAATTTTGAGAGCTAGATCCTACCGTAACATAATTTATAATACTTTAAGCTTCTGTCAGACCGACGCTTTCTTTCGCGACAGTTTTGAAACTTCAAAATCATTTCGACATTATTGCTGTCCGAATTTCAGGCTGCGTCACGAATCGAGTGAAACTTAATTGGCATAACTTGAAGTTACTCTATAATGATTTCTGTAGCATCATTAAGCTATATTTCAGAGGGATGCAGCTTTAGAGAGCACGGTCAGAATTAAAATCACAGTCTTATAAATAAAAATCAAGTAATGTTTGTTAAACAACAATCCTATATATATATTGCGTAGTGTCAATAATTACTTATTACTTTATTTATTTATTTATTTATTTATTTATTTATTTATTTTAATATATTGAATTATTATAATTGGCATAAATAAGCTGTACTAATTAAAGTAAAATAAATAAATTTATTAATGTGTGGATATAATGTTGTAAGTCTTTCACGAAAAAACTACTGAATGGATTTAAAACCAACTTTACGATAATGTAATTTATACATCAGAATAACACATTGGCTATAATTTATAAATATATTAGGCAAATTGACAAAAATATAATGATACCAAGACGTAGTCACGGACAAACTAGTAAGGAATAATGCAATGTAACAACTCTTATTGTTGATACGTTAATGTTACAATTTCCATGAAAATGAAACATTCATGACGGCGGTATTGAATAGCGTGCCGCAGGCGCTTATTCGCGGGGGTTTGGACGTAGCTTTAATGCTTAATGATGTGCTTCTTTTGCCTTTCAAAGAAATAATGAATAATAGTGCTTACAGACTCGCGCCAAGTAATATATTGGTTATGACACCGCAAAATCGATTCTAGGAAGAATTTCGATCACTTCATATTTTTTTCACTTTATTTTTCATGGAAAAGTGTATCGATAACATGTTGCATTTAATTACTTACATGCAACATGTTACGTGGAATAAATCGAAACCAGCAACCATTATTCCAGCAATGATTACCAAACATTACTACAGGAAAAAAAGATACGGTGGCAGTACTTCTCCCGATCATTTTCACAAAAAGCTCTGCTACTACTGAGTTAAGCACTAACATACATTTTAAAAGCAAAATCGATCGTGACAAGCTTTGCAAGGCAAATATAGCTCTTTAGCCGCAAAGCTCTTTGATGCATCGAGTTCGCACTACTCCAAAAATAATGATTCGTCGCGAATCTGTAGCAAATAATGAATAATGATAACGAGGCTTTGAACAGACAGAAAGACCGCAACCCTGATTAAGGACCGTTCGATTCGACTGCCTTTTAAAATACCACTAGAAGATATACAAACCACTAGAAGTACTTAAATACATAAAAGTATTTTAATAGCGTATTTTGAATTTAATCGATTTTATTTTCGAAAATTGACACTCAAATTTCGTAAGAAAGTTTTTAAGTAACTTTTGTAGATTTTTAAAACAATTTTCCTCCATACATACGATGACTTCTTCTGAGAATTAAATACAATAAAATAGACTGTCTCTGTCGAAGCAAACGGTTCATAATAAGGGTCTGGTTGAGGTATAATTATTTAGTTCTGAATTGAAAGAATAATTTTGTAATGCAATAAAGTCTTTAACGAACGTCGAAATCCTTTGAAAAATGCGACCTGTGGGCGAGAACAAGAAAAATAAGGACAAAATCATTTTTGCCTAGTGTTGAAATTGAGACGCTTCGCTCACTTCGCTCACTTAGTCGATTTATTTAAAGATAGTTTATATTTATATTATAGTCAGTTTAGTCGGTCTATCTTATATAGTTAGCGCAAACTTGATGTCTTGATTACCATATCTACTTAATAGTAACGTAATGTCAACGCTAAATTTTATAAGATAGAGGTTAAATCTCTATCCTTTCTTACCTACCTTAAGCAGGGCAATTTTGTATGGGTCTGCCATACAAAATTGCTAAGCCGTATTGCATTCCAGTCTTAAGTACTTAACCAAAGGCTTCTTTGACTACTCCGTGTAAAATAACTTGTCTTTATTATCGTCTAACATTAACTTTCTAAAGCTGGTTTCACACGGATAAATAAAATAATGTAAGCGAAGTGTAAAGATATCATTATATTTTTTTTAATTCACTAATTTCACTTTAATCGTCATCGAATTAATTAACTAAAATTTAGTATATATTTATAAGATCTTAATAAAAATATGGGGCAACCTACAGAGGTTGCCCCATATTTTTATTAAGATCTTATAAATATATACTAAATTTTAGTACAATAGCACAATATGAATAAAAAATTATCAATTAACTAATCACAACGAAACTTGCCCAGCGACGTGTACACCCAAAACAGCGATAACATAAAATTCCAAAACAATTTCAGAATTTTCAGAATCCATCACAATTATCAAACAAAACCTTTGAAGTTCTAAGCTCTTCATTAATAGAATATTATAGTTGAAATTAGAAAATTTTGTAATATATTTTCAAGTATTAACAAATTCAAACTTCAAGTGATCATGACGACCGATGTGGCGCGGCGGGCGAAGGTCTGCCTGCGACACGGTAGGTTGCGTGTTCGATTCTCGCCTTGGGATAAGTGTTTGTATGATTTGCAAATATTTATTCCGGGTGTTCTGGGTATATTATATGCATAATGAAAAATATCTATCTATGTAATGTATTGTATTAAGTATGTTCGTCTTCTAGTACCCATAACACAAACTCTGCTTAGCTTTGGGCTAGATGATATTGATATTGTGTGGATTGTCAAGCAATATTTATTTATTTATATCAAAATCACAAAATTAAAAAAAAAACTCGTTTCCATTCGCCCGTGAGTCACCAACATTAGAGTTCCGTTTTCACGTAGATATACAATTTCCACATAAACCAGTGTTATGGGGTTATAATGAGCTTTTCGGGGTATCTAACACCCGAAAGTCGTCAGTGCTGCCTACTTCAATGTTAATTATACCGATAACGCTCTTTGATGAATTATTATGCTTTATCCTTGCCTATTAAAGTTAAGTTTCAGTTTATAAATAAATCTTATTTATCGAAAGTAGTGGTGGAAATAGTGTTGGACGTACTTTTATGGAAATATTAATATGTTTTACAAAAATAAACAAAGCACTTTAAATCGTCATAGACAAGAAATACGACTTTTTTTTTGTATTAAGTACTTACCCAAAAAAGTATTTGTCTGATCTTAATCAAAGTACACCTCAAATCTATCAAACAAAAACATATCATCAAAATCGGAATAGAAGAGCGGCGGAGAAATCTAGAAATTGATACAAAATAAATAAATTAATACAAACTCTTTAATGTTTCATCTAAATCCGTAAGACAGTAGCAAAACTAGCAAGTCAAATAGTTACACTGTTCTCAGTGTAATACCACTTGCTAAGCACTTGACCTATGTAAATCGTTCTTAACGTAAATGATGGTTCATTATGATATTCAGGGATTTTTTATCCCATTCTTATCTCGGTCCTATCTTAAAAAGGTTCTAGGTACGTCCTTTTATTAAAATTCCTCAGTTAATTTACGTCATCGCATACCTTCAGTATCTTACTGATAAAATCTTACAAAATTAGGGACATAATGTTTTTGCTGCTACTACTAGTCCGATTTCGATAAAACTTAGAATATATATAGTTAGTAACCTGAATTTATAAATAGGCTAGTTTTTATTCCATTCAATCTTCAACAGACGTACAGAAACGCAGAAAAATAGGTAACGCAGTCAAAGTCGCGGGCGAAGACTAATAACGTGTATATAAAAAATGTTTACCTTATACGGGTTTTCTTTACTCACCGACTTCCCTTTGAAATAAAAATAAATTTGATCACGACCCTCCATATTTCCAACACTCATCAATATAGGGTGTTTGCACATTCACCGATAATATCTACGCGGTACCGACACGTTCGATTTGAATATCGTTGTCAGCCGATACGATAGAGAATACAGTCTAGAGTGCCCAACCTAAGCTTGACAGGTTGACACACTGCACTGTCAGTTCCTGCAAGTACATTAAAAAGGTCCGCAAGACAGTGTACCTGTGCCGTGCCAGAAAGAATAAGAGTTACGCGTTAGAAAGAGAGGTTAAGTAAATATCACTTAAAGCAGCGCTGTGTAACTTAATGTGTACTTTATAGCATACGTGCGAGAGTACCGTTTCATTTGACATATTTGAACGGATTACATTTTATTTTATTAATTGTTGGACCGACCAGAACTGTTAGCAACGACCATATTGTCTTTAGAATTATTATTGTTTAAGATAGGTATAACTCGCAATGTTTTGTTTGTATTTGTTTTGAAAATTAGAAATCGTGGGAAGATAGGTATTCGCACTAATGATGTAACAATAGGACGTTAAATTTTATGACGGTGCTATTGACAAAGCGCTCGTTAATCCTTTGTTTACACCTACTTTTTTGTTATTGTTTACCTACATCTTTTGTATTTTTGAATAGAGCAATTAAGGAATCACCAAAACCGTGTGAACCCCGAAGGATAATAGTTACCTACAATTTGTATAAAAGCGGGAGCATTTGCTCAAAATATTGTAGTCTAGTAGAGAACCTCGTCAAGTACAGTGCGAATGAAGAGCACCTCCCGACAATTAAGCGAAATTAAATAAAAGTATAAGTACTGGCAGATCTTCAAGTGTTGTTATTGGCTCGCACTCCTCGATCCAGCGCCCCGCTCCGCTACGTGTGTTGCAAAGGCCTGCAGGCCTTACAAGCCGCGCCTCACCGCAACACGCACGGAGCGCTCATACAGTTTAATGGTCCTTCGAGAACCGGATAGAAGAGTGAAGATGCCGATTGTTAGATCGCCGGTAACCTCCAGATCGGAGGAGGGAGATTCGACGGGCGCTACTACTACCGAATCGTCTCTGAGAACACCGATATTGACAGAGACCGAAGAAGCAACTGCGTCAACATCCACTGGGACCGTCACCGCCCGCCCTACCGCTGCTAGCGCCGCCCAAAGGCCCGCCGCACCAACGCATAGGAGGACAACTCGTGCAACGGCAGCAGCCGCTGCAACATCCTCCGCGCCTCCCCTGCGACCCGCGACGTCATTTTCAACCGAGACGGTGGTTGCTCCGACCCGGACGACACAGATTGCGCCGCTCACCGTACCGACTGAGATCGCACTCATGCCATCTCATTCGAGCGTTTCGGAGAACATTGGTGGAAACAATACTATTCCACCGTTCGAGTCTTCGAAAACATTGGTACAGCGGAACACAAGTACGAGTACAAGCAAAATTTTGAGACTTGAAGCTCTTCGAGAACTACAGAAAAGAAAGTTGGAAGTCGCCCACGCAGCCGCCGCTTTAGCTGAAACGGAGTTGGAGCTTTCACTTTGCGAGTCTGAAGCAGATGAGGATCTCGAATTCGACAGACAGACTCAGGTGGAAAATTGGGTGGAACAGACAGCTGCCAACCTGGAAGCACCGAAGCAACCGGAAGGCAAAGAAGAGCGGAAGTCCGAGATGAAGGAACTTGCCGACGCTGTTATCAGCGCTGCTAGAATGGCCAGTCAGCCGACCACAACTTCACTGAAAAAGGTTTGGGATTTGCCAGAATTTAAAGGGGCATATGAAGAGTGGTTGCCTTTTAAGAGGGCTTTTCAAGATAGCTCGGCACTGTGCACCGACGTGCACAACATGGCTCGACTCAGAAAAGTAATTCAAGGCACTGCAAAAGAAGCAGTCAGAAGTCTGCTTTATGTAGCATCGGACCCCGAGGAAGTAATCGCTGCTCTTGAGCGAAGATTCGGCAGACCAGAACAGCTAGTAATGGCAGAACTTCAGAAGATAAAGGATTTACCACGAGTCGGAGATAATCCAAGAGATATTTGTATTTTTGCGAGCCGCGTGAGTAATGCTGTTATGACAATCAGCGCCCTGAAGAAGCCACAGTACCTGTATTCGCCGGAGATGAGCACGAACATTGTGGAAAAATTATCGCCCATACTTCGGTATCGGTGGCTGGACTTCAGCGCAAGCACCGGTGATGAAGAGCCAGAATTAATGAAGATAAAGAAATTCCTTGAAGCAGAGGCAGAACTGAGCGGAAAAATTGTGCCACCGGAAAGTGTGAAAAGGAAATGGGAAAACCCACATCCGGTGCACGCAACGCACGAGAACGAAAAAGAGGAATGGATGGAGCCTACTGCCACGTCCTCAGAAGGGAATGAAGAGTTCTGCGTTCAATGCGGAGGAAAACACAGGCTCACCGAGTGTAGAACATTTGTAGAAGCTACTACGAACGAAAAATGGGAAATAGCGAAACGAAAACGACTTTGTTTTAGATGCTTGCATCGACGCCACCAGAAAATGAACTGCAGGAGCCAACCCTGCAAGAAATGTGAGAAACCGCATCACACCATGCTGCACTCGGAGCCAGTTGTGCAAGAACCAGCACCGGCCACGCAGCATGAAGAACCCTCGACTGTGTCATGCCATCACATGCGAGAATTCGAAGATACAAAAGACACGATGAAATCCGTTTACGCGACAGCACATGGAGCCAAAGTCTACCTGAAGATGGTTTCGGTAGAAGTATATGGTCCAAAAGGATCCGCTCGCATCCTTGCACTGCTCGATGAAGGTTCGACGACATCATTGTTGGATGCTAGCATAGCTGATCGCATTGGAGCCACTGGCAAGAAAGAGTCATTGATCCTCAAAACCGCCAGTGGAATCATCGAGAAAAAGAATTCTCAGAAAATTGATCTGAAAATCAAAGGGGCACACAGAAAAGACAAGCGGACTCTACGAGGCGTATGCACCGTGAAAAATTTGAAGCTGTTACCTCAATATGTAAACAAGAAAGTAGTAGAGAAATGCAGCCATTTGAAGAACAAAATGAACGAGTTTCTGTACGAGAAAGAACGGCCAGCTCTGCTCATCGGTCAAGATAACTGGGACCTTATAGTCACACGGAAGATTCTGAAAGGAAAACGAACTGAACCTGTAGCATCACTTACCAGCCTGGGATGGGTGCTTCACGGAAACTACTCAGAAGCCGCTGCTCCAGTGAATTATGTAAACCACTGCTTAGCAATACACGAAAAGGAAGAAATCGTGGAACGACACTTTGATAACACCATCGACATTCAGCAGGGACGACCGAGCAACGGTAGCGATGAGAAAGCCCTGAAAGAATTACAAGAAATTTGTCAAGGGGCAAGCAACGTGAACAACAGAGCAGAGGAACCGGCTAAAGTAAAAATGAAAGAAGCTCAAAAAAGAACGAGGCTCAGCAACGCAGTAATAAAAACCCGAGCCCCAAGTTCCGTGAAAACAGCATACGAATCAATGCATGTTATAGCTCCAGTCCCTATCACAAGGAAGAATCACAAAGGATTCATGATGGACTGGAGTAAAATGGAACAATGCAGCCAGCTTAAAACCAGAAGATGGCACAAGGATAAAGTAGACAAAAAGAATCTGAAGAAGCTTGGAAACGAGTCAGAACGACGCATTGAATCTGAAGAGGAAAACACAGTAGTTCCAGAAGGGCGACGTCGAGATCATCGCAGACTCCTCGCTCCCGCGCATGACATGGCCATATGGAGTAATCGAGGAAGCATTCCCAGGATTCGACGGAAGGACCCAGGAACCAAGACTCGTCCACGCGATAAAGAAGGAGTCGTTGCTGCCGATGGTTGGAGTGCACGGAGCGTCGTGCACTGGCGGGGAGACTGTTAGCAACGACCATATTGTCTTTAGAATTATTATTGTTTAAGATAGGTATAACTCGCAATGTTTTGTTTGTATTTGTTTTGAAAATTAGAAATCGTGGGAAGATAGGTATTCGCACTAATGATGTAACAATAGGACGTTAAATTTTATGACGGTGCTATTGACAAAGCGCTCGTTAATCCTTTGTTTACACCTACTTTTTTGTTATTGTTTACCTACATCTTTTGTATTTTTGAATAGAGCAATTAAGGAATCACCAAAACCGTGTGAACCCCGAAGGATAATAGTTACCTACAATTTGTATAAAAGCGGGAGCATTTGCTCAAAATATTGTAGTCTAGTAGAGAACCTCGTCAAGTACAGTGCGAATGAAGAGCACCTCCCGACAATTAAGCGAAATTAAATAAAAGTATAAGTACTGGCAGATCTTCAAGTGTTGTTATTGGCTCGCACTCCTCGATCCAGCGCCCCGCTCCGCTACGTGTGTTGCAAAGGCCTGCAGGCCTTACAAGCCGCGCCTCACCGCAACACGCACGGAGCGCTCATACAGTTTAAGAACAAATCGTTGATGGGCGGAAGCTTGAGTGAATGCTTCCAGATGTCACAGTACAGATGTGTACAAATTGAAATGGCGAGACATTGTGAAGCGTGCCACAGCCCATGATAAGAAAAAATATATCATAACGACCACGACCACTCTGTCAAGAGTGACACTAATAATAAGAAGAAGAAACTTCGTATGGAATTTGTTCAACGATATGATATCGTGTAGTCATCGTATCGCCAGCATTGTGAAGATAAACACCCGAAAAGGAAACCTTTATGGTTACATAAAATATGGGCAAAAGGATACATAAAGTGAAACATGACCGACATTGTCCACAAAGGCCGCAAAGGTTCCATTACTTGGGAGAAAACAATTAACAGAAAACGTATAGCAGTTGTTAGGGCAGTTTATTTTTGTATGCTTCAACGAATATTAACCCTTATTAAAGTTATAAAGAAAACACGACATCACACGACGACACACGAAAGAAAAAAAGAAAATTCCCATATAATACTCGTATCTCTTTACAATGTGTTCTGATCTCAAAAGTTCAAAAAAATCTGTCACTGAAAGAAATCCAGCAGAAACTGAGAGATGTAATTCCAAAATCATTTTCTTTTATTGGTTAGATCAGTATTCAGTACGTCAGATTTTCGAGTTAAATTCAAATTGTTTCATGTAAAATTCAGAGAGTAAATAGAAGCTTCTGAAAATTCAAAAAATCAAATTGTTACATGCGCGCTGTATTTTCTTGTACTTTAGCTGTGACTTCGATGTTCAACAGATTTTTTATGTGTTTGTGTAAAGGTTTATTTTTTTGTTTTAAAGATATGCTGTTTAAACTTGATTTATTTCTCAAACTCAAACCATTTTTTTGCAATTACAAACAAATAAACATAACAAATACCAATAGTCGCAAAAAGGTCCCAAATCAGCATGTGCAGATAAAACATTTCTACAGACCAGGCGTAACTCGCGATAATAAGTAAGTTGATTTTTTTTTCAGCTGTATATCTATTGCCGTACCCTTCGTATACAAGTCCGACTCATACTTGGCCAGTTTTTTATTTTCCCACAAAAGCGCTTCGAAGTCAAGTGAACATTATTATTAGTTGTACTTAAAGTAAGCTAAAATCGTGAAAAATGCTAAAAGATTATTCGTGACCTTGCCATTAGGTAACATGACACGCCAAAAACTTCGTAGCCTATAAATCACTGAAGTAACCTGAATCTCTGAAACTGGCAAAAGGCCCGCCTTATTCAACAAGAAGCTTCACACGATCAATCACTCACTAACTCCTTTTTTTACCCACATGTAGTATTAAACTTGCACATGAAAAGTTTAAAAATACTATACTACACTGCACAGAAGTAGTATGAAGGAAAAATAAAAAGCTTGTGCCGCGGCGGGCGAAGGTCCGCCTGCGACGCGGAGGTTGCGGGTTGGATTCCTTGGGATAAATGTTTGTATGATCTGAAAATAATTATTCCGGGTGTTCTGGATATTTTATATGTAAGTATAATAAAAACTATCGATGTATGTATTGTATTAAGTACTTATGTCAGTCTTCTAGTACCCATAACACAAGCTAACAAGTGTGGATTGTACAGCATTATTTATTTATTTATTGAATGAAATGACTACTTTCGCGCACGCTAAATAAGATACACTTTAACCAGCATAGCTCTAGACTAGATGCTTGAAATAGTCTTTGTTTCTTTCTGTCGCGTATCTCTTATCCTTTCTCGCACAGCACAGTAACGCCGCCCAGCGGACCTTTTCGATCTACTTATAGCTTGCGCCATTTTTATTAGACAATTAGGTACTTATCATTAGAACCATATCTCAAATAGTCTTTGTTTATTTTATGAGCTTTACCTCAAATCAAAAACAAATAAATGAAAATCGGTTATCTTCACGGCTTATTTGTGATTAAGGATGATGTCCTGGGAATTTTAATAAATGCGATAGGTAAGTGAGGTCTTTATAACTCATCCAGCTTTGTAGTCAAAAAGTTTTTATAAAACTTTTTTTTACGTCCCGTGTGATACGATGCCTTTAAGTACCTACTGTGAATTTCAGGTCTCATTTTCACACTTATTTATTTTATTTCACAATTATCATGGATATGAAAATGTAAATACGAGATCACGCACACACACTCACGTAGGCATTGACTTGTTGAAGCGTGTGTGTGATCTGTTGCTCTGTAGGTTTTCTGCTCTGTGTCAGTACCCGACTCAAAACACTAACTCACTAGTGTCTCTGTAAGTTTTCTGCTCAGTGGCCGTATTAAAAAACAGACATACTCGCCATTGCACTTAATGGTACATAATCTGTGTGGTAAGTGTTAAAGCACAATTTCTACAACTAACTTTGCACTGTTTTTAAAGACTTTACAGTTTTAACTTTTTTATTAGGCATTCTCTGAGGCAAAATATTTTGTATTCTATACTTAAGTACATTAGACAATCAACAGTAACAAACGACAAGTGTGTGAATAAGGAAGAGGACTGACTCCAAACATTAAGAACACACAAACCCGGGTTTCGTTAATGGCAAGCTAGGAAGTTACTTTTGACAAATATTTTATTTATTCTTCTAAACACACTATTTTATTGATAACTTGATTGTTTTGAGCCAGATTTCCATTATTATTTTCCCTTAAAATAGTGTTCAAGATTGTTTAGGTCTAATGTCAAAACTAGTACCTACAAGTGAACAAGCCTATTTACAAGGCCGAAATTCAGGTTAAAGAATAGGGATAAGTTTATTTAGGCTAACTAATAACCACATCTACTAGTAAGTACATATATACATATTTTGAAATTTGCGATCGGAATTTATAATATGAATGTTGTTTTGGCAAATCAGATGTATTTTTTAGTTCTACTCGCAACGGCTAACTTTAACTATAAATCTTTATGTCCCTTGTAAATTACGGATTGACTTGATGAATAGTCAAATTACGCGTTCCCACGCGTAGTGTTAGAATACCGTCCTTCTCTCTTTACATTCCCCACAGTGCAACAAATTCTAGGCAAAATTCATTTTTAGTTAGATCAGCTAATTGTTATAACGATCTGGTTGGTTATCCCGATTTAGACCTATTTAATTCTAAGTCATCTGCTTTTAAGAGGGCTCTTTCCAACCACTGGTTTCATTCTGTTTGTTAACTATACCTATGTATATATTTGTTATTATTTTCTTAAGTTTTGTAATCTTGTTAGGTACTTATTTATTATTAAGTTATTTTATAAATTTATTTGTGTATTTTCATTTTTTTGTTTCTTTTGATAGGACAAGTTAAGTATGTATTTAGAATCATACATGTGAAAGCATATAATTGGTGTTTAGTTTTTTAAGTTGTTTTTTAATATAGTTTGTACACTGTTTGTTTTCCGAATAAAATAAAATAAAAAAATAAAATAAAATAGTAAATTTCTTTGAACGGAATGTGTCAAAAACAGCGCAGTACATTGCCGGCTACACACTGACGAGGGAAACAGTCTACATGCGTCATGCGTCATAAACTTGCGGACGGTAATTCGCGTAATGTACACGAGAATATGTTTATCAAACAGAGTTGAATAATGTAAATGCTCTAAAATTGTTTGAAATTCCAGCTGTTTAAAATTAGATTTTGTTACTTTCAATGCGTCAGTAATTTTTTTTAGAACTGTGTAAATTCTAGTTTATGTTTTTAGAACGTGCAAGTTATTTAAATATTATAAATAAGTACTTATATATACATATTTTTTTTAAATAAACACCCAACAGAACAAATATTAGTTTCATCACACAAAGATATGCTTTGGGTGGGAATCGAACCCAAGACCCACAGCATGGTAGAGCACCAACGGAGCTGTGACACCATTTCAACTATCGATGTAGATACCGATAGTATCTAATCACCCACTGAAAAGCGTGACAGCCGACTACACAATACAACGAGGATTTTTTTTATTTTTATTATTGCGGCGATAATATCATTGCGGCCTAAATGGTCTATTGTGACCCACATGACCTATTGTGATCGCGAACTGAAGAGATTTTCCACAGAATCTTTTTAACCAAAGAAAAAAACGGAGGTTCTCAAGTCAACGTATATAAGTATATTCTAATGTGTGTTTACGCAGAACTTTTGACAGAGTAACCCGATTTTAATAATTCTTCGAGAAATCATCTATCTTGTCTTTAAATTTAACGTTGATGGAGGTACTCAGATAATAAAATATTGTAGAGATTACAGAATCTTATTAAGGTGACGGGTATAGCCAAATGCGTGTTTTTGGGGAAACCGAAAACTGTTTTCAGAAAAAGTGATAGCATGTGGAGTTGTGAAACTTATTATTTCCTATAACACATATATTGAACTAGTGTATTGTTACTCAAAATTTGTGCTCTTGGATACAGGTTACTTTTAAATGTAAGTTTAGTACCAACACCTTTTGCAAAAGTGTGGTTTAAGATCCCATTTTTTATGGGTTTGGCAGATTTGTTTGGTACCAAACTCAGCACAGCTATTCTTATGGTTCGTATCTTGTGACTCTAAAGAAAACATTTCTACATTAAGGTGTTTAAAGAAGAAGAAGAGTAGCGCCTTAGGAATTATAAGTGTTTGATTGCTGTGTGCTCGCAAATATACATAAGGCACTGCTTTAGAGTTTGACTATCCGAACTGTGCGCGGCTCATTATGTGTTTTGCGCCGTTGTCAGCATTTTTGTTGAAATTGAAATTGTGACGTTGCCACGCTGACTGTCTAGAGTTTAACCACCACGGCAAAAACTATGCCGTGTTACAAGTTTAACGTGTATATAGATATAATAAATAAATAATAAACTTGGAAGTTATTGACATTTTTATTTATTATGAAAAATTTCACCCTACCCGTCGCCTTAAGGAAACCAATCTAGTACTGGAATCGATCAAATTTCTAAGATCAAAGATCAGTTGCTAAAACATAAGTTCCAACAAAGCTATCGATTATCAAATTTTCTTATCCAATGTTTGTTGAAATAATGGCGTCCGCATCGCTAGGAGCAAAACTTATTTTGTTGAGCTACTATAAACCACAGTTTTCTATAATGCGGTAAACGTTATATAACGACCAAGAAAAACATCTCTTTTTGCCTGAACGGAACCCGATCTCACCTATTCCATCGACAAGCCAAATTGGAGTTTGTGACTAAACTCAGATCATAAGGGTTCTTTTTTAACCAGTTACATCACACTTTTAGGCAAAGTTCTGTAGTTATCTCAAACTACGAGCGACTTATGCACTACCTCAAAAAGTCACAGCTACACTACCAGACGATATGAAAGAGGATCTCCAGACGTCATCGCTTGTGTTGATAATTTTAGAATAATGTACCTTGTGTATGGTACTTCTTGGAACTATAGTCAAAGTCAAAGTCAAAGTCAAAACTACTTTATTCAGTAAAATCACAGGATCATTTAGAATCGTCTTACATACTAGGTGATTCTAGGTGCCAGTTACCAGTTGCCAGTATATTACGGTAACAGCATCTTATGAAGCCATGCTCTAGGGAAAATTAAGTGTTCGTTATATCGAGACTATAATGGCGAGCAGAGTAGACTATAATGGAGAAATTGAAAGCCAAATTGAAAGGGTTCGATAAATTAAATTTTGCTACCTTTCTAGTTTATAGAACATAATATATTTTTGATACGTTTATTGTCTAGCGGTTAACCTTGGCTGTCTTTTTTTGTCTACACTAATGGGTAATTTTTAATTAACTTCAATAAAAGACTTCAAATATTTGTCCTAATCGATGATGAAGAAATTTGTAATGAAACCACGGTCTATCATAGAAGTGACGATGTGATTAACTTTTGTAAAAAAAAATACATTTATTGACTATTCTCAACGCCTCATTAAAATCTTGTCTTTCTATAGACGATAATGGTATGATATATATATATATAATTAGTCAAATCCTATGAGATAAATCACTTTTATTTGATATAAAAGTGACCCTCCAACTTAGTATTTTTTTGCCCAGTCAATTTAGATTCATAAAAAGTTGAAACCATTTTTCTTGACCCTAAGTTGAAAAGGTTAAGTTGCGAACAGGAGGTATTTTGGTTAAAACCTTTGAGGGATGGTCTAAGAATAAGTAAAACGAAAATCGGCCGACCCATCTTATTTCTACTTAGACTTTCTACTATAGACAAAACCAACCCACATAAACCTACTAAGAGCAGTCAAAGCGCAAAATAAATGGTAGCGCTTTCTTTGTACATTTTAACTTGGCGTTTGACCGGACACAGAATAACATATATTACTTTTATCTTTTAACGTAACTTAACATTACATCTAGATTTTAAAAGTAACCTTAAAAACGTTTTAAGGTCATCTAGCTGTTGACCGTAGTAGATGTAAGAATTACATTGAAAAAGTCTTTGCAAAGGGTCTCTAATCAATAAATAAATAAAAAAATAACATATTTTTTTTTACATGCTCTTGTCCTAAACTAAGCAAAGTTTGTACTATGGAATCTTGATTGCTGATTAAATAGGTACATGATTTTTTTTGTAAATACATGCATAGAATACATAGTAACACCCAGATCAGAACAAACAATGGAACGATTGCGGGAGACATAAATTAGGTTATTCTCCGTTTTAATTACTTAGTTCCTAAACACTTAAATACTTAGTAAAGATATATATTAAACAGGTTTTTATCGCGTACCTTATTGTTATTTTTCACGACGTTTCGACCAAGTTGGTCACAGGCAGACTCAACAAAAAGCGAATCGCAAAAGTTTAAAAAATTTTATTTATACACTTGTCAGTCGCCAATCTACAATGTACAAAGCGTAAGTACCGATTAACTAACAGTTACTACGCAGCTAAAAGCTTTTCTAACGCCCCCATTCATGTTCACTGAACAAGAACCGCCGAATGTGTGTGACAAGTAATCATTTGATTTTATAAAACCGGTGAACATTCCGAAATGGACTTTGCTTTTGTACGAATGAATGGTTTTGCGGTGTCAGGGCCGGATTCAAGGGTAATTAAACCGGCTGGTTTTTTTATTGTCAGTCATTCCTTGATTCAGTAAACCGCAAATATTATTTAAAATCGTTTTTATGCTAGGTGTTTCTAGGCTTTCATAATATTATGAATAATAATATTTATTATAATATTTATTTATCGGGGAATATATTTTTATATTTTACATTTACACAAATACATTACCTGCTGTCACAACTTCAGAAATCTTATAATTTGGCAATGTAATATGCTAATTTATATTTTAATTAAAACTTGAACGATTTCCAAGTAAAGTTTACTAACTTTATCAAAGTCTAATTGAATATTCATTCAGTGATATAATTTTATTTCATGTTGTGTGAACCGAAGTTTGTTTTGTACATTTATTACTTGTAAGACAACATAATGCAGAGGTCAGACTTCCATTATCATAAGCTGACTAAAGGTTGGTACAAACGAGCCAGAGATCACAACCAAACGTGGCCAGCGCCAGAGTTCACAGGTCACAACCAAACGTGGCCAGCGCCAGAGTTCACAGGTCACAACCAAACGTGGCCAGCGCCAGAGTTCACAGATCACAACCAAACGTGGCCAGCGCCAGAGTTCACAGGTCACAACCAAACGTGGCCAGCGCCAGAGTTCACAGATCACAACCAAACGTGGCCAGCGCCAGAGTTCACACGCTTTTAAGCTATTGCATAGCTTCTATCGCGGGCCTTGATCCTGAAGACCGAATCCATAAATTCCGTAACGAAAATAACCTAACACTGCGCATGCGTAATCCAGCAAAAAATGTTATGCAATAGCTTTACCACGGCAGTCCCCGAGTGCCACACGACTTTTTTTTTATTTTGTTCTCACCCTCGTGTGGCCGTGGGCGACAATACACTGAAACAGTGTCGATTATTTGTTACTCGAGCTACGTGCTTCACTAGAGGCCAATTCTCGTCACTAATACGCCCTTTCATCCACACTCATTTAGGTGCATCCTTTGTCTTATTGTAGACCAGAATGTTACAGTTAATAAAAGTTCAATTTGTGCTTTCGAACACCGATGGCTGTCACGCTCCTCCATCGCAAACAAATGGCGTTGTAATAGTTGTATTCGATTGCTCGTATGCGTCAAGCCTAAAAAAGGTAAACAAAAGAAAAGTACTTATATTATTTATAAAAACTAAGTAACAGAAGCTAACTGGAGCAACCAAAGTTCGTTTCAGCACTTAGTTGTAATGCTCAAAAAAGTTAGTTTTATAACAAAATAACAAGGGTCGCCCCGAAAAATATTGTTGGTAACAACAGGTAGGTAATTTTCTTTCCTAATCACGAACAAAGCCACAGGAAATATAAGCACCAAAACTACGCAAAACAACTGTTCGAATGTTTACGAATCGTGACTCGAGAGTCGTGAGCTGATTGCAGAATAGGTAATTAGTACTGGTTTACACCAAAAATATTGAACAGATACAATATCTTCGAACTATTTCTATTTCAGCCAAGAGATGCACACTGTAGAGTAATTTCTGCTGTTATTAAACGCTAGCTTATAGCTGTTATTAAACGCTATTTTCAAAACTCCGACTCCCATTTTCCAATCGAAACGTTTACTGCGGTTTTAGCTAGTTCTATTTTTTATCGTATATTTTTTTCATTGTTCACGTTACAAAAGTCAAATAGTTAAACTTCATACCTAGAGGTTTTGTGTTGAAAGCGATCGCTGGAAAAACAAAAGAAGGACGTTTTCGAACGCTTTTCCAAAAATGAACGTTCAGTACAGATCTGTCACAGGCTATGTGTGCCGACCATATTTTGTTTGTAATATCCTCTCAAGACTTATACCTAAACCCGAAGATAATTTTTATTAATTATAGCTTAAAGTTTTTGAAGAAGGATCCCGTTCATCAATTTTAGCAGATAAGCTTCAACATAACATTGTTATCGGAGCTATATTTCAAACTAATCGGACAGCGGATAACACTTTTCGACTTTGTGTTGCTGTTTTTGACAAGCGCCACTCTAAAAGTTCCGAACACTTTCGATGAGCTAAGGTTAATCTAGCTGCTAACTTTAACATATTACTTTACAGAGTGGGATCTAATTTCGGGACTGGTCCGATAATGGTGGAGACAGGTTTTAATTATATTAATCGTTCTCATCAATTTTCTCCAAAAGTAAATAAAAAAACGAAGTAAGCAGTTATTGCTTTTTATAAATCGAGGACATGTCTCCGTTTACGACTTTTATCTAACTTCCATAGTTTCGGAAGAAGATTATTTTTTGCAGTAGGCTGTTACCGTATGTAGGTATCACATGAACTATATGTCACCATAACTCTTACGTTACTTATATAATATTTTTTTATAGTGTACCACTGCAGGGCAAAAGTCTCCCTCAAACTTTTCACATATATAAGTATCGTTTTATTTATAAAAAAATGGTTGTCTGTAAAGTCGGTTTACTGACGATAGTTGAACGTGACAACGAACGCAAAGGCCGAATGTGCTTCTTTGCCGCTCGTTCCGCGCTCTCGCTTGCACTTCAAGCCTTACATGGAACGCCTCAGAGCGAGGTAACGCCGCATGAGTCATGTTTTGTCGTGCGTGCAGCCGGCTCTATCGAATTATAAGACGTTGTCACGTCAATATTACTTACTTAAAAGTAGCTATATGACGCTCGTCAAATCACGTACAATGATTCTTAGTAATCCAGCTTCCATGTATTCTATGCTAACAAATGTATGGTAGTATGTGTACGCAAACATTTATTAGTTTGATTGATTCGATCGTTCATTAGGTCCGTACATTTTATGGAAGTATTTATCTATGGAAATACTAAATGATATTTGCTTGTCCAACGTTACCCACTCAATATTCAGTCCTATGTGTGATTCTAGTTCTGAATAAATATAGACGAAGATAGTATTTACCTACTCCGTATTGTAAGGAAAATATTTTTATTTTACAACTAACTTTATGTAACACAAGTAAATAAACATACATTGCAGTGCCCTTGCAGGGTGAATGTACTCACTTGTAGCTACTAATAGACCTAAGCTAAAATAAAAATGTATATGTAAGCAATAAATAAATACAAATACAAATATCTAGTGAAAATCTGTCAATAAAAAACTTAAAATATGCGCCAAGTAAATCATTTTGAAGGTTGATTGGGTGCGTTGATAATGAAAAGTATTTATTTAATTTTTAGTAAGTGCAGAAGGCGCACAACGTTTATTTTCCCGCGCATTTCAACCTGAAAAACGGAAACCTTATTTCGTTCGTGTCGCCTGAGGCAGAGAGGGGAACTTTCTCAAAGGAATCGGTTTTTAATTATCTATCAAATTACAGGAGCTTTCCTTTTCATTCCAAAACAAAGACAAAACAAGCCACGGAAAGCTTTAAGACCTAACTTTCTAAGAGTGTTCTAAATTCAAACCAAAGGTTTTTTTGAAGTGAAAACTTCTTTAGCGGCGCTGAGCACTTTTTTTTGTATGGGTAAAAACTTTCAAACTCGCGTCAGGGTCACGTGATGCTGATCGAAAAAGCGTAAGATCGAGGGGAAGGGAGAGGAACTAGTATCTCCCACTCTTTCTACCGTGCCTGAGTGTGCTGCTCTGTTTAGGCGGCACAGGGCGAAAAATAAAAAATAATAAAACATAAACATTGTATTCTACCTCATAAATGATAGTACTTTTATACTTATAATTAAACACAACGTTAATATTGAAGTTTTCACTTCTGCCGGCACTCCCGGAGTGCTACCTTTTTTTATTTCCCATTACATGTTTTGGTTGTCAAAACTTTTTTATAAAAACTCTTTCTAAAAATTTCAAATGTGATTCGAAATTCCAACCAAGAGATTTTAATTTCGAATCACAGAAGACGTAAATGTCAAATATTTACTCATAGTTGCTACAGAAACTTGAAAAATGTAAACTTTTTGTAAGACTAGACTGTAGGTATTTAGGTACTTACTTAATAATCCAGTATTATGTTATTGTCAGCAATCCAACCTGTAAAAAAACAAAGTATTGTTAGTTTGTTTGATTGATACATGAATAACACAATTACATTTCTCCTTAATAATAGGGCTGATAATGAGCTTTGAATTTGTTTTAATTATTTATAACAAAGTGGTCGACATTTTAAACATTGTAGTCAATTAAATGGCAGCTTTCTAAGCATAGCATAAGAACTATAGGACCGAAAAGGATTACGCTACTGCATAGCGTAAATATGTTATTGTTCGTTATGTGTAAAATCTTTTTATATTAGTTATTTCACGTGAGAAAATATCTTTAAACGTTTTTTCATCAAAAATGCTTTCAACTTTATATTCTTCGAGTATGGTTTATTTAAAATAACCCAAAAATATTATAAAAAAATGCGTTATTTTTACAATTCGAGCACAGGTAGCAAACTATTTGGAATTTTATGTAAGCTGTATTTAAAGTCGTTATTTATTTCTCTTTTACTCTTCCTACCATTGTAGGTACCTACTTACAAAAAAGTTAATCCATGAACTAGACATAGTATATAGAAGCTTATCATAAAATACAGTATTTATCACCGATGGTTTTGCCAAAATTCTGTTTTTTCTTGATATTTACACGCTCATAATACTGACCCTTTTTGCGTAAAAAATATCGCCTCTTAATCTGCTTATCGACGCTCGATTAAATGGACGCCCGCGCCGTCTCGTCTCTATTCCCTCGTTAACGTTTTTACAAGAACTCTTTATTTAGGGTACGTTTTTACCCTCCTTTTAAAAGGTATAATAATTTTTGTTTCTGTTTTATATTATAATTTATATCCATTTTATGCAACGTTATAACAAGCGCGTAGAATTTCTTACAAAAATAAAAGTAACGAATGAGAGTTTTTTTGTACGGGAAACTAATCTCTTATCAGGTAGAGATCAATATTTCGCTGTCAGCAGGTGGCATTCTATTTGACAGATGTACCTGTCTATCTGTATGTCAAAAGCCAAGAGAATTCCAATTATGAGCAACAAATACATGATGTTTATGCCTTGATCACACGTACCGAGTAAACCGGCGAGACAGTGACGTATTTAAGATACACTACGCGCTAACGCTGCAACGTTCAAAAGTAAAACTGATGTCGACGCGCAGTGTATCTCAAATACGTCACTGTCTCGCCGGTTTACTCGGTACGTGTGATCAAGGCATTAGTTACTAGTAATCACTACGTCTGCTCACAGAGAGGTAACTTAGTCAATCAGCATCATTCCCCTGCCCTTATCCTACGCTAGGTGGGGCATGTTTTCTTCTTCCACTCTCTATTATTCGTCAACTCTGTATTTACGTAGACTACTCAATATTCATAGAAATTAAGTTCAATGTAATATGAGATATACTTAATTTGAAAATAAAACTATTTAACAAAAAAAAAATAAGCCGCAGAAAAAAACAAGCAAAAAATAATACTTAAGTACTTACCTTGTTTTATACTATTTCTACTATTCTAATTACTGTGTTTTTAAACTTATGTAAGTAAACTTAGTAATTTTAAGTCGCAAGTTGACTTGAGAAACTTCAATAAGCAAGAGATACATAGTGTTACTTAGAGTTAGAGTTATCTAGTGGCGAGCGGTTACGGTCACTTTGTTACTTTTTGTAGTAGCAAGCAAGTTACATACCAAGTGGCAATCCCTCGAAAAATTTACGATGTGAAGCCACTGCGTTATTTATCAATCACATACCAAGTGGCAATCCCTCGAAAAATTTACGATGTGAAGCCACTGCGTTATTTATCAATCACATACCAAGTGGCAATCCCTCGAAAAATTTACGATGTGAAGCCACTGCGTTATTTATCAATCACATACCAAGTGGCAATCCCTCGAAAAATGTACGATGTGAAGCCACTGCGTTATTTATCAAGGATTTTAAAAAGTGTTTGACGGCGCCCTGACTCCTGACAAAGCTAATGGCGCTCGTGCATCCCAAACCGTGCCAGTTAAGTCTGTTATCGACACCTCTATATTTCAGTATCCTTAGCACTAGACTCCATGATTTATTACTCAAATACAAGAAATATTTAAATCAGAGCAGTGAAACAACTTTTGTCTTCAGCAATAACCACCCTAGGAAATAAAATCTTCGTTAGTTGAACCATTTAGTAGATAATAGGCAAAATATACAAATAATTATGTTTCAAAATAGTTCATAAAAAATATTCATGGACATTACACACAACGCCTAGTCGCAAATCAAACAAAACTTGTTCTTGCTATGAGAAAAGTATACAAAACGGTAGGAACCAGGCCGTAAGTTTCTTGCCCTTGGTCGCGTGGAACTGGCACCTAGAATCACCTAGTATGTAAGACGATTCTAAATGATCCTTGTGATTTTATTGAATAAAGAAATTGTTTACTTTACTTCCTTTAACTTGTGAAATTGGAACTAAATATACCTTGTCACGTTTGAAATCGGATTTGTTCATTTTTTCTAAATAAATAATAATTATTTTGAACTCAAATTAAAACTAGTGCTAAGGTACGTATGTAAATATTCTTTGCAGGTGGGATTGTAGAATTGTCGCCGACGGCATCGACCGCGCCGTTTGAACCTCGGGGTTTGTAAAAGGTGACACGGTACTTACACAGATTTGCGTGCTCTGAAACTTTTTAAAGTGCCTTTTCGTATAGCCATCTCAATCGGACTACTTAAACAGAATTTATACAGGGTCTTACTTATATAGATGTAGCGCCATCTATATCGCTACATGATGAACTACATCGTAGTCTACGCAACAGACCAACAGATGGCAGAAAGAAATCCAAGATCGCGCAAACGAAGTTATCACGGAGTTTGAACATAAGTAATAGAACCGATGACTATCCATCGGTCCTCAGACCCCGAGCAAAAAGTCGCTCGGTGTGGAAGATCTTCTTCTTTCGTAGGAGATACCACACCTATCTCCTCACAGTGATTTTTGAATGTAACAAAAATATTAAATATCTTTCAAATAGTAAAACATCGCGGAATGTTGTACATGGGGGTTAATCGTATGCTTTCTAGGTAATCCACTGTCACATTGTTTGTTATCAGCTTAAAACTAATTATTGGGACATTCTCATTTATCTTAAACTAAGACGCAACTTGAGAATAAACACAAGCGCTTTTATTTCAAAATGAGATGTCTTTTAAACTTCCGTCTAGCACTATTTATTGACACCCTGTATATTTTAAAACTGAGAGACGACTTGAGAAGGCTAACCAACATTTCTACTCTGAGTTTTCATGGTTATTTCACCCGATATAGTCCTACACTCAGTAAATATGGAATTAAGATTAAGGGAAACATACTAATAATTTACCTACTAGCGTAGATTTCTTATCAAAATAAGCAGAAAACAGAACATCGTAAAACCTTTGCGAAGAATAAATAGCAATACTACAAAAAGTTAAATTTAAAATTACAAAAATAAATGTAATGCTGTCTGGTACAGAGTGTAATCAGCAATAAGTAAGTTCTACATACAGCCTTTACATTTTGTACGTACCATTACCACATTTGATTATAGAAATCGTACTGTGTCTTGGGACTTTCTTGTAACTGTTGTTGCCTCTAAATGTTTATGGTTATCTCGACAAAGCACAGTTACAGACGTAGTTGTGTTGTAGCAACATCACTTTTTTATTTGGAAGGATTATAGCGCTGCGGTATCTGAGGTGCAGAAGGTTTACTAAATTAAAATGTTTTTTTTGGCAACAAGTCGGTACAAGGATACATTTTTTTTTTCGGGCGGATTTAATCGTATGTAGATATTAATCCGGCCAAAAATAATAGTTTACTAGGCTGGTGAGTGTAAGTATGGAATTTAGTTAGGGCTAGAGATAGAAAAATTAGAAAATTAACGTTTTTTTTTGCTCCAGTATTGCTAATTAGTTTCGTTCAGAATAACATTTGAAAATAGTTTAACCTTTTTATTTTTTATTATTTACGTTATCATCAAGTTTACCTTTATTTGTCATTGTGAAGAGAGTTCTATTTTTCTAAGAACTTTAAATGTGAAACGAAATTTATCAAATTACAATATAACGTATAAAAATATAAAAAACTTAACATTACCAGAAAAAAACAAAATACAGCGTTTCACGAAACATGAAAGAAAAGAAAGAAAGAAAGAAAAATATTTTATTTTAAAAATATTATACATGACGACTCGAATGAATAACTATACTTACTATTGTTTTCATGTCGTTTTATCTTTGTTATGGTTTTTGTGGCTGCTATTGTTTATTTCAAGCCCCGGTAGCTAGTTGATACTTAACAAATTCTAGAATGGGAATATCAAAAATGTATGACAAACGTCACGTGATGTCATCACAGATACAAAATGTTTATACATAGTATTACATTTTTTACCTCTATCTCTATCTAAAGGCGATATACCTACTAAGCGATGACACTATGTACCCGGCCACATACATCGCGTTAACACGAATATTTGCCGTAGCCCGCTAATGTGGCCCCAGCATAAGATGTTCATGGCAAGATGTTACGGCTGGCAAACCAAAAAAAATCATTAAAAAAATAAAAAAAAAATGGTAGCACTCCGGGAGTGCCGGCAGAAATGAAAACTTCAATATTAACGTTGTGTTTAATTATAAGTATAAAAGTACTATCATTTATGAGGTAGAATACAATGTTTATGTTTTTATTTTTTATTATTTTTCGCCCTGTGCCGCCTAAACAGAGCAGCACACTCAGGCACGGTAGAAAGAGTGGGAGATACTAGTTCCTCTCCCTTCCCCTCGATCTTACGCTTTTTAGATCAACGTCACGTGACCCTGACGCGAGTTTGAAAGTTTTTACCCACCCAGCGCCGCTAAAGAAGTTTTCACTTCAATAAAAAAAAACATTTATCACAAAATTGATAGCTATGGTCAAAACCTGTCTATTTTCACACAAAGGTGTGGTGACAGCCTGAGTGACAACCAGTAACCGCACAATTGTTTTCTCTCTCACGCTTTTTACTTCATACCTGGATAGGAAATGCACAGTCTATTCTAAATCTAGGTCAATGGTTTTTTTAATTCAATTTTTATTGGGGTTTTTTGACCAAACATGGTATGCAGTTTTATGGTTTCAATTCAACTACGCTAGAAGGGGTAGCAAGAATAAAAAAATGAGGTCTCGTTTTTTTTTAATTTCAAAACCCATTCACTTATATCATTATTATGTTATAGTATTATCTAATTTTATTAGCAATGATGACAAACCAAAGATAAACAAAATTATATTAAAGTCCAAATAGTTCAGTTACTAGCAATTACTGTTATTAAATACTTGGGTCAAGTATTTGAAAACGGAGTTGTAAGTTCCTCATTTTGAGATGATACTTCGAAAAGTAATTCATTTACAAATTTCTAATTAACTATCGTTGCTAAGTAACGAGGACCCAGAACAGACTTCCTCAAACGCTCGTAGAAACTCTGCTGTTCAGATTTTCTATACTAAAAACAGCATTAAAATACTTGCCGTCTCTTTCGCATGAAACGAAAAGACAAAGATAGCTATAGATTTAGCGCGCTGTCTAATTAGTTTAATTTGTAAAATGCGCCAGCACTAGACGGAGCTAATATAGAGAACTATATAAAGGTCGATATTTCGGCCTTATAAATATAAATAATGCTGGACAATCCACATAACATCATCTAGCCCCAAGCTAAGCAGAGCTTGTGTTATGGGTACTAGAAGACTGACATAAGTACTTAATACAATACATAGACAGATGTACATAGATATATATTTTTTATTATACATATAATATACCCAGAACACCCGGAATAAATATTTGCAGATCATACAAACACTTATCCCAAGGCGGGAATCGAAACCGCAACCTTTCCCTTCGCAGGCGGACCATCGCCCACCGCGCCACATCGGTCGTCTATTCGTGATATTTATTTTATCTCCATACAAAATTTCCATTTTAGTAATCGAGACTCGTTCAAGTAAAACTCAGACTACGGGCTCACACATAATTGTTTGCTGACTGTACTTCAATTCTCCATTTTGAGTGTCGCTGTATCTATTCTAAAGCTTAGTCAGGCGTTATAAAGCTCATATTACTTTGCAAACAAATAGTGTGTGATTCAGACATACTGACAGTAAACCCTTGTATAAAATTATATTTATCCGGTGACCCGAGGGGATTTCTTTTCATCGCAACACGCCCAAACTTGTTATGATGTTTTTATTACCTTTCGTAGGAAAACAAACTATCTATTTTATTTAAGTTTTCTTTTTATGTAGAGTTTTGAGAAGAGTTACCTAACAAAGAATTTGATTAAGACGGACGCGGTGATTTTTCTGTTTGTAAATAAAAACAGATAGAGACTTTTTAAGGTCTCACTTGTTAGAGGTCAAACAGGCTAGTCTTAAAATGTCTGAAAAAGTATGATACTATCTTCTTATTAAGAAGATAACGAGGTTCGACTCTGCTTCGTTTCATAAAATACTAAACTCAAACTTATAAAAGTTTGTTGGTACTATAGAAACCAAAGTGCTGACAAAATAGAATGGAATGAAAAATATATATTTGTCACACAAAAACGCGATAAACTTAACCTCCTCATAATATATTTTTTTACAAACTTGTAACACACCCAACACAAAACAAACATGTATGTTTTCTAGTATACTAGGGTATGTGGTGCCCGCGGTATACTTGGGTATGTGGTGCCCGCGGTGTAGTTGGGTATTTGGTGCCCGCGGTGTACTTGGATATGTGGTGCCCGCGGTGTAGTTGGGTATGTGATGCCCGCGGTGTACTAAGGTATGTGGTGCCCGCGGTATACTTGGGTATGTGGTGCCCGCTGTGTAGTGGGGTATGTGATGCCCGCGGTGTACTAGGGTATGTGGTGCCCGCGGTATACTTAGGTATGTGGTGAACGCGGTGTAGTTGGGTATGTGATACCCGCGGTGTACAAGGGTATGTGGTGCTCGCGGTATACTTGGGTATGTGGTGCCCACGATGTAGTTGGGTATGTGATGCCCGCGGTGTACTAGGGAATGTGGTGCCCGCGGTCTACTAGGGTATATGGTGCCCGCGGTGTACTTGGGTATGTGGTGCCCAAGGTGTACTTGGGTATGTGGTGCCCGTGGTGTAGTTTGGTATGTGATGCCCGCGTTGTAGTTGGGTATGTGTATGTGGTGCCCGCGGTATACTTGGGTATGTGGTGCCCGCGGTGTAGTTGGGTATGTGATGCCCACGGTGTAGTTGGGTATGTGATGCCCGCGGTGTACTAGGGTATGTGGTGCCCGCGGTATACTTGGGTATGTGGTGCCCGCGGTGTAGTTGGGTATGTGATGCCCGCGGTGTAGTTGGGTATGTGATGCCCACGGTGTAGTTGGGTATGTGATGCCCGCGGTGTAGTTGGGTATGTGATGCCCACGGTGTAGTTGGGTATGTGATGCCCGCGGTGTACTAGGGTATGTGGTGCCCGCGGTATACTTGGGTATGTGGTGCCCGCGGTGTAGTTGGGTATGTGATGCCCACGGTGTAGTTGGGTATGTGATGCCCGCGGTGTACTAGGGTATTTGGTGCCCGCGGTGTACTTGGGTATGTGGTGCCCGCGGTGTAGTTGGGTATGTGATGCCCGCGGTGTACTAAGGTATGTGGTGCCCGCGGTATACTTGGGTATGTGGTGCCCGCGTTGTAGTTGGGTATGTGATGCCCGCGGTGTAGTTGGGTATGTGATGCCCGCGGTGTACTTGGGTATGTGATGCCCGCGGTATACTTGGGTATGTGGTGCCCGCGGTGTAGTTGGGTATGTGATGCCCACGGTGTAGTTGGGTATGTGATGCCCGCGGTGTACTAGGGTATGTGGTGCCCGCGTTGTAGTTGGGTATGTGATGCCCGCGGTGTAGTTGGGTATGTGATGCCCGCGGTGTACTTGGGTATGTGATGCCCGCGGTATACTTGGGTATGTGGTGCCCGCGGTGTAGTTGGGTATGTGATGCCCACGGTGTAGTTGGGTATGTGATGCCCGCGGTGTACTAGGGTATGTGGTGCCCGCGGTATACTTGGGTATGTGGTGCCCGCGGTGTAGTTGGGTATGTGATGCCCACGGTGTAGTTGGGTATGTGATGCCCGCGGTGTACTAAGGTATGTGGTGCCCGCGGTATACTTGGGTATGTGGTGCCCGCGGTGAAGTTGGGTATGTGTATGTGGTGCCCGCAGTATACTTGGGTATGTGGTGCCCGCGGTGTAGTTGGGTATGTGTATGTGGTGCCCGCGGTATACTTGGGTATGTGGTGCCCGCGGTGTAGTTGGGTATGTGATGCCCGCGGTGTACTAGGGTATGTGATGCCCGCGGTGTACTAGGGTATGTGGTGCCCGCGTTGTAGTTGGGTATGTGATGCCCGCGGTGTAGTTGGGTATGTGATGCCCGCGGTGTACTTGGGTATGTGATGCCCGCGGTATACTTGGGTATGTGGTGCCCGCGGTGTAGTTGGGTATGTGATGCCCACGGTGTAGTTGGGTATGTGATGCCCGCGGTGTACTAGGGTATGTGGTGCCCGCGGTATACTTGGGTATGTGGTGCCCAAGGTGTAGTTGGGTATGTGATGCCCACGGTGTAGTTGGGTATGTGATGCCCGCGGTGTACTAGGGTATGTGGTGCCCGCGGTATACTTGGGTATGTGGTGCCCGCGATGTAGTTGGGTATGTGATGCCCGCGGTGTACTAAGGTATGTGATGCCCGCGGTGTACTAGGGTATGTGGTGCCCGCGGTGTAGTTGGGTATGTGATTCCCGCGGTGTAGTTGGGTATGTGATGCCCGCGGTGTAGTTGGGTATGTGATGCCCGAGGTGTACTTGGGTATGTGATGCCCACGGTGTAGTTGGGTATGTGATGCCCGCGGTGTACTTGGGTATGTGATGCCCGCGGTATACTTGGGTATGTGGTGCCCGCGATGTAGTTGGGTATGTGATGCCCGCGGTGTATTAGGGAATGTGGTGCCCGCGGTGTACTAGGGTATGTGGTGCCCGCGGTGTACTTGGGTATGTGGTGCCCGAGGTGTATTTAGGTATGTGGTGCCCGTGGTGTAGTTTGGTATGTGGTGCCCGCGTTGTAGTTGGGTATGTGTATGTGGTGCCCGCGGTATACTTGGGTATGTGGTGCCCGCGGTGTAGTTGGGTATGTGATGCCTGCGGTGTACTAGGGTATGTGGTGCCGGCGATGTAGTTGGGTATGTGATGCCCGCGGTGTATTAGGGAATGTGGTGCCCGCGGTGTACTAGGGTATGTGGTGCCCGCGGTGTACGTGGGTATGTGGTGCCCGAGGTGTATTTGGGTATGTGGTGCCCGTGGTGTAGTTTGGTATGTGGTGCCCGCGTTGTAGTTGGGTATGTGATACCCGCGGTGTACAAGGGTATGTGGTGCCCGCGGTATACTTGGGTATGTGGTGCCCGCGGTGTACTAGGGTATATGATGCCCGCGGTGTAGTTGGGTATGTGGTGCCCGCAGTATACTTGGGTATGTGGTGCCCGCGGTGTCGTTGGGTATGTGATGCCCGCGGTGTACTAGGGTATGTGGTGCCCGCGGTATACTTAGGTATGTGGTGCCCGCGGTGTAGTTGGGTATGTGATGCCCGCGGTGTACTAGGGTATGTGGTGCCCGCGGTATACTTGGGTATGTGGTGCCCGCGGTATACTTGGGTATGTGGTGCCCGCGGTATACTTGGGTATGTGGTGCCCGCGATGTAGTTGGGTATGTGATGCCCGCGGTGTATTATGGAATGTGGTGCCCGCGGTGTACTAGGGTATGTGGTGCCCGCGGTATACTTGGGTATGTGGTGCCCGCGGTGTAGTTGGGTATATGATGCCCGCGAAGTAGTTGGGTATGTGATGCCCGCGGTGTACTAGGGTATGTGGTGCCCGCGGTATACTTGGGTATGTGGTGCCCGCGTTGTAGTTGGGTATGTGTATGTGGTGCCCGCGGTATACTTGGGTATGTGGTGCCCGCGGTGTAGTTGGGTATGTGGTGCCCGCGGTGTAGTTGGGTATGTGATGCCCGCGGTGTACTTGGGTATGTGATGCCCGCGGTATACTTGGGTATGTGGTGCCCGCGGTATACTTGGGTATGTGGTGCCCGCGGTGTAGTTGGGTATGTGATACCCGCGGTGTACAAGGGTATGTGGTGCTCGCGGTATACTTGGGTATGTGGTGCCCACGATGTAGTTGGGTATGTGATGCCCGCGGTGTACTAGGGAATGTGGTGCCCGCGGTCTACTAGGGTATGTGGTGCCCGCGGTGTACTTGGGTATGTGGTGCCCAAGGTGTACTTGGGTATGTGGTGCCCGTGGTGTAGTTTGGTATGTGATGCCCGCGTTGTAGTTGGGTATGTGTATGTGGTGCCCGCGGTATACTTGGGTATGTGATGCCCGCGGTGTAGTTGGGTATGTGATGCCCACGGTGTAGTTGGGTTTGTGATGCCCGCGGTGTACTAGGGTATGTGGTGCCCGCGGTATACTTGGGTATGTGGTGCCCGCGGTGTAGTTGGGTATGTGATGCCCGCGGTGTACTAGGGTATGTGGTGCCCGCGGTATACTTGGGTATGTGGTGCCCGCGATGTAGTTGGGTATGTGATGCCCGCGGTGTACTAAGGTATGTGATGCCCGCGGTGTACTAGGGTATGTGGTGCCCGCGGTGTAGTTGGGTATGTGATTCCCGCGGTGTAGTTGGGTATGTGATGCCCGCGGTGTAGTTGGGTATGTGATGCCCGAGGTGTACTTGGGTATGTGATGCCCACGGTGTAGTTGGGTATGTGATGCCCGCGGTGTACTTGGGTATGTGATGCCCGCGGTATACTTGGGTATGTGGTGCCCGCGATGTAGTTGGGTATGTGATGCCCGCGGTGTATTAGGGAATGTGGTGCCCGCGGTGTACTAGGGTATGTGGTGCCCGCGGTGTACTTGGGTATGTGGTGCCCGAGGTGTATTTAGGTATGTGGTGCCCGTGGTGTAGTTTGGTATGTGGTGCCCGCGTTGTAGTTGGGTATGTGTATGTGGTGCCCGCGGTGTAGTTGGGTATGTGGTGCCCGCGGTGTAGTTGGGTATGTGATGCCCGCGGTGTACTTGGGTATGTGATGCCCGCGGTATACTTGGGTATGTGGTGCCCGCGGTATACTTGGGTATGTGGTGCCCGCGGTGTAGTTGGGTATGTGATACCCGCGGTGTACAAGGGTATGTGGTGCTCGCGGTATACTTGGGTATGTGGTGCCCACGATGTAGTTGGGTATGTGATGCCCGCGGTGTACTAGGGAATGTGGTGCCCGCGGTCTACTAGGGTATGTGGTGCCCGCGGTGTACTTGGGTATGTGGTGCCCAAGGTGTACTTGGGTATGTGGTGCCCGTGGTGTAGTTTGGTATGTGATGCCCGCGTTGTAGTTGGGTATGTGTATGTGGTGCCCGCGGTATACTTGGGTATGTGGTGCCCGCGGTGTAGTTGGGTATGTGATGCCCACGGTGTAGTTGGGTTTGTGATGCCCGCGGTGTACTAGGGTATGTGGTGCCCGCGGTATACTTGGGTATGTGGTGCCCGCGGTGTAGTTGGGTATGTGATGCCCGCGGTGTACTAGGGTATGTGGTGCCCGCGGTATACTTGGGTATGTGGTGCCCGCGATGTAGTTGGGTATGTGATGCCCGCGGTGTACTAAGGTATGTGATGCCCGCGGTGTACTAGGGTATGTGGTGCCCGCGGTGTACTTGGGTATGTGGTGCCCGAGGTGTATTTAGGTATGTGGTGCCCGTGGTGTAGTTTGGTATGTGGTGCCCGCGTTGTAGTTGGGTATGTGTATGTGGTGCCCGCGGTATACTTGGGTATGTGGTGCCCGCGGTGTAGTTGGGTATGTGATGCCTGCGGTGTACTAGGGTATGTGGTGCCGGCGATGTAGTTGGGTATGTGATGCCCGCGGTGTATTAGGGAATGTGGTGCCCGCGGTGTACTAGGGTATGTGGTGCCCGCGGTGTACGTGGGTATGTGGTGCCCGAGGTGTATTTGGGTATGTGGTGCCCGTGGTGTAGTTTGGTATGTGGTGCCCGCGTTGTAGTTGGGTATGTGATGCCCGCGGTGTACTTGGGTATGTGATGCCCGCGGTATACTTGGGTATGTGGTGCCCGCGGTATACTTGGGTATGTGGTGCCCGCGGTGTAGTTGGGTATGTGATACCCGCGGTGTACAAGGGTATGTGGTGCTCGCGGTATACTTGGGTATGTGGTGCCCACGATGTAGTTGGGTATGTGATGCCCGCGGTGTACTAGGGAATGTGGTGCCCGCGGTCTACTAGGGTATGTGGTGCCCGCGGTGTACTTGGGTATGTGGTGCCCAAGGTGTACTTGGGTATGTGGTGCCCGTGGTGTAGTTTGGTATGTGATGCCCGCGTTGTAGTTGGGTATGTGTATGTGGTGCCCGCGGTATACTTGGGTATGTGGTGCCCGCGGTGTAGTTGGGTATGTGATGCCCACGGTGTAGTTGGGTTTGTGATGCCCGCGGTGTACTAGGGTATGTGGTGCCCGCGGTATACTTGGGTATGTGGTGCCCGCGGTGTAGTTGGGTATGTGATGCCCACGGTGTAGTTGGGTATGTGATGCCCGCGGTGTAGTTGGGTATGTGATGCCCACGGTGTAGTTGGGTATGTGATGCCCGCGGTGTACTAGGGTATGTGGTGCCCGCGGTATACTTGGGTATGTGATGCCCGCGGTGTAGTTGGGTATATGGTGCCCGTAGTGTAGTTTGGTATGTGGTGCCCGCGTTGTAGTTGGGTATGTGTATGTGGTGCCCGCGGTATACTTGGGTATGTGGTGCCCGCGGTGTAGTTGGGTATGTGATGCCCGCGGTGTACTAGGGTATGCGATGCCCGCGGTGTACTAGGGTATATGATGCCCGCGGTGTAGTTGGGTATGTGGTGCCCGCAGTATACTTGGGTATGTGGTGCCCGCGGTGTCGTTGGGTATGTGATGCCCGCGGTGTACTAGGGTATGTGGTGCCCGCGGTTTAGTTGGGTATGTGGTGCCCGCGGTGTAGTTGGGTATGTGATTCCCGCGGTGTACTTGGGTATGAGATGCCCGCGGTATACTTGGGTATGTGGTGCCCGCGATGTAGTTGGGTATGTGATGCCCGCGGTGTACTAGGGAATGTGGTGCCCGCGGTGTACTAGGGTATGTGGTGCCCGAGGTGTACTTGGGTGTGTGGTGCCCGTGGTGTAGTTTGGTATGTGGTGCCCGCGTTGTAGTTGGGTATGTGTATGTGGTGCCCGCGGTATACTTGGGTATGTGGTGCCCGCGGTGTAGTTGGGTATGTGATGCCCGCGGTGTACTATGGTATGTGATGCCCGCGGTGTACTAGGGTATGTGGTGCCCGCGGTGTAGTTGGGTATGTGATGCCCGCGGTGTAGTTGGGTATGTGATGCCCGCGGTTTACTTGGGTATGTGATGCCCGCGGTATACTTGGGTATGTGGTGCCCGCGGTGTAGTTGGGTATGTGATGCCCACGGTATACTTGGGTATGTGGTGCCCGCGTTGTAGTTGGGTATGTGTATGTGGTGCCCGCGGTATACTTGGGTATGTGGTGCCCGCGGTGTAGTTGGGTATGTGTATGTGGTGCCCGCGGTATACTTGGGTATGTGGTGCCCGCGGTATACTTGGGTATGTGGTGCCCGCGGTGTAGTTGGGTATGTGATGCCCGCGGTGTACTAGGGTATGCGATGCCCGCGGTGTACTAGGGTATATGATGCCCGCGGTGTAGTTGGGTATGTGGTGCCCGCAGTATACTTGGGTATGTGGTGCCCGCGGTGTCGTTGGGTATGTGATGCCCGCGGTGTACTAGGGTATGTGGTGCCCGCGGTGTACTAGGGTATGTGGTGCCCGCGGTGTAGTTGGGTATGTGATGCCCGCGGTGTAGTTGGGTATGTGATGCCCGCGGTGTACTTGGGTATGTGATGCCCGCGGTATACTTGGGTATGTGGTGCCCGCGGTATACTTGGGTATGTGGTGCCCGCGGTGTAGTTGGGTATGTGATACCCGCGGTGTACAAGGGTATGTGGTGCTCGCGGTATACTTGGGTATGTGGTGCCCACGATGTAGTTGGGTATGTGATGCCCGCAGTGTACTAGGGAATGTGGTGCCCGCGGTCTACTAGGGTATGTGGTGCCCGCGGTGTACTTGGGTATGTGGTGCCCAAGGTGTACTTGGGTATGTGGTGCCCGTGGTGTAGTTTGGTATGTGATGCCCGCGTTGTAGTTGGGTATGTGTATGTGGTGCCCGCGGTATACTTGGGTATGTGGTGCCCGCGGTGTAGTTGGGTATGTGATGCCCACGGTGTAGTTGGGTTTGTGATGCCCGCGGTGTACTAGGGTATGTGGTGCCCGCGGTATACTTGGGTATGTGGTGCCCGCGGTGTAGTTGGGTATGTGATGCCCACGGTGTAGTTGGGTATGTGATGCCCGCGGTGTAGTTGGGTATGTGATGCCCACGGTGTAGTTGGGTATGTGATGCCCGCGGTGTACTAGGGTATGTGGTGCCCGCGGTATACTTGGGTATGTGATGCCCGCGGTGTAGTTGGGTATATGGTGCCCGTAGTGTAGTTTGGTATGTGGTGCCCGCGTTGTAGTTGGGTATGTGTATGTGGTGCCCGCGGTATACTTGGGTATGTGGTGCCCGCGGTGTAGTTGGGTATGTGATGCCCGCGGTGTACTAGGGTATGCGATGCCCGCGGTGTACTAGGGTATATGATGCCCACGGTGTAGTTGGGTATGTGGTGCCCGCAGTATACTTGGGTATGTGGTGCCCGCGGTGTCGTTGGGTATGTGATGCCCGCGGTGTACTAGGGTATGTGGTGCCCGCGGTATACTTGGGTATGTGGTGCCCGCGGTGTAGTTGGGTATGTGGTGCCCGCGGTGTAGTTGGGTATGTGATTCCCGCGGTGTACTTGGGTATGAGATGCCCGCGGTATACTTGGGTATGTGGTGCCCGCGATGTAGTTGGGTATGTGATGCCCGCGGTGTACTAGGGAATGTGGTGCCCGCGGTGTACTAGGGTATGTGGTGCCCGAGGTGTACTTGGGTGTGTGGTGCCCGTGGTGTAGTTTGGTATGTGGTGCCCGCGTTGTAGTTGGGTATGTGTATGTGGTGCCCGCGGTATACTTGGGTATGTGGTGCCCGCGGTGTAGTTGGGTATGTGATGCCCACGGTGTAGTTGGGTATGTGATGCCCGCGGTGTACTAGGGTATGTGGTGCCCGCGGTGTAGTTGGGTATGTGATGCCCGCGGTGTAGTTGGGTATGTGATGCCCGCGGTTTACTTGGGTATGTGATGCCCGCGGTATACTTGGGTATGTGGTGCCCGCGGTGTAGTTGGGTATGTGATGCCCACGGTATACTTGGGTATGTGGTGCCCGCGTTGTAGTTGGGTATGTGTATGTGGTGCCCGCGGTATACTTGGGTATGTGGTGCCCGCGGTGTAGTTGGGTATGTGTATGTGGTGCCCGCGGTATACTTGGGTATGTGGTGCCCGCGGTATACTTGGGTATGTGGTGCCCGCGGTGTAGTTGGGTATGTGTTGCCCGCAGTATACTTGGGTATGTGGTGCCCGCGGTGTCGTTGGGTATGTGATGCCCGCGGTGTACTAGGGTATGTGGTGCCCGCGGTGTACTAGGGTATGTGGTGCCCGCGGTGTAGTTGGGTATGTGATGCCCGCGGTGTAGTTGGGTATGTGATTCCCGCGGTGTACTTGGGTATGAGATGCCCGCGGTATACTTGGGTATGTGGTGCCCGCGATGTAGTTGGGTATGTGATGCCCGCGGTGTACTAGGGAATGTGGTGCCCGCGGTGTACTAGGGTATGTGGTGCCCGCGGTATACTTGGGTATGTGGTGCCCGAGGTGTACTTGGGTATGTGGTGCCCGTGGTGTAGTTTGGTATGTGGTGCCCGCGTTGTAGTTGGGTATGTGTATGTGGTGCCCGCGGTATACTTGGGTATGTGGTGCCCGCGGTGTAGTTGGGTATGTGATGCCCGCGGTGTACTATGGTATGTGATGCCCGCGGTGTACTAGGGTATGTGGTGCCCGCGGTGTAGTTGGGTATGTGATGCCCGAGGTGTACTTGGGTATATGGTGCCCGTAGTGTAGTTTGGTATGTGGTGCCCGCGTTGTAGTTGGGTATGTGTATGTGGTGCCCGCGGTATACTTGGGTATGTGGTGCCCGCGGTGTAGTTGGGTATGTGATGCCCGCGGTGTACTATGGTATGTGATGCCCGCGGTGTACTAGGGTATGTGGTGCCCGCGGTGTAGTTGGGTATGTGATGCCCGCGGTGTAGTTGGGTATGTGATGCCCGCGGTTTACTTGGGTATGTGATGCCCGCGGTATACTTGGGTATGTGGTGCCCGCGGTGTAGTTGGGTATGTGATGCCCACGGTATACTTGGGTATGTGGTGCCCGCGTTGTAGTTGGGTATGTGTATGTGGTGCCCGCGGTATACTTGGGTATGTGGTGCCCGCGGTGTAGTTGGGTATGTGTATGTGGTGCCCGCGGTATACTTGGGTATGTGGTGCCCGCGGTATACTTGGGTATGTGGTGCCCGCGGTGTAGTTGGGTATGTGATGCCCGCGGTGTACTAGGGTATGCGATGCCCGCGGTGTACTAGGGTATATGATGCCCGCGGTGTAGTTGGGTATGTGGTGCCCGCAGTATACTTGGGTATGTGGTGCCCGCGGTGTCGTTGGGTATGTGATGCCCGCGGTGTACTAGGGTATGTGGTGCCCGCGGTGTACTAGGGTATGTGGTGCCCGCGGTGTAGTTGGGTATGTGATGCCCGCGGTGTAGTTGGGTATGTGATTCCCGCGGTGTACTTGGGTATGAGATGCCCGCGGTATACTTGGGTATGTGGTGCCCGCGATGTAGTTGGGTATGTGATGCCCGCGGTGTACTAGGGAATCTGGTGCCCGCGGTGTACTAGGGTATGTGGTGCCCGCGGTATACTTGGGTATGTGGTGCCCGAGGTGTACTTGGGTATGTGGTGCCCGTGGTGTAGTTTGGTATGTGGTGCCCGCGTTGTAGTTGGGTATGTGTATGTGGTGCCCGCGGTATACTTGGGTATGTGGTGCCCGCGGTGTAGTTGGGTATGTGATGCCCGCGGTGTACTATGGTATGTGATGCCCGCGGTGTACTAGGGTATGTGGTGCCCGCGGTGTAGTTGGGTATGTGATGCCCGCGGTGTAGTTGGGTATGTGATGCCCGCGGTTTACTTGGGTATGTGATGCCCGCGGTATACTTGGGTATGTGGTGCCCGCGGTGTAGTTGGGTATGTGATGCCCACGGTATACTTGGGTATGTGGTGCCCGCGGTGTAGTTGGGTATGTGATGCCCGCGGTGTACTAGGGTATATGATGCCCGCGGTGTAGTTGGGTATGTGATGCCCGCGGTGTACTAGGGTATGTGGTGCCCGCGGTATACTTGGGTATTTGGTGCCCGCGGTGTAGTTGGGTATGTGGTGCCCGCAGTATACTTGGGTATGTGGTGCCCGCGGTGTCGTTGGGTATGTGATGCCCGCGGTGTACTAGAGTATGTGGTGCCCGCGGTATACTTGGGTATGTGGTGCCCGCGGTGTAGTTGGGTATGTGATGCCCGCGGTGTACTAGGGTATGTGGTGCCCGCGGTATACTTGGGTATGTGGTGCCCATGGTGTAGTTGGGTATGTGGTGCCCATGGTGTAGTTGGGTATGTGGTTCCCGCGGTGTACTAGGGTATGTGGTGCCCGCGGTATAGTTGGGTATGTGATTCCCGCGGTGTAGTTGGGTATGTGATTCCCGCGGTGTACTTGGGTATGAGATGCCCGCGGTATACTTGGGTATGTGGTGCCCGCGATGTAGTTGGGTATGTGATGCCCGCGGTGTATTAGGGAATGTGGTGCCCGCGGTGTACTAGGGTATGTGGTGCCCGCGGTGTACTTGGGTATGTGGTGCCCGAGGTGTACTTGGGTATGTGATGCCCACGGTGTAGTTGGGTATGTGATGCCCGAGGTGTACTTGGGTATGTGATGCCCACGGTGTAGTTGGGTATGTGATGCCCGCGGTGTACTAGGGTATGTGGTGCCCGCGGTATACTTGGGTATGTGGTGCCCGCGGTGTACTAGAGTATGTGGTGCCCGCGGTATACTTGGGTATGTGGTGCCCGCGGTGTAGTTGGGTATGTGATGCCCACGGTGTAGTTGGGTATGTGATGCCCGAGGTGTACTTGGGTATGTGATGCCCACGGTGTAGTTGGGTATGTGATGCCCGCGGTGTACTAGGGTATGTGGTGCCCGCGGTATACTTGGGTATGTGGTGCCCACGGTGTAGTTGGGTATGTGATGCCCGCGGTGTACTAGAGTATGTGATGCCCGCGGTGTACTAGGGTATGTGGTGCCCGCGGTATACTTGGGTATGTGGTGCCCGCGGTGTACTTGGGTATGTGGTGCCCGAGGTGTACTTGGGTATGTGATGCCCACGGTGTAGTTGGGTATGTGATGCCTGAGGTGTACTAGAGTATGTGGTGCCCGCGGTGTAGTTGGGTATGTGATGCCCGCGGTGAAGTTGGGTATGTGATGCCCGCGGTGTACTTGGGTATGTGATGCCCGCGGTGTAGTTGGGTATGTGATGCCCGCGGTGTAGTTGGGTATGTGATGCCCGCGGTGTACTTGGGTATGTGATGCCCGTGGTATACTTGGGTATGTGGTGCCCGCGGTGTAGTTGGGTATGTGATGCCCACGGTATACTTGGGTATGTGGTGCCCGCGGTGTAGTTTGGTATGTGATGCCCGCGGTGTACTAGAGTATGTGGTGCCCGAGGTGTACTTGGGTATGTGGTGCCCGCGGTATACTTGGGTATGTGGTGCCCGCGGTGTAGTTGGGTATGTGATACCCGCGGTGTACAAGGGTATGTGGTGCCCGCGGTATACTTGGGTATGTGGTGCCCGCGATGTAGTTGGGTATGTGATGCCCGCGGTGTACTAGGGTATGTGGTGCCCGCGGTGTAGTTGGGTATGTGATGCCCGCGGTGTACTAAGGTATGTGATGCCCGCGGTGTACTAGGGTATGTGGTGCCCGCGGTATAGTTGGGTATGTGATTCCCGCGGTGTAGTTGGGTATGTGATGCCCGCGGTGTACTTGGGTATGTGATGCCCGCGGTATACTTGGGTATGTGATGCCCGCGGTGTACTAGGGTATATGATGCCCACGGTGTAGTTGGGTATGTGATGCCCGCGGTGTACTAGAGTATGTAGTGCCCGCGGTATACTTGGGTATGTGGTGCCCGCGGTATACTTGGGTATGTGGTGCCCGCGGTGTAGTTGGGTATGTGATACCCGCGGTGTACAAGGGTATGTGGTGCCCGCGGTATACTTGGGTATGTGGTGCCCGCGATGTAGTTGGGTATGTGATGCCCGCGGTGTACTAGGGTATGTGGTGCCCGCGGTGTAGTTGGGTATATGATGCCCGCAGTGTACTAAGGTATGTGATGCCCGCGGTGTACTAGGGTATGTGGTGCCCGCGGTATAGTTGGGTATGTGATTCCCGCGGTGTAGTTGGGTATGTGATTCCCGCGGTGTACTTGGGTATGAGATGCCCGCGGTATACTTGGGTATGTGATGCCCGCGATGTAGTTGGGTATGTGATGCCCGCGGTGTACTAGGGAATGTGGTGCCCGCAGTGTACTAGGGTATGTGGTGCCCGCGGTATACTTGGGTATGTGGTGCCCGAGGTGTACTTGGGTATGTGGTGCCCGTGGTGTAGTTTGGTATGTGGTGCCCGCGTTGTAGTTGGGTATGTGTATGTGGTGCCCGCGGTATACTTGGGTATGTGGTGCCCGCGGTGTAGTTGGGTATGTGATGCCCGCGGTGTACTATGGTATGTGATGCCCGCGGTGTACTAGGGTATGTGGTGCCCGCGGTGTAGTTGGGTATGTGATGCCCGCGGTGTAGTTGGGTATGTGATGCCCGCGGTGTACTATGGTATGTGATGCCCGCGGTGTACTAGGGTATGTGGTGCCCGCGGTGTAGTTGGGTATGTGATGCCCGCGGTGTAGTTGGGTATGTGATGCCCGCGGTTTACTTGGGTATGTGATGCCCGCGGTATACTTGGGTATGTGATGCCCACGGTATACTTGGGTATGTGGTGCCCGCGGTGTAGTTGGGTATGTGATGCCCGCGGTGTACTAGGGTATATGATGCCCGCGGTGTAGTTGGGTATGTGGTGCCCGCAGTATACTTGGGTATGTGGTGCCCGCGGTGTCGTTGGGTATGTGATGCCCGCGGTGTACTAGGGTATGTGGTGCCCGCGGTATACTTGGGTATGTGGTGCCCGCGGTATACTTGGGTATGTGGTGCCCGCGGTGTAGTTGGGTATGTGATGCCCGCGGTGTACTAGGGTATGTGGTGCCCGCGGTATACTTGGGTATGTGGTGCCCATGGTGTAGCTGGGTATGTGGTTCCCGCGGTGTACTAGGGTATGTGGTGCCCGCGGTATACTTGGGTATGTGGTGCCCGCGGTGTAGTTGGGTATGTGATGCCCGCGGTGTACTAGGGTATGCGATGCCCGCGGTCTACTAGGGTATATGATGCCCGCGGTGTAGTTGGGTATGTGGTGCCCGCAGTATACTTGGGTATGTGGTGCCCGCGGTGTCGTTGGGTATGTGATGCCCGCGGTGTACTAGGGTATGTGGTGCCCGCGGTATACTTGGGTATGTGGTGCCCGCGGTGTAGTTGGGTATGTGGTGCCCGCGGTGTAGTTGGGTATGTGATTCCCGCGGTGTACTTGGGTATGAGATGCCCGCGGTATACTAGGGAATGTGGTGCCCGCGGTGTACTAGGGTATGTGGTGCCCGCGGTGTACTTGGGTATGTGGTGCCCGAGTTGTACTTGGGTATATGGTGCCCGTGGTGTAGTTTGGTATGTGGTGCCCGCGTTGTAGTTGGGTATGTGTATGTGATGCCCGCGGTGTACTAGGGTATGTGGTGCCCGCGGTGTAGTTGGGTATGTGATGCCCGCGGTGTAGTTGGGTATGTGATTCCCGCGGTGTACTTGGGTATGAGATGCCCGCGGTATACTTGGGTATGTGGTGCCCGCGATGTAGTTGGGTATGTGATGCCCGCGGTGTACTAGGGAATGTGGTGCCCGCGGTGTACTAGGGTATGTGGTGCCCGCGGTATACTTGGGTATGTGGTGCCCGAGGTGTACTTGGGTATGTGGTGCCCGTGGTGTAGTTTGGTATGTGGTGCCCGCGTTGTAGTTGGGTATGTGTATGTGGTGCCCGCGGTATACTTGGGTATGTGGTGCCCGCGGTGTAGTTGGGTATGTGATGCCCGCGGTGTACTATGGTATGTGATGCCCGCGGTGTACTAGGGTATGTGGTGCCCGCGGTGTAGTTGGGTATGTGATGCCCGCGGTGTAGTTGGGTATGTGATGCCCGCGGTTTACTTGGGTATGTGATGCCCGCGGTATACTTGGGTATGTGGTGCCCGCGGTGTAGTTGGGTATGTGATGCCCACGGTATACTTGGGTATGTGATGCCCGCGGTGTACTAGGGAATGTGGTGCCCGCGGTGTACTAGGGTATGTGGTGCCCGCGGTGTACTTGGGTATGTGGTGCCCGAGGTGTACTTGGGTATATGGTGCCCGTAGTGTAGTTTGGTATGTTGTGCCCGCGTTATAGTTGGGTATGTGTATGTGGTGCCCGCGGTATACTTGGGTATGTGGTGCCCGCGGTGTAGTTGGGTATGTGATGCCCGCGGTGTACTAGGGTATGCGATGCCCGCGGTGTACTAGGGTATATGATGCCCGCGGTGTAGTTGGGTATGTGGTGCCCGCAGTATACTTGGGTATGTGGTGCCCGCGGTGTCGTTGGGTATGTGATGCCCGCGGTGTACTAGGGTATGTGGTGCCCGCGGTATACTTGGGTATGTGGTGCCCGCGGTGTAGTTGGGTATGTTGTGCCCGCGGTGTAGTTGGGTATGTGATTCCCGCGGTGTACTTGGGTATGAGATGCCCGCGGTATACTTGGGTATGTGGTGCCCGCGATGTAGTTGGGTATGTGATGCCCGCGGTGTACTAGGGAATGTGGTGCCCGCGGTGTACTAGGGTATGTGGTGCCCGAGGTGTACTTGGGTGTGTGGTGCCCGTGGTGTAGTTTGGTATGTGGTGCCCGCGTTGTAGTTGGGTATGTGTATGTGGTGCCCGCGGTATACTTGGGTATGTGGTGCCCGCGGTGTAGTTGGGTATGTGATGCCCGCGGTGTACTATGGTATGTGATGCCCGCGGTGTACTAGGGTATGTGGTGCCCGCGGTGTAGTTGGGTATGTGATGCCCGCGGTGTAGTTGGGTATGTGATGCCCGCGGTTTACTTGGGTATGTGATGCCCGCGGTATACTTGGGTATGTGGTGCCCGCGGTGTAGTTGGGTATGTGATGCCCACGGTATACTTGGGTATGTGGTGCCCGCGTTGTAGTTGGGTATGTGTATGTGGTGCCCGCGGTATACTTGGGTATGTGGTGCCCGCGGTGTAGTTGGGTATGTGTATGTGGTGCCCGCGGTATACTTGGGTATGTGGTGCCCGCGGTATACTTGGGTATGTGGTGCCCGCGGTGTAGTTGGGTATGTGATGCCCGCGGTGTACTAGGGTATGCGATGCCCGCGGTGTACTAGGGTATGTGGTGCCCGCAGTATACTTGGGTATGTGGTGCCCGCGGTGTCGTTGGGTATGTGATGCCCGCGGTGTACTAGGGTATGTGGTGCCCGCGGTGTACTAGGGTATGTGGTGCCCGCGGTGTAGTTGGGTATGTGATGCCCGCGGTGTAGTTGGGTATGTGATTCCCGCGGTGTACTTGGGTATGAGATGCCCGCGGTATACTTGGGTATGTGGTGCCCGCGATGTAGTTGGGTATGTGATGCCCGCGGTGTACTAGGGAATGTGGTGCCCGCGGTGTACTAGGGTATGTGGTGCCCGCGGTATACTTGGGTATGTGGTGCCCGAGGTGTACTTGGGTATGTGGTGCCCGTGGTGTAGTTTGGTATGTGGTGCCCGCGTTGTAGTTGGGTATGTGTATGTGGTGCCCGCGGTATACTTGGGTATGTGGTGCCCGCGGTGTAGTTGGGTATGTGATGCCCGCGGTGTACTATGGTATGTGATGCCCGCGGTGTACTAGGGTATGTGGTGCCCGCGGTGTAGTTGGGTATGTGATGCCCGAGGTGTACTTGGGTATATGGTGCCCGTAGTGTAGTTTGGTATGTGGTGCCCGCGTTGTAGTTGGGTATGTGTATGTGGTGCCCGCGGTATACTTGGGTATGTGGTGCCCGCGGTATACTTGGGTATGTGGTGCCCGCGGTGTAGTTGGGTATGTGATGCCCGCGGTGTACTAGGGTATGCGATGCCCGCGGTGTAGTTGGGTATGTGGTGCCCGCAGTATACTTGGGTATGTGGTGCCCGCGGTGTCGTTGGGTATGTGATGCCCGCGGTGTACTAGGGTATGTGGTGCCCGCGGTGTACTAGGGTATGTGGTGCCCGCGGTGTAGTTGGGTATGTGATGCCCGCGGTGTAGTTGGGTATGTGATTCCCGCGGTGTACTTGGGTATGAGATGCCCGCGGTATACTTGGGTATGTGGTGCCCGCGATGTAGTTGGGTATGTGATGCCCGCGGTGTACTAGGGAATGTGGTGCCCGCGGTGTACTAGGGTATGTGGTGCCCGCGGTATACTTGGGTATGTGGTGCCCGAGGTGTACTTGGGTATGTGGTGCCCGTGGTGTAGTTTGGTATGTGGTGCCCGCGTTGTAGTTGGGTATGTGTATGTGGTGCCCGCGGTATACTTGGGTATGTGGTGCCCGCGGTGTAGTTGGGTATGTGATGCCCGCGGTGTACTATGGTATGTGATGCCCGCGGTGTACTAGGGTATGTGGTGCCCGCGGTGTAGTTGGGTATGTGATGCCCGAGGTGTACTTGGGTATATGGTGCCCGTAGTGTAGTTTGGTATGTGGTGCCCGCGTTGTAGTTGGGTATGTGTATGTGGTGCCCGCGGTATACTTGGGTATGTGGTGCCCGCGGTGTAGTTGGGTATGTGATGCCCGCGGTGTACTATGGTATGTGATGCCCGCGGTGTACTAGGGTATGTGGTGCCCGCGGTGTAGTTGGGTATGTGATGCCCGCGGTGTAGTTGGGTATGTGATGCCCGCGGTTTACTTGGGTATGTGATGCCCGCGGTATACTTGGGTATGTGGTGCCCGCGGTGTAGTTGGGTATGTGATGCCCACGGTATACTTGGGTATGTGGTGCCCGCGTTGTAGTTGGGTATGTGTATGTGGTGCCCGCGGTATACTTGGGTATGTGGTGCCCGCGGTGTAGTTGGGTATGTGTATGTGGTGCCCGCGGTATACTTGGGTATGTGGTGCCCGCGGTATACTTGGGTATGTGGTGCCCGCGGTGTAGTTGGGTATGTGATGCCCGCGGTGTACTAGGGTATGCGATGCCCGCGGTGTACTAGGGTATATGATGCTCGCGGTGTAGTTGGGTATGTGGTGCCCGCAGTATACTTGGGTATGTGATGCCCGCGGTGTACTATGGTATGTGATGCCCGCGGTGTACTAGGGTATGTGGTGCCCGCGGTGTAGTTGGGTATGTGATGCCCGCGGTGTAGTTGGGTATGTGATGCCCGCGGTTTACTTGGGTATGTGATGCCCGCGGTATACTTGGGTATGTGGTGCCCGCGGTGTAGTTGGGTATGTGGTGCCCGCGGTGTAGTTGGGTATGTGATGCCCACGGTATACTTGGGTATGTGGTGCCCGCGGTGTAGTTGGGTATGTGATGCCCGCGGTGTACTAGGGTATATGATGCCCGCGGTGTAGTTGGGTATGTGGTGCCCGCGGTATACTTGGTTATGTGGTGCCCGCGGTGTAGTTGGGTATGTGGTGCCCGCAGTATACTTGGGTATGTGGTGCCCGCGGTGTCGTTGGGTATGTGATGCCCGCGGTGTACTAGAGTATGTGGTGCCCGCGGTATACTTGGGTATGTGGTGCCCGCGGTGTAGTTGGGTATGTGATGCCCGCGGTGTACTAGGGTATGTGGTGCCCGCGGTATACTTGGGTATGTGGTGCCCATGGTGTAGTTGGGTATGTGGTGCCCATGGTGTAGTTGGGTATGTGGTTCCCGCGGTGTACTAGGGTATGTGGTGCCCGCGGTATACTTGGGTATGTGGTGCCCATGGTGTACTTGGGTATATGGTGCCCGTGGTGTAGTTTGGTATGTGGTGCCCGCAGTATACTTGGGTATGTGGTGCCCGCGGTGTCGTTGGGTATGTGATGCCCGCGGTGTACTAGGGTATGTGGTGCCCGCGGTGTACAAGGGTATGTGGTGCCCGCGGTATACTTGGGTATGTGGTGCCCGCGATGTAGTTGGGTATGTGATGCCCGCGGTGTACTAGGGTATGTGGTGCCCGCGGTGTAGTTGGGTATGTGATGCCCGCGGTGTACTAAGGTATGTGATGCCCGCGGTGTACTAGGGTATGTGGTGCCCGCGGTATAGTTGGGTATGTGATTCCCGCGGTGTAGTTGGGTATGTGATTCCCGCGGTGTACTTGGGTATGAGATGCCCGCGGTATACTTGGGTATGTGATGCCCGCGGTGTACTAGGGAATGTGGTGCCCGCAGTGTACTAGGGTATGTGGTGCCCGCGGTATACTTGGGTATGTGGTGCCCGAGGTGTACTTGGGTATGTGGTGCCCGTGGTGTAGTTTGGTATGTGGTGCCCGCGTTGTAGTTGGGTATGTGTATGTGGTGCCCGCGGTATACTTGGGTATGTGGTGCCCGCGGTGTAGTTGGGTATGTGATGCCCGCGGTGTACTATGGTATGTGATGCCCGCGGTGTACTAGGGTATGTGGTGCCCGCGGTGTAGTTGGGTATGTGATGCCCGCGGTGTAGTTGGGTATGTGATGCCCGCGGTTTACTTGGGTAAGTGATGCCCGCGGTATACTTGGGTATGTGGTGCCCGCGGTGTAGTTGAGTATGTGATGCCCACGGTATACTTGGGTATGTGGTGCCCGCGGTGTAGTTGGGTATGTGATGCCCGCGGTGTACTAGGGTATATGATGCCCGCGGTGTAGTTGGGTATGTGGTGCCCGCAGTATACTTGGGTATGTGGTGCCCGCGGTGTCGTTGGGTATGTGATGCCCGCGGTGTACTAGGGTATGTGGTGCCCGCGGTATACTTGGGTATGTGGTGCCCGCGGTATACTTGGGTATGTGGTGCCCGCGGTGTAGTTGGGTATGTGATGCCCGCGGTGTACTAGGGTATGTGGTGCCCGCGGTATACTTGGGTATGTGGTGCCCATGGTGTAGTTGGGTATGTGGTTCCCGCGGTGTACTAGGGTATGTGGTGCCCGCGGTATACTTGGGTATGTGGTGCCCGCGGTGTAGTTGGGTATGTGATGCCCGCGGTGTACTAGGGTATGCGATGCCCGCGGTGTACTAGGGTATATGATGCCCGCGGTGTAGTTGGGTATGTGGTGCCCGCAGTATACTTGGGTATGTGGTGCCCGCGGTGTCGTTGGGTATGTGATGCCCGCGGTGTACTAGGGTATGTGGTGCCCGCGGTATACTTGGGTATGTGGTGCCCGCGGTGTAGTTGGGTATGTGGTGCCCGCGGTGTAGTTGGGTATGTGATTCCCGCGGTGTACTTGGGTATGAGATGCCCGCGGTATACTAGGGAATGTGGTGCCCGCGGTGTACTAGGGTATGTGGTGCCCGCGGTGTACTTGGGTATGTGGTGCCCGAGGTGTACTTGGGTATATGGTGCCCGTGGTGTAGTTTGGTATGTGGTGCCCGCGTTGTAGTTGGGTATGTGTATGTGATGCCCGCGGTGTACTTGGGTATGTGGTGCCCGCGGTGTAGTTGGGTATGTGATGCCCGCGGTGTAGTTGGGTATGTGATTCCCGCGGTGTACTTGGGTATGAGATGCCCGCGGTATACTTGGGTATGTGGTGCCCGCGATGTAGTTGGGTATGTGATGCCCGCGGTGTACTAGGGAATGTGGTGCCCGCGGTGTACTAGGGTATGTGGTGCCCGCGGTATACTTGGGTATGTGGTGCCCGAGGTGTACTTGGGTATGTGGTGCCCGTGGTGTAGTTTGGTATGTGGTGCCCGCGTTGTAGTTGGGTATGTGTATGTGGTGCCCGCGGTATACTTGGGTATGTGGTGCCCGCGGTGTAGTTGGGTATGTGATGCCCGCGGTGTACTATGGTATGTGATGCCCGCGGTGTACTAGGGTATGTGGTGCCCGCGGTGTAGTTGGGTATGTGATGCCCGCGGTGTAGTTGGGTATGTGATGCCCGCGGTTTACTTGGGTATGTGATGCCCGCGGTATACTTGGGTATGTGGTGCCCGCGGTGTAGTTGGGTATGTGATGCCCACGGTATACTTGGGTATGTGATGCCCGCGGTGTACTAGGGAATGTGGTGCCCGCGGTGTACTAGGGTATGTGGTGCCCGCGGTGTACTTGGGTATGTGGTGCCCGAGGTGTACTTGGGTATATGGTGCCCGTAGTGTAGTTTGGTATGTGGTGCCCGCGTTGTAGTTGGGTATGTGTATGTGGTGCCCGCGGTATACTTGGGTATGTGGTGCCCGCGGTGTAGTTGGGTATGTGATGCCCGCGGTGTACTAGGGTATGCGATGCCCGCGGTGTACTAGGGTATATGATGCCCGCGGTGTAGTTGGGTATGTGGTGCCCGCAGTATACTTGGGTATGTGGTGCCCGCGGTGTCGTTGGGTATGTGATGCCCGCGGTGTACTAGGGTATGTGGTGCCCGCGGTATACTTGGGTATGTGGTGCCCGCGGTGTAGTTGGGTATGTGGTGCCCGCGGTGTAGTTGGGTATGTGATTCCCGCGGTGTACTTGGGTATGAGATGCCCGCGGTATACTTGGGTATGTGGTGCCCGCGATGTAGTTGGGTATGTGATGCCCGCGGTGTTCTAGGGAATGTGGTGCCCGCGGTGTACTAGGGTATGTGGTGCCCGAGGTGTACTTGGGTGTGTGGTGCCCGTGGTGTAGTTTGGTATGTGGTGCCCGCGTTGTAGTTGGGTATGTGTATGTGGTGCCCGCGGTATACTTGGGTATGTGGTGCCCGCGGTGTAGTTGGGTATGTGATGCCCGCGGTGTACTATGGTATGTGATGCCCGCGGTGTACTAGGGTATGTGGTGCCCGCGGTGTAGTTGGGTATGTGATGCCCGCGGTGTAGTTGGGTATGTGATGCCCGCGGTTTACTTGGGTATGTGATGCCCGCGGTATACTTGGGTATGTGGTGCCCGCGGTGTAGTTGGGTATGTGATGCCCGCGGTATACTTGGGTATGTGGTGCCCGCGTTGTAGTTGGGTATGTGTATGTGGTGCCCGCGGTATACTTGGGTATGTGGTGCCCGCGGTGTAGTTGGGTATGTGTATGTGGTGCCCGCGGTATACTTGGGTATGTGGTGCCCGCGGTATACTTGGGTATGTGGTGCCCGCGGTGTAGTTGGGTATGTGATGCCCGCGGTGTACTAGGGTATGCGATGCCCGCGGTGTACTAGGGTATATGATGCCCGCGGTGTAGTTGGGTATGTGGTGCCCGCAGTATACTTGGGTATGTGGTGCCCGCGGTGTCGTTGGGTATGTGATGCCCGCGGTGTACTAGGGTATGTGGTGCCCGCGGTGTACTAGGGTATGTGGTGCCCGCGGTGTAGTTGGGTATGTGATGCCCGCGGTGTAGTTGGGTATGTGATTCCCGCGGTGTACTTGGGTATGAGATGCCCGCGGTATACTTGGGTATGTGGTGCCCGCGATGTAGTTGGGTATGTGATGCCCGCGGTGTACTAGGGAATGTGGTGCCCGCGGTGTACTAGGGTATGTGGTGCCCGCGGTATACTTGGGTATGTGGTGCCCGAGGTGTACTTGGGTATGTGGTGCCCGTGGTGTAGTTTGGTATGTGGTGCCCGCGTTGTAGTTGGGTATGTGTATGTGGTGCCCGCGGTATACTTGGGTATGTGGTGCCCGCGGTGTAGTTGGGTATGTGATGCCCGCGGTGTACTATGGTATGTGATGCCCGCGGTGTACTAGGGTATGTGGTGCCCGCGGTGTAGTTGGGTATGTGATGCCCGCGGTGTAGTTGGGTATGTGATGCCCGCGGTTTACTTGGGTATGTGATGCCCGCGGTATACTTGGGTATGTGGTGCCCGCGGTGTAGTTGGGTATGTGATGCCCACGGTATACTTGGGTATGTGGTGCCCGCGGTGTAGTTGGGTATGTGATGCCCGCGGTGTACTAGGGTATATGATGCCCGCGGTGTAGTTGGGTATGTGATGCCCGCGGTGTACTAGGGTATGTGGTGCCCGCGGTATACTTGGGTATGTGGTGCCCGCGGTGTAGTTGGGTATGTGGTGCCCGCAGTATACTTGGGTATGTGGTGCCCGCGGTGTCGTTGGGTATGTGATGCCCGCGGTGTACTAGGGTATGTGGTGCCCGCGGTATACTTGGGTATGTGGTGCCCGCGGTGTAGTTGGGTATGTGATGCCCGCGGTGTACTAGGGTATGTGGTGCCCGCGGTATACTTGGGTATGTGGTGCCCATGGTGTAGTTGGGTATGTGGTGCCCATGGTGTAGTTGGGTATGTGGTTCCCGCGGTGTACTAGGGTATGTGGTGCCCGCGGTATACTTGGGTATGTGGTGCCCATGGTGTAGTTGGGTATGTGGTTCCCGCGGTACTAGTATAAATGTTGGTTTTTGTTGTTGATCGAAGCACTGCGCATGCGTAATCCAGCAAAAAATGCTATGCAATACCTTTACCGCGGCAGTCCCCGAGTGCCACACGTCTTTTTTTTAATTAGTTTTACGTGTCTATACCTCATTGTTTGCTATTCCTTTTGTCCCATTACTTTTACAATATAGTTTATTGACAGTACTGAACCGTGCATCGAACTTATTTACCCCAAAACCACTTTTTAACTTGCATCCTTAAATTCATGAAAATTTCACTAAACGCATTCCACAAACAAAGTACTGTACTTTGTTTGTGACAACGAACATTCGTATTCGCATTCGCATTCGCGAATATTCGCATATTTCTCGACATTCGTATTCGCATTCGCATTCGCAAAATTTGATGCGAATGTTTTGCGAATATGAATGTTTGGAAAAAAAGGTATATTAAACAAAGAAAATATTAATTTCTTATATTATTTATTACAAAACCCTTCAAATTTACACAATTTATAATCTACCTAACCTCAAAAACTCGCTTTTGTTTACAATGTTAAGCTATACTAATATTATATGTATAGAAGTAAAGTTTGTATATTTGTTAAATTGTAAGGGGTAATATCGGGCTCTACTGAACCAATTTTAAAAATTCTTACACCAATAGAAATCCACATCATTGCTGAGTGTCCTAAGTTATATAAAAAACCGAAAAATAAAAAGGGTTTTACGTGGTACTGTTTTGCAAAATGAATCTGAGAAAAAAACAGTCGAATTATACCCAACGAAGTGGGCACGGGTCAGCTAATGTAGTAATATACGGCATCGACACGTTCCGTAGATGTCGACATAGTCTATATACTCCAGTCAAAATAGACTAAATTATTGATTCCAGTTGGCATTAATTCCCAACAAGCTGGATTTTTGTGCAGGCCTTGAATACGTCATTACAAATGATATGTCAAAAGTCCCCATCGATACCGCTTGTGCGTTGTTTTTTATTCGAGGTCAAAAGTCATAAATTTGGCGCCAAATTCGAAATTGAATATTCGCATTCGCATTCGCATTCGCGAATATTGACGACAGATATTCGTATCCGCATTCGCATTCGCGAATGTTAAAAAATTGACATTCGTTACATCACTTACATATATTGTACTCTTAGAACTAGATTGCTGGGAGAATTATTATATTTATTAATAAATAATTACATAAAATACATAGCACCCACGCACATAATAAACATCAGTGTTTAATCCACAAAGTTTATTTTTAGTGGGATCCCACGACCCACAGCATGAAAGGCTACCAACTGTGATGTGACGCCAAATAATTAAATCTAGTAGATAATATCTAGTACGTGTTGTAATGTAAGTTATACTTAACTCCAACTTAGTTAACTTAATACGTATCTAATTAACTTCGTTATGTGGAACCCGAACTACTTCGCAGCCATTTCCAATTACAGTGATGTACCCTCCACGACTTTAGTGACAGAATACAGAGAAACATACAAAGGTGTTCAAGTTACATGCAAGCTAGTTGTTTGAGATCATTTCAAGGAATCAAAAAAAGTCGGACTTAATTTTTTTTTACTTATCTATTTAATAAGGCCGCGATCACCGAGCGGCACCATTTTTGTATGGAGATCTAAGCAGCGCTTCAACCAGATTTCTTGAAAAGCTTAGACCTCCATATAAAATCGGTGGCGCTCGACGATGTGTGTGCACAAACTCGTACTTGAGGTACAGTTCTATGAAACAATAAAGTGGAGCATAAACGATCAGAAAACAAATGCGTGTTGACTATTACAAATTCAAAACCTTTTGAATCGCGGTTCGGCTTAGTATTGAATTAAGGAACCCACATCTTTATATTACAATACAATTGTTATATTCGTCATTGTAATGATTTATTATATTATTTATTTATTCAGAAGCAGGCAGAGCACACATACATAAACCAAACAATACAGAACAGAATGTATATGTGCGGGTGGATGCAGAGAGATATAAAAAGCTATGAAGACATTTTACGACTGATAACTTGTGCTTTGATATGTCTACAAACGAGTTCAAAAAAGGACGTTCTCAATTCGACTGTCTAATAATATATGTATGTAACGCGATAACTCCGTCAATGGTGAACGTCAATGGTTAATTATTTTGTTAAAATATAGTTAAGTAATGTATATAGTTGTGTTTCATATTAGCTCATATAATATATTTAACCATATGATTAAGAAATCGTTATAGAGGTCAGAAAATATTTGTAATTACAACGTTAGCGCTCTCAAAAGTTAATTGGAAAGCGAAGGGATAATGAAGCGAAATCCCTAAAAATAAATAAGGCTTATAAGGGAAGTGTCGTAAGTAATAAAAACTTTAATTGCGTATTTTTTATAAGGATTTCCTGATTATGTTTTGAGGTTTTTCATAAAATATTATGATATCAGATTATCGTTCTATTTGTAAAGGAGAAAATATTGTGTGTCAAACAATACGAGAAGGATTCTTATCGATTTTTAATCAAGATCTAAGAGCAGTATGGCGACAAAAGTGGTAATTTTAAGAAGATGCACATAAAGTATTATTTTATACAGTAATCAGCAATCAACATCGATTTAACGATTCCCAACGTTTAAGAAAAAAAATAAGTAATCTCAAACTTTTTGACTTGCATTCTTACAATATTCATGAATTTTTTTCACAACGCAGTCCGTATATATAAGTAATCTATCAGCAATATAGTTCTCATAGAACAAGCTTTGCTTAGTTTGGGACTAGAGTGTGATGTGTGAAATGTCCAATACGATTCTAAATGATCTTTGTAATTTTACTGAATAATGTTTTACTTAATTGATTTTGATAGTCTTAAAAGATGTCGATAAAATACTATAAACATATTCTAGCTAACTCACGCGTATCACGATTATAAGATTCTAATTTTCCTTCTAATGTTAATTTTATTTTAATTAATGGTGTAATTATTCGTTTTTTGACTCATCATCGCTCAACTCAACATCTAATACTGTATTATTTACATTCTTGTTATAGTATTTCTTCTTCTCATAGTTGTCAGTTTCTTTAAACCAGCATTTATCTTCAGAGTGGAAACGATTACCTTTATTTAATTTCTCACATATTTTGCACGGTTTAATTTTATCCTGTTTATCTTTATCAAATGAATTTTTCTTGAATTTATTATAATATTTACTAACTGTCTGTTCATGTTTGCCAATTTCATTGAAAAGAGATGCAGTCGTAGTGATTTTCTCTTTATCTATTTTGTTCATTACATAATCTGGGAGACCCATAACAATGATATGGATCAAAGTCTGTACATCAATATTTTTATTTATCTCTAGTAATAATCTCTCTTTTTTTGTGGCATACTCCCTTAGTGAACCTGCTTGGTATCTAAATTAAAATGCATATTTAACTCGTGACCAACCTTTGTCTCCATATGTTTCACAGAAATTTGTTTTCCAAATTTCCCATCCAGCATCTAATGTACATTTTATTATCATACTACTGTACCAATCCAAGCACTGTTTTTCAAGTAAATATTTTAAAGTCTCAATTTTTTCTGTTTCCTTTGATATTTCAAACCGAGCACATTCATTTTCAAAATCACTGATCCATTGATTAACATTTGATGTTTTTCCTGAAAACTTCTCGAGTAAAAATCTTTCTGCTATTTTTCCTAGCTTTTTTTTCTCATAGCTTTTACTAGTATTATTCTCAGAAAGCTTCGTTTCCTGTATAATTTCATCAAGGTATTGGTCACCAAACTGCAGATTCTCACCTTCATCTAAGTAACTTTTTCTCAATTCCGAGGTTAGCGGGATCCATACTTTCCGTGACTGATGCCTCTTTTTGAGAGAATTTTTAACTTTAGTGTAAACATCCGTAGTGGTTATGTTGGTGTGTTTGCTTGCAGGTTTTAACTCATCAGGAATTTCAAAGACCTGTCCTCCAGAAGTCTCAATTGAGGTTATGCTGATTATATTTGTTTTTCCATCAGCCCCCGCCAAGACTGCAAACGTGAATCGTAACTTGTCCATTTTCTCTTTACAATAAATGTCGTTTTATAAGACAATGGTTCTCCTTATTATAATTCCTCGACAAATTAAACTAGAATGTGTTGCTCTGTAAACAAAGTTTTATTTTCATTAGATATTTTTACAAAGATAAGCTAAAATTAGATATTATTATAGTAAATGTTTTTACCTGTAAACAAAGAAACGACATTTAAAGTTTCTTTGTCGTGGACTTGCTATTTTAGCATCCAAAATGGCCACTATGAAAAAACAAAATCCTATTTTTCTAAATCAGGTAGCTAACGCCATCTATTGACATTACGATTAACAAAATCGATAAATACGAGATACGTTCCGTATTATTCATGAAAGGAATCCTAAGTATTCCGTTACATATAAGTAATCTATCAGCAATATAGTTCTCATAGAACAAGCTTTGCTTAGTTTGGGACTAGAGTGTGATGTGTGAAATGTCCAATACGATTCTAAATGATCTTTGTAATTTTACTGAATAATGTTTTACTTAATTGATTTTGATAGTCTTAAAAGATGTCGATAAAATACTATAAACATATTCTAGCTAACTCACGCGTATCACGATTACAAAATGGTTTTATTGGGCTTTAGATATTCCTACAGGAATGCCGACACGTCCCAGTGGTCCGGTCCCATGAGGACGATCAATAAATATTTCCTTAATGATGACTGAGACGTCACGTTTTCTCGTAATGAAATACCGACCTAACAAAATTGAGGGTAGACTTATTTTTTTAGCATGTTTTAATTTTAAATGGAGCGCGGCAATTTGCGTTCCAGATTACAAGCTTGAGAATTTTCAATTCCCTGAGGATAAAAGTGTGCATGATTTAAAAATAGGCTCGTTTTTTAAAGAGTATTTTTTTAGATAAATGGAATAAAATATTTCACGTCACGTTTTTCAGCTGCTATCGGCCAGTCGAGTTAGCGTTGAAGCACAGTGTAACTCGAGTAAAGTTTAATTAATCAATCATCCTAATCACTGGTTTCTAAAATACAAGTTAATACTTACTTTTGGAATTTTTAATTACTTATTTCAAATTTTTAGAACCAATAATATAATATACTTTAAAATATTATAATTTTTATGGGTAAGTATATTGTTATTTTTAAGTACAAAATAATGTCCTTAGTTTAAGTTTAGTTCATCAATTCTAATTAAACACTCTACTTTTCGGCAAAAACCTTTTTTTTTTACTCTTTGCTTGCAAAAGTAAGCATGGTTATAATACCGGGACTTCAACAAAGTCACAAAGACACAAAAAAGTCAAAGTAAAAGTCAGTTAATCTTTATTCTGTAAAACAAAGATCATTTAGACTTGTCAGAACGTCAAAACGGATCTGGGTAAAGAAGAGCATTCCAACCTTTTTGATTAAAATCCTCCCTGAACCAGTTTACCAAAGGCAAACATTGTTGATTCATTAATTAGTATCATCCGAACTCGATCGACCTTCGTTTCATTAACTGATTACTAATTACTACCTTCATCACAGTGGAGTCACAAACAGTAGAATATCTAGATATAATGTTATGATAACGCAAAGTGACAATTTCTCTCAAACATAATATATAATATATATATTAGTGGTATACATATTATACTACCTAACAGTAATAATAAGACAAGCACGTCCTGTGCTGTGTAAAACTTCATTGAAATTGTTACAGTCCTGCTCTTTTCATTTTACTTCTCTTTCTCTCGCGTTATTCTTATTCTTTCTGACGCAATACAATCGTGCCGCCCGGCGGACCTATTCGATATACTTTTACTTATAGGCTCAAACATAGAGTGGAGGGCGCCAAGCCTTCAGAGCAAAGAGGAACTAAACTAATTATGCTGTTTCATTCTGTTGCACTGTAAGTGTAACCTGCTATCTTTTGTTTCACATTTTCAATGACCTGTACTGCTCCTCTAGACAGATTAGCATTATAAAATTGCTGGAGAATAGAATTGTTTTTAGAATGATTTTATTGTTTGGGATTAGTTACACTTTATAGTTTAGAAATTTAATTATACATTTCATTTTATTGAAAATTTCGGTGAATTTGGAAATAATTTGTAATTTGTTATTTAAAAATAAACGAAGACTATTTGTAGAATAATTGAATTGAGTAGGTAATTATATATTTAAGTTGACAAGATACAAAGGTCTAACTTCAAAGAAAAAATAATTGCGCTATTTAATATTAAGTATACTTACGTGGAAAATTCTCAATTCACATCTTCACAATCAAAAATAAATAATGTGAAATTACAAGGGGCAAAGTGAAAGGTACAGTTGAGTACAAAAAGCGAAATTCAACATAATAGCCTAGTTTATGTACTGAATTATAATTTATTTTTATTTGTAAAAACAAAAAAACCGACCAATTTTCGATAGAAAAATAAACTCAATTTCATAAAGAAATTAGTTTTTTTTTGACATTATCTAATATTTTATTCCGATTGGTACAGATATCTACAGACTAATCCACAGTTCAGCTATCTATAGATTTTTTGCAAAGGTCCTTAGATAGCTTAACTATTTCATATATATTTTATATGTATGTATATTTTGTAAATAGTTTTATTAGTATTTCTAACCCCAAAAATACATGTAAGTAGGTCTAAAACGTTTAGTCCAGCTAATTAAAACTATTTAACTATCTCCTTTTTGAGCTTTCAAATAATCTACTTAGTCAAAGGGTGAAGTTGGTACAGAAGCTCAAATTACCTAAATTACTTAGACAGTACTTTGTAAAAGTATTTGTAATCATCTAATGGCAGGGGAGAATTCGTATTAATTAAAGGTACTTAAATTGAAAATAATTAGGTTTGTGTTTAGCTATAAAATTAAGCTACCTATTAATTCAAATACATCCTACCAGTTACTAACTAATAACATGTCTAATCTAGATATTTATATGGATAAGTATCTATTTTATTTAAAAAATTTAATGATATGAAAAAGGAGAATGGGCATTTTTAAAACAATGTAAGTAAATTAAAACAGTTTAATAACAACAGTTTTTTTAAACTATCCCAATTTCTTTCGTAAATATTTTAGTTATAAATATTTAACGTATTTAGTTATAAATGTAGGCCGGTAGAAGCTGTGTATAAGAGAAACTCTTTCAAACGTACGATAAGTGGCAACACTGAGGGAAGATTTTTGCGCTTCCTCTCCTCTATCTAATTCGTATTTATTTACTAAAATAATTTACTTAATCTATTATAATTAGATTGCACTTAACGTGGGATAAGGGCAGAAGAATGATGATAATAAATATAATTCGCTTTCAAAATAAGATTAATTATTAAAATTATGTTGCAGTTTACACAATATGTTATTAAGTTCACTTGTTTATAAGATAATGTAAATTGAAAATTATGCGGCATGAGTTACTGGCGAGGAGGTTTATCCGCGAAACCCGCTACAAACGAAGTGGTCTGCGAGCTAAATTAAATAACATTTTATCAAAACGTTATGAATTGTAATAGTTTATCGAAGTAGCTAACTAGTAACTACTTACAAAACGCGAATGGATGGATCAGAATATCAAATAGGCTGACGATATTGTGCGTATCTTTCTAATTACACATCGATATTGTCTAAAATATAACGATAATAAGACGAAGTCGCGGGAACCAGCAAGATTTGTATATATATTTAAGTTGAAAAACTTCGTAGGGTTCCATTAATAATTAATTTTATCATTAAAGCAATCAGTAACGCGAGTCTCAATCAGATTACATCACATCAAATAATTCAAAATAAGCCGTGGTACCAATAATTTGAAATACGCAATACCAAATTCCATTACTTAGTGATAAATTATTTATTTGCGATATTGTATGTGTTTGCGGTAGAATCTGAGCGGCTTAGAACTTTGTCTTTAGTTTCAAATGCCTTTTCACATGCACAAGGCTTATAAAATACAACAAGGAATCGAATAGTGCCAAAATAATGGTCAGGAGAACACAGCGTAAATCCTATCTCGATTTCGATCTTCGGACAAAAGCTTTGTGTATTCAAATATTCAATAAAAATTCGCACAGAATGCATTCGGAGTTATTATTCATTTATTATTATGCATATAACACATTGTCTGATCTTAGGACTATTTAGAAGGAATACATTATGTACCCAAATAAGGGTTTTGTAAAATGTTGTAACCTGATTTTTCTGTAGGTATCCCTTATTAGTATTAAGTTAACACGCCAACCATTTTCTCGACCTTTAAGGTCGGCCGGCAGAAAATGCTAATAGCATTAAGCCTACCTTTTGTACATTAACTGCAATATAAAAATATGTGCAATAAAGTGTTAAATAAATAATTAAAGGGTGTTACAGTAGCGGACCGATTCACAAAGGATGCAAAAATTTATAGAATCACGTAATAAATGTTAAAACTCACGGCATTAACCAATACCTTACATATTATACAATTCGCTATCAGCCTTATAGAAATTAAAATGCCTTGAAGGGAGTAGGCCGAGTGATTGTGACCAGGCAGGAACATGTAGTATAGGAGGCTGTGTTCAAAGGTAGTTACTACCTAGTTGTTGTCTGTTCTGTTTGTTGTAGATAAATGATTTCAGGTAATATGGCCGTTGGTTATTGTTATATAGGAAAATACGAGTATACATAGGAGAATTTTTTAAATCATGATGTAGCTAAAAAGTACTCTAGTCATATTGAAATGTAGTAGTCAAACGTAGTCGAGTCGAGTTGAGATGTAGTCGTAACTCATTCCAGTCGAATCGCAACGTAGTCTTAAAACAATTTAGTGGCATAACATCATTAGTGATGATAGTGTAGTAGTATCTATGTGAAAGAGCTTGGACGAGCTCTTCTAAAGTCCAACTACAACTAAAAGTTAAATTAACCCACTTATCTTCAATACTGTAATCCTAAATTAAATGTAAAGCCTTACTCGTCCATTTTCCATTTAACTTAGCCAATATTAACACAGGTAAGTAAGTGTCTAACTTATAATGCCTTAATATTCATGTAAAATCCACTTTAAAGCGGATTACAGTGTCGGCAGTTAGTGTCATTTGATACTAAGTGTACTAAGTTTGTTTGCGATTACAGAATAAGCTTAGTTTCTATTCTTTGTTCTTTTCATCATCATTATCAACCTATATCAGTCCATTTCTGGACGTAGGTTTCTCGCAAGACGCGGCACTGAGCCCGTTCTTCGGCTTTTCTCAGTGTTTGCCAGCTAGGTACATTCCGGAGATCGTCGTTTTATCTTGCTGGAGGGCATCTTACACTACGCTTGCCTATAAAAGCCTTTGTTCTTTTAGTAAATAAAAAATATAGACAAAGAGACCGATACTGAAGTGGATACCACGTTTAGGCAAGCGTTATGTAGGACTATTGGCGCATGCCAAAAGTTCAAACACACTTTGTATAATTTCTGCTTTTTATAATTAGCTTTCCACAATACTCTCCGTAATTAAACCAACATAACTCTTTATACCTAAGACCACAAGCCTTGGGCACGTCTAGCCATTTGTCGCGTCACCGTCAGAATGTTTAGTTCTTTAAATAATGATAGTTCATAATTTTACTGCAATAAATACCTAAAATTATGACATTAATTACAAAGATATTATAATTACCCTAACAGGACGTTCTCCAGCGAGATGAAACGATGAAACAAGAAATGTAGCTGGTAAACACAACATGGTGTTCTGGGTATTATATGTATAATAAAAAATATCTATCTATGTATTGTAGTACTAGCTGACCCCACTTCGTTGGGCATATTTTTTTTGAATATAAAAGTTAAATATATACTGTCGTTAACTTTTTTGTAGGCATTTTCAAGCTCCACATCTTTTTTCTAGAACACAAAAATATATCTAGGCGGAAATGCTGCGGTAGCCTGAATTTTTTAAATATTTTAGTGCATGTCACAATTGATAAAGATTTTGAACCTACATACTTTGAACATGTCGACGTATGGCCGGAAGTGCTGCGGTAGCCGGAATTTTTCACAATATTTTAGTATTTGTCATAGTTGATAAGGACTTCGAACCAAATTATTTTTAATTAGCTAGGTATAGACGAAAGTGCTGCGGTAGCCGGAAATAGTTGATAAGGGGTTTAAACCAAATTATTTTTAATAAGCCGACGTATGGGCGGAAGTGCTGCGGTAGCCGGATTTTTTTACAATGTTTTAGTATTTGTCATAGTTGATAAGGACTTCGAACCAAATTATTTTTAATTAGCTGAGGTATAGACGAAAGTGCTGCGGTAGCCGGAAATAGTTGATAAGGGGTTTAAACCAAATTATTTTTAATAAGCCGACGTATGGGCGGAAGCGGCGTGATTTTAATTATGTTTTTTCGATATTAAAGCACTTATAGTGACATATCTGTAATAGTTAGACGTATGCTGTCAATGACTTTTTTGTGGGTAATGATGTGTTCTACAAAATTGTAGTACATGATTTCTTTCTATCATCAATAGTTTTCGCAGCGCACGCGATATTAGGAATTTCTTAGGTATTTTTTTTACACCTTGGGTTACATAATTGAAGTTTTAGCAAGGATCCCTAATTTTTTTTAAAATCAAATATAGCCTATGACACTCAGCAATAATGTGGCTTTCTATTGGTAAAAGAATTTTTAAAATCGGTTCAGTAGATCCCGAGATTACCCCTTACAATTTAACAAATATACAAACACACAAACTTTACCTCTTTATAATATTAGTATAGATGTCAGTCTTCTAGTACCCATAACACAAGCTCTGCTTAGCTTGGGGCTAGATGATGTTGTGTGGATTGTCTAGCATTATTTATTTATTATTATTTATTATGAGAAGAGACGAAGACCAGATTAAGTGGCGCGTCTTATAAGAGACCTACGTCCAGCAGTAGACCGATACACGTTGATGATGATAATTGGATTTAACGTAAAGTATAATCAATTTGCGAATATTTACTTAACCCTAATTAACCTATTAATAATTAAAATATTGTTATAGTCAATATTTATTTGTGTGTTTCGATGATTTACATTTTAATTTAAATAACTGTGTTTGTTTTCATTACAATAGCGATAAAAAGGATCATAAAACGTGATAATTAACAATTAGCAAAGCGATAACGGTGTGCGAAGTTACTTAAATATTTATAATTAATTATCTGCCGCGACCTGTTGAGTTTATTCATAAATTGCATTATTATAATATTAGGTCACCATGTGCCATTATATGTAGGTATTAAAGGTAAAGTGTGGCCAGTAGAATCATTTTTATTATTTCTTTATTATTGTATAAACTGGACCCTATTACTGAGACTCCGTCTGTCTGTCTGTCTGTATGTCGTGCTTACTCGGTTTTATTATTGTTTGAGTAGAAAAACTATTCAATAGATCTAAAACATATATTTTAATGGTTATTGCTGTATAGATCCAAAGTAAAAAAATCCGTAACATTAAAAACCCAGAAAACTCTTCCATACCTAAGAAGCGCATGAAAAAAAACATAAAAAGGTGAAATATGAGATTTGCAATCTCATATTCGTACGATTTTGTACAGATAAAGCATGCTGTGGCATCACGCCAAAGGAAAGAGAGCCAAGTTCATACAATTTATTTATTATTCACTTGAAATACGCATGTCGCATAATACATGAAAACCCCGCTTCTACAACTACAGTTACTGAATTATAACTAGTACGTTGGCAGATTGGTGGGCGACATTTGTCGATATCGATATCTTCACGTTACCATATTGTATCGATGTAAAAACAGACAATTATCAAATTACATAATTATGATATAATACAATAATTAAAATTGTGTAAGGTATCATTTTATACCAATATGCTATTTTATTTAAATGCTGATATATAAACTGATACAAGAAGAACCTTATGTAAAAATGTTTAAGTACTTACATAAAAGTTTTTTTTTACGTTATCAGTGACATATCTGCATGACCTGAAGAAACTTTTTTACATTTTTGGTAAGTACATAAATAATATCATCAGACTAGCAGCCGGTATCTGTTTATATTTTTTAGTATCATTGTGCACGTATCTTATTATGTTACCTAATCAATTTTGTATCTTGATAAAAAGAAGAATGTGAGTCGAATTTACTAAAATAATAATTAAATATCTACGAAGTAAAGCTAAAAGAAAATGTTGTTTATCTATTAAGACAAAGAAATATAGTCTAGGTATACATTACTTAGCTCAAGTAAAATAAGAGAAACGAAATCTTAACTAAGTCGCAGTATATTTACAACTTGGCAAAGCAGAATCTTGTTCAAATACATAGCGAAATAACCCAACAAGAAACCACATTATTAATGTGGTGATATTTATTACTTTTATCCTGAAAGTCTGAAGGCTACATATTACAACTATCTCAGATTAGAGATTGCATGCTCGTAAAGCTACATTAGGCGACTAAAGTCGCGACCAGTAGCTCTACCATGAGTTTTTACAATCTATACTCGCTAGAGTCTGTAGTTAAAGTAATGTATGAAGATTTGTACAGCGCCTCTAGCGGATAGTTGGGTACTAAAATTCGTAATACTAATATTTACGTAACTACTGTAGTAAAGTCAGCCAATTTTACTGTGACTACTCATGGTAGAGGTACAGGGTTTTGTATAAGTTTTATTGTCTATCGTATAAAAATTTAGCGCAGACTTGATGTGTTGATAACCATACGTAATAGTGACATAATGTCAACGCTAACTTTTTATAAGATAGGGGGTTTGTGTATAAAAACAGTGTTATGTTTAAAGTTCCGGACGACAAGCACACTGGCGTGCACTAATTTTCTAAGCAGAAATCACTAGGGCCTCTCCAGGTTTACATAAATCGCTAAGCGTGTTAAACGTTAGGCATTTTAAACCGGTTGCAAATAATAAAACTCGTACTAAACCCATAGCTCTTTTAAGTTTTTGTTGTAGAGCTGGCAGAACAGCTTTCTAAACTACCTAGATTAGTTTAGTTCTAGTATCGACACGATAAGAAGAAGAAGAAGAAGCTATTTTAAGTAGTTTCAAAATGTATGAAATTCTATGTAGATTTGAAACCACGATCTTTAAATCTGAAGGGTTTATACGACTAAGCTCCTAAACATATAAAACCAATTATTAATTATTTTTATAGCGTCTTATTACTAAAGCTCGAAATCGTTGCAAAGTTTTGTTCTCAAATTGAATATTGCATAAGAAAGGGATTGAAACAATGGGTTCAATTCCAACTTGTATTCCTTAATCCTATTCTCCATTTACAATAACTTTGACTTCCTCATTTAACCTTTGATATTTAATTTGTAATGACTTTATTACTTTGTAATGAGTTTCATTTGGCACTGGTTTTTTCTTGGTTTGTAAGACATTTCAAAGGGTAAGTCGCCTAGAGCGCTTTGCTTTGCGTAAGTTTTATGATGCGGTCAGCTAAAGAATGAAACTCGTTGCCGGCATCTGTGTTATACGAGTTATTTTAATATTTTAAGACGAAAAAAGAATACACATATTTATTTGACGACCGATGTGGCGCGGCGGGCTAAGGTCGGCCTGCGACGCGGGTTCGATTCCCGCCTTGGGATAAATGTTTGTAAGATCTGCAAATATTTATTGTGGGTGTTCTGGGTATTTTATATGTACATATAATCAAAAATATCTATCTATGTAATGTATTGTATTAAGTATGTCAGTCTTCTAGTACCCATAACACAAGCTCTGCTTTGCTTGGGGCTAGACGATATTGTGTGGATTGTCCAGCATTATTTATTTATTATTTAATCGTATTACTAGTTTAATAAAACATGCAGATTCACTTAGTTGTACTACGTATATTCCCATTGGTACAACCAGTAGCCATAGCAGTTGTACGGATCGTTCACGCTTTGGTCTCATTTTATGGTTGGGCTGATAGTAGACAGTAGGTAAATTCTTAAATCCCTTATCTGCACAAAAAAGGCTCCGATCAAATAAAGATAACTTTGGATCGTTTCAGCCGAATCAGAAATATCGAATCTTGAAAACCTAAACTAACTGAAAATACTACGCCTTAAAAAGACTGCCAAAGTACACTTTTTACCAGCTGACTGTTCTCATTGTGACAGTCATAGAACACCAAATATTATTATTGTACTTTCATAGATACGCCTAACAGAATCTGCTCAAATCGTTCAAAAAACAAACTAAGATTTTGCTAATAACCATTTTGATGTGAACAAAAGCCTATTATTTACCAGAATATGTAAGAATGTCAAAATAATAATTTGAATTAAAAAAATATATTTACGTACAATTCACAGATAACACTCTAGTCCCAAACTAAACAAAGCTTGTACTATGGGAACTAGACTGCTGATAGAATACTTATATACTTACTTAAATTTTTTTACATACATACAATACATAGTAACACCCAGACACAGAACGAATATTTATGTTCATCACACAAACATTTGCTCTAGGGATGGAACCCACGACCCACAGCATTGAAGGCAGAGCTACTACCAACTGAGCTGTGACGCTTGTCACAAAAATTGAAGAAAAGGCGCCTCTATATGCTTAATCTTTCGCAATCTCTATGATCAGTGCCATGCACGTTCCGTCTTGACAATCGACCCAGTTAATTGGTAACGATCACGAGCCCTCGTTAAAAGAAATCGGACACTTTTCTCTGTTGGATATCTGTTTCATATCCCGTTTTATTATTCTTCCTGATGAGTTGTAGTGGTTCTTTGCTAAAGCATTGTGTGAGGAAAATGGCGTAGACAGAAGTTCTGAAGCACAAAGTCGGCGTCTGTTGTTTATAAAACGGTTATCGGTAGAACGGTTTATAAAACCACCTACACTAAATTACCATAACATTTTTTTTTACAAAAATAGCATACAATCACAATAATTATTGACAAGCGTCACAGCTCAATTGATAGTAGCTCTGCCTTCCATGCTGTGGGTCGTGGGTTCGAAATGTGTATGATGAACATAAATATTTGTTGTGTCTGAGTATCCTATGTATGTATTTAAAAAAAGTATATAAGTATTCTATCAGCAATCTAGTTCCCATATACAAGCTTCGGTTAGCTTGGGGCTAGATGATGTTGTGTGGATTGTCCAGTATTATTTATTTATTTAGTTTGGACTAGAGTGTGATGTGTGAAATGTCCGTGAATATTATATTTATTTGATTAATTAAAATAGTAATTTGGATGAGGTAATAACTGTGTTTATTATTATCGTTTTATTGTGAGTTGATTTCAATTGAATGAGTCATAGCTTGGATAATTTGTATTGACACGAATGTTTTTAATCAAACATTGTATTCAGTTGTTGATACACAATAACATTATAGCGTTTCTGTGTTTCAGTAGAAACATTACCGATTGGTAAAGATTTGGATCAGTTGAACTATCTATAGATCGTTTGCAACGGTCTGTAGATAGCTCAACTGTTTTTTATGTATTTTATATGCCAATGTACATTTTGGGAATACTGTATAGTCGTAAGTTTGTTTGTGAATAAATATATCTATTAAGATGTGATAATATCATTTAAGTTTTTTTTAATCTTTATTTATTAAAGAGGGATTACGTCAAACATTTAAGTTTTATGTTATTGATTCACGAAAACTGAGCCACAATTACAAAGGACTTTAAAATACAAACCGCCAACTATAAAAATAAAACATTACGACTCCGATTTAGTAGTGGTTATTCAGTCCTTTTACCAACACACCTTTACCGTGACTTTCTTTTACATTGACTTCTAAAGGACACCTTAAAACCGAGTCTATTGAACAATTTCGTTCTACTACATTTTTTTGATCTTCACCGTTCAGAGAACAAGCCCTTTGTACTTAAACTCTGCTTAAGAATCGATCACCGTTTTTTAGCCATCGTTATACTTTGCGGTAGCGCTGTTTTTTGACACGTGGGTATATATTTGTTTACATAACTTTTTTTGAATAGGATATCTCATTTAAAAATTCTTCATTACATTTTTTATCGTATTGTAGGTTTTAAACCTAACGTGAAAATATGTGTAAGTACCTATATGTATTTAGTTTTTGGTAGAGGTTACCGATTACTTAGTTTACCTATATTTCAAATGTGAACTACATTTACACTTAAAAACAGTATTATTTTATTAAGAGGTAAACATATAAAAAAATCAAATGAATTAACGAAAAAATCATACAAAAATCTAAATCATTTTAAACAGTAATGAATATGTACGGCCGTATTTTACCGGCCGTCGCATTTTATAAAATTGGGGTTCAAATCTCGATTTTCCGGACTATTTGCTGAAGGAACCCAGACGCTAGACAGGTTTATCAGCACTAAACTGATACTTTGGAGTGCTCGCTATGCGTATCCGAACCGTAATGTTCCGTACACTTTGGTTTAATCATTAGGGCTGCTGCCAATCAATATTACTCTTCAACCTTCAATAAGCTGATTCTCAACTGTTTTTTTGTATGTAGGTACTTTGTTACCCGATTATTTTTAAACCGACTCAAAGAAGCATTCTCCGAATTGAGAACGCGATTACTCAATTATGAACCGATTAACGGCCGGTTTCTCGAACGATGATCAACGAAAAAATCAAAGAATTACTATGTATCAAACTCGGATCAATCGTGATTTGGGTTTTCAGAAACCGGCCGTTAATGTTTCATAGACCATACTTCAGAGGAATATCTGGTCTTCATATCTTCTTCATCGCATTCTTCATTACTGAAGGTCGTGCCCATCCTGAAATGGTCTTCATAATATAAGTTTTATTTAAATATTTTTGCTTGTGGAGTAGTATTTAAGAATTTTGAGTTTTTAAGTAATATTAATAACATAGTGATTATTAAGATCAGCGTTGTAGTAGTGCTCGCGCTAATAAAACATGAAGTTTTATATTTATTTATCACAAACAAGTTAGTAACAAGTATTTTACAAGTTTATTTTCATAACAACAAACATACCTACATTCACACATCCATACAAAATTTCGGGTGTATTATATTAGTAGGATTATTATTTTTATGTTTGCGGCACTGTATTTTCATGGAAAACGGAAGTGTCCATACTTTCTTTTCATAAATATCCTAGATACGGATCTTTAGTAACCATCTAGCAATAACTTAAGTTAGGTTTACTTGGTTCGAGTCGTTATACATACGGCCGGTTTCTCGAACGATGATCAACGAAAAAATCAAATAATTACTATGTGTCAAACTCGGATCAATCGTGATTTGGGTTTCGAGAAACCGGCCGTAAATGTCGGGATATTATTTATTTTTTATTCCACGTTCAGACTATATTCTAGCCTCTTTATATCGAAGATATTTTATTTTATGTTCAGTGCTTACCTTAGATTAAGATATCTAGGGTTAGGTCGAGAGGAAATGGGATCTAAAATCGATACTTCGAGAGCCCTTCGATCTCCGTTCTCAACTTATTCGCGTTCTATAATTTACAAACTAATACAATAGGTACAAACTAAATAGATATTTACTAAAATGAATGTGATAACTGGAAGGCGGCCGCGGGGTCGGCTGAAAAGACGTTGGATGGTGATCTGGACGCCTAGGAAAAAGATTGGTGAAATGTCGCCAAAGACCGCGATAAGAGGTATTTCGGGAAGACCTTTGTCCAGCAGTGGGAAAATTGGGTGCATGGAAAGAGCCTCCTCGTGGCGCACACCGGTAACAGCTAGGCACAGTAAAGAAGTGTCTAGTCTGGCTAATCTTTCCAACACGATGCTACAACAAAATACAGTTGTAGCATCGACACGATAAGAAGAAGTGGGAAAATTATTAGGTTTATTAAGTTTAAGTTGAAAAAAAACTGGAGCCCTTTCAATGTAAGTAAAACGCTAGTAATCGTTGGGTTTACTATAAAATCATTTTTGGTAATTATGTAAATATGTGCCTAAACCTCTGTCTCGATATCAAAATTTATTGGTAAATTCTCCACTGAGCTTATTTCATTAGTGGGTTCAGATAATGAATTACAAACAGATATTTGATCAAACAGTACTTTCCTTAATCATTGTCAATTTCGTTCCAATCACTTTTATGATTTTCCCTACAACATCTCAATTATATTCCATTAGTAAAATTATCTTAATAATAGTTTAGTATTTTAGTATCAAAGTATCCCACATGCTCGTATGCTTGTGTCTTAAAACTTGCACAAGGGATGACGTCATCAATGCTACAGATAAGGGGATAATGTAGTAAAGTTCTACATGAAGTATGTTTGAAATAGATGTGTCAATTGACACGCAAGAAGAAGAATGTATGCCGATCTCTGTACTCAAGTGTCTTATGACCTCGCCTGTAATTTGAAACATACATTTAGCTCAATGCTACGTGATTTATTGCAGTGTAGGCTGAATAATGATGCTTTTATAATACTTTTGAAATACGTAGTCTATTCTATTATTTTTAGATGTAGGTGCAATTGACCTCGCTTGAAATAATTTTTATGTCAAACTCAATTAGGTATTACATTCTGTAAAATCACAAAGATCATTTAGAATCGTTTTAATTACTAGATGCCAGTTCCACGCGATAAGAGCTAAGAAGAACAGGTCAGAAACTGCGGCCTGGTTCCTAAAGATTTTTGTATGACTTTAGCGGAACGTAGCGCTAACACTAGATGAGAATAGATGAAGACCGAGTTTAGTGGCGCGTCTTGATAGAATCCTTCTTCTATTAGTGAACTGATTATAGGTTTATGATGATGATATTATACTAACAGTCATCCACAATATTTAACTGAAAGCTAGTTTCTCTATTTTATTTTTTTTAGCCTTAATTTTTTTTGGCAGAAATCCACCCGTGAAAACTAAGTTTTATGAATCAAGTAGGCATCTGCCGCAAAAGTACACAATACAAGTCCCGAGAGCATTCGGCACTTTGTTTGCCTTGTTCACTACCCAGTACCCACCCACAATACAATACTAAGAAAGTATTTGGCCAAGTACTAGAAAGTGGACAAAATTGCCACTTCAAAGAACCTATTTGCCGATAAAATTGTCTCTTGGGTTCGGCTTATTTCATTCCAAACTTCGTCTCTATAAATAACTCGTAGTATTATATTATTGGTACAGTTAGTATCAGTAAGTGATAAAATCGACGAGAAAAGCTGTAGAAGAACCACGGTAGATCTTTTAGAAAAGTTAAAGTGGCAATGGTTAGGTAACTAATGTATCAAGTGTACTTGAAGAAGAACAAATGTTCAAGAATGGCGATCATATACAGAGGACTCACCACGAATAAATGTGACAATAGTAAAGTAACGTATTAAACACACACTGCAAGCGAACGCTGCAATGTAAAGCTGATGTCGACGCGCAGTGTATCTCAAATACGTCAATGTTTCGATACGTTTACGGTTGTCACATATTCGTGTTCACTTCTCAGGAAAGCAAAACGGAAGAATACACCAAACCGTTAGACTGAAAACTGTCAAGATTACGAGACAAATATGAGTTGGGAAAGAAAATGTAGACGTTTTCAGACTGATGATGATGTTGATGGCGATAAAGCATCAGTTCATCTTTTGCTCATCCCTAGTTCTCAGTAATAAAAAGTTTTTGAAAATCTCTGTCTTTTCATTTACTAACGACGTTGACTGTACCAACTTAGCTAAGTTTTATGAAATATTTGATAGTTGGAATACCTACTTGTAATGTTAGCTGATTTAGTTAGAAATAGTTTGATGATAGTTCAAAAGTTCCAAGCATGTGAAAGTTACTTTTAATATGTAATTTCTCATACAAGTGTAATTTCTTTTTTAAGAAATGTTTAATCTATTTATAAACTTTAGTTGTAATAGAACTACGCATATTTCATATATTTACTGTAATATCTAAACTAGGCCGAGCCTGTAATATAAGTTTCATTTGAGATACGTATTATAACCAAAATGAATTTAAGCACATTGTAGAATAAGCTCAATTCAGTCAGTAAAATCATATGACAACGGTCTTGCTTCTATTTCCTTGCAAACGGATTTTGGTGTATAATCTAGAAGGTATTTTGACTGCCATAATTAAAATAATTAAGAAGTATTTTATTTTTTATTCATTCGTTCTGCTACGGGACTTGAACCCACGATCGATAAAAGAACAAATAAGACCACGTGGTTATCGACAAAACAAATTCTTTCGCATTAGTTCGAAAAATCAGTTTTTTTCCGACATCGGTAACTGTAAATCTTTGTCATATTATCTCAATAAATATATTTATAAGTATAATTAACGTTATAACTTATCAAAGTCCCGAATATAGTTTCGCCGAAATCCCTATTTATCAAAGGCCCAACAAATAGGTCTGTCAGCTTTGTCCACTTTATTACATTGCGACGATAGATTTATTTTATGTTTGACCCCTGAAACTTAATATACTATCTACGGTATCCGATTATATTCAGGTAGAAACCACTCGTAAAAGTCTAGAAACGTCTACACCTAATATCGGTTTAGACCTATAAAAGGAATAAGAATACACGTGAAATGTAACACATTGTTAGTTCAGCGTAGCCGCTATAAGGAGATGAAGGTGTGGGAGACAAACACATACCTGTCAAATAGGGCTGACATACTCAAAAACCAGATATTTTAAGAGAATAGTGACAACCCTAGAAACGTCGTAATTGAAACGTTAGAAACTCCATTGCTAGCCCGAAGATCATCACAACGGATGTTCCAAATCACGCTAAGACCCCGCCGGCGGGTCGATGACGCTTCGATTTCACCTATCGTCCAGTGGACTTCTTTAGTCTCTGCCTGGCACCAACCCAAGCCGAGGTCCTTACCTAAGTGCATTTGTGCTCGTTGCCAGAAAAGCTTTATAATACCTTTCTTAAATTATAAAAGTTTTAATCCATAAAACGCAAAAAAATTTCTTTCTACCCTTGTCCCACATTATGTGGGGTCGGTACAACACGTCTTCTTCTTCCACTCTCCTCTAATAAACGTCATCTCAATGCTCACCTTTCTTACTCATGTCACCATTCACACAGTGCATCTTTGAAAACGCCAAGATACTCTAAGTAATAAATAAAAGCACATGGTTCTGTTCCATTGATACAATCAGCAATCAAAGCATTGATAGTTTCCGAACAGCGTTACTAAGGCTTCCTATCAAGATGGTGGCATCGATTGCTGAGAAATAACGGTTCACATCTGCAAATCATTCGATCATAAAAGGGCTGCATCAGATCGAGAGCCGCAGATCGGAGCGGTTGTGTTCATAGGAGGAGGCGTTTTTACGAGCACTTGATGTCTTTATTTTATCGGTATGGCTGAAAATCGCAGACTTTACTTTTTAAAGCGTTTACCTTCTTTGAATTTACAATCCGTTCTGTTTTATTGGGATTGATTCACATAAATTTATGATCTTCAAAAATGACTTTGATTTTTAATACAAAATGTAATAGTTTTAAAATAATCGCGGAGTATAATAAAGGTGATTCGGAATGCACTCGAATTGCGATCCAAGCTTGCTTGACACATTTAAAAATAATGTTATGATGGTACAGTAAAAATTGGCATCACATATGAACCCTGTATGAGGGCACTATAAGTTTTAAAGAGACTATATTTTTATTATATTCAATTATATTTTCGTTAAATTCCTCACAATCCTTTTGTCACGCTCGCATTCCAATTGCCCCTGTATAAAACTATTATAATCAGCTCATTATCTAATCCGCCTATCTCTCGCTTCGCTCATCTGTATACGTGGCACCCGTATACAGATGCTTTGTATCACAATCAGAGAACGCTTCTAGATCTAATCCTACGATCAAGTTACAAGTAATTCCTTTGAAAATTACGCCATCTCACGCCATGTTCAAAGAACTTTGACCCATAGAACATGAACATGATTTATTGCAAAGTGAGCTTTGTGAAAGTTTGTATAGAAGTTATTTTATTACAGCAAATGTTTAATTAATTTACGCAGTGGAATTCATTAAGAGTCATTTTTGTTGTCAACTGTGTTCTACCATACGTTTCTTCTTCTTTTACGGCTCGCCTCAGTAAAAGAATACAAGGAAGTTAGGAGTCAGATTTTTTTGGTTACGGGATATTTTTCTACAATCCACTTTAAAAATAAGCCATTATTTTTGTTGTTTAAACATGAACAGCCTTGAAAATAATTATCGCCGCTGTTTACTGTATTCACAATCTGTAATTAATCTTAATCATCTTGATTGTTTAAACAAGCAATAAGATGATATCAACATTCCTCAAAACAATAATATTTGTTTCTTGATTATCTTACTTTAGAGATAATTAACTGAATTGAAAGGTATTTTGACACAGACAGACATAAAAGTGGGAGTTATAAACAGAAATAAGGTTTTTTTTCTGATGTAGATATTTCAAAATTACATATCCTATTTTACTAATATTATAAACAAGTTGGGGATAGGTGTATGTTTGTTACTCTCACGCAAAAACTATTTAGTTTTTACCAAATTATCATTGTAATATTATATTAATAAATATTTTAATCAAGAAGAAAAGTAAAATGATCCACTAGAAAACTGAAATTAGAAAATATTTCACATAAAACAAGACTGATTTACGGCCCGCTGGGATTTACATTTCCTAGAAATATATAATAATTGTGAATTTATCATCTTTGATAGATTGTCCATGATCTATTTCAATAAGCGCTGTAGCTCACTATTTACATAATAGATTGGAAACACAACCCTCGCATTACTAAGCCTCAGATTACAGGCTAAACTGCAAAAACAATGATAAAATATTATATATATAATTTATTTATTTTTATGTATTCTTAGGTACTTACCTATTTTATTTTTATTGTAGTAGGATTAGGTATTATATTTAGGTAAATACATCTTGTTTTATCTATATAACACGCCTCACCATCTTTCTGCACATCCAGGAAGACTGGCAGACAATGCTCTTAGCATTAAGTCCTCCTAGCACAAAGCTTTGTGTGAAATTTTCTAATCTATACTTATAATAAAACTGTAGAGAGGTCAATTCTGTACATGAAATATATTAAAAAAAAAACTATCAGGGGGTGATTAGTGATCGATACTGATGCCAAAAATGCAATCAGTAAAATTTTTGTCTGTCTGTCTGTCTGTCTGTCTGTCTGTCTGTATGTATGTTCCTTATAGAAACAAAAACTACTCGACGGATTTTAACGAAACTTGGTACAATTATTCTTCATACTCCTGAGCAACTTATAGGATACTTTTCATCACGCTACAATCAATAGGAGCAGAGTAGTGAAGGGAAATGTTGGGAAAACGGGAGAAGTTATTGTTAGGAATAGATACTCCTTTAATATCTATCACCAACCTTAGATGTTACCATAGCAACCAAACGTTGTTGATTGTCATCAATGTCACTATCTGCACTCTTGACTAAATATATTCTTTACAGTATACGTTAATAATATTCGTTTATTTATTGTAACTGGTTTGCCAACACCAATTTTAAAAGCAAATAATGCTCAAGATGTTAATGAATTTTCAATGAACTTCCCGTACCATGAAGCTGTTGGGTCACTAGCTTATTTGATGACAAGCACGAGGCCTGACATAGCCTTTGCCGTCAGTGTTGTATCTCGAAATTTAGATAAGAGGTGGATGTTAGGAATAGATACGCTATTTATTGATGCACTATTTATTTATTTGTATCTTCACTTGACTATATATATTCTTTACAGTCATCATCATCATCATCATCATCGACCTATATTAGTCCACTGCTGGACGTAGGTCTCTCCCAAGACGCGCCACTGAGCCCGGTCTTCGGCTCTTCTCATGTTGTGTTTGCCAGCTACACTCCGCAGATCGTCGCTCCATCTCGCCGGAGGGCGTTCTACACTACGCTTTCCTAAACGCAATTTCTTTACAGTATACGTTAATAATATTCGTTTATTTATTGTAACTGGTTTTATTCGATCCTGCAGTACTTTTATCTACTTTAACAGTTACTCAATTTTTTAAGCTTCCGTCGCGTGTGCAGCCTTAATGGTTAAAGTTACATAGAAATCATGTATGACAGAAATATTCTACATAAAATTGTCTAAAAAATATCCTACAACAGCATTTATGTCTATCTTATATGGTTGACTCACAATAACACGTGTAAATCCTGATAGCTTAGCAGTTTGGAGCATTCTGATTATTAAACTTTTTTGTCAACTGTCTTTTGGTGCATATTTAATCTGTGCATTTTTTCTATGGAAATAGGCAGGTGCCTCTCTATTGGCTATCGTCAAAAAAATCAATAATAAATGGCGTTGTACTATTATATCTGACATGTTTTTCAAGTCGCGCAATACAATCACATTTTTTGAAAATTATGATAAATGAGAAAAGAAGTGAAAGTGTTAGAGACAATCCATAATATGAAAGTTTATAAATACTGTGTTTATAGTTTTGATGCAAGCAATAGTAAGCATTTGAAACCGAACGTACAACGAAAAGATCATGGAGCAGAGCACTCAAACTAGACGTGCAAAACACGGGGGTGAGTGATTTCATATACCTACCAAAGCGAGGTTATTCGCTAAATGCATGATTGTTCAATGAACAAATGCCTCCTAAGGACATTCCTAAAAGTGTGTACTGTTTTCAGAGCACGCATAGGTGGAGGCAAATCGACTGCTGCACAACGAGAATTACGTCTCACAGCTGACCGCGAACGGCATACATTATTTCGCGAGTCTGAAACCTACAATGAGAGGGAATTACGTTTCACAGCTGACCGCAAACGCACACATACATTATCTCGCGACTCTGAAACTTACACAGAACAGGAATTACGGCTTACAGCTAATCGCGAACGTCATATATAAGGACTATTTTTGTGTAACGGTTGCCGCGCTCGACACGGGTCGCGGCAGCGTAGGGTATAAGAATTATTAATTACAGTAGTCATAGGTATTTAATTTTAAGTGTTTAGGTATAATATGTAGATAGTATTGTACAGGCGTTACAGCTTTATTTTCATTTTTTTTTGTTGTGAGTTGTATATATTTCTGGGTATAATTATATTAGAATATTTTAGTGTAAATAGTCATTAAGATTTTAAGTGTAAGGTAGCTAAAGTTAGGACCTCTAACGTAGGTTATTTTGTAACTGACAGCCTCTTCGTTACCGTAGATTATTTCACAATGCCACCAAAGAAACCATTATCTTTATCTCAAACTTTGAGTAAAGCTAAGAGAATGAGAATTACGCGCTCTCAAGAATCGGCAGAGGAAAGAGAAAATCGATTAAACTCTATGAGAGTTAGAGCCTCAACTTCTCGAGCCAATGAAAACTCTCCAGAGAGAGAGATGCGATTAGCAGGATTATTATCAATATCACGGACGTCTCAAAGCTCTTCTCAACGAGAGCTAAGGCGTGCCATTGACCGAGAACAACATGCGTTATCCCGAGAAGCTGAAACTGCTGCACAACGAGAATTACGTCTCACAGCTGACCGCGAACGGCATACATTATCTCGCGAGTCGGAAACCTACACTGATAGGGAATTACGTCTCACAGCTGACCGCGAACGCCATACATTATCTCGCGAGTCTGAAACCTACACTGATAGGGAATTACGTCTCACAGCTGACCGCGAACGCCATACATTATCTCGCGAGTCTGAAACCTACACTGATAGGGAATTACGTCTCACAGCTGACCGCGAACGGCATACATTATCTCGCGAGTCTGAAACCTACACTGAGAGGGAATTACGTCTCACAGCTGACCGCGAACGGCATACATTATCTCGCGAGTCTGAAACCTACACAGAACGGGAATTACGGCTTACAGCTGATCGCGAACGTCATATATTATCTCGAGAATCTGAAACTTTTACTCAATATGAAGACCGTTTGACAAATGATAGGATGCAACACAATGTTATTCGATCTCTTGAAGATGAACATGAGCATGAACAACGACTAGAGTCGGGGCGCGGTTATTACAATTCTTCGAGACAAGAACGATTAATAACTTTGTCTAATGAAAGATTAAGAATTGAAAATATTCGGTCTCTTGAAACAGACGAACAGCGAGAGGCCCGTCTTACTGCAGACAGATTTCGACATAGTCTTAACGACTTAGACGTACACATAGAAGATCAAGCTACATATTCGGTGGCGTGGTCCGACAAATATAAAAGTGGGTTTGCTTATAACCTCTCAATTGATTACAGATCATCTTCTGTAATAGGCGATATGAACGTAGTATGTTCTTTTTGTAATGCTTTAAAGTGGAGGAAGGAGTCTGCTGGTTTCTGTTGTTCTGGAGGTAAAATAAATTTGCCTTCGTTCGAAGACCCACCGGAACCTTTGAAATCACTACTTTTAGGGGAACATGTGCAATCTAAACAGTTCTTAGACCATATTCGCACTTATAATAGTGCATTTCAAATGACATCCTTTGGTGCTCAACAAATCACAGAAGGTCCTTTCATGCCTACTTTTAAGATACAAGGTCAGGTTTACCATTTGATAGGGTCCCTTTTGCCTGAAGACCAACCTAAATTTCTTCAAATATATTTTATATCCGACTACAACGAACAGTCGAATATAAGAAACCAATATTTCCCGAATTTAAATACTGAACTCATTTCACAACTTCAGAACATGTTGCATCAGGTTAATTCGTATGTATGCAGTTTTAAATCGGCATTAGAAAATCTTCCTCAAGATGGTGATAACAATTATAAAATTGTTATAAATGCCGATAGGCGTCCAACTCAGGAACACACTGGGCGTTATAATGTTCCATCGACGAATGAAGTTGCTGTAGTATTGGTCGACCAGGAATGTGATAGGCGTGATATCGTTATCCGTTCGAGAGACAATCGTTTGCAACGTATTTTCGAAACCCACAGGGCTTACGACAGTTTGCAATATCCTTTGATATACTGTCGAGGGGAAGATGGTTATAATTTCGCTGTATACCAAACTGATCCGCGTACAGGCGCAATTAATTATAATAAAAAGGTGTCATGCCTTCAATTTTATTGTTACCACTTGCAAGTGAGACGGAATATATGTGTATACTTTCAACGTTTTCGTGGCTTATTTAATCAGTTTATTGTTGATATGTACGCAAAAATTGAAACCGAAAGATTAGTTTATATACGATCTAATCAAAGACAACTGCGCGCTGAAGAATACGTGCACCTTCGCGACGCCTTGCAGCAAGATAATGATACTGTGAATATGGGCCGTTTAGTTATTTTACCCTCTACTTTTACTGGTGGTCCACGCTACATGCACGAACATACTCAAGACGCTTTTTGTTACGTAAGAAAATATGGACGTCCCGACTTATTTATTACTGTAACTACCAATCCCAAGTGGGATGAAATCACTCGGGAGCTTCTTGAGGGTCAAGCACCGCATGACCGCCATGATATTATCGCAAGAGTTTTTCATTTAAAATTAAAAACGATGATTAATCTACTTACCAAAGATAACATTTTTGGGGAAGTATTGTGTTATATGTACAGTGTTGAGTGGCAAAAACGCGGCTTACCTCACGCACATATCTTGCTTTGGTTAAAAGATAAGGTTCGACCTAATGATGTAGACAATTCAATCAGTGCTGAAATTCCAGATCTGATTGCAGATCCCCTGTTGTATGACATTGTTAAAACTCATATGATACATGGTCCATGTGGTGCATTTAACAGGAATGCTCCCTGCATGCAGGACAGTCGTTGCACTAAAAGATATCCAAAAGCATTAGTGGATGAAACTGTAACAGGTCATGATGGATACCCATTGTATCGTCGCCGTTCAAGAGACAATGGTGGTTTTACTGTTGAAAAGCGAGCGTCTGGACAACAGGTTACTTTAGATAATAGGTGGGTTGTTCCGTATTCACCTGTGTTGTCTAGAGCATTTCAAGCTCACATAAATGTAGAAATGTGTAATAGTGTAGAGTCAATAAAATATATTTGTAAGTATATTAACAAAGGCAGTGACCAAGCTACGTTTGCGTTGAGAAATGAACATGATGAAGTTACTAGATTTCAGTCAGGCAGGTATATCAGCTCTTCAGAAGCTGTGTGGCGGATCTTAAGTTTCAAAATCCACGAAAGATATCCACCAGTGACCCATTTGGATGTTCATCTCGAAGGCGGTCAACGTATATATTTCAACGCCGAAAATGTTACAGAACGATTAGAGAACCCTAGACAAACAACTTTATTAGCATTCTTTCGACTTTGCCAAACTGATAATTTTGCAAAATCTCTTTTGTATGAGGAAGTTCCGTCGTATTATACTTACGATAAGCAACGAGGTGTCTTTAACCGTAGACGCCGTGGCAGGCCTGTAGATGGCGAGTCAGGTATTTTCAAAGAACATGTTCTTGGTAGAGTGTATACCGTTCATCCTAACAACGCCGAGTGTTTCTATTTGAGATTATTATTACATACAGTGCGAGGACCAACATCATTTGTAGATTTGAGAAAAGTAGACGATGTTGTTCATCCAACTTATCATGCAGCTTGCCAAGCGCGTCGTTTGCTTGAAAATGATCAGCATTGGGATGACGCTTTAGCAGAATCCTGTGTTAGTGATAATCCACGACGGTTACGTCATTTATTTGTAACATTGCTCACATTTTGTAATTTGTCAGATCCTGTCCAATTATGGGAAAAATATAAAGAAAAATTTGCAGAAGACTTTCTTCGGAATATATCTCACAATGATGAAGGCGCCACTAATAATAATTTCCGAGATCTTGCCATAAATCAGTGCTTATTGGCTCTTCAGGAAGACTTAACAACAGTAGGCGGTAAATCACTCTGTGAATATGGTTTGCCAACACCAACCTCAGTCGGAGAGATTACGAATAGGGAATATTCTGCAGAGATTGGTTACAGCTCAATGGAACTGCTAGCAACATTAGAAAACGGTGTCCCAATGATGACTGCAGAACAACGTTCAGTCTATGATCGCGTGTGCGAGAGTGTTCAGAATAATTTGGGAACAATATGGTTTTTAGATGCACCTGGAGGAACTGGGAAAACCTTTTTGACTAAATTAATATTAGCTTATGTTCGAAATCAGCGTAAAATTGCTCTTGCCGTGGCTTCATCAGGTATAGCTGCAACATTGCTACCAGGAGGAAGAACTTCTCACACTATGTTTAAAATACCAATTGATTTAGATCGCACGGAAAGTCCAACCTGTAGTATTTCAAGAAATAGCGATAAAGCTAAGGTATTACGTGATTGTAATTTAATCATATGGGATGAATGTACGATGGCCCATCGAAAAGGAGTAGAAGCGGTAGACAGAACTTTAAGGGATATAAGACAAAATGATCGACCAATGGGCGGTATCACAGTTTTATTTTGTGGTGATTTCCGACAAACCTTACCGGTAATACCACGGGGAACCCGAGCTGATGAGGTAAGGGCTTGCCTGAAAAGCTCTTATTTGTGGCGTGATATACAATCGGTGCATTTGACTATAAACATGCGAGTGAGAACTGGAGATAACCCGGATGATCGTGAATTTTCTGATATATTATTAAAGATTGGTGAAGGTACCTATCCACTACACCAAGGAAAACTTATTCTGACGCCTGAGTTATGTTGTATAGTGCAATCCCAACAACATCTTATATCGTCAGTTTACGGCGACGTAACAAATATATTAAATAAGGACAATTCTTGGCTATGCGAAAGGTCCATTTTAACTCCTCGCAATGATCAGGCATCTGAGATTAATAATAAAATACTGTCGAATATCCAGGGGGAAAGCAAAGTTTATAGTTCAATAAATAGAATGGTCGATGAACAAGAATCCACTAATTACCCGATAGAATTTTTAAATTCTTTAAATATGCCCGGACTTCCTTCTCATACAATTTGTTTAAAAATTGGCATTCCGATTATTCTGCTCCGAAATTTAAGACCACCACAACTTTGCAATGGAACTCGGCTTAAAGTAACCCAGTTGCAACAAAATGTAATCGAGGCTCAAATTTTAACAGGTTGCGGTGCAGGAGAAACCATCTTTATTCCCAGAATTCCCATAATACCAAATAATTTTCCGTTCCAATTTAAAAGAACGCAATTCCCAGTATCGGTGTGTTATGCAATGACAATAAATAAGGCTCAAGGGCAGACTTTTCGTGTTGCTGGAATAGATCTCGGTGTCAGTTGTTTTTCACATGGCCAATTATATGTCGCTCTTTCCCGGGTTAGCAGTTCTAGAAATCTGTATGTTCACGTGCCGGACGGGTCAACTTTCAACGTAGTTTACCCTGAAGCTTTGCGCTGAAGTATTTTCATTCCTTTTCTCTTTCATTTTCATATTAAGCCTCATGTGAAAGTGATCTAAACAATATTACCAATACATTAACATAATAACATACATGAAGTTACACGCTGATGGTCGCGGGGCACAGCTATCTTCTATATCTTCTATCTACACTTATAATAAAACTGTAGAGAGGTCAATTCTGTACATGAAATATATTTTCAAAATAACTATCAGGGGGTGATTAGTGATCGATACTGATGCCAAAAATGCAATCAGTAATCGGAGAAAAAACGGTCGAATGAAAGCGTTTTTTACGACTCTGCCTTAACTATGATATATTTTTGTGTTCTAGAGAAAAAATGTGGAGCTTGATAATGCCTACATAAAAGTCAACGACAGCATATGTCTTACTTTTATATTTAATAAAAATTATGCCCAACGAAGTGGGCACGTGTCAGCTAGTAAATAAATAAAATGATCAAACATAGAAATAACAAAAGACAGTGGAAACGATTTAATTATTGAATATAATTTATTTGCAACACAAAATTAAAACAGATACAGTAGACAAAAACAGAAAATAGGTAAACACTAATTTATAAGAATAAACCTTATAATGTATTTAGGTTTCAGTTCAGGAATACGCGATTACACATCCGACACGATAGCGACATATCAGAGTATCGGTACGGATACGTTAAGTTTTTTAATTCTAGGTTTTAATATCATTTTATTTTTCAGTTCACTTTATTATTCAACTCTCCATTTCCAAAATTTGATGCCTTTATTAATAGAATTATTTGCCACAAAATATCATTTACAAAATTGGAAGTTTGAACTATTCTAACCATTAGAAAATGAAAGATCTGTGTCAAAGGAAATCCATTAGGAAAACAGAAATGTTGAACAAAAACTTGCTTCAATGTTCAAAAGGTAATTTTAGTATAGATACCTAGAATAGCACTTTAAAATATATATATATTTTAAGGCTTTCATAAGATGAAACATGAAACATGGATTAAAGTTTGATTTGTTAATTGATTTTATTATACAGGGTGTTGTTTTAAGAACAGCGACGATGGCCAAGTCCGAAACCACGACAGTAGTGTAGCATAGCTTCAACTTTTAAAATAAACCATAAATACAAACTTTTTAACAAATCGAAAAAGCTATTAACTATTAACGTAGGTACTATTTTTTAGTAAGTAACTTTGCAAAGAATGATTCGTATTAGCAACATAATCATATAATAATACAGGATATGTTATTTTGTTCTACTAAACTAAAAAAATCGTCGGCTATTAGCTTGTTTTTAATAATTGTCCTGAAAAAATCTTGCAAAAAATCTGTTTCCATCTAGTTAGTATTCCATACGATACATTGCAAGTTGCAAGCTCATTGACGCCGCTAGAATACTAAAAAGAAACGCAAACGCTTCTAGATTTAACTGCAGTCATAAAAAACTTTAGCAGGCTTAGTATGCGCTCCTAGACAGTGATTCGTCTACTGCAGAGTCGACTATATTCTACTAAATACATTTCTAGACTTTTACCACGCGTCGTTAATTTAGTTAAAACAAAATTGGCCAAATGCGAGTCAGACTCGAGCACGAAGAGTTCCGTCCAAAAAGTTAGGTTTTTGAATGAGAGCCCCCTTAAATATTTTATTCATTTTTAAGCTATAGCTTAGCGGGCCTTAAGCGTGGAGACCGAATCCAAAAATTCCGTAACGAAATAACCTAACACTCCGACCGGCACAGCGGTTATACTTTTTAATTTGGTCATCTATGGATGAATAGCAGAACTTTTAATCACTTTTTTAAAATATCACTCTTGTCTCTTTATTTCAGCAACACGCCTGTAGGTGGCATTAGTTGTATCGGCATTACTGCGCATGCTTAATCCAGTAAAAAATGCTATGCAATAGCTTTACCGCGGCAGTACACGAGTGCCACACTTCTTTTTAATTGATTATTTTCATTTGAAATGCCATTACATGTTTCAACTATATAGACAATGTAAACAAGTTTAGATTAAATAAAAATAAGCCCTCTATTTTCGTCCTCTATTTTATTTATTTGTTTAGTATTTGTTTTTACTCGTATAGCGACAACAGAAATACATCATTTGTGCACAATTTCACAATTACAACTCTGTTACTATCACGGTTCATGAGAGCCTGGTGACAGACGGACAAACAGGCATACAAATAAAAGGGGCCCGTCATACTCTTTGGCGGCGCCTATTTCTCTAATTCTTACGGCCGGTTTCTGGAAACCCAAATCACGATTGATCCGAGTGTGACACATAGTAATTATTTGGTTTTTTCGTTGACCATCGTTCGAGAAACCGGCCGTTAGTCTAAGTTATAAATATGTTCTATGTGCCTTTACACATGCATTTAATTACACTAATCTGATTACAACGGTACAGATGCCCTTTAAACTAGAATCAAAAGCAAAAATAAATACAGTGACGTTCTTCCCCAGACGAAAAGGCACTCATGCCATGCCACGTCATGCCGATTGGACGATAGATTGGATCGTGTGTGGTGTATATGGACGTACTGCAGATTGGATCCAGCCTGCAGTGTCATGCCGATTGGGACGATAGGAAGGATCGTCTGTGGCCACTATAAGACTTTTCGTCAAAGAAAAAGAAATAGCAAATTGAACCTAATTTTCTTTCTCTTGGTTAGAAAAAATGGGTATACAGCGCTCATTTTAAGCATGCTGCAGTAGTAGATACACGATCGACGTTTGGCGCGTGTCCAAATGTGCCCATAAAGAAACAGACGCATGGTATTAGGCAAGAGTTACATTCTTCTTGTTTGCTTTTAAAAACCACGATCTAAAAAACTACGACCGTCATAATATAACAAAACAAGAATATGTTGTATTGTACCTTGTTCTTTTAGATTTTTTAATTAATAATTACTAATCGCACCCTATGCTCTAACTAAGCAAAGCTCTATGGTGACTAGAAAGCTGATAGAATATATACATACTTTTAATGTAAATGTTTGCCATCACATAAAATTTGTTCTTGATGAGAATTAACCCACGACCGGGGGTCCGTTGCAGGGGGATTTCTGAAATATGCGTATCATCTTACATTACCAGAAAGTTCAACACGAAACTTATGAATATCATAAACGTATCTCAACGGTCCTACATCCAAGATATACTACGAAGTGATACTGCAATGTTCCATAGTCCACTATTGACACGCATTAGTGTTAGAATACGTAACTCACTGTCAGGATGTATTCATGCATATTGGTATATCTACGAGAACAGTAGCTCTACCATGAGTTTTTACAATATATACTCGCTAGCGTCTGTAGTTAAAAAATGTATGAAAATTTGTACAGTGCCTCTAGCGGATAGTTGGGTACTAAACTTCGTAATACTAATAATTACGTAACTACTGTAGTAAAGTCAGGCGATTTTACTGTGACAACTCATGGTAGAGGTACTGTCCTGTGGACAGCAGATGGCTGCAAAAAGTTTTAAGTAACAAAAGCTATATATTATCCTGGAAAAAGTAAGTCATTAAAATAGGATAAGGGATTTAGGGGTACCAGTAACAGTTGGCACCGCAAGGTCAGCCTACTCCCCTTCCCCAATTCGAGATCTTTCGATTAGGCACCTTACATTTACTAACATATAGCGGTGACTGAGATTTTTGACATTTGAAACGAGATGACATCAGATCTAATTAAAAAAAACATAAGAAATACTATCATCTAGATATTTTTTATCTCCTCTGTTAAAAGATTTGAAATTCCACAAAATTAAACTGCGATACCTATAAAATTTTTACGAAAGCATCTAGTTTCTATGTCTAGTTTTACAGCTTGTAGTGTTTTAAGATTATGCACGATCCACGTACATACACAGCTCGTTATTCTCAGAGCTATTTGTAATTCATATCCGTATTTCCGGGTCCCTAGCCAAGTTGACATTCTACAATCTGAAAAGGGAGAAAAAGTCACGTAGACTTTTCGTTCAGAAATATCAACCCGTATAAGACATATGTATAATATCATTTGCATTTTGAATAGATTTGTTTGTTTGTTATTTTAGATTACTATTATAGTACCGTATTGATCATGTTTGTATAAATTGGTTTGGCCGATTTGAGCGGTCCCGAATCAGTGGCCAGGTTCCGGCAGTCATAAAACTGCACCATTGCGGGAACTTGAATTATTTCGAGGTTTATGAAACAGCCTTGTTTTGGGAAACTTTACGTAAGTACGCACTGGGTTTGTAAGTATACTTATTTCCGATTCAGTGGGCAAAGTAAAATCATTGTTCTTGGAGTAGGTATATCTTTTCTTTACAGGTCTTCGTCAAACCAGTGTTTGCACGTTGTCCGACATCGACATGTCAGAACATGAAAATCGGACACTGTAAAGTCTAGTACCTAAATATATGCGATTACAGTATGTATAAGTTTTTCATCGTTATTGTAGGTTTGTGTAGTTAGCAGTTTGAAAGCTTAGGTGTATAGTATTTGTACTAGCTTTCTCACGATATATTTCAAATTCTTACAATTGAAGGAGAATTTTTCGGTCATTTCTCAAGTGGACAGTGCGAGTCCATTTTAGATAATGGACTCTATAAATCGTCCTTAAACCGGTTAACAGAACAATTGTACCATTCTATCTCAATGCAAGCATTCGTATCCTGAACAATAGCTACACTTTCCTGAATTAGCTCGCGATCACGTCCATATCTTAGTAGGAAGTCTTCTTCAACATTGTTCGAAATCCTTTAAGCCTTTATTCCCGCGTCATAAAGTCTCGATTCCCTTATCAAGTTCGGTCGTTGACTAAGTGAAGATGGTTAATTTACGAGCGTGGCTGGTGGGTATTTATCTCAGGGTTGCGAACGGCTTTCAGAATAAAAATAAATGTAGCCTGACCGAATGATCAAATTAATTAGTGGCCAGCCCTAATCTTTTAGGAACACCTGAAAAGGTATATTGTTTAAGTTAGTTAGATACATATAACAAAGTGACAAGGGCTGTAAATATATAAATAAATTTATGTTTATTTATTCAATTTGAAGTGTGTTAGATAATGAATGTGGATGGATGTAGAAGTAGAGGGAGGCCAAAGAAAAGATGGATGGACTGTGTAAATGATAGCATGTGTGAGAAAGGTGTGAGCATTGAGATGACGTCTGATAGAGGAGAGTGGAAGAAGAAGACGTGTTGTACCGACCCCACATAATGTGGGACAAGGGTAGGAAGATGATGATGAATTTGATGTCTACTTTTGTTCAGATTTATTTACTGAGAAGGTAACAATGGATAAGTTTCCTAAATGTAAGGTTTTTAGATTAAGGCTGTATAGCATAAATAAGTTAGTTTTTGTGCACATAATAAACCAAAATCCAGACAGTAGTTACAGTGCCTATCAAGTACATAATTTCAAAGGAAGTATGGCTTTTCCCGGAAAAGCTCGTTAACTTATTACTGTGGGGCTATCCAGCAAGGGGAAACTTGCGTGACCGAATATCCTTTCAGTTGCAGTTCCGTTTTCGATGATTTTACTATAGTAACTCATCAGTAATCCGTGGCATTTTTGTGGACTGACGTGACTGAGCTTTTAAAATGGACGTCAATGCCGTGGTTTAGGGCGTGGCCTACCTGTTTTGAGCATGACCTACCTGATTTTTCGTTAATTCTATCAAACGGTATGAAAATCGATCATTCAAAATATCAATAAATGACGAAGAAGAAAACTGAACTGCAATTTGATCAAATAACAGTTCAAAAACATTTCCGTTGTCAGGATACCCCCCCTGGTGCCATGCAGCCCATGCAGTGTTCGCATTGCTGTGTTTCAGTTTTATGGGTTCCGGTGCAATTACAGGCACATTAAACTTGAATATCATTACGTTTCTCAGACTGATTGACGCAGTGTGATGCTTCACAGAGCACGCTCTCTTCAGTGATGTATTGTTATAGCTAATTTTGTTAGCTTTAGGTGAACCATCTGATTGTTTCATTACTTACTTGTCAACTACGCCAGGGACGTAGTGACCGCGTTTAGGCAAGCGTAGTGTAGGACGTACTCTGCCGAGATAGCGCGACAATCTGCGGATCGAGCTGGCAACTCACTGGATCCGGGGCTCAGTGGCGTGTCTTGGGAGAGACCTACGTCCAGCAGTGGGCTGATAAATTTGAAACAATGAAACTAAAACATAACATTTCCCGAACGAAGTTCATTAAATGTGATATTAAACAGTTTAATATCTAGTAATAGAAATGCAAATGAACAAAAACTAGTTAGAATCTACAATTGAATATCTGCCAATACCAAATATACTGGTAGTTCTGTAAAACGGTCAGTAGTGACCCGAATCCAATCAATCTAAATTGCAATTAGTGCAGACGCATTACACCACAGTCCGGGACATTTGTCTGCGTAAACCTAGCTTTCATGACACTACAAGTAGATAGAATAGATCACACGTGCAGAGTGCAGAGGGTACATATCAACGTTTTGAAGAACATTGATTAAACTAGCTAATTACATATATTGTGTGGAGAGGATGTAGAGATAGAGAAGGACGTAGACGTAGAGTGGAGTTAAGAGGAGCAGTTCTTAATTAATTACAATATAATTGGGTCATACCACACAACAGGCTCTAGTCTCAAACTAAGCAATGGGAATTAGATGGCAGAATACTTATATGCCTACACATATTTTATTTATAAAGAATGATTTATAAAGTCTTTGTAGGTCGTGGGTTCGATCCCCACGGTTGTTGATCCCCACCGATGTTGTCATCGATTTGATACAGAACAAACATCAGTTTCGAACTCTTGGTGGGGATCGAACCCACGACCAGGCAGAGCTACTACCAAATGAGCTGTGATGCCTGTCACAACCTCGACTACGCAAGTAAGTGGGACATACATACATGTAGCAAAAGTGTATGTGGGATATTTATCTTGTTCCCTCGTAGCCGTACCTCATAAACAATTCAACAGATTTTGTCAAATGACGCGTCTTGACAGTCCGGATGACATAGGCTGTGTCGTAGTTTTTTTTCTTTTACGGAAAATAAAGGTGTATTTCAAAGTCAAAAATATTAAGCTTATTTATTTGATACCGAATGAGTATCAAATGAAGAGCTAGAAGTGGTATTTATTTAAATTGGCTTTTGTTCTTGATTCGTGCACGTTCCTTTTCATACGTTTTGACTCCTGCTACGCATATTTTGTTCGGGATATTGTAATTTTTTTTTAATTCTAGTTATAATTTAACAGATCCCATGCGCTACAATAAATCTGACAGTTGCTGTGGAAACTAAACTTATTCGAAACCTACAGCGCGTCGATGAAAACTCGATTGCGGAACATACCAGCGTCGCCGTGCAATGTATTTCGAATTCCCTTGTTAAAAAACGATTGTCACAAAAAATGATGTCATCAAAAAATTTGATAAAAAAAACTCAAAACAAAAAGAACTATAGTAAATAACTCAATAATTGATTCAAAAACTTTTTCGATTCTCTCAAGCGCTAATAAACAATTCGTTTTTTCCATTTCAAGTGAAAATTTGGTGACTTTGTTTTAAAGTGTTAGGTTCAATTTGGTTGGGATTTTTCTCGACACTTATGAAAATTTACAACGTAGAGGCAGTCGTTTTGTAGTAATTTTTATTAGTCTGCGCGGGATTTTGCCCAAGCGTGGGACATTTTATTAGGTTTTACTGCCTGCCATTTGGTCGCTGGTCATTTTAGATAAGAGTCACAAAAATATTACAGAATACACCATAACACAAGCTTCTAGAATGGTCTCTGTAAACCCTGATTTGCGAATTTATTATTACAGAATAAAACCGTTACGTAAATTTTATGCATGTAGTAATTACGACCTAATTGTTGCATATTTAAATTTTCTACTGTCATATTTAAATTTTATCAGGCAGTAACACGTTTCACAGTAAAAGAGTATAATAAAGTGAAATTATAATCAAACTTTACGGGTTAATCCACATGTTTTTTGAATTCACACGTTGTTTTTGTAGCTGTAATTAATTTAAGACTCATGTTGGGTCCAGAATGGTTTGTTTTAGCAATTAGCTTCGTTTGTTGCGTATGTACACTTTAGTGCTTTTTACCTTTGCAAAGGCATTGCGACAATAAACATTAGGGTCTAATATTGTTTTACTGGCACTCGTGTCCAGAATAGTCTGGGTGTTGTGTGAAATAACAATAACAATTTTTTTTCATATTACACAGTTATTTGATCGAAAACCATAAAAGTTAAGGGTACTGGGCACAATTGGGAACGCAAATAAATTAGGGTAATCCTATACTAAGTGGCAACACCGATTCTTTATCTCCAAGTTAATAACGTTTAATATCGTTTACATTTCCTAAAGTACTCGACTCAACTCCTTAGCTATTCTCGGGTAATTTACTTAATAATCCCTAAAGTTTGAAGCAACAGTTTGCAAGGTAAGCGACTTGTAATCTTCATAACCGTGGCTCAAACAAACCTACACAAACAAAGTTCGTTGAATACATGGTACTCTAGTACTTACAGTGTGATCACTTACTGCCCTCTCAAGGTTATGAAAATCAAATTAAAGAAATTGCAAGAACAGAGTGGGCAAAGACCGCTAGAGATATAGACATGAAAAGATTTGGAGGATATTATCCTTCTCTTCCTTCATTATCAGGATAGAAGTTGTCTATATAAAATTCCATATAAAAGTCTAGTTAAGTATTTGTGAGTGTCAGAGGTAAAAAAGTGTACCCGTGCAAAGCCGTCACGGGCCGCTATAGTCCAGTCAAATTATGGCTAAAAACGAGTTAAATAAACATGAGCGAACACAGTTTGGGGACTTTGAGGATCGATAGGGGGGTGTATTCTGAGCATACATTCCAATTTGAGGGGTTGTACTGAGGTCAGCTCAAGGTCATTTCGATGGAAACGCGTTTCATTCGATATCTCGAGAATGGTTAGTGTTAGGCGAAAAATTGTTGAGATCTTTTCTTTTCCAAACAAAATTTACAAACTTTTTTATTTGAAACTTTTTTTTATAACATTAATATTTTTCAACTTATTACTCCCGCAAGGCAAAAATTTTACTTTTTTTTCCATTTTTCGTCGTTTTCTCCCCAACCATTCAATTTTATTAAATTTAACCGATCATCAAAGTGTAGATCTTTTAATTATGAACAGTTTTGTCCTTAAACTTTTTTCCGTAGTGCCAATACCTTCGGAGGTTTACCGATATATTATTATTTTTATAAATTATTTTTCTATCAATAAATGTGTAAAACAGTTTTAATTGTTAATTTACTTCTTACCCAAATTAACCTTAAAATTTACCCAAATTAAATACTTAATTTTTAAATAGTTTAATCGATTGACCTTTTTATATTGCGACAGTGGCGCGGATTTCGCTCGGTAAAGTAATATATAACTCCGAAGGTATTGGCACTACGGAAAAAAGTTTAAGGACAAAACTGTTCATAATTAAAAGATCTACACTTTGATGATCGGTAAAATTTAATAAAATTGAATGGTTGGGGAGAAAACGACGAAAAATGGAAAAAAAGTAAAATTTTTGCCTTGCGGGAGTAATAAGTTGAAAAATATTAATGTTATAAAAAAAAGTTTCAAATAAAAAAGTTTGTAAATTTTGTTTGGAAAAGAAAAGGTCTCAACAATTTTTCGCCTAACTCTAACCATTCTCGAGATATCGAATGAAACGCGTTTCCATCGAAATGACCTTGAGCTGACCTCAGTACAACCCCTCAAATTGGAATTTATGCTCAGAATACACCGCCCTATCGATCCTCAAAGTCCCCAAACTGTATTCGCTCATGTTTATTTATTTCGTAATTTGACTGGACTAGCTAGTAACAAATGAAAACCGCTCGTAACAAATAAATTCATAAGTATTTGATAATACAATGCGTTGCTAATCTAGAAGCAAATATTTATATACATACTAAAAGAATATTCAATAATTTTATTATTGAACATGCTCAGTATTTAGGTATAAACTTCACAATAACCCAGATAGTAAAGAACAATAGCAATAACCAATTTATGAATGGCAACGTGTATCGGGTCGTCCCAATTACCGATCTCAATAAACCGAACTGTACAACACGAGGTCTGTACCTATTTCTGGCAACAATAGAGTAGGTATACAGTAACTTCCTACGTTGAACATTGAAATGGAATATAGAATGAGCTAATTTAGATTACATTTCAAACAACTTTAAAAAAAATTGGTTTAGATAGAAAGATTTATGGCATCATGTTGGTTACAATTGTAGGTCTTAAATTAATTAATAAAGTCATTAAAAATTAATAATAGGTTTTCAATTGTAATTTTATGAGTAAGTACTTTCTTTTTTCTAGGTAGACCAATTTTGAAGATTTTTTTACATTTATAAAAAGCTTGTCCTACTTATTTTTGATCAAGATCTGACATATTTTTATACAATAAAACAACTTTTCTACTTAATTTTAATAGTAATGTTTTCGCTCAAATTAGTTTATCACTAGAGATTCAATTACATTATATTACATCTTATCGCAAATTCTCGTAAATCAAACTAATAGCTTAAGACTATTAGCAGTTATCGAAATTGAGGTAATTATAGCACACTAACTAGTCAAATTATAACCTAGATTTTGATCTAAGATAAGAGACATAACTCGAAAACGTACGAACAATGTAATATTCTCTGAAATACTAGACAATTTCTCAAGAAATCTAGTAATTTGATAACGTTGACTTTAGAGTGTTTCTGAACTTGATAATTTATGTTTTCACAAAAATAAAGTATTAGAGTTATAAACATTTAAGTTATCAGCAATTTAGTTTCCAACTTTGCCTCTTTTGGGAGGCATTGAGAGCACCAGTCTATAGCTCTATTCTACAGGTTTTTTTTTCTTCCATCTAAAATCGTCTCACAGCTGGGAAACAGCCTCCCCCAAACCCTTCTACTTCTACTGATCCTTAGCAATGTCTTTGGTTTTATTATATAAAAAAAGTTTAAATATTTAGACCAGTCATATAAAAAACATCCAATCATCAACCTCTAGTTTTACGTTCCAACGCTAATATAATTCAATTGTTTATAATTGGGAGTCATGCTAGTGAGCTGAATACAATCGGGATTAGGAGACTGGGCAACACAGGGCACCTACTAATCCTACTAATATTATTAATGCGAAAGTTTGTATGGATGGATGTGTAGTACGTATGTTACTAAATGCTAAATCTACAGAATAGATTTCAATGAAACTTTACAATAACGTAGTTTATTTATGGGAATACCAATTTACAAAGATATTGATCGAACTGTCAAAAATATAAGGATAGCAAGACGAAGTCGCGGGTACTAGTTAGTTGTAGTATAAACAAAACCTGGTTACTCAGTAACTAAACCTTCATTATTTAATTCAGAAATTGCTGAGTATCTACAAAATTGAGTTTTGTATTCCGCTATTTAAGACTAAAAGCAAATTACTTAAAAAAAATGTTATTTAGAAGTCCCACGTAATATTTTAATATTGATTTATTAAATCGTTATTACAAAATAGTGTTATCAGTTCTTTATAGTTCCAAAACTTTGATCTGCCCACTTTGGCCCAGTCTCCCATGACAGGCGAAACCAACGCGTTCAACATTTAATACCCGTTGCTAAAGCGGATTACATCGAGTCATCTGATATTACTGACAGACAAGTGTTGATAAAGGCCCGAGCACGAATAAAGATAATCGCAAACGTATCGAAACGGTGGCGTATTCGAGTGACATGATGACGTTAGTTCGACTGCCGAACGTTAAACGTCACCGCGCAGTGAATGTGTTTTCGTTACGATTGTCAGATTAATACTTTTATTAGTACTTATCCGTCGTTAGACAAGTATTGATTAGCTATAGGGATGAATGATACATTGCTAAAAATTAAATATAACAGGATGACGACCCTACGACTGATGTAGGGTTGAAATGCCTGCCTACATTTATTTAAGGTGGGTGTTTCATAAATTATACAAACCTATGTTATATGTACATTCCGTACCTGGAAAAAATCTTATATCTGAAAGTTTGTTTTACGTCTACAGATCTCGATTTTGTTTGTTTTTCGTATAACAAGTTTTATTAAATAGACAAGATTAATTATGTACATGTCTAAAACAAATGTTTTGGTTTTTGTATACTTTTCATAGGAATACATATTTTTTTTAATTTTGTTTTTCTAAAATCTTGGACTATTTATATAATAAATATACGCAATCTAAAACAGTATTTTGCTGAATGAATTGAATTAGTTGAAATATCTATAGATCGCTTGAAACGGTTTGCAAGTAGTTAAACTGTTTTATATGTTATTTATAAAGTATTGTGCGTATTGTAAATATTGTAGTCGTAATATTCTATGTAAATAAATATTTCACTCCTTATTTGCTGTTATACAACTTTACTTATTTAGATTTCATCATAAACGCAAAATGAAGGGTTCAAAGCCTTACTTATTATCTTTCTGTCGACCATGTAAATAATTTAAACTCGAACTCCAAAATTCAATATCAAATATATTCAATTTAATATCATGATATAAATTTTCAATCTGTAATTCTGTTTCAAAGCAAACAATCTGTAACACGAACTTGGATTAAACTTTATCGATCAATCTCCTCAAAGTGTTCGACATAGCTCAAAGAATTAGCAAGCTGAAGTGGCAGTGGGCCGGCCATGTTTGCCGAAGAACCGACAACCGTTGGAGCAAACGGATACTGGAGTGGAGACCGCGTTTAGGCAAGCGTAGTGTAGGACGCCCTCCGGCGAGATGGAGCGACGATCTGCGGAGTGTAGCTGGCAAACACTGGATGAGAAGGGCCAAAGACCGGGCTCAGTGGCGCGTCTAGGGAGAGACCTACGTCCAGCAGTGGACTAATATAGGTTGATGATGATGATGATGATGATCAATCTCCTAAACTAAGTCTACTTATAAAACGTGTTTTACAAACGTGCAAGAGTTTAGGACAATCTAGTGAACATTGTACAAGCTTTGCTTAGTTTGGGAATAGAGCGTGACGTGTGCTATGTCCGTGTATACATATTTATTTATTAAGCTATTACATATTATTTATATATCATTCATATTTATTACATTACATAACGAAATAACCGAATGACAACAACCTAACACTGCGCATGCGTAATCCAGCATAAATGCTATGCAATCGCTTAACCGCGGCAGTTCCCGAGTGCCACACGTCTTTTTTACAGTACTTAATCAGATCAACAAGTTTCACGAAACTTATTCAATCAAAGACTTAAATGCCGTTTTCTCAACATATAAAACACAAAAATAATAAAATCATGTTAGAATTATTAGATACAAGTCAATACAAGGAGTCAATACGAGGAGCTTTGAAATATGAATGTATGTAATTAATAAGTATTATCTCTTTTGGACACTGTGTTATTATATTTTATGGATTCTTATTTTAATTTTAATTATTATTTTCTGACATTTGTATTTTATGATTTCTGTATTTTATTATTTCTGTATTTTATGATTTCTTTATTTTGAATATTTCCGCATACAATGTAATTTTGTTTTCTGGAATAAATGACTATGACTATGACAAACGTTTGTATGAAAAATACATCAAGGTTACCGAAAATAAATTAGCATTAAAATTAAGCAATTTAAGGTGTTAATGAAGAATTAGCAACTTTATTAAACTCTGGCTTAGATCCGAGCAATCAAGGTTGAGATTTGGTGATAATTTGAATGTGATTATCATGATCTTCTTCTTCTTATCGTGTCGATGCTACAACTGTATTTTGTTGTAGCATCGTGTTGGAAAGATTAGCCAGACTAGACACTGCTTTACCGTGCCTAGCTGTTACCGGTGTGCGCCACGAGGAGGCTCTTTCCATGCATATCATGATAATAAAATTCGTTAATTCCCATACATAAATACCTACTGTTGGTAGTCTATATTAGTCAAAGTATTGTATAACATGTATGAAATATGTGAGAATATTGGATAAGTTTAGGACGACCCAAAGGTCGACACAGCTTGATCACTTTCAATAAAAATACAATAAGACTATATTCACTAGTACTACTGATAGTGAAAATGACAGAAAAGTGTGCCATCTTTACTACCATATATTAAATATGATATAAAATAATATATAATGCTGGACAATCCACACAATCATCTAGCCCCAAGCTAAGCAGAGCTTGTGTTATGGGTACTAGAAGACTGACATACTTAATACAATACATTACATAAATAGATAGATTATACATTACAGTCTTATTGAAATAGAACGAGGTGTATAAGTATTGTTAAGTAGTACACAAAAAGAAAAAAGAGCTTGATTTTAGCTATGAAAAACATATTTAAAACTAAAATACACGAAACTATTGAAATTCCTGTGTCCAATTATGTAATAGAATTGAATGGTAAAGCTAAAGAGGTACGGAGACCAACTCTATGCGCCATGTTGATTAACCATTACCCAAATTGGATTCAATTGAATACAAATAATCGAGCTTTGTCACAACGACAAATTGCTAGAGTTCGAGGAACTGTAAAATACATCGAAATTCACAAAATCTCGTTGCAATTTTCTGATGTCAAATCTAGTTTTATGTCGCATATTTCCGAACTAACTTTATACACGAGGTGTGAATTTCGTATAAGGTATCTCACACATTTACTCGTTTTATTTAAATATGTTTATCTAGGACATTTTCATACTTATGTAAAAATAAAACAAATTAAACGATTACGTTATTTTAATTCAATGTCGCACATTAATTTTCAAGTAATGCATCAACACTACTTTTGAAGTTTTAAAGAATTTAATTAAAACTGACCCGTTCAATTACTATGTACACATTGGACACTGAAAGCATCGCATTACTTCCATCAATAAATCTCATATAAGAACCTTTTTTGTTTTAACGTGAGGAAATCCGGATACCTACTGAAAGGTGAGCGCGAATGAATGTGACAATCGTAAAGTAAACGCAGCGTATTCGATTCACATTGCGTGTCGAATTCCAGTTGGACAGCCGAACAATGCTGCGTCATCGCGCAATGTACTTATGTTACGATACGTCGTCGTACGCGTCACATTTATTCGCTATCCCCCAATAATGTCAAAGTCAAAATAACTTTATACAATAAAATCACAAGGATCTAAAATCGTCTTACATACTAGGTGATTCTAGGTGCCAGTTCCACGCGACCAGAGCCTAGAAGAACGGGCAAGAAACTAACGGCCTGGTTCCTACGGTTTTCTTATACGATCCTTCTTACAAAGAATTACAATTAATCAAAATAATGGCTTTGGTGCTCATATTCTTGAAATCAAACACAGCATTACGAGTCACAGCATGGCGGCAAATAGATGCCAGTACTTTCCCGGAAAGCCTCAGTCACAGAAATCCCCTGCTAAAATATTATTTGATCCTTATTTTACAATCAAATTAAAAAGCTTTCAAGACGACATTTGCGTGGATGGTAATATTAATTTCGGAGGTAAATTTTAGTGTCGACGTCTCGTTATAATTTCCTTATACTATAAATCTTGAATTGTGAGTTTCTCGACTGACAATTTCATGAAATGTCAAGACTTTGGAATAGTACATTGTTCACCGAGAGGAGAAAGTGACCGATTACCGTCGAGGGTGTCGTTTGAAGCCCGAGCCGCAGGCGAGGGCTTTAAAACACCCGAGATCGGGAATCGCACTTTCTCTTGAGTGATACATAGTGCTTTATACTACACCTACGAGGAAAATAAAAAACTAAAATTTTCACATGTTCTTTTTTCAAATTGTTTGACACCATCCAACACACAGCTAGTGGCCAGTGTCATTTTGCGAACTTGGAGATAAAAACTCACTGTAAAAACTTTTTGGCTTTTGATATTTAGGTTACCAGCGCATAGTCTTACCCAAAATTAAAAAAGAAAAACCACGTAAGAAATGGATTTTCATACACTTTTCTCTCCCGCTCAGATGCGTTTTCTCGCCGCATATTTGTTCGATATGCAATGACGTACTTTCTACCGTAAATTTGATAAAGTATCAAGGTACTTTCCGAGCAGGTGTAGTATAAACATAATTTCAGTCCACTTGAATAAACAAAAGCCGTAGAAATAGAGGTCTGTGTTATGCTAAAAGAAATTTCTATTTAATAACATTATTTTGCAGCTTTGATGTTATTTTAAGCAGATTAAAAATACAAGTACCTATGTTGTATGATACTCAAACAAGTTATGACTTTGTTTTATATCAGTTATTTTCAGTATCTCTTATCTTTGTAATTTGAGTACCTACGCATAACTCTTAATACAAAGTTAATTTATTCATTTATTTAAATCTTAAATTTGACAAAGGATTTTGAGTCGCTTAGCAATCCTATTAGTACCTTCTAGTAGGTACCCAAAACACAAGCTCTGCTTAGCTTGGGGCTAGATGATGTTGTGTGGATTGTCAAGCATTATTTATTTATATTTACTACTTTTAATGGCCATATTAATTCAGTACCTACATCGTTCTTTTTTTTAGATTTACATAAAAGCGACTGTCACTCAACGTATTCGGCTCTTCTTCTTTTTATGCACCATCATAAAATTTTAACAATAGTATTGTACTAAACTCGTTATTGTCAGCTACAATAAAGTTTAGATATCATTCACTGTCATATTAAATTGCTATTTGTTTACAAACCATCTTTATTATCTTTGTTTCATTTATTATTATTACGACAGTTCATTAATCACATTCGCTATTGATAATGTCACCCTTCTAATAGTTAAAATAACATCGATAAATTATATTTGCGGGGCGAAAGCATATTAATGAAAATTTTAGTATTTTATTATTACTTACTTAGATATAAATGTGGATGGATGTAGTAGTAGACGTAGAGGGAGGCCAAAGAAAAGATGGATGGACTGTGTGAATGATGACATGTGTAAGAAAGTAGTGAGCATTAAGATGACGTCTGATAGAGGAGAGTGGAAGAAGAGGACGTGTTGTACCCACATAATGTGGGACAAGGGTAGGAAGATGATGATGATGAATATTATAAACGCGAATATTTGCATGGATGGATGTATGTTTGTTACTCTGTCACGCGAAATCTACTGAATGTATTTTAATGAAACTTTACAATAATGTATTATACTTATACATCCAATAACACAAAGGATATAATTTATAAATATATTGTGTGGATTATCCAAAATATAATGATTAAGACGAAGTCTAACTAGTAAATGAATATTTAAGTAAGTAATCAAAATGCAAACAAGGTACGTACATTGAAACTTGTGCAATGTTCGATGCATAGCACTAGTTTATAATACTGTAGGTATTTACATGTTTCATATTGTTAAGTTTAGTTCAAATTTCAGAGTCCCGATCGTGCTAAATTGTAACGTAAACGGTCGGATAAGCAGCAGCTAAGGTACACCAACGTAACGTGTACGTAGTGTGTGCAACTTCGTATCGTAAACGGCTGACCGCTCATATTTTTTGCCTTCGAGTGACAAGTGGTTATGTCACAATCTCCGAACGTTCGAATGTTGAACGTGTTTGACTACACGCTTATCGCGATCCAAAAATACGTTCGTTGGTGAACCTTAGCTGCTGCTTAGACGAACTGCTTACGTAACAATTCAACACAATCGGGGCCCAGTTCACAGGTTTAGAACACAAGGTGTGTGTTGTATAATACTAAATTGTTTTTTTTATAAACGAAAACATTTTTTTTTCTTATGAAGTACCTAATTAGGATTACGATCAAATATGTAGTTAAAAAGTTACGTACATCGCGCGGTAACTTCCTACGCCAGTTCCACGCATCAATCAATACGAGCAGTGTAACTCAAAAAAAATTTAGTAATTTGCAGGACTGACGAAGTAATAAAAGATTACCGCTTATATTTAAGAAAGCCATAAAAATTAACAAAAACTTTTTTCATTCGTTTCCAATATCAGTAAAAGCTGCAGTCTGGCTTCGGAATTCTTAATAGAGACAGCCATGAAATTGGAATTGCGAATATATTCTGGGAATAGTATTGACTAAACGTTTATAGAACTGAAACTCCCTGTCGAACTCATCATCATTTAAGAATTAACAACACTGAATTGACTCGGTACCTTCTAAACAATTCATACAAACCTTACTGTACTGCGCCAAGGTTAGATTTAGTAGAACCCTAATTTTTAATTAAAAATAATTGGTTCACATCCATTATTAGAACAATCAGTTTATTTCAGTCTTCTTCTCTATTTTGTTATCATTTCCGAACACAGTAGCTATTGGTTCAGAATAGGTTTATCGATGTGAATTTTACAGACAAACTGTCTTCGTTTTCGTGTCTATGTTTTTATTTTTAAACATTATATTCCCAAAACGGGGCCAACACTATGTTGTTTTCTGTGAAAACTGTGTAATTCACTAACGGCCGGTTTCTGGAAATCCAAATCACGATTGATCCGAGTTTGACACATAAATTCTTTGATTTTTTCGTTGATCATCGTTCGAGAAACCGGCTGTAAGTATAACAAACACACACACCATAGAATTTATGACTGTTGTAATATGCACCTTAAAACATAGTCCCATTTCCTCAGATTGGTAGCCAAACGCAACGCGCAAATGTAGATGTCATTCCTAACTTTACTGTGCAACTTTACAGAAGTTACCAGAAGTTATTCCAGTTTCAGTTCTATACGATGAATAGCCTGCGATCTCATCGAGTTGAATTATTAGAATAATATGGTAATACCACTGCGTCATTAGGCTACACAGCAAATCGAGTGTTCGCTTGGAATAGATGACCTCTGCGGGGAATTATTGGATTCGCTTTTATTGCTTGAGCTTCGAACGAAGAGGAAGAGACGTGCAGCTTCAAATTCAATGGAAAATTATATCAAAGACGTGTTTGTTTTTGACGTGACAACGTCTTATAATTCGATAGAGCCAGCTGCACGCACGAAAAAACATGACTCATGAGGCGTTCTGAGGCGTTCCATGAAGTGACGTTGTCACGTTCAACTATCGTCAGTAAACCGACTTTACAGACAACCATTTTTTTTTATGGTGCTTTTAGTTGACTAAGGTTTCAGCGGGGATTAAAATGTCTAGTGGTTTGTTTAATTCGTAATTATTTATCAGTTTTACATTTTCTGCGCCGCAAAAACATAGTAACAATTTTCGCTATCGGTATTTAAAATGCATCTTATATTTTGATCGTAATTATAAATACTAATTTATCATTTCAACAGCTATACAGTATAGCTTATTACTATGCATCGACCAGTCCGAAATAAGTAGGTGTATAAAAAAATCCTGGGAATTTCGCACAAAGACATCCCACATATAAACGAAGCAAATCTTATTTTATAAAAAAACATAGTGTTGAATTTAACATACATTTATAGGTATATATTTATAGCTTATATAACATAGAAAGTAACACCTACGCAGAATATGTAAGCTCAGAATATTTTGACATTTGCAAAAAGAAAAATTCTAAATAAGTATCGACGTCTTTTACGAGATCATACAACGAGATTTACGATCTTTCGTAAGTAAAATGCCGCGAGGCTTATATTTCTCTACCTTTTACCAAAACATGATAAAAATGGTATTGGTAATTTTGGTATTGAATATACGAAATTTATCTTTATACTCTTATCGCGCGTTGCGAAAAGGGGCTAGACGGAAAAAAATAAGACCAAAAGTTGTAACGACACTTTTTGCTATAAGTACCTAGTAGGTAGTAAGCCTGTCTATCTCTCTCATAGAAAGCAAGCCAGATATTAAATTAAGAACTTCGTTCCATCCGGGTGTCCCTAGACCTTTTAATCTTTTCTTTGAAATGTTTGTAAAAATAATCTATCTAACCAATGCGCAATGGTGTGTACTTAATAAGTCCTTTGTACTAGATAAAACGAATTTACCTAAGGTATTTTTATGTAACAAGGAATCTAGGTAATTTATCCACTGGTCTAGATCAATAGCGAGAAAAATAGGCCTTTCAATCTAAGCTAGATGATTGATACAGCGTTAGGGTCACATTTTATCCCATGCTCCGATGAAAAGAAATGTGGGACATTTATTATATTATATTATAGTAATGTCATTTTAGGATAATATAATTAAGCTATAAAAACGAATGAGCCATCTTGGAAAATACCACGACATTTATAAAACGTACCATTTTGACGCTTGTCAGTGCATGACTTATGCCTTGATCACACGTAACGAGTAAACCGGCGAGACAGGTTCGTATTTGAGATACACTGCGCGTCGACATCAGTTTTACTGTTGAACGTTGCAGCGTTAGCGCGCAGTGTATCTTAAATACGTCACTGTCACGCTTCAAAGATCAAAACATGCACACATAACCAATAAAAATATATAAGGCTTTATCTAAGCATAGTTATATCGTTTTCATTTCAGAGCTCGAATCAAAGTTCATTATTTAAAATGTCGTTGGACAAAAGTTTTCTTTAAGTATGTATACAATTTTAGTAGTAAAAAGATCTATAGCTCGCCACAATAAAGAAACCAACCTCTTGCATCTCAAACAACTGTGATAAAATAAGCTTGTCTAATGAATAGAACAGTGAATTGCTTTGCAAATTAAATAAACAGGGAAGACTTGGATCAAAAATACAAACTAAATGAGGTCCTCTCTTCAATTTGCATAAGCTGTTATCTGTTGCGTGGTATTATGTTTTCTGATTTCCGCGTATTTTGTACAACAAAGCGATTGTTTTATGACTTTCAGTTACACTGACATCGCTTCGTAGAATGTCGCGCTCAAACCCCTAGGCGGCCCCGCAGTATAAATCGAATATAACAAATGAATCATGGTTATATTTTGCGTAAACGCCCGTCTCAATTCAAAGGGAGGCTTAAAAATACAGTGTTCTTTAGAATAAACTTTGGAAATTTGAAAGCCTTTGGTCTTTGGCTGCGGTCGCGTGTAGAAATGTTAAATTCTATTCAAGCTGCGTTTTAAATCTCCGTGAATACCAACTTTAAATCATTCACTCTTTAAAACCTAAAAGGTTTATAAAAGTGTTTTTGAAGTTAAAGATTTTCGTAGAGGTTTTTGCGCACTTTACGTAACCATTATTTTGGGTTTTCAGCAAGCAGACTGAGCCTAACAAAATAACGAGAAGATTTAACTTAAATATTTATGTACCTACGAGTTAGTATTTTTGTAATGATACAAAACCTCAATTTTCACCAGAAACATGGAGAATCAAATAACTATCAAAAAACGGTCAGTTATCATTAAATACGATGGCTTAAAGCCTCCTTTCGTCAATATAATTCTGATGAAAATAGTCGACTCAGCATATTTTTTTCCAGATAAAGTAAGCCTATATCAATCTTCATCAGAAAATCGCTTATGCTTGGACTCAACCGAAGACCCGTATTCTTAGTCAAGACTCATTTAAAATTATCTTATAGAATAGTCTATTTATCTCTAGCCTCAAAGGTTTGTTAGAAAAAACTCTTGTTAGTCTAAGCTCGCATTTGTATATACCAGGGGTGGCCAACAGGTCGGACTGTTAGTCCAGTCGATCGTGGCAAGGCAAAAAATGAAAATACGTAAACCTGACTGTACAAAAAAAAACTAAATAATTTTCTACTGAACTATGCTGTTTCATTTGAGATTTCAATAAGTATGTAATTGGTAGATCGCACAGGTTTCGTTAGTAAACCGGAGATCTTGGGTCTAATCAAGTTGGCCTCTGGTATATACCATACCATCTATAATTCTGACAAGTGCCTTATCATAATTCGTGTACAATAAACAATGAGGGTAGGATAAAAGTTTTTTCCGATATCAGAGGGCTAGTATGTACCTAGCGTCTAAATTCTTCTAGGCTCTGGTCGCATGGAACTGGCACCTCGAATCTCCTACTAGTATATAAGACGATTATAAATGATCCTTGTGATTTTACTGAATAAAGATTTTTTTTATTAAGATTTTTTGAATCAATCAGTTTGACAACAAGAGTGAAAGCGCGCGTTAATCTTGTATAAAGTCTCCCCTTTTGTTAGGGGGTTAGTAGGGTTAGTTTCATAGTAATAGTTTTCGAGACTTGTTCGAGTGAAATTCAGACATCAGCTGCTTCGCATACGAAATCAGCACGCTATCGCGCTTCGCACTGACACCGGTTATATCCAGTAAATCTTTTACTAGGCCCTTATTTCAGCCTTTTGCTTAATACGTCATTTTATCACATTAAATACCGTTCAATTCGGCAGTGAGTAAAGAATATATTATAATAATGCTTGTAGATACGGCTGAGAGAATGAAAAACGTGTACACTAAGCTTAGTAAGCTAACATACGCTTATGAGTTCAAAGGCTCATAATATAATGTCTTCGTAAATATTTGATTTGATGAAAAGGAAAATGAGCATGTTACCTCACTTTTTGAATATCTTTTATAGGTTTACTGGATATCATATCAGCATCATTTTGTTTCTCACTTTTTGCATACTACGCATAGCATAATGTCTTGTATGTATTTATATTATATTAGTAGTACAAAAAAATTGGGATGCATCGACTAATATTTGTTGTAGTTAGTATTATTTACACATTTATTTAAAATCTTAGCAAAAAGTTTTTTACAATATACATGGATTATAAAAAAACATAAACTTATTATTAACTTAAAACTAGGTTGCCGCCAGCAGTGGTTAGGGCTACAGATTGAGGAACTTCCGGACAATGCGTGCCGTGTCGAGGATCACTGCCGCATGCATCTGCCCCTTGAGCCAACCTTCGTTAGTAGGTATTATTATTATTACTTGGCTAAGGTGCCATCGAAAATAAATAAAGGTATATAATGGCGGTTTTTCACCTCTTCATCCAAACTATTACGTTTTATTAGATACTTTCATACCAATATAGAATCCACTTCAGTAACCTCTTTCAAAACTTTGGCCGCTCGACCTGGATGTTAGAAAATAAAATTAGCTTTTAGTTTCGGCTCATAAACCTTTTAAAATGGTAATATCTCTTTGTGATCGATTTATCCGAAATAGTTTTTATTGCATCGCTCGTTATTAAAGTTTTAAAACCATTTTATTTTATTAGAGCTTTTTAAGAAAGTGCTCAGAAGTACTATAGTATTTATGTTAGATGCATATTTCTTTAAATGGTTGCAACATTTGATTTGTATGAAACTTGAAATTTAATGAAATATGTAATTGTAATGTACCTACATAACCTATGACTTGAAAAAGGCCGCTAGTTTCATATACATTTTAATTTAATTATCTATATATCTAGTGAATCTAAATAAAGCCTACAAATAAGTAATTACAATATCAGCAATAAACATAACCAATAGTAAAAATATCAATAACGAAACATTGTTAGGTTCGAATCCCAGTCAGTCTCCATCGTTAAATTCAATACTCAGACGGATATTTATTCAATTTTATTACGAAAAGACAATTCAGACTTACCATATTCCTTTCATTTTTTATAACCTTTTAAAATGAACCTTAGCTCCATACAGTACAGTTGGATTTCGTACTGTATTTGAAAGTTCTATCTTTCAAACAACTAGTGCTGCAAGTAGGTACTTACCTGTAAAAAGAAATGAAAATATAAATACAAGTCTATACAATTTACTAACTATCGCCCGCGAGTTTGTTCGATCCGTTCGTCTTTAATTTCAAAAGTACCTAACTTAGTATCAAACTTAGTAGTTTGATTTAATTCTATGAAAGTGATCACGAAATCGTGTACTCAGGGAAGACCATTTTTTCCTATACAAAAGCTATTAAAACCAATACCATCACGCTCATTTAGTATGTGAAGAACGAAAGCGAGTGAAGCAGAGATTTACACTACTCAACTGCAAAGCGTTGCTGCTTCGCCGCACAGTGTAACTTGATTGTAACTTAACCCGCTACTGTATGTAAGTGTGTGTAAATAGTGATTGGATATAAAACAGAAACTTTCACATTCATAAGAGTTCAATCGTGAGGTCGCATTCGCGTATCATGATCAAGAGGTCGTGAGTTCGATTCCTGATCGAAACAAGGAGGAAGCGATTATATTCGTATCTACATAAAATATTGTTAAGTAAATTAAATAAATGTTGTTTACTTGTGGAAACTTGTAATTGGCCCTTAGTGTAAATTATGTGCCGCACATATTACATAAGCAACATGTACCTACCAATGATGTACAAGCTGTAAGTATTCAAAAAAAAAATAGGCTCAATTTTGCTAAGAAATTGAAATGTTATAAACCTTTTTATAAATATTATCCTCAACCACAGTTATAATATTAGGAAAGGCTGTACTAACAGTGAGATACAACATTGCCTACACAGCGTGGTTTGAATGCCTTAAATCAATCCAATGATTGATGATTCGGGATCCAAAAAATATTTGCCTACAAACCTAGAACCAACTAAACTGATGGAAAACCGATTAATCACGAACCGGTGTTTGGCAAAGCAAATATTTAACTTCGGCTCCTGCCCGGGCTTTGCTTCAGCAAAACATAGTACATACATAAAACAGTACATTCATAAAACATAGTACATACATAAAACAGTACATTCATAAAACATAGTACATACATAAAACAGTACATTCATAAAACATAGTACATACATAAAACAGTACATTTGTATTGAAATTTAATAGTAGCAGACCTGGTCACAGCTCAGTTGGTAGTAGCTCTGTCTTCCATGCTGTGAGCCGTGTATTCGATTCCCACTGAGAGCAAATGTTTGTATGATGAACATAAATATTTGTTCTGGTCAGGGTGTTACTATGTATTCTATGTAGGTATTTGTAAAATAATATACAAATATTCTATCAGCATTTTTGATACATAACACTACAAAGCTTTTCGTGCCGCTGAGGACCAGAAGAAATGGAAAGATCTGGTGAAGGAGAAGCCCAGACAGAGAGGTCGCGACCCTCTGTTAGGGATCTACTGCGAGAGATTAGCAATCTAGCTCCCATCACAAGCTTTGCTTAGTTTTGGACCAGGGTGCGGCTCCTAATCTGGTCAAAGAGAAGGTCAGAGGAGAGGTTGCGACCATCAGTAATGAGGAATGAGAGAGAGATTAGAAATCTAGCTCCTATCACAAGCTTGTAGTTTGGGAGTTAGTGCGGCTCCTATTCTGGTCAAGGAGAAGGTCAGGAGAGGTCGCGACCCTCAGTAATGAGGGATCTACTGCGGGAGATTAGCTCTCATCACAAGCTATGCTTAGTTTTGGACCAGGGTGCGGCATCTTTTCTGGTCAAAGAGAAGGTCAGGAGGAGAGTACTGAGGAATGAGAGAGAGAAAATCTAGTTCTCATCACAATCTTATATTTTGGGACTAGAGTGCGGTTCCTATATAACTTTTGTTATGTTAGGGACTGAGAAATGTCCTTGAATATTTATTTAATTTCGATACAGCTAGCTAACCGTACACATAAATGGAAAATCAATTACGCGATATGAAACAACCTCGATACACATCGCCTCGGGCTGCGGTAGTTTGTTTGAAAGCTTTAAATGAAACAGGTTCACGATTAAGCGTGGTTTTCACCAAAGTAGACCAGTATACTAGTCATAAACATTTTATTCAGTAAAATGTATATGAACATCACATTATCTACTTAAAATAAAAAAAAACTACTACTACTTTTTGTAAATACATACATATGGGTGTATGTATTTACAAACACTGGGTGGGAATCGAACCCATAAAAAAATAAACGCACAATAACAAAAATACTTCCGGTCAGCCACCGCCTCCCACCAGTCTACGTGAAACGTGTCCAAGTCGTCACGCCAAATATAAAATTATCGGTTGGATAATTGCTGATTTTGAATTTGTTTCTTTTACAGAACACAGCGTTTAACAAAGGGTCCATAATGAACTTGCTGTAAGACGTAGCATTTTTATACGCTTAGTGACCAGGTTTTCTATTTGTTCTACTTTACAAAAAAACGCAGCCGTTTACAGACTTACTGAGCTTTTCAAATCGTCAATTTGGTATCGTTTTATTGTATATGGACTTTTTCCTCAAATTAAAGAAAAAATGACGGACGTTTATTAGATTTTCCGGTTCCGGATTTATGATGAATTTTTTCTTTTTTTTTCGGTCACTTGTAATTTTTATGATCCTGTATGAAAACACGCTGTGTTGGCGGAAACTTGTAATTATTAAAACTCAGGATGTCAACTCATCATTTATTTTGAGCGACATGCCACGTATTATTAAATTAAGAAACGTAAAAAGTAATAATTTATTTATTTTTTCAAACATGTATAAGGCATGACGTGGCTATTAAAAACAACAACAGATCTGCGAGTACGTGTATAGTCAAGGAGGTGCGGGTAAAAGAAAAACTAAGGTTCTTTTTTGAAATTTAGGTCGAGCATATTGTCAACTGTCACTGTCAACTGATTTTTTTACCCTATTACAGTTTCAAAAGAAGAAATATTTTTATGTTGTTTGATTTACCTTGATATTATTTATATTATATAGTGTAGGTTCTGCCTTAAACCAAAACTTATATACCTTAAGTGTATTTGTAATTTGTCTCAGTTTTAAAGTTTTTATTTTATAAAGCTTTACTACTTCCTTCAAAGTTTGTGTAATTTGTTTTTAATATGGGTTATTAAAGATCTTATCTTATATTTCATTTGCTTATCTCTTCACTATAATAGAATTGCAGGTATAAGTCAGCAATTTTGCTTGTGACACACTCCTCTCAAAGTATTTTATTACATTACCATAAAAAAAAGCCATTAAATTGCCCTAAAATAAATGTAACACTAAATACGATAACGGAAAATAAATCAAACTTCGAAACATTTCGCACAAAAGGCCATTCTCTTTGATGTGAAATCCGAGGAAGTTTAATTTTGTTTAGGTAAGAATAATTTAAGAATTCCATTTATTTAGCTGGAATCCTTTCATCTCATTTTCGCTGATATAAGTAGGTATATATGATATAGTAGGTAGGTACAGTTTGCTGATATAAGTAGGTATATATGGAGGTACAGTCTGCATCGCTAGTAGATCACTTTCAGAATAACCTCATAGGGTTTTTAATCTCCGCGAACGGCGTGCCAAACGAAGGGTCGAACGCCGGGTTTTACAGTTTATATTTCTTTTTGTTTATTTTACATTATACATATAGATATTTTTTTATTTTTTGTATCGGTAGTATAAATACGTTTTTGTATGACATGTGTATGCCTGACCTGGTTTCTGGGTATTCAAGTTTGACGTGATGACTGACAGTCTCTTCAGTCGCTGATAATTCATACCGTCAGTCACTTACCACTTTAACCTAACCATAAAAATGCAGTTTTTTACCTTACCTAAATAGTTTAGTAAGTATACGTTTTCTTTAAACTCTTTGCAAAGTAAATAAAAAACAGAACATGTGGTTTTGTAAGACTTTTAATCCTAGGCTTTGTAAACAATGTACACACTTCATAGTAAACTAGTCTCTATACCTTTGGCATACGCATCAATTTATTTTGGCAGGAATATTTCTTCTCGCCGCGGTCATGTTTATCTAAAGAGATTACTCTAGTCTACTTACGCTAACTGTTAACTAAAGTGCCGAATTTCTGAAAACATATTATATTATCAATAACTAAACATTTCATCAAAAGACTGACCCACTTGCTCAACTCCAGTTTTTATGATTTCTAATCTTATCTTACAAAACACGCAATGTTAGATTAAGGCAATATTTATTTACAAAACAAACAACTAATATTACAAAATATTTTATTTACAAACAAACTTACGACTATACAGTATTTACAAAATGTACATAGTCATATAAAATACATAAGAAACAGTTGAACTATCTACAGACCGCTGCAAACGATCTATAGATAGTTCAACTGATCCAAATCAGTTGAAATAATATTTATTATCAATTTACAAAATTGATAATAAATATTAACATTATTTGACAAGTTTACGAATACTATTGTAAATAAAATAAACTGTTCCATAAATTTTAGTAAGATTTCCTATTTTCTACTTCTGTATTAATTCAAAATCTTATCTTTGCTAGGAATTATTTTTTTCTGGCTCAAATGAAGCAATACCCAACGCAAAGCCCCACTGATAAACTCATCACATTTTTCTAAATAAACTTTAACTTTAAATCTAGAGGTATAAAGTGCATTTTCCATCGCAAATGTAATTAGAGTAGCTCACAAATGTGACAAATACATTGCCGTGTCGCAAAGGAGGGTTATTGCATCACCGGTTTCAGCACGGTATTGTACAAACAAGAGATAATAAACTTGAGTCAACTGAAGCGCAGCTAACGAAGAGCTAGCGCACACTGCATTCACAAATTGTATAAAACATTATTGGAAACAAGTATTCGAATGAAACAATTTTTGAAAAAAATGTGAGGTAATGTTTTGTAAACAAATTTGAGTTTTTGGATAATTTCACACATCATACTCTAGTCCCAAATTAAGCAAACATGGAAATTATGTAGATTGCTGATAGAATACTTTATATACATTTTTGTTTTATTTTGCAAATACATTTATTACATAGTAACACCTATAGTTTAGTATCGTAACGTATAGTTTTATGTATTTTATAAGTAACCTAGCTGTTCTAAACAATTTGTGAAAATAATAACGTTCAAACATTGGACTCTGGTCGTTGAAGATTACTTTGTTTGGAAGGCAAAGGTCGAGGAAGACAATTTCACAGGGACGTAGAGTGGGTGTTTTTAATTTGTATTTTTATAACAATTCTTACTTATTTTTAGCTATGGGATTTAAGCCTTGTCCGTGAAATTTAGTTAATTATAACAATATAAGAAAAACATCGTTCTATTCTTACAGGATAAATAAAAAACTTGTATATTTTTTTATATTCTACTTATATAGAATCTTTTTTTCAAAGATAATCTCCAAGAACTACTGAACTAATTTTGAATTTTTTTTACCAATAGGGAGTCACCCTTTTTGAGAATGCTGGATGTCATCATTCGAAGAGAAAACTACGTCCATTAGTAAACCGAAATAGGTTGATGGCGTTGATGATAATCATCATTCTGCCAACCTCGATTAAATAAGAATACCAATATTAAATACCTGTTATTGGTTTCTCATGTAGCAAAATACTCAGTGCTTATGTAAACTAGCATAAACTAGTAAGCTTGAAGAAATTGTTGGTAGACCTAATAAATAAATAAAAATATGAGCCGATATTGGTCGACGATGAAGATATTGATGGTGATTATGATAATCATCAACCAGCCTCGATTAAATTAGATTACAAACTCAGGCCTCATTACATTCGATACAATAAGATCTTTACACAGATTGTAAAAACCTCATTATTGAACATTCAATTCCAAGGACAAAAGAAACGGAAATAAGGTCTCCAGAACATAAAAAAAGTATAAAACACTTGAATAATTTATAAGGTACCTACCGAGTAATTCAGAAGGAAGATGAGAATAAGAAGAATAGTATTTCGTCGCTCTCAAACATTTCTCGCAAGTCGTCATTTGTAATGATAAATATTCGTAGACATTTCTCACAGCGCCATCTAGTGCTAAATTAAGTAGAGCTACTATGTAAACCAGATTGAGGTTTATATATATTTACAGACTTTTATACCATTAGTCACAATACTTTTAAATTAAGTACATATTTTAAACACGTGTAGATAATATCCTAGTTTAGTCATATGTTTGTCACCATGGAACATAGTTTATACAGTGTATACCTACTACTAGGCGAGGAACAAACCCATACCCCCTATCTTATAAAAAGTTAGCGTTGACTTTATATCATCATTACGCATGGTAATCAACACATCAAGTCTGCGCTTTTAATAAATGAACTTTTTATAAGAATCTACAAAACTAAGCACAGTAGGTCTACCATAAGTTTTTACTATACTATATTTACTATACTCGCTAGCGTCTGTAGTTAAAAAAATGTATGAAGATTTGTACAGCGCCTCTAGCGGATAGTTGGGTAAGTACTAAAATTCGTAATACTAATGTTGACGTAACTACTGTAGTAAAGTCAGGCGATTTTACTGTGACAACTCATGGTAGACGTACAGATAGCATGTGACAAAGATTCACGTGATCATACGTCACACCTGCTACTCTCAATCTCAATGTCTGCTATATGGCTGTCACTGAAAAAAATATAGCAGATCAGATTGGGATTGCGTATAACATAGAACAGTAAAAACGAAAGACACGCCAAAACCATCAGGAAATCAGGAAATAATGAATATGATTATTATTATGTGAATCGCAGATGAAATAGCAGTGATCAAAATAATAATTTAGATCACAAGTAGGTACTAGTAGGTAAATTAAAACATTAAGTTATTTAATGTATATTTACCAAAAAGGTGGCTTGACCTCATCCAGTTCTTACTGAATAAATACATAATTATTGATTGATTAGCTTTGACCTTCCATTTAATGAATATTAAATAAAAAATAAAACGTTGATCACGAGGCCATAGCAAGAATAGATTCGTAAATGTCAAATGGACTTTGAATTACATTGCGCAGAAACAACAATTCTCTTAGCACATGATACACGGTTACTACGAAGTGTAACAGGGGGGTACGCATGAAAAAATCTAACGGTCACCGCGTTACTTAATCTAACTTATTCGAATCACATTGCGCTTTAACTCCAGTACCTCTACCATGAGTTGTCACAGTAAAATCGCCTGATTTTACTACAGTAGTTACGTAAATATTAGTATTACGAATTTTAGTACCCAACTATCCGCTAGAGGCGCTGTACAAATCTTCATACATTTTTTTTAACTACAGACGCTAGCGAGTATAGTATAGTCAAAAGTCATGGTAGAGCTACTGGTCAACTACCGAACGCGGAACCGTCACCGCGCAATGTATCTCGAATACGTTACCGTCACGATACGTTTACGATAGTCACATATATTCGTAATCACTCTGCCGAAATACGTGCGCTAGCTTTACCTCCACAATGCATTCTTGATTGCCGGAGATTGCACCGAATCAGTTACTCTGAAAATCTATGGATACTACGGGCTAGGAAACTACCTAGATACGCTTTATTTTATTTTATTTAGAATATTTTTTGAGGAAGTTAAGAAATACTGACGTTTCCACGCACTAAATTGATTTTTGAAAGAAACATAATAATAATACGATATTAAGTTATGTTTAATTGTATTGTTATTTTATGAATTTGTATTAGGTAAGTAAGTACATTAAAATAAAAAAAAAATTTTAAAGTTTTTTGTTGTTAAGATTATGATACAATTAAGTTGCTGAAAATAAATGAACATGTTTAAATGTTATTTAATAATACTATGATATGGTAATTTTTGATCCAATAATACCTATTTGTAGCTAATACAATGTCAAAAAGTAACGTGTTTAATACACAGTATTTTTAAATATAATTTTTATAGTCACAAATCTGCACTTAACAATTAGGTAAGTACGTAACTGATCCACATTGCCTTTCAAATACTCGTAGTTACTGGCTTAACCTTTCGACCACTTTTCCACCAGCTCGCACAATCTGAACAAACTAAAGCTTTCGAGAAAGCCCCTTCAATTTGTCATAACGACGACAGCAATTTGACTTGCCTTCTGGACGACCACTCGTTACTCTTTGGTAAACTAGATCAGTACCTCTACCATGAGTTGTCACAGTAAAATCGCCTGACTTTACTACAGTAGTTACGTCAATATTAGTATTACGAATTTTAGTATCCAACTATCCGCTAGAGGCGCTTTACAAATCTTCATACATTTTTTTAACTACAGACGCTAGCGAGTATAGTATAAATAGTAAAGTAAAAACTCATGGTAGAGCTACTGCGAGTCAGCACTATCAGACGTCACTAACGTAAACGTAACTTTAATAAACAATTAAAGTAAATTTTTCATAAGGATCATATAAAAATCGGGATCCAGATTCTTGCCGTTTTTCTAGACTCTGACGGAAAGAATGGCATAGTAAAAAGGAGGCATATACTCAGCAGTGGGTGCCAACGAACTGAACTGATGATTACTTTATTCACAAACAAACTTACGACTATTACAGTATTTACAAAATGTACATAGGCATATATAATACATAACAAACAGTTGAGCTATCTACAGACCGTTGCAAACGATCTATAGATAGTTCAACTCATCCAAATCAGTACCAATCGGAAGCGTACCCAAGATACTGGCTGTATTTCCGCGCAGAATAGCAATGCTGATACGAACATTATGATATGATGATAATATAATAATATGATGATGATGAATATTACTTATCGATATACCAAGTTAACTCCGATTTTAACTTAAATCAACAAAGGAATGATAAAATTCGTTGCAAAAGTCGTGCTATTGGTACTTCAAAGTTCTATGATGTTTTATGACACATGTGTTGTAGGACTTGTAGGTATTTCTATAGTTCTGCGTCGCGTCTGGTCACTTGATGCTGGGGTATTATTTCCGCTACTAACACTAACTTTTCATCACGAGCACTACTCCTTGGCAGAACAGGAGTTTCATATTTATGAGTGAACTATCTGCAAGTGGTATAGTTATTTATTGCTGCTATCTTGCCGCATCTGGTCAATTTGGGAACAGATATTAGCTTTGTTCGTTGTTATTCTTTTCGTGGTTTCATCAATGTTTGTAAGAAAAACATCTTGTTCTTCTTTTCGTGTCGATGCTACAACTGTGTTATATATATCTACATAAATATTTGGCCTACATAACTCTACAGCACGACCAGTGGCTGCATTAAGTCTTCTCTCATGCAGTAAGGTATACACATCATCGACATTTTTGAACAACGCACAGTCCCAAACTAAGTAAAAACTTGTATCTGAATCGAAAATAAATATTTTTTTACAAAACGAGCAATTACAAGTAGATAATTTTTTAGAAAACGAGCACTTTTATAAAGCTCTCTTAACTTCTAAAATGTTTTTTACACTTTACTGCGTAATGCTGGATTTATTATGCTTAACCTGATTATCTCTCTATTTTAGGATGCGAAGAAAAGATAAAAATCTAGAAATGTAATCAGTGTTGTCTATCATCACATATTTATTATCATTAAAATCTTATCACACATGTTAGATTCATAAGAAGACAGGAGTCACACCTCAGATGGTAGTAGCTCTGCCTTCTATGCTGTGGGTAGTGGGTTCGATTCTCACCCAGTGCAAATGTTTGTATGATGAACATAAATATTTGTTCTGCCTGGATGTTACTATGTATTCTATGAAAGTATTTACAAAAAAAAGGTGCATAAGTATTCTATCAGCAATCTAGTAGATACCCATACAAAAATACAAAAAAATACAAAAAACGTTTATTGGCATAATGTTGTTTACAAGGTTATTGAATCCATAGGCTCCCGAACTAGTGTACACTGTGTTTCAGGAGCCAGTGGCTTCTCCATAATACATATGTTTGAGTACAACCAAAAAATAAAATATATGTTACAATATAGGTATTATATATATATAAATTTACTATTTAGACTATGATGAATAAGAATATATATTGTGATTATTATGTTACTTACTAAGGTACATTTTATGTAGGCAGGTTAGAGGAACCTTGCCTACATAAACAAGCCTACATAGTACAAGCTTTGCTTAGTTTTGGGACTTAAGAGTGTGATGTGTGAATTGTTTGTGAATATTTATTTTATTTACTTGCACCAAAAAATAACCAATTAAAAAAACCTTTACCAAATTACATCTGTGTGGTTTACCGTATTGTTTTCGTCTCATGTTTTTTGTATGATCTGATCATCACATAGAGAGAGATAAAGAGAGAGAGACTTATTCATCTCACACCGAGATGGAATCAATCATTCATTGAATAACATTGTCACGCAATTTCATGAATAAGTCTGTCTGACATGCGTGCGAATCGACATTTTCGCGCCAACATATAGACGCTAGCGGGTGTTTTGTATGCAAAATATTATTATTAATATTAAGGGCCTGCGCAGGCCGGGACGGCATGGCAAGGGATTTTAATTTTTACTAATGGACATTCAACCGTAATACTGTTACAGAAATACGACATAAATTGCTATGCTTTAAAATGTGCCGTTCCGTTCACGTTCAATGCCACGGCATCGTTTTAAAGCATAGCAATTTATGTCGTATTTCTGTAACAGTACGGTTGAATGTCCATTAGTAAAAATTAAAATCCCTTGCCATGCCGTCCCGGTCTGCGCAGGCCTTAAGCCAATCATATCGGCAAAGACGTGCGAAACCTGATTTTAGGCACGCGGTTTGACTTCTCTAGAAACTAGCGAACTTTATGTCTAGAATCAGGATTAAGTAATTATAAACGTATTCTAACGATAGTGTGTAGATACACTGCGTAGAGACGTTGTTAAATTGCGTTTTTAATACGTTATCGTATCGATACGTTTACGATTTACACATTTATTTATAATCGGATAAATATTGCAAACGATATTACAAAATGTTTGTATTAGTTAACACAACGCCCAAAACAAAAAAATTTTGAATTATTTTATTTAATTACTGTTCTTATTTTAGCATGAAAATAACATTGTTCTTAATCTATACTTACTTAAATCCTGATATCGTGTAGCATATAGTGTGACCACGGTCACAGCAGCATAAAAGCAAAGGTGTGTTGAAAACCGATTGTTTAAATCAACCGAACCGATTCCAAAAGCGTTCAGATTCAGACTTTGTAATGTATATTACAGAGTCAATCGTATCTCACTTGCACCACGGACCATCGCATGTGGTCATTGCCTTCAAGTGGTCAGGAACCGACGCCGCGTCGCCGTAACACTTGAACCTTTGACACGTGACGTCGCGATAGTGATGCGCTTTAGTTCTGCTACTTCGCTTTGAAACGAAATCTCTTGAGATCAGTACCTCTACCATGAGTTGTCACAGTAAAATCGGCTGACTTTACTACAGTAGTTACGTCAATATTAGTAGGTATTAAGAATTTCAGTACCCAACTATCCACTAGAGGCGCTGTATAAATCTTCATACATTTTTTTAACTACAGACGCTAGCGAGTATAGTAAATATAGTATAGTAAAACTCATGGTAGAGCTACTGAGCACGGCTAAATGTGACTATCGTAAACGTATCGTATTTAAAATAAACTGAGCGATAACTTTGCAACGCTCAATAAAGCTGATGACTCAACGACAGTGAAGCTGATATTGACGCGCAGTGTGCGTCAAATACGTCACTGTTTCGATACGATTACGATTGGCACATTTATTCGGAGATTTCATTTCAAAGTAGCAGTAACAAAACTAAACCCCGATCGTAAAGATGAGCCTAGATATTTTTACACTTGAACCTTTGACACATGACGTTGTGATAGTTGGCGATGCGCTTTGTTCTGTCTTAATTATTATTAAATCTCCTGATTGCAAAAAGCGACCGGAAATATTTTTAGTTCACTCTTCAGGACTCAGAAGTATTTAGGGTAAGTATTTAGGGGTGCATGGAAAGAGCCTCCTCGTGGCGCACACCGGTAACAGCTAGGCACGGTAAAGCAGTGTCTAGTCTGGCTAATCTTTCCAACACGATGCTACAACAAAATACAGTTGTAGCATCGACACGATAAGAAGAAGAAGAAGGACTCAGATAAACCGGTGTTACTTAAACTACAAAACAAATAAAACAATAAGAAGGTATGTAATAAAGAAATAGCTACGAAACCATATTAATAAATATTCATAAGCATAACTAAGCACAAAGCCTTCCTAGTCATAAACTAAGCAAAGCTTAAAGAGCTGAATTGCGGATAGAATACTATATTAAGTAATAAAATATTAACCAGACACAAAATAATACTGATTACAATTAGGAATATTATAGCATGTATTAAGTAATATAATATCTACAAACAATCTCAAATCTTAATGATTATAAGCTAAGATTTATAATGTAAAGAATTTATCACGAAATGTGACGCGGCTCGCTCCGCTTTCCATCTTTTTCCGCACCGGAGATTAGCCACGCCCATACGTTGAGTGATCTCCTAACTCCGCTCACCAAAACCATCAATCATTGTTACTAAGGTGAAAAAATCACGGTCACTAAGTATTTTTGCATTTCGGCCGGCAATCAATCTAACTAAAGGGACTGAGCTCAATACCAACATTTTAATCTAATGTGAACCTTTGTGATAGAAATTTGAAAATTGGGTTGATCTCGTCACTAATATAGACTACCCCTCTATTTTATAAAAAGTTAGCGTTGACTTTAAGTCATCATTACGTATGGTAATTAGTACTTCAAGTCTGCGCTAACTTTTTATAAGATAGACCGTATAGACGTAAAGGAATTTCCGTCAGCCGCCGTCCGGGTGGTTGGCCCAAGTATCGCTGGATCGACAGAGTGGAAGCTGATCTTCACGAGCTTCAAGCATATAACTGGCGGGAATCCGTGCAGAGCCCTTAGTCCGAAGACGCATTTTAGAACTCCCTACTCTCGAGCCGACCGTCGTATGGCTATCCGAGAGACGACGCGTCGTCTCTCGGATAGCCATACAAAAATGTATGGACATCGGAGAGACGACTGTCGGCTCGAGAGTAGGGAGTTTTAAAATGCGTCTTCGGACTAAGGGCTCTGGACAGAGACAAGTGGCGAGCTCTCGGAGGCTAAGACTCATTTTGGGTCACTGCGCCATAAGAGTAAGTAAGTTATCTAAAGAAATTCGTTTAGAAAAGCTGATGATAGAAGATGTTTTTTTCTATATCCGTAGTTTATTTGTGCTAGATTCTGACCACGATTTCTTTCATGTTCCATTCGCCCCGTGTTGATATTTCGGGAAGTTGTCAATTCATGTGTTAATCAAAGTTTATTAAAGTTTTTAAATCATTTTACTAGTTACAATGTTATTTCATATTTTAATATTACTTTTTAGGATCAAAACAAGTATGTAAAATCACAAAAATAATATAGAATCGTTATAATCTACAATTCACGCTATAAATTATAATGAGCTACCCAAACTAGTTGATCTAGTTAAATTATTGGAATATTATTCTAATAAGTTGCTATATGAGTTTCTGCAGTTATGAGACAAATCTTGTCCAGTTTGTTTCTAATTAAGATTAATTCAATCGTATCACTTGCTCTTGACGACACACTAATCCAAAGTGTTCATATTATACCTCACATGTTTGCTATACTTACATAAGTATATACTAAAATGTATGATATACAAAGTTCATAATTGCTCATAAATATTAAATTTTATCAAAAAACTTATAAAGGCGCTTTAGCCTGCAAAGTTAATTTTAAGTAAATAAGAAGATATACTTACTAAACCGTGTTTAGATTTTAGTATGCATTGTATATTATAAATATGATTAATAAAGGCCTTTTAAAACAAACAAATCGTATCACTTGCTCTTGACGACAACTTTAATTGTGTAGTGGTAACATACCGATCTATCAATCAATCATACACTTTAAAATACGATTGAAGATTTAACTAATAAAATAGCCGAGAAAATAATAATATTTAATGATTCTTCTTTTGTGCTACTATTTAATGATTTGATGATGTGGCGCTAAGGTTGCGAGTTCGATTCCCGCCTTGGGATAAATGTTTGTACGATCTGCAAATATTTATTCCGGGTGTTTTGGGTATTTTATATGTATAGTAAAAAATATCTATCTATGTAATGTATTGTATTAAGTATGTCAGTCGTCTAGTACCCATAACACAAGCTCTGCTTAGTCAAGCTAAGCATAGCTTATGTTATGGGTACTACATATATGCTAGATGATGTTGTGTGGATTGGCCAGCATTATTTATTTATTTATATGGGACGTGGGTTAAACTTTGTTATGTTCTAAGCCTTTATAATTTGTAATACGCTACTACGTATTACAAATACGTAGTAGTTTTGTTATGTTCTACGTTTCATTGGCATGTCTCCAATAGCTAGGGGTTTATCCCAGTTAGGGTCCGTTCACACCCGAGAGCTCATTGTTTGAGATATTAATTGACACTTGGCTAAGCTTTTTGTTTCAGACATCTGATACTCAGAAAGTGTCTCGAAATAAATCTAATATTTATCAGACAACAGCGTCCTGATTTAATAAAGGCTAGTGTTTGTTGGTAGATTAGAAATTTTCTTTTTTTATATAAACTGAATGGGTATGGAATGGATGGAATTTATGACACGGTTTTTTTTAAATATTTAAATATGTACATAAACGAAAAACACAAAGCTAATCAAATAATGACGCTCCGTTTCTTTAAAAAAAACACTTAGTTCAACTTCACAGATCGAATAAGTTAAGGATAGTGCAAATCCGAGATTCTACCATTTTTACAGAGCAAGGTTAAATTAATACAATGAATTTTAAGCTCATTCTTTTTGCGCGATTGGTCGAAATGCACTCGCGTCAAGGCAGTGGCAGCCTATCAAGATTTTGCGAGATTTGCCCGCGAATTGTTTAAATGGCTACATTTGTCGCCAATTAAATAGGTACGCGGAATTATCCAATGCTAGTTTCGCGGATTCGCACTATCCCCGACGATATCTGGTTGTCAACAGAACCCTAAAAGGAGAACCAATGAAGAAACATTAAAGACAGAACAGTCAACATGCGGCTTAACTCGCGGAAATCCCAGCTTTATATATTTTTACGACAGCTACGATGCCGAGGAAACTTATACGGTTTTTTTTACCGAAAAATAACAAAGGATCAGAAATCGGGATTGACGTCAGGGACTGGAAACTTAGTTAACTTGTTAGATGTTTGTTTTGTTCAGAGAGTTTCCCTGAACACTCTACGACATATAGTTTTATTAAATAAAGACACGGTTCTACAGAACTTGTTATATTGAAATAATTTAAAAGAGTGTAATGATTTCAATAATTTTTTTTAATATATTTATAATTACTTGTATTAATTTCAGTCTTAAATAAGTTCTTCAAATGTATTTTGTAGACAAATAGCTGGTCAACTGATTGTGACGCGACCACCGAGTCATGCTGTCTATTGACTAGTCGTTTGGGTAGCCATGGTGGTAGGGGAAGTTATAAAAGAGAGGGAATCGAAGGAAGGGGCATTCTGTAAGTTGACTCGGTGGAGTCAACAAGGGTACAAAAAGTAAAAGTGGAATTGTTTAGAACTAAAATTAGTGTACAGATAAGTAAGAGTGAAAGTGTTTAGGATTAAAAAGTATAAAAAGGAAATAAACTTGAAAGTGTTGGACAAATGAAGTTGTTTCATTATAAGAGCAATCGTTATTTAAAGTGTTCTTGTCCTTTTTAAGACTTCTGAACTTTTTTTACAAACAAACCTTTTTGCCAATATATATGGCAATTAAACAGTTGAATTAGGGATAGATAGCTTATATAAATCAGTATAAAAACGTATACAGACTTTGTTAACGTTATTGTGAAATGACTACGAAAGCGACATCCAAGGACTAGTTTTAGGAAATCGAGCAAATTGGCCATGGAAATTTTGATAGACATATTTGATATAATTTCTCGATAAAACGGAAATTTATAAAAACTAATATATATCGAGAAGTTATTATGTTATCAAAACATCCATGATCCCAGATGGTTTCCTCAACATTTGAGAGGAAAGCTCGCTGCAATGCGCAATGAACCTAATACCACGTAATAAATGAGTAGGTCCAATCCAATTAGTATTGTTGCTATTTCAATAAAGCTCGTTGCTTTTAGTTGAATGCACAATTCAATAAGATTACGCCGCAAGGACCCGAACCCGACTAACGAACCGAGACGGGATTTAATTCCATGACAGGTTTTTTCGCCAAATTTCCCCCGTTTCGGTACAGAGAAGGCACAAAATAATAGTCCGTACTAGGTACAAAAAAGTACAAAAAAAGGAGTACAAAAAAATCGCTCAAACACGAATACAAAAAATCCAAAATGAAACGTAAAATCAGCAACTAACAGTCCACTTTTACGTAGCAAGTTTGAAAACGTTCATCGAAGTATACCTAAAACCAACCAATTTCAGCACCTATCCTTATAGATTTTTTAACTGGCCAATTCATCGAATTCTTGAACCTTAAACCTGATGAAATAAAGTTCATTTTTGATTGCAAGTACGTGCAAAATGACCGTTTTATCCGGAAATAGAATAACCGCATGAGCGTTCTCATTCAATTAAATTCTATTATCGATGTTTCACGAAATAGTAGCAATTTTATTTTACAGCTTTTGTATTTTTGTGAAAAATCAGAGTCAGCGTACTAAAATGGGTTCAATGGGGTATTTTAGTACTAGTTTTAGGGTTAATATGACACGATGTATATCTATTCATTTCATGCTAAGATGCCATAAATATTTTATTTGATCTCAAGTTCAAATGTTGTGTATTCGACAAAACTTTTTGTTTTTTTTTATACTTAATCACATAATATTAAAATAATTGGCAGACGAAAAATACAATTCATGTATTTTGATTGGTTTCATTACATTGATTGAAAACATAATAATATATAGGTACCTACATAGTAATTAATGAAATTACATGAATACTTTTAAAATACTTAACTAAATTTAATTTATATTAGTTTGGGATAGGCATCTTGATAAACTTTATAATTGGCGCAGACCAAAAACTACGCAGAAAAATCATGTTTTTAATTTCAACATGTATTTACTTGACATTGTCTCAACATGTGTGACGCAAACAAAGAAATATAACATTTTCACAAAAAAAAAACATTTTTAACAATGTAAGATAATCTTTTTTAAGTTTCAAATGACTCAAAGGGAAAGAAAATACTATAAGTAATACGCGAAGTAGGAATTTTAGAAGGGTTTTCTAAATATATATTTTTATCACAAAAAATGAAGTTTTCCAATTATATTAATAACGAACGAAAATAAATAAATTAATTGTACAGATATGTAATTGAAAAGACATGAAACAGTTTTTTTTAACGTATATACATATAAGTATGTACCATTATATGGTACGTCATCAAGTGTGGTCATTGGCAACATTACAAACTACAAGATTTTTACATAAGTAAAAGTATAGTATAAGTAAGTACTTACCTAAAATTAACACAATACTTGTATTTATTTAAGTTATATTATGGGGCCTGATGATGTTGTGTGGATTGTCCAGCATTATTAATATATTTACCTACTTATTAAAAAACAAAAAAAAAATAGCCTCACAAAAAGGTTAAGGTACCCTAAAAACAATAATCAAACGTGTTTCTCAGAAAATTGGTTCAGATATTAGATAGAGGCTCACTATCACACCCTGTCCTCTTCCCAATATCCTGTAAGTATCCTAAGGATATACCTATATCGTTTTCAGGGTAGGATGGGTAAATCAACGAGAAACCCGGTTTCATTAATTGACCAGCCGCTTAATAACCATCTGTTTCCATAGCTGATAGTGACTACAATCACAGAAAGGGACAGAAAAGGAATCTCTAGTTATTTCATGAAGTTTCTACGAAAATTGAACCTTTTCGAAGGCAGCGTTTAGGCTGGCGATATCAATTGTAAAGCAGGATAGCATAATTCTAGGATAATTATATAGTTCTAAGTGTGTGTTTTTATGACATAAATGATTATTAGGTATTAGCCGAAGACCGGGCTCAGTGGCGCGTCTTGGACCTACGTCCAGCAATGCACTGCTATAGGTTGATGATGATGATGGTGTTGATTATTATTATTTATTATTAATGTAATCGATGCGTCGAATGAAAATTCGAATTTCAAATTTGATGTATGACTGTTGAGCTCTGAGCGTTCGCAAGATTGAATTTGAAATTCAAAATGCTTGCTGCAGGCGTGACCCACCTCAACTCGATGCTTTTACAAACTCAAAATAAATAAATAATGTTGGTCAATCGTCACAACATCATCTTGCCCCAAACTAAGCAGAGCTTGTGTTATGGGTACTGGAAGACTGACATACTTAATACAATACATATAAAATACCCAGAACACCCGGAATAATTTGCAGATCGTACAAACATTTATTCCAAGGCGGGAATAGACCCGCAACCTCCGCGTCGCAGGCGGACCTTCGCCCGCCGCGCCACATCGGCCGTCAAAATAACACAATATCTATTTAAATAAAAAAGGTAAGATCTTTGTTCATGAATACGTCCTATTATTTCCTGTAATTCCATTTCAACATGGTTAGTTACATTTCCTCAATCACTATGGTATGGGAATGTGGAAAGTTGGAACGCTGAAGAAGCTAAGTTTACCTACTCGCTTGTTTGCCTTCACAATATTCCGAGTGAATTCAAATGTAATTGAGCTTTATGAAGTTTGATGTATTAAGTTTAGTTTGTCTACGCTGCGGATTATATGAGATCAAAGGTTGATTGGAGGAAGAAAATGCTTTTTATGCCGGATATTTTAAAAAGGTTCATACAAAAATTATTTTGATACCTTTTTGTATGATTCCTTTTAAAATGCCCTAGCAACTTATAGCTAACTAAGTGATAAAAATAAATATTAATTTAAAAAATAGTAAGTTCTTACTTAAATAGAAGTTAATATTTTCAGGCTTTAATCACAAAAAGTAAGTAAAACATTTTTCAACAAAAATAATGTGATAACATGTATAGGATCTACCTCAAAAAGGTATATTGTATTAAGTATGTCAGTCTTCTAGTACCCATAACACAAGCTCTGCTTAGCTTGGGGCTAGATGATGTTGTGTGGATTGTCCAGCATTATTTTAATTATTTATTATTTTATTTAAGCACTTGGCTGGCTGCAACAACCAACTGTGGTACAAAACAAAATAAAAAAGTGCGAGACAGGAAAAAAAAGGAACATTATTTATACAACTCGTATGTAATAGCTATGTTATTTTCAATTGTAATAGTATTATGAACGATAACGCTTTCAAACAAATGTACTTGTATTGTATGTCAAGGTTATAAGCTCACTACGCTTTAAGTTAAGGTAGACTTTCGACCAGAGCGGCTCCGGCGTCACTGACGCAGCGATAGTAACGCGGCGATAGAGCGATAGTATTATGCAGTAGGGAAACGTATGAACTAGCGTTCGAACGTGGCGTCACTGTCGGCGCGACACCGTACTGCATTATACTACCGCTCTATCGCCGCGTTACTATCGCTGCGTCAGTGACGCCGGAGCCGCTCTGGTCGAAAGTCTACCTTAAGTCCAACAGCCTCTAAAAGCTTGGATCCTTATAATTAAGTGGTTCACACACAGTTCCGAAGTTCCGACCATATCAATTTTGGTAACGGCGTGTTGTTACGAGGGACCTTTCATACTCATGTTTGACCCCTACTTTACCACATCTATACGCTGGAAATTACTATTTATATAATGCTACAGGATACTTCGGCGTTTGGTTTTTTGGTACGATGGTTTGCGTGTCAGGGTAGTTAACAGTATTATATTTTTTTTTTAACCTGCCTTCCGTTTATTGTCATTTTTTTCTGGATATGATAGTTTTTAATGTTCTGTGGTTTTTAACGATAAAGCGCCCGTTGTATATTTTCATTCAACAGACTTCAAAGTAAGTTTCTTTATATTCGAATGTGTGATAAATTTTTGGAGTAACTTTCCTAGTGGTGTTTTCGATGATTATATTTTGTATTTCCCGTTTACAATTTATCAAGGACTAGCTGACCCGTGCCCACTTCGTTGGGCATAATTGAAGTTTTAGTAAGGATCCCTTCTTTTTTTGAAAATATAATATAGCCTATGACACTCAGCAATAATGTGGCTTTCTATTGATGAAAGAATTTTTAAAATCGGTTCAGTAGATCCCGAGATTACCCCTTACAATTGAACAAATATACAAACTTTACCTCTTTATTATTAGTATAGATAATTGAGTCGTTGACATCGGAAAACTTTATATGGGTTTTATTAAAATTATTAATAATATTATGATAAATCCATAACAAACCAATGTATTCTTTCAGAAAATAAAAACTTACGACTATACAGTATTTACAAAATGTACATTGTCATATTAAATACATAAGAAACAGTTGAGCTACCGACAGACCGTTGCAAACGATCTATAGATAGTTCAACTGATCCAAATCAGTACCAATCGGAAGCGTGCCCAAGATACTGGCTGCATTGCCGCGCTGAATAGCAATGCTAATACGCTGGGCCAGATACTCACCAGCCCTCGGGTCACGCGTCGCTTCGACTAGACACCCAGAAATAAAAATATTAATTTCAGAAATGGTTTCGTAATTTGGAATATCAGAAGCTACTTTTCCTAAGTTATTGAGATGTCCACGCTGTATATTTATTTTGATAGCCTTTGATTCTCAGGTCAATAACCTTATCTAATCCTGTACATAAAATAATGCAAATAAGTTTATTGACACAAAAGAAAATAATACAAAACATTACAAATTGTGACATAATTTGTAGAAAAAAGTCGTGTCAAAAGGCCATGTCTTAATTAACCACATTTTAAAAATCAGTTGTTATTTAAAACCCGGCCAAGAGCGAGTCAGACTCGCGCACGAAGGGTTTCGTATCAAAAAGTCACTTAATTATTTATTTATTTTCAAATTTCACACATAGCATTCGTGCTAGGAGGACTTAATGCTTAGAGCGTTGTCTACCAGTCTTCCTGGATGTGCAGAAAGATGGTGTAGCGTGTTATAAAGATAAAAACAAGTTGTACCTAAATATACTTTTCTGTACGAATAATATAATTAATAATTTATTTTATTCTGTTTTTTAGTATTTGTAGTTATATCGGCAACAGAAACACATCTGTGAAAATTTCAAGGTTTATGAGATAAAGCCTTGTGTCAGACGGACAGGCGGACAGACAGATGGACAGTGGAGTCAAAGTAAAGGTCCCGTTTTATTCTTTGGGTCCTTACCCAAAGGATAAAACGGGAACTTTACGTTGACTAATAATTATAATTTGATAATAGCGAGTTTAAATCGGGTTAAGGAGCCCGATTATCACAGAAGATACAGCTTCGTGACGAACAGACAGACAGACGGACAGCGGAGTCTCAGTAAAATAGTCCCGTATTACCTACTACCAGTAGGTAGTTCCGTATTACTACCAGTAGGTAGTTCCGTATTACTACCAGTAGGTAGTTCCGTACCCAAGAAATACAGGTAATAATAAGTATATTATTACCTTTATTTCTTGGGTACGGAACCCGATTTAAATTCGCTATTTTCCCATGATATATTCACGTAGCTGTCTTCGTGACAAACAGACAGACAGACGGACAGCGCAGTCTCAGTAAGAGTCCCGTATTACTACTCATTACAAGTATTTCTTGGGTACGGAACCCTAAAAAAAATATTATTTTTATATGAAACTTTGCAAAAACCACGCATATTTTTATCAAATAATTCCTTTATCAACTGACTTCGCACTATAAGCTCATTTTTGATCCCATACAACCTTGGACTTATAAAACAAAGGTGAGTCACTTTCAACGCGTATTCAAAATCAATTACTAAGAAAAAACACATGTAGTAGTACCTATATATAGTTAATTAAGTAGAATTCAGTAGTAGTATAGTTTCTTGTGAAACAGCTTTAGAAGTACTACTACCTATTTATGCTGCTAGGCAGTTGTAGTGCAACAGTGTAAGCATCGTTTTTTGTCTTGCAGAGTATATCAGGAAAACATCAGGTACTTACGCCATTTATTGCAAAACTTACGGCCGGTTTCTGGAAACCCAAATCACGATTGATCCGAGTTTGACACATAGTAATTGTTTGATTTTTTTGTTAATCATCGTTCGAGAAAGTGTACTTACTAATGTCTGTCTATTTTAGTAAGGCTGGTAAATACAACAAAGTTTTAAACTACTTATTTGTTTTTTATTTAAATAGCATTACTATAAGGTCTATATTTTCATATTGTCTTGTCCCAATTCCCAACTAAACCGTGTAACGTTTGCACATTTAAGACACATTGCGCGGTCACGCTGTAACGTTCGGCAGACTAACTGGCGTCAACCCGTAGTGTCACTCAAACACCACCGATTCGATATATTTACGATTACTTTTGTCTTATTTATTCGTGCTCGAGACACACAAAACACACGCAAACCTACGGACGGATGCTAGTATTTAATATGCCGAACAGCGACCAATCAATTGCCAATTGCGATGGTCACCGGTACTGGCCATTGAATGAACCGTTGTTACTCAACCATGAGTACTCTGAATTTTACCACACAATAAGGAAGGTTTTATATAATTTATTATATGGTTTTATTGTAGGTTTTATTTATTTGGTAGACGTGAAATCAGAAACCAATGGTAATTAATTTAAATAGTAAAATTTGGGTGAATTGATGTACCTATATTATGTATTCTATCAGCAATCTAGTTCCCATAGTAGGTACAAGCTTTGCGCTTAGTTAGGGACTAAAGAGTGATGTGTGAATTGTTTGTAAATATTTATTTTTTCTTTCTAAAATTATATTTAATTCGCAACGTAAATATTAGTTTTGCATTTCATACAAGTATTAAATGTCATTAGTTTTATTCATACCATTAATTACCTGGTTGTAAAATTATTGAACTTTCAAAGCCAATTTTGCTTTTCCGCGTACAAAGTTATGAATGTTAGTTACTATCAATGATTTGTTGCAATTATAAATATCGTTTTATCTGAACGTAGCATTAAATAAAATGTACTTTAGTATATTGTTTTGGAAAACTTTGACTGTGAACTATGCGAGTTGAGTGCCCGTATACATATGTACTTACGCATATAATGATTACACATATTGCAATTGTATAAAAGTACCATTTCAGTTTTTAATACTGTATTCGACACTTACTAATATATTATGTTCACAAAAATATGTATTTCTTTATTGTTTCTCGCTTTGCCTTTTGCCTATTTCAGACAGAAAAATCTTGAATTTTTGATACAACCTCCCTTACAATATTGTTCCGGGTTACAAAATGTTGAATTTGCAAACCCAATACGAAGCTGGAACGCGAGTTGCTTGCAAACTGTTCTGAGAGTTCTACTAGTTTTACTGGAACTACTGCTTCCCGGAGTTTCAAATATTGTAAGTAAATCATAGAAAACGACACAAACAGAATCGCAAAACACTCGGTTACAAGCTAAAAATTACTTACTATTATTTTTACCTACTATTTCTTAAGAGTAGGACGCGCATTACACTATGCAGTGTGTGACCACTAGGTACTAAGCAAAATAACTTCTTTAGCGTTTTGAGGAGTAAACACGAATAAATGAGACGACCTTAAACCAATCGCAAGTTAGTACGTTCAAGACTCACTGCGCGTTGACGCTACAAGGTTCGGCAGTCAATCTAGCTAGCGTCAACGCGAAGTGTACGAACACGCTACCGATTCGATACGTTTGCGATTGTCACCACATTTGCTCGGGTTTCTGCATCTAGCATAGAGAATGTAAAGTTTGTAAAATACTTTGAATAGTGGCACATATTTATTGATTTCCGCAAAAATAGGTTTATGATAAATGTCAGTTAGACGTCAGATAGGATTCTTGCGCTATAAATGAATTTGAGGGGTTTTCTCCTGTTCCGTTTCCTCAGATCGGTTGCCCAATTCTGAATTTAGTTATACTAACCGAATTGTTCTCATTTACGATTTGGATTCTGTAAGATAACAACCAATTCTCTAGGAATATATAGTGAGATGACGGATGATAGAGGAGAATGGAATAAAGAACATGTTGTGCCGACCCCACCCAGTGTGATAAGGGCAGGAAGAAGAAGATATAGTTGAAAAAATAATAGGTAGGTATGTTAACAAGGTAACCTAACTGAGCCTGTAGTCTAGTTTAATTCGAATTGCTTCTCGAAAAAAAGCTCGCATATTTATATCTAATCAAAACGAAATGTCGGATTACGTTCCCCGAAATATCGTTTTGCTCAGAACACATTTGCTAAGTTAGATTCACAAAGGTTTACCAAAGTTTAAGTAAGCACTGGTACCTACTTACTCATATAACCGAGACGTAAATAACCTCTACTTACTACAAGCTGCAAAAAAATCCACGCAATATTGGAGCAACGACCTTTGCGGTGGCAACATCTGAGATATTGTACAGTGAGATAAGTATCTTTATAAGATAAGTATAGTAAGATTACGCGTAATGTGTACCTAGTACAAAGTACAGATAATGTTTGATCTATATCTACGACTAACGGCCTGTTTCTCGAACGATGATCAATGAAAAAATCAAACAACTACTATGTGTCAAACTCGGATCAATCGTGATTTGTGTTTCCAGATACCGGCCGTATATCAAAAGGAATGATTTGTTTGTAACGATTTAACTCAAGATCTACACGACGGAATTCCAAAATTCTTTCACTACTAGAAAGCTCCATCTTTACTGCGTAATTTAAACTATATTAAGTATTTTTCTTTTAATAAGACTACTCGTGCGAAGCCGGGACGTGACGCTAGATAGTGTAGTGATAAACACGCGCGTGGCAAAGCATCCGGTTAGGTACAGATATTAAAAATAAACATGTCAAATCGTTATCGAGTTGGATTGCGATTAATCCGATAATCAATATCGATAACGATGTACAAGTTCAAAGATTATTTTAATATTAAAAATTTTTGGTTTTGGTTCTGTTAGATTTCTTTTTTTTTAGTATGCTATAGTTATTATATTATAGTTATTTATTTTTTGGGGTGTAGTAGAGTGTTCCGTTTTTAATAAACCTCTACAAAATCTTCTCTAGTGGCTCCAAGAAGCCGTAGTCACGGCGGCCACACCCCGGTAAACCACGTCAGTGGGCTAAACCTAGAGAAGGTGGTTGTATCTACCAACACCTGTAGAGCAACTATTGGTCGATCCCCATCTTTAACCAACGTCTGCATTGGTTACTCTAGCTACTGTAATGCAGGCAGGGAATGTGACATCCCTCAAGGGCGCTTGCCAGGATCTATCTAATGGCCTGCGGTCAGTCACTGCATCCTAGTCATCACCGATCGTACTGGGAAACTGGTCCATCGGACAACGGTGACACGGGACGAGAGAGTGGGCTTGCACCGGCGCAACCGTCTGTCCACTTAAAATAAAATTCACGCGCAGATGAACCTTGCTATGAATATGGATTCCGAGCTTCAAAAGTCCTATGGCGATGGAGAGATGGTGGTGGGAATTCGAGCCACGGTGAACTCGGTTCTTAGCTGTCGATCTGCACATAGGCGGTCAAACGAGAGTGGTCGCTCCTGAAATCACCGAGACGAGAGGACGGGTTCGGCAGCACGTTCGATGACAAAGCAGCCCTATTTAGGAATGCTCTGCTTTCCTCTGCATGGAGGAGGGGCCTAGAAAAGGTGGCCTAAACATAGTTCGTCTCACTCTTACCTGGATGGCTAACCGCGGTCATCGGGAACCGATTAAATCGCGGTCGAAAGAATAAAAAGAATACCAATAGTATAAGAACTTTTAGAATAGTAACTTGGAATGTGAGAACACTTTTGGATAATCCTACTAACCATTGCCCAGAAAGAAAAACAGCACTGATCGCGCGAGAACTTGGAAAATATAATGTAGATATAGCTGCTCTGAGTGAGACGCACCTTTCCGATAGTGGCGAGCTGTGTGAGGATGGTGGTGGCTACACTTTTTACTGGGTGGGCAAACCTTCAGGTGAGAGAGCCAGTAGTGGCGTTGGGTTTGCTATCAAAACTGCTATTGCAAAATCTCTGACGGAGCTGCCTAGAGGTGTCAATGATAGAGTCATGACCTTGAGACTAGTAACCTCTCCAAAGAAACATCTTTATCTAATAAGTGCATATGCACCAACAATGACGTACCCCGACGAAGATAAATTCAAGTTTTATGACGATTTGGGAGCAGTAGTACGCTCCGTACCAAGTACTGATAAAATCGTCTTACTTGGTGATTTTAATGCCCGTGTAGGCTCAGAATTTGGGGTTTGGAGGGATGTTCTTGGTCGACATGGAGTAGGAAAATGCAATTCGAACGGTGCATTGCTGTTGACCTTTTGTGCAGAGTTTAACCTAAGTATTACTAACACCTTTTTCCGTTTGGCTGAAAAGTATAAAACATCCTGGATGCACCCAAGATCCAAACATTGGCATCTCATTGACTACGTAATTGTAAGAAGGGGTGACTTGCAAGATGTTATGACAACTAGATCTATGCGAGGCGCACACGGCTGGACTGATCATCGTATGATCAGAACAAAAATACGTCTACATTATAAACCCTCACGTAGAGCTAGTCACAAAACCTCATCTAAATTGGCATATGGAAAGCTGACAAGAAATGATGATCTCCAGCTCGCGTTGGATGCTCAATTTGGTACACATTTGGTAGATGCAGCTGCAGATATTGACGCTCATTGGCACTCTTATGCTCAGTCTCTCCACATGGCTGCTGAAAAGGTGATCGGAAAACCAACAAGAAAGAACCAGGACTGGTTTGATGATACTGAGAGCGACGTCATGAGACTTGTCACTGAGTGGAGACAAGCGAGAAATGGGCTTGCAGATAAATCACGGAAGGTGCTTCAGCGTGAACTGAAATCAAAGGTGCGTGAATTAAAAAATCGATGGTGGAAAAACAAGTCACTTGAGCTACAACACCTTGCTGACACTAAGCAAAGCGCAAAATTCTTTGAGGGCCTAAAGACAGTCTTTGGTCCTAGATGTAAGAAAACATCACCTATCCTGTCTTATGATGGAGGTAAGCGTTTAATTGAACAGTCTGACATTCTAGCGCGATGGGCTGAGCACTTTGATAGCGTCTTGAATCCTGGTACGCAAAACGTAGATATATCGTATATAGAAAATCTTGAAACTTCGCCTCCTTCAACAGATCTGGATAATCCACCATCGTTTGAGGAATTCCATCAAGCTGTCTTTCGACTCAAAAATAATAAGTCCCCTGGTGCAGATGGCCTTGCTTCCGAAATTTATAAGTATGGCGGTCGTAACATTAGAAGTCGCCTTTATGAGCTTATTCTGAGAGTATGGGAGTCCAGCGTGATACCGCAAGAATGGAAAAATGCATCTATCTGCAAGTTATACAAAGGAAAAGGAAGTTTATCTGACTGCAGCTCCTACAGAGGCATTGCTTTGTTAAGTACAGCTGGAAAAATCATGGCGCACATTCTAAACCGTCGCTTGACCAGATTAGCGGAAAGTATTTTACCTGAAACACAGTGTGGATTTAGGCCGTGCAGGGGGACGGTCGATGCTATTTTCGTAGTGAAACAACTACAGGAAAAGAGTCTGGAACAACAACGTCCACTCTACATGTGTTTTGTTGACCTCGAGAAGGCATTTGACCGTGTGCCGAGAAATGCACTCTGGATCATTCTTCGAAAAGTGGGCTGCTCGGAAAGGTTTGTCAGCCTCATACAGGGTTTTCATGAAGGGATGGTCGCCAGAGTTCAACACGAAGACAACTTTACTGAACCATTTATGGTCACAAGTGGTGTTAAGCAGGGATGCGTAATGGCACCAACCCTGTTTGCCATATATTTTGCCGCGGTCATGAGTGATTCTTACGGAGCCTGCGGAGAGCAAATATCACGATATCACGCGCTTTAAGGCTAAGGGCAAGGTGCAGAAAGTATCTGTTATGGATATTCTTTATGCTGACGACGTCTGTCTGATGGCTGATAGCGTTGAGAGTTTGCAGAGATACATCAACAGTTTGGATGAATCGTGTCGCAGGTTTGGCTTGACAATAAGTGTCTCTAAAACACAAGTTCTGAAACAACCAGCTCGGGGCGAGATCTCAGATCCAACAGCCTTAACTCTGAGCGGTAAACCTCTTGACGAGGTATCAGAGTTTCGTTACTTGGGGTGTTTCGTGCGTAACGACAATCGTCTTACAACTGAGATATCATCACGCATAGCGAGGGCTGCTTCATCGTTTGGAAGGTTGAGCGGGCGAGTTTGGGACTCGCATGACCTGCATCTTACCACCAAAATTGACGTTTACAAGGCAATCGTATTGCCTATAATGCTCTATGCTACCGAGACTTGGTGCCTGTATAAAGGTGATATAAAGCGACTCGATGCTTTTCATATAAAATGTCTCAGAACAATACTGCGGGTCAAGTGGCAGGACCGCGTCCCTAACTCTGAGATACTAAGTCGGACTAAAATGACTGGCATTGAATCCTTGCTCATTAACAGTCAACTTAGATGGTGTGGGCATATTGTGCGCATGAATAACTCACGACTTCCTAAATCGGTTTTCTTTTCGGAACTTGCTCAAGGAAAGCGAAAATCTGGTGGTCAGTTTTTGCGCTACAAGGATGTTCTAAAGCGCCATCTTTCATCTTGTGACATACCCAGTGGCAGCTGGGAGGAACTTGCACAACAGCGAGCTAACTGGCGGAGCACTGTCTACAAGGCCACTGTTCGTTTTGATGCTTCTCGTTTGGAACACCTAGACGCTAAGCGCCAGCATCAAAAAGTAAAGCCTAAGATCATTTACAATTACACCCAAAATTCCTCTGGCCAGTTGTATTGTCCATCTTGTGATAAAGTTTTTAAAACCAAATTTGGCTTCGCAAGTCATATCAGATCGCACATTAATAGAAATTAAGTAGGAAAGTAATGTATAGTATTAAATAATATAAACTTAAAACTAGAATTATAAAGTAAATAAATAAATCCTTCATCAAGGTTCGCCATCGACGGATACGTTGTGGAGGACATCATCATCATTTATTTTTTAATATAAGCCTGCAATCTAAGAAAATGTGATGTCAATAAGCTAGGTTAGTCAATAGTTGTATGATGTGTCTACTAGATGGCGTTATAAACAATCATGGATATGCATAAGTGCGTTAATAGGTATGCATTTAACCAATAGATAAGTAGGAATAATCACATTTGTTTAATCCTTGACCTGAGTTTAAATATCTAACTGGAACATGTTATCTACAGTATAACAGAAAAAAATATGAATATTTATGGGTCATAGCTACCAAAAGTAGAATAAACATGAGTTTGCATATCAAACAGTAAAACAATACCGTTATTCAAGAAAAACAATTCAGATTGATCCTGAATTCATTATAATACGATTTATGAGGGAAAATATCAAAGATTGATTAAAACTCAAATTGCTGGGATTATTTTTGCGAAGTAATAACCAGTAAGAAAATACATTTGGTGTTGCCATTTCTCCGTGTTTTTTGTTCGTTTCCGGGTACTTTTTATTGTTGGAAATAAATCAACTAAATGAATAAAAATGTGCGGGGCTAAATGACAAATAGATGCGATAAGATTGGAGCATGTATACAATGGTCATGCATTTTACATTGTTTTATTCAGCTCACTGTAAGTAAAATAAAAAACAATACACAAACATTCTACCGTTTAATTCTATCGATAATATGTATATCACTATAAATCGGTAAAATTTGAATTATTTTTACGATCTTACGATTAGTGCTCACCGACGACATCTTAAAGTCACGCTTTGGCAATGGGTACTAAAAAGAGTTAGGAAAATATTTCTTTATACAGTGGGCATCAATTATAGCAATATTTTTTTACGAACTAATGGTTAGCGCACACCAAAGACATTTTAATAATGTTGGACGTTTGACAATGGGTACTAAAAAGAGTTTAGAAAATATTTATTTATACAGTGGGCATCAATTTTTTTTTTTTACGAGTTTAGGGTTAACGCACACTAACGACATCTTAGTAATGTTGGACGTTTGACAATGCGTATCGGTTAGGGAGACGCAAAGTTAACAACCAATTAAGCTATGCATACGAACTGCATAGTAATTTTCTATTAATGAACGATAGGTATAAGCAAATTACTTTTGGATAGTTTAAAAAATTGTTCATCTTTTAAACTTACCTATGTTATCAATTTTTCTTTATAATACTAATAATAGAATATTTAAATTACATTTCTATTTATTAACAGGATAAAACAGCATGTGGGCTATTATAAGGAAACACCATATCATTTTATCGCAAAAATTGCTTATCAAATAATTGGTAAAGCATACACTACATACACTAAGGGTGTGCGCATACCGACAACAAGTCTACAGTTACGCGCTCTCTGTAAAACCATCCAGAGATCATTCGAACTCAATAATGACAACTTTCCGTACACAGTTATCAATAAAATATATTTAGTTGATACGAAAGTACTTATAAATAAATCTAAACTAAGACTACGTACAATTAAGATTGATGAAAGCAGTTGTCACTAGTTTAAGTTCGGAGTTTTTTAAATCATTTTCCTTTAGCGTAAGTAATTTAGGTCCCTAACAGAATTCCTAGCAAAATACTTGTATAAAAATCATTTTATATTATTTCATAACCGACAATTACATTTCAAAGCTAGATTCCTCTAAAGTTTTGGGTAAAGCAACCAGTTAAATCTAATATTGAACTACTCTGGACTTTGATAGAGTAGGATAAACAGAGATTGCAATATTGCAGAATTGTGCTAAATTGAATATAATATACAAAGGTTTAAGCTTAGATTTGCTGAGGATATTGGCTTTATGCAACGTGTTTAGTATAATCTTATGCTGTAGTGTATAATACAAAAAATAAAATAAATAAATATTTATGGACAATTCACACATCATACTCTAGTATCAAACTAAGCAGAGCTTGTACTATGGAAACTAGATAGCGGATAGAATGACTTATATCATTTTTTTTTTTGTAAAAACATACATTTAATACATAGTAACACCCAGACACAAAGCAAATAATTTATGTACATCACACAAACATTTGCTCTGGGTGGGAATCGAACCCATGACCCACAGCATGAAAGGCAGAGCTACTACCAAATCAAGATAACTTTATTCAGTAAAATCAAAAAGATAATTTAGAATCGTCTTTTACTACGTGATTCTAGATACCAGTTCCACGCGACCAGAGGGCTCTGGTCGTGTTTCTTGCCCGTTCTTCTAGGCCCTAGAAGAACGGGCAAGAAACATATATTTACAGAATGTCATTCTGAAACGGTCAATGACCGATACTCTATTGTTTCTGGTGCAAAGGTACTTAAAGTCACAGCTGTATTTCTAAATGTACTTACTGGTCCGTTAGAAACGTTAACCTATATAAAATGTCTGCATGACATCACAGCACTTACCGTAGTCGATTACGAAACTGAATTAAAGAGCTTTGGTTTGTCTGTAAATAGAATAAACTACGATCAGCTATGATGAAATATCGAACGAATGAGATAATGCTTCAGTAAAATCGAAAAGATTATTATAAGTAGTCGTTAGGGAATTTATGGAGTTGAAATTGTTATTAATTTTAATATATGTACTATTAAAAAAAATTGCATGCTCTCTTTATTATATAGCGAAATAAAGGGTCTAAATAAGTAGTGTTAAGTGTTAAATCGTTTTTGTTTTGTGTTGTTTTGTTTGTTTATTTTTTTACCACCATGTATGTAAGTAGGTACCTGTTATAATAATAAAGGAATTATATTCGAATTTAAGGTAGAATTTTAACCTAATTAGAATCCAGTCAAAATTTTGAACTCTTTTTTACAATTTTTTTATGCTTTACACAGCCAGCACATCTTTTATGTAAGTAGGTTCACGTAAGCTGCAAACATTTCGTTGTAATCTTTCGTGTTCCTCACAAACAGTTTTATCATTTTCCTCTAGGTAAGCCCTCTCCACAAACCTGTGCTAATATTGCCGCACGTTTCGAGATAACGCAAATAGCCCGTCCAAACACCTTTACCCCAGAATAGCAATACGTATTCAACCTATGAATGAACGTGCACTGATGGGACCACGAGCTCAGTTACAATACAAATTGGTTGACTGCATGTGGCATGCTAAAACTGAATCTTGATTAGTGTTGCACCTGTGTTCGTTCAACTAAATCCAAGTTTAGATACTGTACGGCCATAAAGTTACGGAAAAGCTTGGCCTCTGAGAAGGCTATAACGAGTGCTCGTATTGGCAGTGGGTCCATTATAGACATAGCTCAGTTGGAAGTAGCTCTGCCTTCCACGCTGAGGGTCGTGGGTTCTATTCCCACCCAGAGAAAATGTTTGTGTGATGAACATAAATATTTGTTGTGTCGGGGTGTTAATGTATTTCATGTATGTATTTACGAAAAATGTGTATAAGTATTCTATCAGCAATCTAGTTTCCATAGTACAAGCTTTGCTTAGTTTAGGTCTAGAGTGTGATGTGTGAATTGTCCGTGAATATTTATATTATGTAACTTACAGATTTTCACGATCGTAAAGTGTAATATTGTTTCTGTCAATAACATTACATTTCGGAAGCTTGAGTTCGCTCGGCATAAGATTTCGTGCATCCAGAATATTTAGGGTTATGAATTCTGTCTCGGAATTTAGAGAAATATTCCGGTACCCCAAGTACGAGTTTGTGTACACACGGATCGCACAAACGCAATCGCCGAGCGCCACCGATTTTGTATGGAAATCCAAGCTTCTCAAGAAATCTGTTAGGGGCGCTGCTTGGATTTCCATACAAATCGGTGGCGTTTGGCTATTGCGTCTCTACGATTCGTGTGTGCACAAACTCTTACTTGGGGTACAGTTGTATCTCGGTGCTCACGTTTCTTGTGTAGTCTAGTAGTTTCATAAAACAAAACACACTCGATGACGTTTCTGTTCCAAGCAGGAAATTGTTATTTGTAACATGATTAACTTATAACTCAAGCCTCAAGTGAGCATGGTAATCAAAAGTAGCATATCGAATTCCAATCTATACTTATCTTGGTGCAGTTCAGATCATGTTTAACACAACGACATTGTGAAAAGACAGGAGTAAGCTATTTTTAAAATAATCTTTCAACGTCGAATTATGAAGACATGCATTACATATTTTCTATTTATTACCAGACTCAAAACGGTTTTTGCGATTTGCGTGATTAGTTTTTTTATGCAACCTTCCTTTAATTTACCTACATGAACAAGATCGAATACGTTAGTATTACAATACAATAAGCATTATTTACATTTGTTTCATAAACAATTTAGTGATTGGTAAAAATATATACACACATGCATTGAATGGAATTATATTTTGACCACAAATACAATTAAACAGCGGAACTGCAAATACAATAAATAATAACATTGCACACAGTTTAAACCAACAATATAGTTCCATTAGCTTATGTAACTAAATAAATATAAATCCTTTCAACTGTACACACAGTAAAACATCCAAACGGCTAGATCAAAACAAATTAATAGAAAAATCACACAAACATATTATACAAAAATCACACAAACATATTATACAAAAATCACACAAACGTATTATACAAAATCTTTATTTTTAAAAATACGTACAAAAAAAAAATAGGGTAGGCCCTGATTTCTGTTTTATTTATTATTTTTACAAACCAAAACCGATTAAATTATTTCCAGGAAAGTGATTCTTATTGCCATAATTCTATTGATTAGGCTTAATTTTATTTATTTAGCTTGATTTTTTTTCAATGAGAACATTTTTGGTCTTCGAGGCTTACTCTTGATTGAATAAATTTCTTTAAAGCCTTTCTATGAAATTGATTTACAACAAAACTTACTTGCGAATTGTTATTTACAAAAATACTGTTAACTATTTTAACAATAGTAGGTTTTAAGTATAATAACGAAAGCAAGGTGATACGAGAGTAAAATAAAAAAAAAACATTTCAACTGGGTAGCTGAGACCCACTATTTCACTCTTTAAGCCCGAAATCGCTATCAGCGATAAGGCCGCCCATTGTACTAAATTATGTTAGTTCTAAGATTTGTATTTTTTGTTGTTTAAAGTGTTATCTAAGTACCTATCTTTTTCTTACACATACATTGGTATGCAAGTGTAGGGAATCAGGTGATGAAATGTAAAACTCGAGGATAATAACTTTTCACACTTGTATTTAACAAATTGAACAACCTATCTACACTATGGCTCGATCCAGACTGCCCGTCCATTCGCTCGCCATCTTGCCTTTCTCTTTACAAAAATGATAATATTTCTAGATCTTAAATTAAATATTAAAAATAATATTAATTATGTAATACAGTATTAAAAATAAATTAGTAATTTTAACATGTATATAATATATTATTTAAAAATAAACAAGTATTTCCTTCCGTGAACTAAAAATGATAAAACGACTTATGTTTCAATACTTTTTAAAATAAAACTATGTTTATAAAACTATGATAGCAAGCAGCAAACTGTAATTAAATGACAATCATGATTTATCACTACAAAATAAGTTATAATTCTAACATTCGGCCTTTCCTGACCTTAAGTTTGTCCTCAAACTTAGAGCGATGCTTTGATAGTAAAATAATCTTAGATATAAATCCAGTCAATGGATCTATCAACATTACACTGCCCACCAAACAATTACAATAAAACTTCAGTCAATGGATCTTTCAAAATTAGACTGTCATCCAAATAAATACAACTTAATCTACTACTGCTCCAGCTGAAGGCAGCAGGCACGAACTGTAGGCACGAACTGCAGGCATGAACTGCAGGCACGAACTGCAGGGATGGCTCCATCACGCGGTTGACTGAGGCACCTTTCATCAAGGGTGACTGGAACAAACTGGGATGAACCAACAGGATGTTCCTCAACTGAAACAGAAAATACAGTTAGGACTATTCCATTATCCTAACCAAGATATACAGACAACCTGCATATCGTTTGACAACAGACAGAGGCATCAACATTAGGCTGCCATCCAAATAAATAAATAAAACATAAGTTCAGTCAATGGATCTATCAATATTAGACTGCCATCCAAATAAATACAACATAAATTCAGTCAATGGATCTATCAACATTAGACTGCCATCCAAATAAATAAATCATAAATTCAGTCAATGGATCTATCAACATTAGACTGCCATCCAAATAAATAAATAGATAAAACATAAATTCAGTCAATGGATCTATCAACATTAGACTGCCATCCAAATAAATACAACATAAATTCAGTCAATGGATCTATCAACATTAGACTGCCATCCAAATAAATAAATAAATAAATCATAAATTCAGTCAATGGATCTATCAACATTAGACTGCCATCCAAATAAATAAATAAATAAATCATAAATTCAGTCAATGGATCTATCAACATTAGACTGCCATCCAAATAAATACAACATAAATTCAGTCAATGGATCTATCAACATTAGACTGCCATCCAAATAAATAAATAAATAAATCATAAATTCAGTCAATGGATCTATCAACATTAGACTGCCATCCTTTTTTTTTTTTTATTTTTTTTTTTTTTTTTATAAATAAATAAATAAAACATAAATTCAGTCAATGGATCTATCAACATTAGACTGCCATCCAAATAAATAAATAAATAAATCATAAATTCAGTCAATGGATCTATCAACATTAGACTGCCATCCTTTTTTTCTTATTTTTTTTTTTTTATAAATAAATAAATAAAACATAAATTCAGTCAATGGATCTATCAACATTAGACTGCCATCCTTTTTTTCTTATTTTTTTTTTTTATAAATAAATAAATAAAACATAAATTCAGTCAATGGATCTATCAACATTAGACTGCCAGCCAAATAACAATATATATATATTTCTTTTTTTTTTTTTTTTTACTTTGAAATAAAATACAAGTAAATAACTTTATTCACAAACAAACTAACGACTTTACATTATTTACAAAATGTACATTCAACCGTCATAAATTGATTATCTCAATAAGAAATTCATTATAACAAAAACCATGAATGTCAGGATTAACAACTCTAAACCCATTTGGGCATAGTAACAGCCTATTTTTACTCGTTGGACAATACTGGAGAGGTCCTATTTATACTCTTTTCGTTTTTTAAAAAGTCAACCGAGGTTATTTTTGCTGATCCGGCCATACTGCTGATCTGGTAGCCTCTACCAGACTTAATCTACTACTGCTCCAGCTGAAGGCAGCAGGCACGAACTGTAGGCACGAACTGCAGGCACGAACTGCAGGGACGGCTACATCACGCGGTTGACTGAGGCACCTCTCATCAAGGGTGCAAGTGAATGACCAGTCTCCGCACCAAGCAACCATTGTTCAGTCGCAAAGACAGTAGAGCCAATTACCATTGTGTACTTCATTATGCAATGTCAAATCCTTTACATCTAACATCTCCATTGAAAACCTGTACAAAATTGTAATAATAATTAGTTTCATTTATTTCATCATACCAGATTAGTTTACTAGTCCGCTAGTAACAGAGCGTCAAAATAACAAGCGCTGGCTCGTATGTATTTGACTACACTCAAACCATGTAGTTTGTTCAAATAATAATAAAAGTATCCGTTAACAAAGGTATTCGCCAAAACCACTGTCAGATCTATTTACGATTGTTGACTCAAAAAGCCAGTAAAATCTTTGACACTACTCTCGCTCGGTCTAACCTGCAAAACATACAAAATCTTGTCAACATTTCGAATATTTTACATGTACCCAAATACTTTCTTTACTAAGAAACTATTGTCAGACTCGATGTCAAAAATTGTCAACAACATTTGACTCGAAAGAACTTTCTTTCACATTTCGAAACGGGAACGGCAAAACAAAGCTCAATCACACCTTTTAGTTGTACCTACAACTGTTCGATCATAAAACCTTATGAAAACACTAGCAGAGTGGGAGTGTCTCACTGCAATGCACGACTGCTTCACTGCAAACACTACACACTACTAAACAACGTTGAAGTTAAAAACAAAACTTTAGTAAACCGTAAAAAACTCGAATACAAAGAGAGTTGGAACATCGTGATGTCACTTTTTCTTACAACAAAATTCGGACATAAAGTATACAACTTTGAATTTGTTATAAGTGAAACCACACACACACCTTTATGTTCAAAACAAACATCGTCAAGTCCACACTTTACGATTGACTGACGTGACTTGAGAATTATTTCAATAAGACACATGGCATAAGTACAGTTGTCATAGAACTCCTATGTATGACCGATACATAAAATCAAATGACTATCAGCGGGTAAATCATAAAACCATTCTTTCTCCTTTCAACTTATAAAACTCGAAACTCATGTAGTAGGAAATTAAATTAACGCTTTCGTCTATCATATCTCATGGTAAAAATATTATTCGACCAGCTTATTATGCGACCTCAATACGTAAACTTACACATTCGAAGTAAACAATTTCCACGATTGTATATCCAAATCAAAACAAAAATATTTGGTTTCAACGTCAATTAGTTGTGAAGTTACTTTTATCTGTAACCTGGTATTGTAAACCTAAGTAAAACGTCACGCACGTTAACTAGTGCTTTGTCTAAAAAAAACGCTAACGCCAACACAATAACAATAGACCAAAGATACTTCAGACTCTTGACACACAACCTCACAGACTCGTAACCAACACTGGCTAACATGAAATATATTTTTTTCAACTCGTCAACACAATATGAATTTTTGCAAAGTACCAACAAAAACTAAAACGAAAATTACAAGTCTCTGTTTATCATGCGTATTTTCACTCAATCATGACTTATGGTATTCTAGCTTGGGGAAACGCCTCTGACTCATCTAGGATATTCATACTCCAAAAGAATGCAATACGTTCTATTTTATTTATGAAGAACATAGAATCTTGTAGAGATAAGTTTAAGCAGCTAGGAATAATGACAATAGTAGGCGAGTATATTTATCAGAATTTAATGTATGTAAAATTAAATTATGGAAAGTTCAAATTAATTGGTGACTCTCACTCTTATGATACGAGAAATAAAAATAAAATATCGAACCCTAAACATAGACTTGCTAAAGTAGGTAGAAGCGTTCTATGCATAGGCATTAAATTGTTCAATAAGCTCCCTCAAGGTTTACAAAACTCAAACAATAATCACTTTAGTAGCACAGTGAGAAACTTTTTGACAAACAAATCATACTACAATCTTGACGAAGCTTTTGCTGACGAATTTAATAGTTTATAATGTCATTAATTGATTTATTTTGTTCATTAACGTTATTATTCTAATTTAATATATAAGATAAATTACATAGTGATATGTAGAAATAATATAGGAAATAAATTGTAACATTTTTTTGACTTTTCCAAGTGTACATATAATTGTATCTTTGTGGAACAAAAATAAATTGAATTGAATTGAATTCTCGATTTCTAAGCGGTATGATTGGGTTGACCAGCACCACAACACGCTGTTGATCATACCGTTATCTAGAAGCTATGTACTGTTCACTCTTTGCATTAATAAACACACAACTGTATGTATGTACCAGCTAGTCTACCTTATGTATCCAGGTCTAAAATTTTTGGATCTAAAAACAAACGGATATCTGGACTAAATTAACTAACAATTATCCAGGTACGTCGAATATGCGGAATGCAAACCTCTTACACACACTCTTGGACACTTAAATACTTTTGACGGACGACAAATACTTCAACACCTTTAAAAACTGTAACTTAAATACTTTTTGACGGACGATAAATAATTCAACACCTTTAAAAACTGTAACTAACGGTCTCACTCGATGATTTAGTTACCTAGGTAACAACAACCTCGCTAAACTTGATAAGAACATTTCTTGCTAACGAAATGTTTACTAGACTTAGAATAACTAATTACGTCCGCTGTCTACCCTACCGGATAGATTGGAAGTATGCTCTAAAGAGATAAAACGATTACTTCGCCATCAAATATATTTTCGACATTTTTCTACAAAAAGAATATTGCACGTTTCACCATTTTAAGATAGGTACCCTCAACGAAAAGAATGCGAGATTCGACGCAGTTCTCTTATCTCTTAACGAAAATGACGTCACTTGTTTTAGACAGAAAAAAAAAATGTTCTTTCGATGTTATCACAAGCAGAACTAACGAAACCTAAATCTGTCTCATTGCACATTGCTAGAAATGAACATACACTAAGCCTTTAGCGCAAAACTATATCATACTTAACGGATAACGGGTAGTTTTCGATCGGACAAAATAATCTAAAAAGATCTTAAAGAAACGACTTGAAGCGATAGTCGTTATTTCTTTTTGCATTTTACTAACAAAAAGTTCAAAAAAATAAAAAAAATAAAAAAAATCTATCGGGCTGCAAATGACAGGGGCTCATACTAATGAGTTACCTTTATCACACACTAAACCACACCAATAGTCTACTAAACTCAACAAAGGCGCAAAATAAAACACCTAGCACAATCTACATATGTGGTATGGCTATAAATGCATATTTTACTGAAAGTTTACGAAATCGATTATGTTACTACCGTATAACATGTGCTCAACTCATTTTGAACTAGTGTGGGTCATTGACTACTCGCTCGAAGTCGACTACAAGCATCGCCCTTCAAGAATCGAACTGTCCGGGACCAGCATTTGCTTGTCTTAGACCAGCATTTACTTTAACGCGTTCGTTTTACCTACTACCCACACTAAAAAAAATCGATATCTTGCGAACTAGAATTGATGTACAGAATCAAAGTAAATGATTGGATCTGACCTTGCATAACGCGCTCATCACTACAATGAGGCGTTCAGTGGTAGTTGTCCAATAAGTAAGCACCCTCAAGGGGCTCACACACGTACTAATGCACTTCTCCGATGTCTCGATCTTTGCTGCCGATGCGACTCGTGTTCGTGGCGTTGGCGACGACGTCTTTTTCTTCTGTTCATATAAGAGTTTTTTTTGAATCTGAAAAACTGTTCTCCAAACTGGTGCTACGATATCGGCGTTTCTTTCGGTGTCGAGATCGAGAGCTCATACCCTCACGCTCTTCTTCATTTTCGTGCACCATACCATGGTCCTTTTGCCACTTCTGATGTAGGGAATCAGGTGATGAAATGTAAAACTCGAGGATAATAACTTTTCACACTTGTATTTAACAAATTGAACAACCTATCTACACTATGGCTCGATCCAGACTGCCCGTCCATTCGCTCGCCATCTTGCCTTTCTCTTTACAAAAATGATAATATTTCTAGATCTTAAATTAAATATTAAAAATAATATTAATTATGTAATACAGTATTAAAAATAAATTAGTAATTTTAACATGTATATAATATATTATTTAAAAATAAACAAGTATTTCCTTCCGTGAACTAAAAATGATAAAACGACTTATGTTTCAATACTTTTTAAAATAAAACTATGTTTATAAAACTATGATAGCAAGCAGCAAACTGTAATTAAATGACAATCATGATTTATCACTACAAAATAAGTTATAATTCTAACACAAGTAATGTACCAGTACAGGTATTTTAAGCTGTACACACTCGAGCTTATCGCTAAGTGGCTCGTTTTAAGTCAGCAAGCACATTCGCTAAGTTACGAGTCTAACTTGAAGGATTTTACAATTTCCTCGCCTACTGGAAACCAGAAGTTTTTATGTCCGTATTAATGGTACTTTAGACTTATTACCAACAGAATAACCGCTAGGTTAAACCGTCATCACAGACAGATTAGTGAAAATATGATTACACAATAACATAAAACAGATGAAGATCGCAAAACAAATGCTTCACACTTCATTTGTACAAGCGAGCAACAAATGAAGTGTCCAGACTTGGCACGGTTGGAATCTGGCCTTCAAATAAGAAAATTAAAAATCAAAACCAATTAAAATAGATTCGGTATACCAAAGATCATTTAGAATCGTCTTATTCTAGGTGCCATTTCCACGCGACTAGAACGGTCAACAAACTAAGGCCGGATTCCTACCGTTTATTTGTGTGATTATTTTTACAAAGAATTACAATTAAAAACAATATTATCCCGCGGATTACGGTATTCCCACGTTTACAGTTAACCGTCAGTTTTAATGTTGGTAAACCTTGGCTGCAGTAGGTGTCGTTTTAACGTTCAAACTCACCTAAAGTTTGTTGAGCGAAAGTCCAATAAGTAACTGAAAATCACTGACGGCCGTGTCGGGATCTCAAAGTTACTGAGATAAAAACATTGACTAATGATTTGCAGGCATCTACCCTTGGCAAGGTTTTTACAAAAAAATTAAGTAAGTATAAATATTTTTGTAAGGATATTTCATAATCCATTTGTATTTGTAACAAAAAAAGTCTTATTCAATATTAAATAAATAAAAAGCCTTTATTGCTACTGCTTAGGTATGTAAATAAATATATAAAACTAGTTAAATTAAATTATTTTACTCTACTTAATGTCTAATTCCTCAACTATCAGCAGTAGTCGCCTCAGCGGCGTAGGCCTCCTCTTATGCAATATTACAAAGACTTAAACAAAGTTATTTTATAAACGTCACTTTCTGTCAGTGTTATCAGTCAAGAAACCAATTCTATTAAAGCTTTAGCAGGTGGCATAAGGGGCGTGACAAGACAGTAGTATTTTACGTCACATTTTTTCGTCACTCTCAAAAAAAACGTCAAGTGAAGTAATTAAAGACGTGTTGTCGTCAGTGTGCGCTCTCACTAAGTATTTACTTACTGAGATTGGTACTGATTTGGATCAGTTGAGCTATCCATACATCGTTTGCAACGGTCTGTAGATAGCTCAACTATTTCTTATGTATTTTATACGCCAATTTACATTTTGTAAATACTGTATAGTCGTAAGTTTGTTTGTGAATAAACTAAGTACTTACCTACTAGGTATTTTCAAAAGTCTAGAATACCTCACGATTTTCAAACAAATTATGTCAAGGCATACTTCTACACGCCCGAACGATTTACAGTACATTTAGCATAATTACGTAACTTTAGTTGGTTACCTAATTAGTATTGTTAAAACAAATAAGAACAAGAATTGTTTACTCAAAATACACTTTAACTTTATGCTGTACAACAAAGTTTCCACGAACAGTATTTTATTTTAATAGCAAAAGTACTTAAGTAAAAAGATGGATGGATTGTGTGAAAAATGATATGGATGTGAAATGAGTGAATACCAAGATGACGGATGATAGAGGAGAATGGATGAAAAGAACATGTTGTGCCGTCCCCACCTAGTGCGATAAGGGCAGGAAGAAGAAGAAGAAGAGCAAAAGTATTTATGTAAAGCCGGTAAGGGCGCAGCTCAAATCCATATTATGTTTATACATATTACTTTATAACTTTGTAGTAGGTATGATTAGTCTATAAACATTATCGACACTGAAGTCAATTTCCAGTTGTAAAGAAAATATGTCTCTTGGTATGATAAAAGCACTTTAAACTAACTACCTATTACATAATACTAACTACCTACATACCTAGTTGGTCAAAGTTTTCCGTCAAGTCAGTCATAGTGCTCTATTCTTTCTTAGTTGTGACGTCTTTTAATACATATTCCATATATAACATTTAGTCTATTTTCTTCTAAACTCAAATATATATGTCATCATCATCATCATCATCCGCAGCCAGATTTCGCCCACTGCTGGGCATAGGCCTCCCTTTTCTTGTGCCACTCTCCACGGTCTTGTGCTAGTCTCATCCATGTGCGACCCGCCACTACTATGTACTAAGTTAATTTAAGCAGGCAGTGTTGTCTACCTTCTTTGAAACTTACTTAAGTAGACGGCGGTAAGGTCAAGGTAACTGAAGTAAAATAATTATTTATATCGTTGCAAAGTTTTTCGTGGAAAGTATAGGCCCTATATAATAATAGTCAGATGTCTTACCCTATACCAGGGGTCACCAAATGGCAGACCGCGGTCCGCATGCGGACCGCCGACCCATTGTATGCGGACCGAAAAATATATCCCACACAGTATTTTTGTTGAAGTTAATTCGAAAAATTCCGGGCGAAGTAACGAGTAATGTCAATAGTTTGCACCAATTCCACTCCAAACATCAAACAGATAATCAACAATAACAAATGACACTTTTCTCATTGATAAAATAATAATACCTTTGTAATTTCCCTAATTACCTTTATTCAAATTTTTTTTATATAAAATGTGCGGACCGCGAATGTCATTTTATTTCTTAAAATGGACCCCGAGCGAAATTAATTGGTGACCCCTGCCCTATACTATAGGGTAAGACATCTGACATAAGACATCTGAATGTCTTACCCTATACTATAGGGTAAGACATCTAACTGTATGTGCGAAGATTCTATTATTCAAACTGCAAAAGATCAAGTTGAAATTAATAGCAAGTCTAAGGTATATTACTGTGGAGGATTAGGTATAGTCTAGCTAGTTTATCGAGTTCAGCGACATCTTCAACAAATGAATTAAAACCCTGGAGGCGCATCTCAGACAGGTGGTTCTTTAGACGATCGTCAGTGGTTCATCTAGAGCTTTGCGACCCACGACCCACTGGTTGAAAAACCTCCTGTGGGTCGTGAGTCGCAAAGCTGCCTAGCTATCTATGTCTTTTGGTTAGATAAATACACTACCGACGACGTGGTTTGTCAAAGTTTTCCGTCAAGTCAGTCATTTTAGTGCTCAAACCTATTTTCTAGATTAAAAAATTGGATTCTTAAATACAACTTGACATCTCTTAAATATCTATCTATGTAATGTATTGTATTAAGTATGTCAGTTTTCTAGTACCCATAACCTAAGCTCTGCTTAGCTTGGGACTAGATGATGTTGTGTGGATTGTCCAGCATTATTTATTTATTTATTTCTTAACCAAAAGCGAATATAATATATTTACCTAGTAATGTTAACACACGTATATATTACTTAGTTAATATAAATGTGGTACAGACAACAGAATGGGGTTAACCGCCTTAGTGTAGAACCAAACTAACTAGATACACGCTGGCTTTTATTAAAACTAGAATTGAAAGGTACAATAACACTGGTTTAACTTATGATAAACAAAGCTTAGAGAATAATGAAAAATAAGAGTATATTTTCAAGATTTATTTTATCTTATTTATTTTATACAAATCCTCAACGTGTTATCGTAAGAAGATAATCTTATATTTAGTTCTAAATGCTAGCGTTCTATCTTATAAAAAGTTAGCGCAGACTTGATGTATTGATTACCAATGTAATGACGACATAAAGTCAACGCTTTTTATAAGATAGAGGGTAGAAAATGAACGTGTTTTAATTTCGGTCCGTTTTTCCATACATTCGGTTTTATACCGATGATAGTTATCACTGGAGATTTTGGTATCCAGTGCTAACCATAATCCGCGTCTAAGGCTAGTAACTCCGTAAATAGTACTCCGTAAACTCCGTAAGAACTTCATATGTAAGGTCAGTGTGGGTAAGTTCGTCTAGGCCCTAAGTCCGTCTAGTGGCAATAACTTCCGTTTTTGAATAGCTAGAGCCATATAACTCGGTTGGTAAAACAGTATCATTGAGTTTGTTCGAACTAGGGATAATAGATGTCGCTAACATCTTTATGTTGGAAAAAATTTGACAACCAATTTTTTCCGCGAATTTAACTTGAAGTTGAAGTTTGACGTCTCGTCGAAAAACGAAAAAAAAGGTGTGAAATCTAAGGAGTTTTCTGAGTATCTGTGATAACGTAGGCCATTTACAGATTCGGAAATGTATATCTGGTGTCCGATTCAAAAATAACGCATTAGTTTCGTAATTATAACAAATAGAAAAAATCCAAGCTTTGAATGTTATAGTTGGGAAGTCCGTCTACTATACATAAGGCAAGTCCGTCATATGCCGGTCTTGCCTTAATTCCAGATATTGTCAACCTTTTTAGTAGTTCAAATTTTATAATTATTTTATACTGTTTATTCAACTTGTAAGTATTATTCGCCTGTCTACGAAAGTGAACTCTTTTCAGGGTTAAGCTTGCCTCTGTAAATCTAATCTATTTAAGTTTATTTTTCTGTATTTACTTTGTGTATAATAAATAATTAAGTGAAAGATGCACTGGTATGTTTGCAAGAGGACTAGCATCACCTATAAGTATTCTTTAAAAGTTTATAAATTGTGAATACATATTTTGAAAGCTAAGCTAAGAACTATCCAACCTTTTTTTAGTTTCTGTTTTTTTATACCTGACTCATGTAGCATGGCACATCATGTCGGACTTTGTGAACATTTATCGTTTTAACAAAGATCTGATTTAGAAAATTATTCCATATTCATTTATTTCGTACTGGCAGAAAGTGTCATAAATGCAGCTACAGATCCGGCAATAGTTTGCCACACCATTTCTTAATTCATACATTACATTATTAACGATTACTTGTTTACAAATAAAGATTCTTGTGTATTGATTTGTATGTTATTGACAAAAAAAATCGTAAGTGGGTACTTTGTGAAAATGTTTACAACCACTGAAAGTACATCATCAGCAAAGATATGCCGGACTTGCCCTTGATTTTAATAATTTTATTTTTCTTTAAAAGTATACCTTATAGTCACACGTTTAAAACACGTATTTCAACGGCAGCTTTTCATCATTTATCGATAAGGTTTTCATACATATTGGCTCACTAGTTACGATTTTATTGCTACTAGACGGACTTGCCTCAAACTGGTTGAGAAGTCCGTCTAAATGACTACTTTACAAAAAAATGCTATAAATCTGAAGACAATTACAATTAACCCTACTTTTAGATAGATATAGAAAGATAAATGTAATACCAATATTTTCCGACTACTTAAAGTAACTAATAAATTTTATTTCGATTTTTAAAGTTAAATTGAAATTCAATTTAAGAAAACTATGCCGGACTTGCCCACACTGACCTTACTTAGTTAGTTATCGTCGCGAAGGTCGCGGGTTCAAATCCTGCTCGTCTCGAACTTTTGAGATTTTCTAATCTTTGTGATTCATACTTATAAACATTTCACAAAAAAAGCCTTAACCTTAACCTAAATGAAGCTTTCACAAAAAGTACCATTTTACAGAGCTATATAATCTACAGATAGGTACTTACTTCCTAACCTATCTCGGTTAAACTTAATAAACTTTTCGGGTACGGCAAGCTATTTCGTCCATAACCATAATCTACCCACATTACCTATATTTATTATCGAGTAAGTTAGGGTCCCTGGAGATTATTCTGTGAGCCTAGAACTGATACATAAAATGCCAGTAAGAAGAAGGGTGTTTAGACATTCACCGATAACGGGATCTGCACGAAGAAATGAAATGTCGTACGTAATGAAACAAATTAATACAACATACATTACAAGGTTTCACAAATTTACAATTCTAGTACATTTAATAGGGCTGTCGCAAGTGGGTTTTGTAAATCGTGACGGGCATCACAATTTACATTTCATTTTAATTTATTAATTTACATTTGGGGTCACAGGATTTTTCTCTATTCAGAAATCTTTGTTAATTGAAAAGTTTGAATGTAACGTACCTAAGAATTAATTTTGTTCTAGACAAGAGTTTGATAAATTCGTTAGACTAATTGGATAGGTAAGTAAGTAGATGAATTTGTACACCAGTTTTTTTTTATAATCTTTATAAGCAATTTATATCGACACCTTTTTAACTAGACGCAAAAAACAGCAGATTTTGGAACAACTGTTTTAAATAAGCTCTTATTATAATCTTTAAATTAATGTTAGTAATAGAATATAGTAGGCTCATTCAATAATTATTTCTTGTCCATGAATTTTATTTAACTCAAGGTTGTGTTAATGTACTATCAAGAGATAATAAATTCAACTTGGAACAAATTTTACATTAATCCAACATGTCTGTCGTTTTCGTTATTTTTATAAACATTCAACAGATTAAGTTTTATTAAAACAAAGTAGTATTTCAGCCCGTAGGGGACTACAGAAAACATTCTAAAGACAACGATCTATGTACGAAGTCAGACGACTCGATGGGCGAAGTTAAACGAACACTGACTACAAAGTTCGGTATAAACATACATAATTGAATACATTGTATGTATTAACCATGAATAAGCAACGGACGATCAACAACATTTTAGCATAAAACTTTATTCAGGACAGAGAAAAAACTATTTCATTCATAAAGATGCAAAGTTAGACAAATAGATTATAAACATTTTTTGAATTTTTTATTAATTTACCTGAAATCTGAGGAGATAATGTACCTTAAAGTATAATAGATTCATTATTCGTTTTATTTTATTTTAATGCGTTTTAGTGCCTTTTTTCTATAGTACATATTTGTATACATAAGCCGTATGCATGAGGGTAGAAGGGCCACTGTCGTCACACAATGGATACCTGCGGATGGACGACGAAACCGAGTCAGACCGAAAACGTTGGCGTGACGACTTGGATACTTGTCACGGTGCCTGGTGGGAAGTGGCGACTGATAGAAAACAATGGAAAAAAGTGGGGACCTTGCTCAGCAGTGGGAAAGCACAGGTTTTATACATTTTGAGCGTTTTGAAAGTATTTTACATAGCTCAAAAAATTAGCAAGCTGAAGTGGCAAGGGGCCGGCCATATTTGCCGAAGAACTGACAACCGTTGGAGCAAACGGATACTGGAGTGGAGACCGCGTTTAGGCAAGCGTAGTATAGGACGCCCTCCGGCGAGATGTAGCGATGATCTGCGGAGAGTAGCTGGCAAACACTGGATGAGAAGAGTCAAAGACCGGGCTCAGTGGCGCGTCTTGGGAGAGACCTACGTCCAGCAGTGGACTAACATAGGTTGATGATGAGCGTTTTGTATAAAACTTGTGGAGGATTCCTTCCTGTAGTGTTTAACATAATATTGCAGAGTTTACACAGTTTGCAGACCATTGAGTTTAGTTCCAGTTTCCGAGTCCTATTCCCTAGGTAAGTATCCGCTTACTAACGGAAGTTTGTATTCATAGGAGACTGGAAAAGGATTTACATTGTGTAAACATTGTATGTATTTTGCAGTATTTTTGTACTTTTGTTTATGAATAGAATTGAATAATTCTATCGTTATATTTCACACAATAATAATATCTTTATACATTATAGTCTATGTGTTATTCTGATGTATATACTACATTATTGTAATGTTTCATTAAAATCCATTCAGTAGTTTTTGCGTGAAAGAGTAACAAACATACATACATCCAAACAAACTTTCGCGTTTATAATATTAAGTAGTAGTAGAATAGAATTGGTTTTACTCTCAGAAACTTGTTTGCGGTTTCTGATACACATTAAATACAAAAATAAATAAAGCTAGCGATCTAACGACTTTTAGCTGGATTGTAAAACTTAGGTAAGAATTTCACATAAAACATTCATAGACTTTTAAAAGGGTTTAAATACAAGTATCGACGAGAGATAAAATTGATACAGACATATGGAATGCCCCAAATCGAATAAGTTACGCCTTTTAGAGCCTTTTACTTTGGGGAGAATTTGTAGTTTCCCAAATCTACGGTTATCTGACGTGTCTTGTCGACAGCTTTATTACTGACTTTTTATTTTATTCATGTTAGTACAGTCAACATAAATCGATTAACGATTAAGATACATTAGAAAACATGTGATCGGTTATTAGTTTTTTTTAGTTGTTTTTAATACAGATTGTAACACTGTTTGTTTTCTGAATAAAATAAAATTACGGATTGATAATAATACTAGCTGCAAAATTCAAAAATCCTACACCAAAAACATGTTTTATCAAAATCGGATCAGCAGTTTAGTTGCTACTTACAACTTAATTCGTTACCAACAGCCTGTAATTGAACCGACAACCGTTGGAGCAAACGGATACTGGAGTTGAGACCGCGTTTAGGCAAGCGTAGTGTAGGACGCCCTCCGGCGAGATGGAGCGACGGTCTGCGTAGTGTAGCTGGCAAACACTGGATGAGATGCGCCGAAGACCGGGCTCAGTGGCGCGTCTTGGGAGAGAGTCCAGCAGTGGACTGATAATAGGTTGATGATGAGCCTGTAATTACACCGGCATCCATAACCGTCAAACCGGAACGCGGCAAAACAAGGTACGGTGGTATTTCCCCTTCCCATTCAATAAAGCTTACTGTAGTACAGTTTTTTGTAGAACACTTTCACAAAAACTGTACTACAGTAAGCTTTATTGTATATTAAATTATTTTAGGCGCTTCCTCCACCAAGAAAACATAGAAAAGATTGGAAAATCCCAAAGATATTGAGTAGAGCAGGATTTGTACCCGCGACCTTTCCCTTGATACGTGCCCTGGGGGTGCGTAAGCTTTTTTCTGAATAAAGGTGAATATTCAATACTGATGCGATGTATATATGATATATTCACTTTTGAGCATAGAATCCTGGTTTATTCATAAAATCAAATATACATGAGGTCAGAGAAGGTTCGGTCAATAGAATATATTACATTTTTTTGTCGTCTATTTTAGTAGGTCTTTGTAGTATAAATAGGAAAAATGATCCTCGTCAATAGCCGAATCTATTTGTGACTGAATAAATGTTGAATATTCCAGATTATTTGTTTGATAACCTAACTAAGGCGCCAATCTTGTAATATAAATAAATAAATATTCACGTACTGTGGGAACTAGGCTGCTGAATATAATACTTATAATGTATATTTTATTTTATACATGACAGTAAATCGTTCTTCTACTTTTTTATGTTGTTTCTATGAGTCAATACGACAAGCAATCCAATGTCAAGTGTTAATTTTAAATATATCTCAGTCAAGTCAGTCAATCAAAAAATTGTGAAGAATTTTTTATTCAAAACTTTTCAATGATATTATGAATGAAAAAATGTTCAAACAGTTCTGTAACCCGCCAAAACAGAATACTGTCACCTGATTGGCTGTCGAGATCACTCGTTCTCCGGCCAATAACCAATCAGATGAAGCTAGCTTCTGACGGTCCGGTGAACAACAATCTGACCACTGTTTTAAATTTGGAACGTCTGGTTTTGTTTTACATGTTTTGTAATGCAGTTTAAAATATTAACTATGTTTAAATCTGTAACATATGGTTTGGTTAGACAGAAGAAAATAACAATAAGCACATTGCTATTAAAATAATTGCTAAAAAAATACAGATTGATAGATATATAGTTGTCTCTTTCTCGATTAATATTGAAGACCTACAAAAAAAAGACCGGTATTGGCCGTTCATTCGCGTTGTCTCTTTCTAGAGCGTCATTTTGTGCGGCTATTGCAATCCATTTCTATGAGATAAACGGACGTAAATGCATTAGAAGCAAGATTTATAAATGTGCCATGGAAAATGACAGATGACAGTACGGAAATTGTACACTCAGACTTGCAATTGACCGGATTCGCGCAGTATAGGTCCGACTGCACAAGACGTATGCCACAGCGCTGTGAGAACAGCTGGGGAACTTCTCAAGACATTATACTTAGGTAAGTATTCTAACTGTAATTATTTTTAAAACAAAATCTGCACTGTCGTCCCGTAATTTACTATGCATGTCTTTGCTAACCTCACCCCAGCCAGCCCAACTCCTTAAAGTAACGGAAAAGGACTTTGGGGTGGCAGCAGTCTTCTAGCCATCGAGTAGAGACGAAATTTTTTATTATTTGTGTAGACAAAAAATCCGCCAAATCACGGCAATGATCGGTGCGCTCTGATTGGCCGACTAAAGGTCAAACGAAGCGACAGTTTACAATTATATGACACAAACGACAGATCTGTTTCGGAATTTAGAAGACCTTATTACGCCTCTACTGGATATGTACTCGATGCTTCTAGCAAACCTGAAAGAACACTGCTTCATAACAACATCGGCCGATGTTGTCATGCATGGCGAATGTGATAACCTTGAGTACTGAATACTGTATTTAGATTCAATAAATAGGTGACATAAATTATAGGTGATCCCGATAACAATGTTATCTGTCTTTTTGTCGATGGGATAATAGAACCATGTCAAAACTTTAATACGTAATAAAATATTTTTAGATTATTTATCTTACTTTATTTTTATTGATATTCAAAGATTCATTTTGATTTACATACGAGAACAAATTACAATAATAATGTTAATAGATGTTAGGTTTCTTGCCCGTTCTACTAGGCTAAGGAAATAAGATTATTCTCCTTAGTCACGTGGAACTAGCACCTACAATCACCTAGTATGTAAGACGATTCTAAATGATCCTTGTGATTTTAGAGAATAAAGTAATTTAGATTTTTTAATTTATTTTGAAAGCTAGAGTGACACAACTATTTAATTATAAGCTGTGATAAGCATAACTTACACGCTTTGAAATCTTGCCAAAAAAAGAACGTGATATTTTTGCGAATTGTATAAGTATCCGATATCTGCAGAGAATAGACGAGATACTTTTATTGACAAACTTTTTCTAAATTTCAAGGACATTTTAAATCATTTTCATTCGACAAGTAATACTAGAATCACATTTTTAAATAAGTATTTCAGATCTGAATGATATTTATATGATAGAATCAACAAAATCGGCTCACTATTGGCGGTGTAATCGCATAACAAAAACAAAAAGTACTGTCGAATTGAGAACCTCCTTATTCTGGAAGTTGATTTAAAAATATAAATGATATTTTTAATTATTATGTAGTTATTTAAGAATTTTTGGAATATTTATATATTTCTTAATTCATCGCTAGAGTAGGGAATTTAAATTGAGGTTATATTCCTATATTCTAAAAGATCTCGAAGATTTTCGTATTTGCGAATTGTTCAAGTGATTGTTGTTTATTTAAAATCTCCTCTTTGGCAATAACACTAGTACGAGACGAGTGGGCGTTAGATAGAATTATGAAAATTGGTTTCTTTATTTTTAAAGTCGCTTTAAAGGGTGAGTGCGCCATTTTGTTAATTATATTTTTGATGATTGTTAAGCATATTTGTGATAACTACCCTTTAAGTGTGTCTATTAATTAAATCAGTTAAGTAGACTAGGTGCTCTACTTACATTGTACGTATACATTATTAATAAACTAATGAATACCTGTTGTTTTGTGTTAGATACAAAGTGGAGTATATAACATAGGGTCACCGTGGGTATAATTGACCAATTAAGGCGGATTTTATTGAAAATTGTTATTTTCCTCTAATATGAAATAAGATACAAACTTAATAATTTTTATGTATCATTCCATTTAGATGTTTAATGCAGTGAACTAATAACTTAAAATTTTTTCCTTACAGAAAATTTGTTACAATTTTTTTTTGTTAATTTATCCCTATGTTTCTAAGTTTGACCAGAAGATTTCAATGTTTGACCGGTCGATGTTCTAGTGGTTGACCATGTAAATAAAACTACATATTAATTAAAAATTATATTCTTATTGCAGCAATTTTTGTACCTATATAAATTATAAGTAAATAGTAACATTACAACAGTCTGATAAAGTTTTTATTTTAAGTACAAGCTTAGAGGTTTTTTGTTAAAGTATGAACTTAGCTTTTAAATCATTGGATATTTACTAACATTAACGGCGTTCATGACTTTATTTCGTTTATAATAGTGCTATGTGGTATCCCATATTTTCGTGCAGTTTCTCTTATCCCATTTCCAATTTCTTGAATCGCGAGATCCAAGCTTTCTTCGCTATAAGTACTTAAAAAATATTTTTTTTGGTGGCATTTTACATTGGTATCCAGTATCTGAAAAAGAAATTTTCGTCTGATAAGCATTAAAGCTTATTGAACATTTATGTGAAATTACACCTTTCATTCGAAAATTAGTTTGGTCAAACACTAGAGATGACTGAAATAATATTAAGTGCTCCAGTAATTGACCATCTGGTCAATTATTGGTTACGGGACAGTTAAGAAAAAAAGAAATGTACACAATCGAACTGCTAATCAAACACAACTCATTTGCGTTAAAATTTTGAAAAATTGTATAATATCAATAATTGACCATTTGGTCAATAACTACGAATCCAAACATTTCGTGTGGTGTGTCCATAGTTGACCAGCACGAAATATCACGAAATAGTAATCAAATTACAAAAAAAATTACCACAAACTGATCTACACACATTTTTCTTCAGTTTAAACATAAATTTTGCTTATAGCATAAACATTGAACACAGATAGAAGTTAATTTAAAAAACATACCTGACACGAGCTCCTTACTGCAGGCAAGAAAAAATGGCCATACATGGTCAATTATACCCACGGTGACCCTAATCTACTTTCAAACTTTGCAATATGTAGGTACAAGATAAAGATTTTTTGACTAAAAGCTTTTAAATTTTATTTTAATAGATTAAAAATATATCTAGAATACTGCAACTTAAGATTTATGTTTCAGTCTGAGGTAGATAAGACATATTTTTTATAATTTTATGAAAACCTCCGTTAACGTTCGTCGATAGTCGTTAAAATTCTCAAAATGAGGTGTAAAATAGAAATAACGAGCGACCGAAGTGTCAACGACAAGTTAAGAACAAAACTGTACTTAAACTTGGAACATTTCCCAGGAAGTACTAAAGATTTTTCAAGTTTCTAGACATTTAGCCGTAAAAGAGTTTTTTACTGGACGCATTCAACAAACAAACTAGGTTTCAGGGTTCCGAAGTTAGTTTTTACTGTTGACTTGTTCTTGTCACAGTAATATTTATATTTATCATCATCATCATACCTACCTACAGTTGTAGCATCGACACGATAAGAAGAAGAATCATCATCATCTCCCTGTCCTTATCCCACGTTAGGTGGGGTCGACATGATTTATTTTTTTCGCTCACTCCTTTCATTCGTCAACTCTATTATCGCATCTATTCCTTTCACAACTTAAATTATATTTCACAACGTAAAGTAATTTTAGAACAAAGGGGCCAGACGCCTGCGGCTAGTAGTAGACACAAGGAAGACAACTTGACATCTTTAATTTAAGTTCAAAACATCACAGCAGTTCCTCCTTTACATCAGTGGGAGGGCACGAATAAAATGACAATCGTAAACGTATCGAAACAGTGAAGTATTTGAGATACATTGCGCGGAAATATCAGCTTCACTGTCAACGTTGCAGCGCTAGCGCGCAGTGTGTCTCAAATACGTTACGTTTACGATTGTCACATTTATTCATGCTCAGGCCCTCTGTGTAGTGTAGTACCCTTCCGTGTTTGAGGGAAAAGGAAAAAAGTAAACAAAAGTGTTTTATTGAAAGGTTAGAATACAAGATCAGGAAAAACTTGAGATCATTTCTTACAGACATCGAAAACAATCAAAAACTTAGATTTCCTTTGGGATTCGAGATTATATTTTGGCCCGAGGCGTAAACGTAAAGTTAGCAGTAGATGAAGTTTGAGTAGAAAGGCTGTTCAACTGGAAATCAACATAGACTTCCTTTAGATCTACTTACTACAACTCAGTAACATAATTTGACAGGTGAAGACAAATTAGATTTTAGATGAATTTTGACTTATGTTACTTCGCCATATCGAGACCGGCTAGTAACTCATCATCAGTAGACATACCTACTCACCCTTGTGCGCATCTGTAGCTCTACCATGAGTTTTTACAATCCTCTCTAGCGTCTGTAGTTAAAAAAAAAAAGGTAGCACTCCGGGAGTGCCGGCAGAAGTGAAAACTTCAATATTAACGTTGTGTTTTCACTTCTAAGTTTTCACATAAAAATATAACCACAGACGTCATAATGACAATGACAATCACAATGACACAGACACATTCGCGCAAGCGCCCTGTGCCGCCTTAACAGAGTCAGCACACTCAGGCACGGTAGAAAGAGTGGGAGATACTAGTTCCTCTCCCTTTCCCTCGATCTTACGCTTCGATCAACGTCACGTGACGCTGACGCGAGTTTGAAAGTTTTTACCCACCCAGCGCCGCTAAAGAAGTTTTCACTTCAAAAATGTATGAATATTTGTACAGCGCCTCTAGCAGATAGTTGGGAACTAAAACTCGTAATATGTACTAATATTTACGTAACTACTGTAGTAAAGTCAGGCGATTTTACTGTGACAACTCATGGTAGAGGTACTGGACAAAGAGATCCCATAAATCTTTAGAATTGCCATATTTCCATCTCGATTCAGCCCATCGGTTTCAAATTTCCTGGAACCTTCACAATACTCGGAGGTGGTCAAAATCCAAGTTAAACTTTTAAAAAATCCCAATTTAGTGTCAGAATTTGTGAAGCTCAGACAAAAATAAGTTTACATTTAGCGAATTCATTAATGTGAAGTTTTTATTCTATTCCAATCAAATTAGACTAGAACTAAATTTTTTTTAGGATTATTTCGCAAATTAATAGAACTGTTTAAAAATACCATTTAAATTAAATCTAAAATACCTGAAATATGAATCGTGAATCGTGAACACGTGATCGTCTGAATTCTACGTAGACATTACACACATGTATTATGTCTGCGTATGCGTATACGTAGTGTGTTATAATAACAGTCTCGTCACCAAGAATGTCGGAATACCGCGCTAAGCTTAAATGGCTTCCCATTCGTCAAAGAAGACATCGTAGAACCCTATGTCTCCTATACTCGATTCTTAATGAAAACTGTTCTCCCGAGTACCTTAAAAGTAAATTTTCCTTTCTCTCTGATTCCCATAGCCGCATCCTGAGATCTTCGAACAATCTCGTCTTGGCAACTCCTAAACATTCTACATCTTTCCGTGGTAACTCTTTTGAGGTGGCAGCTGTGGGGCTTTGGAACGCACTTCCTGGCAATTTGCAAAGTGCGCCGAATAAGTTAATCTTTAAGCGTTTGGTACATGAACACTTCTTGAAACAGACCGCATCTAGCCATGACTATTAATTAGGTATATTATATATAACATATTGTAACCTGATTCTTCTGTAGGTATCCCATAAGTAACTGTTTATTAGTATTAAGTTAGCACGCCAACCATTTTCTCGACCTTTAAGGTCGGCAGGCAGAAAATGCTTATAGCATTAAGCCCACCTTTTGTACATTATTGATATAATTTGTGCAATAAAGTGTTAAATAAATAAATAAATAAATGTCAGCAAAACGGTAGTCGATAAAAAGCCACTAGCCCAAGGTCAGTATGCGTAATACTTACATCTTAACTTCGCCACGGCCAAGTGTTAATGTGGACAGCTATATAAAAATAGCTAACATTCTAAATTAACTATATTTTTTGTCTAATTGAGTCTCGATCGTAATGCAATCCGTGGCACCCTATAACTAATAAATAAATAAATAATGCTGGACAATTCACACAACATCATCTAGCCCCAAGCTAAGCAGAGCTTGTGTTATGGGTACTAGAATAATGACATAAAGTACTTAATACAATACATTACATAGATAGATATTTTTTATTATATATAAAATACCCAGAACACCCGGAATAAATATTTGCAGATCGTACAAACATTTATCCCAAGGCGGGAATCGAACCAGCAACCTTCCGCGTCGCAGGCGGACCTTCGCCCGCCGCGCCACATCGGTCATCGTAACTGAAGGAACACATAGCTATAAGCCCACTTACTCTATTATATATATTTTTTTCTTGTGATTTCTTTATTGGTTGTTCTAAATAAATAAATAAACTCACGCTAACTGAATCTGCATGCAAATCTAGACGTTTCTTCCTGGAATTCACGTTGCAGACAAGTAACAGAGTGAATGTAGGTTTGTAGATGTTCCCTAGTTTGGAACTAGTTCAATTTAGGACCGAGATGAGGAGTGGAGTGACCCAAGTTATAGCATTGCAGAGGATGACGTCACAGCCAAAAACGAGCATTTTGGTCGCAGCTTATGTGCTCTTTGTAAAGATAAAACCTCTTTGCAAAGGAACTACTTTCTTAAAAGTTTATAGAAAAAGTGTCTTAGGAATTTCAACTTATATGAGGGCATGAATAAAAAGTAGTCTTTGATACTGAATAAATTACCTAGATTATACAAAACAAAACATTTATACATACAAAAAAAGGTATTAGGCGAACGTACTACTGCTGACCGCATCACCACTTAACATCAGGTGAGATTGCAGTCAAATGTGTGCCTAGTTTATAAAAACTAGCTAAGTGCAAGTCGAACTCGCAGACGACGGGTTTCGTGCCGAAAAATCACGTTTTTGTATGAAAGATCCTCTTGCTTACCCAAATATATTTATTTTCAGTATTTGTTATAGTGGCAACATTATCTGGAAAAATTCCAACTCTAACTACCTATCACGGTTTATGAAATACTAGTGACAGATATACAAACCGACAGACAGACAGACAGCCAAGGGCGGATCCAGCTTGGGCGCCAGGGGGGGGTCACGATCCAGCTTTGGCGCCAGGGGGGGGTCACGTTCTAGCTTTAGCGCCAGGGAGGGGTCACATAGTCATGGTCAAGTCAAGATCTTATAATTTAATTTTGATAATGTAATTCCCAAACGTTTACCATCATACAAAGTTATTGTATTTTAGTGGTCCACCTAAGTCCTGGAACCAGCTCAGGGGGGGGTCATGACCCCCATGACCCCCCCCCCCTGGATCCGCCGTTGCAGACAGCGGAGTCTCAGTAATAAAGTTCCGATGTTTTTTTTTTGGGGATACGGAAACCTAAACACGCCTCTGCAACATCTAGCCTGTAAGTTTTCTGTGTACTATAAAGCATTTAAGAATTAAAAAACAAACTGCTATTATGGTGAAAGCAACTACATTGTAAAATCTATGTTAGATAGATAATCCTATAAAAGCCCGGTAAAATATTACTGACATGAAAGCCATTAATGATCCATATCTGTGGCTTACCTACCATTGACTAGGGATTATTATGACGTAAAGATAGTAATGGTATCTTTAATTAATGCCATTAAAACAAGATATGAAGTATTGACATGATTGTAAGGTGTTAATAGGCTATAAGCGGTCATAGAAATACTAGTGTGATTGGTTTAAGAGTTATTTTAGAAACTTTCCATTAAATTCAATAGTTCCTACCTACTTATAGATTTTAAGTATAAAGGTATATGATATATTATACTAACTATCAAATTTTAAAAAGTTAGTAGGTTCTTGTTCTTCTTATCGTGTCGATGCTACAACTGTATTTCGTTGTAGCATCGTGTTGGAAAGATTAGCCAGACTAGACACTGCTTTGCCGTACCTAGCTGTTACCGGTGTGCGCCACGAGGAGGCTCTTTCCATGCACCCAGTAGGTAAGTAGGTAGGTAGTATTTGTCCGCTAATTATGAACCTATTTGATGATTCTTTTCCTTGATCGGTACGACATACTTCGGAGGCAGTCTCATATAAATTTCATGAAGATCAGGCGAGTACTTTTTGAGTAATCTTTGCTGCGCGATCTAGAAATCGGTATGTTGGTGTAGCGACATCTAGTTGTGAAATTGGAACTAAATATACCTTGTCACGAAAGAAGCAAGTTTTGTTCTACTATGTAAAAAATAATTTTTGTCATTTTTTAATCGAGCTAGTGTGATATTTTCATTAGTCATTTACCTATGATGGTCACAGTTTTAACGAAAACCAGGGTTTAACTGTGAAACTAAACTACGGAACTACTGAATAATTTAGTTACACTGTCCGTTCTACAAAGGTTGTATTCTACCGGAGGCGCTTGAACTCAAACTATGGAGATTGTCAAGTTAAATAACCTGAGGGGCGAGCACGAATAAATGCGACAATTTAGACGTTAACGGTAGCATATTCAACATACATTGCGCGGTGACGCTGTTGCGTTCAGCAGGTGAGTTAGCGTGAACGCGTAGTGTCACTCGAATACGCCTCCGTTTCGATACTACCGCGTACCACATTTACACGTATTCCGGATTCTGTACCGTTCCTCGTGTTACAAATACGTACTCATTCTAATCTCTGTCTTCCTGGTACGCCAAACGATTTTTGCAATAGATCAAACAGGTTTGTTAGTAAGTATAAGCTAAATCAAAAAATATTTTAATAAAAGTACTTATAATAAATAAAACAGACGTCAGTCGTCATCGATAAAGTAATACTAAAAATCATATTATTGAAGATTAGTTACATCTTAATAAAATTAATATGGGACGATCTTTGAAATATGATCTACCAATTTAAAAAAAACTACTATTAAATATAAACTATTAAATAAGTACTATTTAATAAGTATAAAAATACTCAGAATTGAAAATTGAGAACCTCATCCTTTTTTGAAGTCTGTTGTCAAAGAAAACAAATTATAATAATACAAAACGATTTAAAATTTTTATGATAAATCAAATATTCTAGATAACATCTGGCAGAATAGCAATATCTTTCGCGTAAAATTCAAATGAAAAATGCAGCAAGGAGATTAATATTTAAATTCAAATTCGGAGAGAATTTACGAGATAAGATGGATGAGATAAAGCGGGTGACCAAGTTTGAAATTAATTTTGATAATCTCAGAGAGTTTTTTTTATTACATTTCTTCAGTTTCACCTCAGAGTATCCTTCTTCTAAGAGTCACACTATCTTGAATTTGTTTTATTAATTTATTTAGTCCGGGATTAGTGGAAGGCTTTTGGGGAGACCTTGGCCCAGCAGTGGCATAATATAGTTTGAATAAAAAAAAAGTATTCAATAAATAACAATAGTGCTACTTACATATGGTTGGACACTGAATAATTAGTTAAATAATAATAATGCAGTGAAATGTCGTGCGTGTTTTTTTTTAAATTAATGTTAATTGACCTGTGGTAGGTCCTGATGGATGACCCTATTTACAAGGGAACGCTGGAAGGTGCCAAAAACAGTGAGATGCTAAAGCTGCAGTGGATTTGGTACTGAACATCGAAGAAAACTTGCCCCGAAGTTCGGTTATACTGTTATTGTTATACGGGTTTTTTTATTACCTGTCCGGAACCGGAAGATGAGTGGGACGTCTAACACCCACCCAATCAATGGACTGAAGATATCTTGGATTTAAGAGAAGTAGGTAGGTAGATATCCTATTTATGATATTCTATTTGGGATTAGGTCCAGTATTCTGATATCAAAAGATAAGGTATAAATAGGAAGACAGATAGGTAGGTTAGGTATCTAGAAATTACTACAGCTTATAGGTAATCTTAGGTAGGTACTTGGGTATTCTTTATGGATTTTCTCACGAAAACAATAATGGTGTCTAGAAAATAAGAAGGTAATGAAATGAAATGAAATGAAATGAAATGAAATGAAATGAAATAATTTATTTGCTTCAAACATGGTAGGTATAAGATCTTATCATACATAGTGCCTCACGTTTCACCAAATATTGGCATGCAAATCTTACAAAAATTATAATTATTAATTAAAGAAGATAAAATGTCATACAATAAACACACATTCAATAAGATTAAAACAAAATACAATTAATAATACATAAAATAATTAGTCACCCACCGCTTAAGAAGTCATTAATGTCATAAAAAGATTTTTCGATTAGCCATTTTTTTAACTTAATTATAAACAATGTTGTTGGCAGTTCCTTCATGTCATTAGGAATTTTATTATATATTTGCCCACACATAGCCAAAGAGTTTCTTTTATATAATGTGGTTCTAGGTATTTTAGAGAGAACTATTCTGTCAGGGTTTCTTACACATCTCGAGTAGATATCTTTTGCCTTTTTAAACATAATGGAGTGCTCTTTAACAAACTTAGCGGCTTCAAAAATGTACATGCTAGGCAGTGTTAAGAGCTTTAGCTTAGAGAAGACAGGCTTGCAAGATTCCCAAGGACGTATACCAACAATGGCACGGACACACTTCTTTTGTGCGATAAAGACTTTATTTGAGTCGGTGGAGTTACCCCAAAGAACTAACCCATACTTCAAAACTGAGGCAACATATCCGTGGTATGCTGTCAGTACAGTACTTATGTTTGTCGTTTTTCGGAGTTTATATAAGACATATACAAATTTATTCAGTTTTTTGCAAACTTCATCTATATGAGTTTTCCAATTGCAATGCCGGTCTACTGTAATACCTAAGAACTTAGTTTCATCAACCTCGATGAGATTTTGTCCATCATACGATATTGAAAGATTTTTCCGCCGTTTCCCATATGTTCCAAATTGTATATACTTAGTCTTTGATAAATTAACATTTAAATTATTGGCACTCAGCCAAGAAATTATTGCATCAATAGTATTATTAATGTCAAGGGTATAATTACAAATGTCAGAATTTATAGATGAAATAATAATAGAAATGTCATCAGCGAATAAGGTGCTAGGGTTAGATGTAATGTCAGGTAGGTCATTTATATAAAGCAAAAATAACAATGGTCCTAGGACACTGCCTTGAGGTACCCCGCAGTTATTCTGCAAATACTTTGACTGAATTGGTTCCAACTCCTTACGTTCGTTAATGCTTGAAATTTCAACACATTGCATTCTATTACTTAAATATGTTTCTAGCCATTTTAATGCTGGTCCTCTTATACCATATTTTTCAATTTTAACCAATAGCAAACGATGTGATACAAAGTCAAAGGCCTTTGACATATCAAAAAATACCGCAGTTACTAGTTTACCATCATCTAAGTCATCAATTACTGTCTTCATTAAGTTAAAGCAGGCCAATGTAGTGGATTTTCCTTTCTGAAAGCCAAATTGCTGACTTTTCAGAATGTCATGTTTATCAATGAACGATAATATACGTTTCTGCATAGCCCGCTCAAAGACTTTGGATATAATTGGTATTAGGGTTATCGGGCGGTAATTTTCTGGATTAGTCCGGTCACCTTTTTTATGAATGGGCTTTACCGTAGAATATTTTAATAAGTTAGGAAAACAGCCTTCTGAAAATGATAGATTGATAATGTGCGTCAATACCGGAACTAGTTCATTAGAACATGCTTTTAAAACACTCGTAGTTATGCCATCGTAGCCCACTGCTCCTGTATTCTTTAGTGAACTTATTATTTTTTGAGTTTCAACACAACTGAAAGGTGTTAGAAACATACTTTCATAGACATTGTCTTTGTGAGTGATTCTAAGGTTACTTTTAGTAGTATTTGTCAAATTTATCCAATAATGGTTAAATTCTTCAGCTATTTGTTGAGGACATCGTATAGTATCATTACCATTTCTAAGTTCATTTATTAGAGTCAGGTGTTTTGTGTTTTCAGATTCCTCTTTAATTAACTGCCATGATGTTTTACATATGTTATTAGATTTTTTTAAAATATCTGCCTTACTATTTTTGATTGACATATCTATACAACTTCTTAGAACCTTCGAGAATTTCTTGTAAATCATTTTATTAGTCCTAGATTTATTATTGTAATATTTATATCTTAAATGTCTTTTTGTTCTACAACTAATTTTAAGACCTCTTGTTATCCATTTAGGTTTTGTATTCTTGTTTGTGATAACAATTTTTTTAAAGGGAAAGCAAAGATTATAAAATAAACGGATTAAATTCTGAAAGTTTTCAAATGCAGAATTAGTATTAGACTGGGCATATACTTCAACAAATGATAACCTTTGTAAACATTCCTTAAATTTTGTTATATTATTTAAATTATAGTCTCGTCTTTGAATTGTAAATTGTGATGTATAATGTTTTTGTTTATATTTAACAGGAATACTCAATAGTTGCGCCGTATTGTGATCGGATATGTCCCAGTGTAAAAGTTCTCCTGTAGCTGAAGGAATGTTGCTAATTAAGTGATCGATGCAGGTATTCAAACGTGTCGCCTCTTTTATGTGCATAGTCAAATTATAGTTTAATAAAAGGTCATTGAACTCATTACTTCTAGCTGAAGGCTTCAAAACGTTTATATTTAAATCCCCAGCCAAAATAATTTTAGTCCTGTGTTTGAGGCAGATAAAATGCAATATGTTGGTCAGCTTTCGAACAAACAGCTGAAAGTCTGAATTAGGTGTTCTGTAAAGACAGATAACTGTCAAATTTTGTGATATTAAATCGACTCCACAGCATTCAAAATGACTGTCAACACAGAGGTCACGTATAAATACGTTCTCTTTACACTTTAGCCCTGTTTTGACAAGAACGCAAACGCCGCCACGTTTTTGTTTTTTTTTCCGACAGTAAGACGAACCTAGGCTATAATTTGAAAGTTTTAAAAAAAATGAACAAAAAAATGAACAAAAAAAAAATGGTAATGAACAGATAATGCACTATGGTTAGACTAACATCAAACATGGCCGGTCGATTGAAATAATAAATATCCTACCCATAACCAGGATGCGTTCATAAAAGTAGGTAAGTACGGGTAGGTATCGCGTCACTGACAGTTCATTCAAGTAGTACCTATGCAGGAACTAACCTAGGTACTTGTAGGTGGCTAAATATGCACCTAGATAGGTACACTGGACCTACATACAATGGACTTAGTTATGTACTTGAATTCCTTATTTTAACATAAAAAACATTTACTTACAGACCATCATAAGTTGGGTAAAGTAGGTAGGTACTAGTAGGTATACTTATATAAGTACTTATACCATAGTAACCTCAGTAATGGGTACTAATTCCAAGTTTCAAATCCAACATCTTATCGCGTACTATCGCGTGATTCGCACATAAGTAAATAACTACCTACCTACAAGACATGTTGAACTTTACTCTGCGTTATTATGATGATAGATACAAATACTCGTCAGAAACATTCATAATTGGCCTTATAAACATAACCTTGAAGTCACACTGCCGAAAGTACAGATTCCTGAGCAAAACCCACAGAAAACACGTCAAATAAACCACAGTAAGTGTAGTGTAGGTACTCACATAACAAAACGCCGGTTTACTTGTCAATCCAGTTGAGCGCAAATAAATCAACACTAAACACACTAAACCACACTTTGAGTACAATCACGAGAACACACAAACTACGAAGTCATTTTAGTACAACATCACTTTCAGAAGTTTTATTTATTTCGTAAGTCGCGGAACAAACGGGACCACACCGCGTGCGGATCACACGGCGCTCGCTCGCAGACTGACTGGACTGAGCGTGACTGACTGGGCTGACGGACAGGCTGGCTGGGTTTTACCAGTTAGCTTGGCGATGCGCTGGCTGAATATCCCTGGACGGTAGCCCGGCCACTGGCTGGCTGCTGGCTTTTTAGATGATGAAATTGATGAATGACGATATCACAATATTTTGCTGCCGATTTGTTTGTCGAAGTCTTAGCAAGCCTACAATAACAACACATACCTAGTAACAAAGCAAGGCCACGCAGTATAAAAAAAAAACAACAACCAGTTTTAGAAGTTGAGAAATAATTTTGAAAACACTTTGTCACAAAAAAGATTATAAAAATATTCCAGTGATCAAATTGCAAACTAAAAAATATATTGGTGCTGAAAATGGAATAGTATTCATATTAATATTTTATCCCTTACGGTAGTATGTAGGTATGTAACAAGGCAAAAGAACAATTCTGTTCGGTTTAACTTTATTTCAGTACAAAACTTTTAGTAAAAGTCGTAAAATAACTTATAACTCAATAAAATATTTCTCGTCCAAAGATCAAGAAAATTAATCAACACCTCTCAATACCACCTGTCCTCGGGAACTAATCAAATCACTTTATCCAGAGCCAGACTCATTCCTTCGTCGGTTTCTTACCTCTCGCTGTTATAGACTGAGAGCCTTCATAATAACCGTACGTCATGCCCATAAAAACCCTCTATGTATTTACTAAGTAAGTACCTTTCATGCTTGTAATAATAATAATATAATAATAATAATTCTTTATTGCAGACACAAGAGATCCATATTGACTTAAGTATATACAAAAAATATTAAAAATAAAACATAAAAATACTAAAAACTAAACTAAAATATAGCATTGCAGAGTAGGTATATACCTATCTACTAGTTTTAGGTGGCAATTTCCTTAGGTTATTCAGTTTGTACACTTTCAACACTTACCGTTTAATACTTTTTAAGTGTGTAATTAATAGTTAAATACAACTTCTTTTTACAAAGTATACATGCAATAATAAGAAATAGCATGAAGTTGCGAAAAACACAGAACTCCTACCATCGCTGAATTAATATGACGTACAAAAACAGTCACCATCTGCTGGGCCCTTGTCTTTATCAGGAAATATCTCCATCAGTATTCGAGTTTGAGAGACGTTTAAAGGATTAAATTAAGCACGATTCGACAGTCATTTGCCGTGGTGAATTTAATCAGGCCCAAATAAACATGAGTGGTTGACGCAGCGCGAGACTAATGGATCAGAGCGGAAGCCGAAAGTCATCCGGTTGACGTTTTGAAATTTGAATACGATGAACGACTGTTGAACAAAGTGCTTGCATGATGTACGTAGACTCTTCAGAGCTTCCGTTCTAGAGCTCTTGTAAATGAAACTGTACAATATAACTACCTCTCGTTCAATAATGTTTTTTATTGGTGCTGAGATGAGAATGTTGCCGATATAGGACAAAAAAGAAAATGTCAAAGGCAACGCTTGCTACAGAAATGTGTCTTACAAATGTAAATTACTTTTGTTTTATAAATTACTTAGTTTTATTCGTCGAGATAAGAATGAGGTTGAGATAACAAAATGCCCTGTCAGACCACCTGCGATATTTTATTTACTTCTGTTTAGTTTAAAGGAAGGCTTGTCACCTTGCATTTAAACTGTTGTTTACTGTAGAAACAACGGGTCATCTATTAAATATTCTAAGACTACCTTTTTGAGGGTCTTGTTTTATAAGCATCTAAATATTGAACTACACCTTGAATATGTTTTCCATTTAGAATAAGCCTTATTACTTTGACTTAAGATTTTGTTTGGACCGTAAATAGCTTTCAAATAGATTTCTTTATGCTTATCTCGGTCCTTTTTTGTCTCGGACTTAACTAAAACGTGCTATTGTATATAAATTACGCTATTATAATTATGCTAAGACGAATTTCATAAAAATCATAGCAAATAATTCAGAAGTTTATTTTGCTATGATTTTTATGAAATACGTAAGTATATAAAAAACCGAATTCGTAAGTCACGTTGATAAATTCTTCATAGCTACCACTACGTGTGCTGAATAAGTAAGCTGAGAACAAATTGGACGCACAGAATCGTCTGCATGATGTTGTTTAAAACATGTTGTTTCATCTTTATACAAAACTTAGGAAAACACAGTTTACATTTGTTACAAGACTATGTGTAAGAAAAAAAGTATTTCAATCACACACCTTCCGACAATAAATTGGAATTCTAGATTCAGAAGTCTCATACGCTTTATAGCATGAAATTAAAATCACTGATGTATAGGCGACAAGGAAAGTGGTTTACCACTTTTGATGACATCTCCCAGTAACATAATTATTCGCTAAGAATTACAGATTGACAGATTCTGAGGTAGCAGTTATTAATCTGTCAAGCGAAAATAGCCCTTGATGTTTTGTACGTGCAAATGATATTCAGTCTTAGAGTGGTAAACCAATTTCATTGTCGCCTATACACTACCCGTGAGTTAGAGATAGTAATTATTTAAATAGTTGATAAAGTTATGCAACAATCAATATATCGGTCAAAATGACAAGTTGCTATACCCTATGCGCTATGAGATACACCTTATATATATTGTGTGAAATCATTAACCAAGAGAGCAATAAACTGTATTGAGTATTTAAATAAATGTATAGTCTATCTTCCTAGGTAGCATTATCGAGCGTTCAGTAAATTGCCGCCAATTGGAATGAAAACAATTTGAAAGCAATCAGCAGCCGTGGTCAGTGACGCGAAAACAAAGGCTGTGTTTCAAAGTGCCGGCTGCAACTAGCGAACTTTGAAACTACTTTATTCACAATCAAACTTACGACTATACCTACAGTATTTACAAAATGTACCTACATAGTCATATAAAATACATAAGAAACAGTTGAGCTATCTACAGACCGTTGCAAACGATCTATAGATAAACTTGAAATTAACTTTGAAACTTGCAATCACTGTGGACAAGGTGATTTCTTTATTGTATTTCGTTTCCTTATCGCTGAGATGTTGTTGAATGTCTTTGTGGGTATTAGGTATAAGTAATAAAAATGTAGTAGAAGCTAAAGAATAAAATAAAAATACAGCTAATTTGTTCATCATCATCATCATCAACCTATAGCAGTCCATCCACTGCTGGACGTAGGTCTCTCCTCTCCCAAGACGCGCCACTGAGCCCGGTCTTCGGCTCTTCTCATCCAGTTTTTGCCAGCTACACTCCGCAGATCGTCGCTCCATCTTGACGGAGGGCGTCGTGCACACTTGTCCTACTACGCTTGTCTAACCGATAATTTGTTATTTTGGGTGAAATGTAAACATGAAAATGATATCATTCACAATGCCTAATAAAAACAATTCGAATATGAAACAAACAACTCCAATACCTGGCAGAACCATATCAGAGGGAACGAGTTGAATCTGAATTCATTTCGTGTGATGACCCAATTTAGATGTTAAAAACGCCTCAACGATATAGGAAAACGGTTCTACCTGATGGTGAAAGTTTCTTGTACGCAGTTTTATAGGACCAAGTTTTTGAATTTCAGTTTGAGCCTAGCAAGATTGTTTTTAGAGTTTGCAAGATGCGAAAAGCCGTGTTTGTAAATAAGCAAACAAAAGCGATAAAGACCTAATGGTCAGAATATCATATGCACACTTAGGTACTGCTCTCAGACACAACATTTTTGGCACTGTTTCCTTAAGTTTTATTTAGGGAATAGAAAGATGTCGTAGTCTAGCAGTGTCTAGTCTGGCTAATCTTTCCAACACGATGCTACAACAAAATACAGTTGTAGCATCGACACGATAAGAAGAAGGGAATAGAGTAGTTGAGCTATTGTGCAATGAATGTGATTTTTTTTTCCAATTTGTGTAATCATGTTTCTCAAATCCCTAAATTTGACACTATCAACTTCGGTTACTCTTGTCAAAAGGTCAGATCTAGATATCGAACCTTGTGACGAGACAGATCAACCTTACTTACCCTGTGTTCAATTAATCTAAACCATAAAGCCATTATGCTCAGCTGAACTGTCTCCAATTAGTATAAATATTCCAAATGGTTTATTCCAAAGCACATCGAGCTAATTAACCAAGGCTTCAACTATTGGCTAATTGATTTGGATCAAAAAATAACTTGAATTTTAGGATTAAGCTTTGAAATACCTTTACCTGAAAAACAAATCTTTCTATCTACCCCCCAAATCCTATAACTAATGAAAATAAACCTAGTCGTACCTAATGCAGTGCATTTTAAACTACCGTTTTTAACTTTAAAAATCTGTCAATTACTTATCTTGACGAGCTAGTTTTAGTGTATAAAGTAGGTATAGATAAACTATCGAAATATTGAAGAATAACATACCCACATACCTACTAGTATTTAGGGACATTTTGTGCATGACAATGAGCTAAAGTTAATGTGACAAACTGATCCTTAACAGACTGAAACACACGCCAACACCTACTAATGTGCCTACAGCCCGAGCCGAGTGCCGAAATTAATACGAATTTATGGGCGTTTATGTTTGAATACATAATTAATGAACCTCTGGTGTTGCCACCACGGCGATTTAGTTTTAAAATCAACTTAACATAACTTTTTTAATTATTATGTTCACCATAACAATTACTATTACAATTATTAACAATACCACACACAAAAAAAAAACTAAATATGTTTCTACTCAGCAGTTTCCCATAACGCTGGTTTTCAGTGGTCCCGAAGTTTTTGTGATTTTCTGGTCAGTATGATTGGATACTATATCGTAAGAAGTATATTTTTTTTACCCCTGATGTTTAATGGATTTGAGATGTAATTTTTTAAGCGTTAAGTAACAATAATGCAATTTTTATTTGAGTTTTGAGACCCTATTTTGAATCTAAATAGTAAATAATCTCCCTGCCCGTATCTCACGGTAGATAGAGTCTGCACAACATGTTATCAAAAGTTGTTTTTTTAGTCCAACATTACAAATTTGAATATAATAAATGATTCTAGAAATATTTTTGGCAAATTTCATTATCAGTTGGCAACACCATTTGCACAATGTGCAGATTCCAAACTGTAATTATTGCTAGCAAAGTAAATAATTCCTTATGAATTTGTGATATTTTGAATAATGTTTGCTTAGACTGTACATTCGAGAACCAGCGTTCACGAATAAATGATGAACTAATTTGGATTTAAATCGACTTTAGCTGGCATGAATGAACATTGATTTTAAGTCATTTCTATCATGTTGAAAGTTAATACCTGTTTTAACTAAGTCTATTTACTTAACAAATTTTGCGCCTTAAGTTAGCAACTTAAGCACTTATTCCATATTCAGCACCAGTTTTTAACAACACTTTGAGAGCAAAACCAATGCAATATAAATTCATCAAATTTAACTAACCTGCTTAGCGTTATTCTACCAAACTTGTCACCAAGTCGTGAGGTGCTCAATACGGAATAGGTAAGCCGAATAACTTAGTGTTGAGATAAGCAAATAGAATCATATCAAGCCATGTCAACAAAATGTCGGGTTTGACAAACTACACAATAACGACAGTCCCTAAACCACAATAAACTTTTCAAGCACGACAAAATAACGAAAAACTAATTTTAGCCCTTGTGAGCAAAGTTTAACCGGATTCTGGATATAACTGGATTAGCACTAGTTGGCACTAGACGGCATCAGTAAAGATACCTTTTTTTTTACGGAGGGAAATGCTTGACGCATGCTTCTCGGGGAGAATATGAGGTGATGTCGGACTCTCTGTCACAGACAGCATACCGATTAAAAACCCTCCGATGTACCCTCATTCACCTTAGTGCCAGTGCATCGTCAAACCAATCGTCACTTGACGACTGGTTCGACACTGCATCGGCACTTGACTGAGCCACGGGGTCCCGGTTAGATTCAACCGCGGAAGAATAAATAAATAATATAAATCAGTAAAGATACCTACTTAAGTTGTTCGAGATATCTCTTGTTTTTCAATTACCTACTATTTATAAACATAATATTTATTATTTAAAAAAACTTATATTATTTTGATGCACTAGATGAAAACACCAAGTAAAGGTCACTCACTGGGTGGGATGTCGGAAACAGTGGGAACCGCGGCAAGCTTTGGAAACTATAGTGGGAGTGAAGTCTCGATAGTTATGGAACCTAGGTATCTAGTGTGTTGTGTAGGTAGTTTATGCGGGTGGCATTTTGAGATATTTGACTTTGAATAAATCGGTTTAAATATACCAAACTTTGTATTGTAAAGTATAAAAATTCATAGAATATAAAAGTTTATATACAAAATTAAGAGTCGTCACGACACCATTAAACACACAATCAGACACATATATATAGTAAAATATATATTTGTCCTATATGTGTCAACTAGTTGGTTAAAAATAAAGAGGTTTGAGCGTCCCTAATGTTTATACTAGTGCTAAGGGTCCTAGGAGATTGAAGGGCTTGTGTTTACGTGCCGAGAACACTAAGATTGATGGAAGTATCTACTCCTAACGTGTCTTTGAACGATGTACAAGGTCTCATCATAATCTGCTTCTAAGCATTAGTTTATGTAACAAATATAAACTACATAAACCATTCTATACTTACCTTAGAAAAATGTAACGTCATAAGGCAGGTGTTTTAAAATTCTTATCCAATTTACTCGTCAGCCTAACGCGCTTACTTACACAAAAAGCCCTCGATTTTCAAGAATAAAACATAAATTCATAAGTATTTACAAGGTTGGCAAAGCTGGTATCTAAGCGTCATACTTCGGTACCAGGTGAGAAATTGCTCACAGACCGTGTAACATCATTAGGCCCGGGAGTGCACTAAAATCGAAATAAATTATAGTGCATTTCCAAAACAAACGACCGTCTAACGAGGACGCCAGCTTCATGTGACGCTTTTTCCCAAATTCCCATATCTAATTAAGAGCCAGATGCTTCTGCCTTCAATATACTTACCTACATATTGCTTTGCTTTCACGAAATTGCTCGAAATTGCTACGCGTTCTCGAAAGATGCGAAGATTCTCATGGTAATATTTGTAATGGTCGCTTTGGGCTCTATAGCAACTAACTAGCCTACTCTGATGCAATCTTTTGCAAAATTAAAATATTCACGGACATTTCACACATCACGCTCTAGTTCCAAACTAAGCAAAGCTTGTATTAGGTATGGGAACTAGACTGCTGATAGAATACTTAAATACTTCAATTTGTTTGGTAAACTCATACATAGAGTACATAGTAACACCCAGACACAGAACAAATATTTATGTTCATCACAAACACTAGCCCTGCCCTTTTCATAGCGATTAGTGTTGCCTAGCACGACTTAACATGCCTATAATCTTGTACCTATCATACTTGTAACCATAGTTTTCAGAGATCAAAGGTTACCTATCACCTCCCATGATACTTTCGATGATGCAATGAGAGGAGAATACGTTAAAAAATATGTATGAATTAAAAAAATATTTATTCAATAAAATCTCAAGGATCATTTAGAATCGTCTTACATACAAGGCGATTCTAGGTGCTAGTTCCACGCGACCAGAGCCGGGAAGAACGGGCAAGAAACTTACGGCCTGGTTCTTACCGTTTTTTTTATATGATCCTTCTGACAAAGAATTACAATTTAACTAAATTAAATACTGAAGTTCCAGTGCGGTGTCAATTTAACTTAGTAATAATACACAATCATGTCTGTTAAGATAATAAAAAAGTACCAGGAAAGTAGAATTAAGAAATAGTTTTCGTTTCGCATTGGAACCTCGTGATTTCAGTCATTGAAGAAACAGTAAAGTTTGAAACGAATTCCTGTGTAAGTAATTATTTGATTAGCGTTGGTATCTCAAGTTTCAATTAGTTTTCATCGAAATAGTGTGATCGTGCAATTAAGAGGCCGTCAATCATTACGCAGTAATGAACATATTTTCACTATTACAATTATAACTTCAAGGTTTTAGTAACTACTACAATTTGGCAGCAAATTAAATATTGAGATAAATTTATTACTTACTAAAATTTCGATTTAAATACAGTTTTTGAAAAAAACTTGGACGTAAAACTTTTTTACCCAGAAATAGAAAAATAGTAAAAACAAATATACGCGTTGACTTGAAAACTTCAGTTTTCTTCGTTGGTTGAAAAGTAATGTATGGGAAAGAGAGTATGACGTCATATATAGCACGTTCATTCAATAGTGTGGGAAACAATACAGACATAGTACAACTCGGTAGTAGTCTTCAATTTATTGAGTAACATAGACGTCATTGAAACCTTATAAAGGATAGACAAAATTAACATCTTCAGGAAGATTTCAGGAAAATACTTTCCATTCTACATCAATGAAATAATAGTATTATAGAAGAAATATTCCGTTCCACATGTTGTGATTATAGAACTAAAATTTGGTCCACCTGGTACCTAAGTTGTACCTCTTAATAGCGTATAACAATTAATTGCCTTACAGAGCACTTTCATTGAGGATGTGCCTTGACGTAAAATGTTGATTACCGACGTAAGATGTAAGAATTAAGGATGTTAAGTCTCATTTACCCATAATATCAAACCAGAATAAAGCAATGACAAGATCACTGCTTGTCAACTGAAAAAGGTACAATAGTGCTTCCTCGGACGAGCTTTTTCACTAGAAAGCACAATCTTAAACCTTATCATTTAAGGTTCAAATTTGAATGATCTTTATCAACTTCTGATCCCAGCTGTACCTAATAAAGCCAAATATGCGGATTGAATAATTGGAAAATTTACAACGTACCTCATCTACAATGGTAGCCGTAAAAGAGAATATATCCTCCCACCAGCCGTCAAGTTGAGTATCTGCGGAATACGTAATGTGCCTAACGATATCATGAAGGGGGGATGGGGGGATGTCACGCGTTACCTACCTTGGTTCCTGAGTTAGCTAGGTTGTTGATTATTCTAAGTACTGCTTGCATATCCAATGGATGACCCCGATACAGACAATATAGTGTGCTCAACCACGGCTATTGCATCGTCGTAGCTGAAACTTCGAAGTAAGCTATAAAAATTTCGTGTAATTTTATCTCCATAAGACTTATCATGAGAGTTTTAAGTAAAAGTTGAAAACAGTCGCTCACAACTATTCTGTGTTTCAGTTTTAAGCGCTACGTTTTTGTCACTGAAAATTAGACAGATTAACTATCAAAAGTTATCTATAATAATTCTGACTGAACTGGCTAAAGAGTGGCAAAAAACGTATGGTTTATGCTTCTGGATGAGACGTATGACAACGTATTGCTAGTCGTAAAATCCGAATTTTGGTAACTTTCTAGTAAAATTAATTAACAAGTTGAAGTGGCTGCAGGCCGGTTATTTATACCGAAGTTCTGAAAATCATTGGAGCTTACGGATGCGTGGAGAGCGCGTGTAGGCAAGCGTATTGTAGGACGCCCTCCGGCGAGATGGAGCGACAATCTGTAGCACAAACAATGGATGAAAGAGCCGAAGACCGGACCGGCGCGTCTTGGGAGAGACCTACGTCCAGCAGTGACACTGACATAGTTTGATGTTAATGATGTCCTACGTTGAGGTACGTTCACACACCCGAAACAAATAAAAACATTCTTAAAAGAAAAACAGAAATAGAAACACAAATAGAAACACAAATAGAAATGCCACGTAGAAAATGGCTTTCACCTTCCTATAATGAAATGCCATTGGTTGTTCTTGGGATGAAACAGGAATGTGAAAGCAGGGGTGTAAAGGTGAAATGGGTGATATGTGAATTCAAATGTAGGTATTGGTTATTGATTTTATGATAATGTGAAAAGTTATTTGCTTTGTGTTGTGAATGTTACTTGTCATATTTTCTGAATGGGGTTTTATTGCATACCGTGACTTCATATAATTAAAAGATCTCGTAGGTATTGTTTTATTCATACACATTTCAAAATTTTACAAACTTCCGGGTTACCGATCACAGATCGTTCTATAGATAATGGTCAAGTCAAGACACTCAAGCGAGCATTTTTTACAGTTTTTATGATAATGTTTCCTCCGCTTGAATCACGTCTGAGCCTAATTTTTTTGCGAGTACAGCTCTTTGTGTAAGTTTTCCATGCAAACGATTTTAGTTTTTCGATAAGTGTTTTGCCCTTCGATTTTTTCCTTATTTCACCTCAAAGTACGTTGTTTTGGTCCTGGTTTCCGTATTTACAAACATTTTCTCCATAATCCTTGAATGTTGGTAAAGTTTAGCCCACATTGCACAATACATAGGCTGCATTTACAAGGTAATCAGACTCATGACAAGTTTAGACTGCCTTAGGGGTGAGTACGAATAAATGTAGCAATCGTAAACTTATCGTAACGGGAGCACATTCAAGGCACACTGCGCGGTGACGCTGCAACGTTTAGCAGTCAAGCTAGTGTCAACGCGTATTGACACTCGAATACGCTATCGTTACGTGCTCGGGCCTCACTTTTCTAACACCAGACTGCTGACTGACTAACACCTTATGTTATGTACACCGAAAGAGCAGCGGTGATCTAGTGGCAGCTAAGTAGTAATTTACTTGGGCGATCTAGGACTTGTATCGTTAGGTAACAATGTCATTATTCGGAAACTGGTATCTAAAATCATATGAGAGAAAACGTTGTAAAACGTCAACGGCTTAGCAAAGATGTTGTTATTTTGCTGCAAGTAACCTGCTTTCTGTTAGTTCGTAGGCCACTCATAACTAAAACTAAGTAGTTTAGTGTGCGTGACCGTAAATTCTCGTTTCCTCACCAAGGGTCCTTCATCCTGGCACTCCGCCAACTGCCCTATATTCCGTCATCCAGACAGTGGCAGTTCAACTATTAATATTGATTCCAGTTAAGGAGTCTTGCTCTTATCTTTGACATTTTCCTCCACTCAAAGCTTTGTGAGCTTTATTTTACTCTATAACATACACAAAGAATGAAAGAATTACATCACTCAAGGAGAAACACAAACAAGAAACAAGAAACAAAAACGGCCCTAAATGTGCAAAGAAATAAATTTCATCAGAAACTATATGCGATAAATAGGCCAATTCTCAGGAATTAATTGCCATACTCATCCCACAACTTTATCAAGGGTGAAACCACTCAACTTTGTTTTGTATGCCTCTAACTATCCCCTAAGTTTTAACCTGGCTTGTTAACCGAAAAAAAATATTGAAATATAATTCTGTAATATTAGTTTAATATTTTCAAGGTTTCATGGTGTAAAGTAAAATCTCAACTAAGAATACCGATGTTAGACAAAGGGTAGTACTTTTTACGACTTGCGTATAGTTGACCTCAATGTGCCAGATCTAGATTGGTGCATGGCTCTGGGTATGAAGTATTTTGTTATTTTAGAAATAAGCAATCTCTGACAAAAGATTCAAGACAATTGAAGAGAAAAGTTAACTTATTTTCCGAGAAATATTCTACACGCTCGCTGTTATTTTACATGGATTTTTAATGAAGACATACTTGCTACGGAAGCTTTTATAAGCTTTTGTACTCTTAGACGCAAGTGTAGAAAAAATATAACTTTGGAACGCCTAGGGCACGGTTTATTCCTATATCCTTTGATTTTTTGTTCACGGTTCCTAATTCTAAGAATATTCGGATAGAGACAGAAGAGAGACAAGACTGAAAAGAGTAAAAGTAATAATGAGATCAAATCATTTTGAAAATACAGCGATATAGCCACTTGTTGTACTCTACTTGATAAATGTAAACTTTGTATAATCAGAAATATTTCTTTATAAATCTTCTCTAAATCTTCTCTGAATATTCTTCTCTAAATATTCTTTATAGTGAACAATAAAGAGTTTTCTATGTATCGACAAGTGACTGTACAACCAATAACAAAAACAAATTTATTTATTATATCAGATGGTCATTCATCTCATATAATAAATATGGACGATATCGTTACCGTACAGGGTAGGACCTGGATGCAAAAGGCCCATTTAAGGAAAGAGTGGCGTTTGAGGGAGGAGGCTTATACCCAGCAGTGGGCTAGTATTCTGCTGGGCATTTCTGCAAATATATACGCGGCGAAGGCGGGTGCATTTTAAAAACGGTTACTCTATAGGTATCTATACCTCACCGACACTCAAAAGACATATTATTTTTGAACGAAATAGCAGAATTATCACTGAATACACCGCTGAACTAGTTTCCAAGTGTAATGAAAATGTCACAGCTCTACGCCTTTTTGTGCTTTGATATTTCAAAGAGTATCCTACTCCATTGATCACTGTTCTCTTTGGCGGGTAAGCTGAGGCTTTGATACTGTTGTGGGATGTTTGAGTAGGCTTGGCTTTTTATTTACACATAGGTGAATGAAGAGTAGTTCCATGTTACTTTGTTCAAAGTTATTAGTACCGAAATCAAAAGAATGGAGCTCAGAAATTGTGTCTTGGGAACATTTTTATACAAACAAAAGTACCTGAAATAATAATATGTAATGTAGATACCATAAAACGATTAATAATTAAGTCGCACTATGTATATTTTTTGTAACGATAACCAAGAAACATGAGAACAATTAGAAGACCGAAATTGCTTACAGGTTTAAGGGTAAATTACTTGTTTTTAGTAGGTACCTACGTACGCGTATGTGTACCTACTAATATTTATTCTACTAAACAATTAGTTTCTTTATTCCGTGTTTTATTTGTAATCCAAAAACCTAATGCCTACAGATCGAAAAAGAGTACAACCTTTTTGGTTCATAAATAATAAAACCTCCATGCGTCACTACCTATAAAGTTTTTTGTTTTTGAATTTCGAACGTGGCGTCGCATCAGACTGACGTATGTGTGATGCGTGCGTTCGAAAACTTTGTGATTATTTTTTGATAAAACTTTCTGAAATAGTTTTAAATATTTTCTGATGTTTTAGTGTTTTTTTTAATAATGCAGTCCGTTGTAACGTTTGAGAAACCGTTGCCGCATTTGAGTTTACCGGATTGGGATGCACGACTCTACGGGTTACAGGTAATTTGATTTTTGAGGTAAATTGAGCATAAAGTCTTCAATTTGAAAAGTTCACATCTAAAATATAGTAAATAATGCTGTATGAAATAGAGTGTAGCTTACAATATTTACAAACTTATATATTCAATCAAAAAAATTCAGTCATTAATTTTGGTAATGGGGCGTCTAAACGGGCTATATTTTACGGCAATTTGTGGCTGCAATACTGTGGCCGGCAACATTGCTACCAATACCAGCCACACTATGCAATATTTTAATGATGGCCCGGCATTATAGCCACATATTTTTTGATATGTCAAAATGTTTTTATGTGTAGCCAGCATGTGGCCGAACATCGCTGACTTGTGTTAATACTGTTAATTGTATATTGATGGCTTATATTATTATTGTCATTCTTTTATTATACTATTATATTATTATTGTGGCTGGATTGTGTGGCTCATTAAAGGGTTCTGAATCAAAGGCCATACTATTGCAGCCAATTGCAACATGTTGCCTGCAATTGATTGCTCAGCCATAAAATGTACTAAAATGTTTTATTGATGGCTGGGCAATGTTTGCCAATAATTGCAGCCACAAATTGCCGTAAAATATTGCCCGTTTAGACGCCCCATAACAAACCTATTCTTAACACAATTTAGTAAGGTAAGAACTAGTCCTAGATATATCTCTAATCTGTGTCTATGTCTAGATAGTGTCTATTTCATCTCATCCTATTTGTTCACAAACCACTGAATTCGTCTCCTATTCATAATAATGTGCTGAAATAGATCTAAACTCTACTTTATTAAAACACAAGTGCTAGGCCCCAAAACATCAAACAAAAGTTATAATTACTTTGCTAAGCGTAACTACAAGGACAGTTTGGTAAGCTTTTCCCTCTGGCAACCTTTATTCTGTCCATCCCATTTCTAATTAATAAGTCGATACTACGGTATCGACGACTGCGACTTTTAGGTTGTTTTTTATGATAGAAAAAGGACTTTGTTTAGTAACAACTGTTTATTACTATGTGCATTACCAAGCACGTTCATTGACTTGTTAAGTAGGTACACTACGTCAACACAAACATAAGTTTACGCTTAGTAGTTTTCGTGTAACTTTACTATCATTTTGTCACCTATACCTATTTTTGTTGAATGGTGGCCAAGGGATGCTCGTAGACCAAGAGGTAGACCACCAGCCCGATGGTCCAAAGACATTATGGAGCGAGCCGGGAATCAGTGGATGAGAGTCGCAAGGGACCGAAAAGAATAGCATAATAAAGAGGAGGCCTATACTCAGCAGTGGGTGCCAACGGGCTGAAATGATGATGATGATGATGACCTATTTCGTTATCTTTAAAACCTAACAATACTCGAGCTAGAATGCGAGATTAACGAAAATATCACAGACATTTTGTAAGTTTTATAAAAACCAATGGATTATTCATTTCATGTTATCACAAGAGTATATTTCTAAAGGTCCGCGTGTATAATTTGGAGGCGGCTGTGTAAGCAAATTGCAAAAGTTTTGTACGCCTGGTGCCCCATGACACCTAAATTGTTTGACCGAGGTACATAGAATAGTTGAGGATAACTGGTTTATTAAGTCATATAGTGATCGCATTAGTACCTACTTTCAAACTAGGTAATCAAAAAAGAATATCAAACTGGATAATCCTAAGCAATTCAGATACAAGCGTAGGTGAGTACACTACTTAATCGAAAGAGGCGCCCTTTGTGTTATGCAAGTCTATCACTTTTGTATTGATTTATAAAAACCTTTGAAATAGCTGCAGGTTTATTAAGCAATCTCATAAAATATAACCCCCTATCGTATAAAAAGTTAGCGTTGACTTTATGTCATCATTACGTGTGGTAATCAATACATCAAGTCAGCGTAATTTTTTATAAGATAGGGGGTAAGTATATAAGGTAACCTTTAAATCATATTCAAGATATACTTACTGTATAGTTCAATATTTTGCTCTATTTAAAGTGGTGAATGTGTTTTATTCAGGCTGTGATCAAAAGCTCGTGATCGTATGCGATTCAGTGCCCACTTCCAATCACCCGAACACGATTTACTTTGAATAATGGATTTTTAACTTTTTAACTGATTTCGAATAGCAGCTCTGCTCCCCCCACGACCACCCACGAGGGCTATTTGAACTTGGGCTAAGCCCAGATGACCCATTTCGATAAATTGAGGGATCCAACGAGCAGATTGATTTATTTACCTTTGATTATGGTGTAAAATGGCAAAATAATAAACAAAATCATGAAAAACGTTTAGTTAAAAAGTTTTCTGACCTAAATAAACCTGCAACGGATATTGAATTATATATTTGTATGAAGTATAGGAAACATTACCATATTTATTTATTATCTTATATAATCTTTAGATATGTAAAAAAACTGATATCTCACACATCTACAATATTATCTTTACAAATAAATCTACAGCTTAGAAACATTTATTTAATAATAGGTTACAGCTGACACCAGAAGAGCAGATGCCTTCGACCTTCGACACAGTGCCCACCAGCTGCGTAATGAAACGAAAATTAGAACTGATTGGGACAGCTACCACAACAACAATCGACTACGAGCTAGGTAAGTTAAATAATCTTGCAAGCAGGTGATGAATAAAACACTAAAAACGAAGAGATGAACGTAATAAAATGCTTGGATGTTAATGTAATGCTCCGACACCAAGGGTAGGTAAAGTTACTTGACTCTAAAGATCTGAGACAAAGTGTGTGATCCTCATTATGTATTTAGGTCGTGTCCTTGTTTTGACTGATAAATAGGTAAACTCATTACAATGTATCACATTTCATTATCTAAACTGGATATTTAGCGAATAATTTTTAAAACTTATTTTGAAGAACATACAGCAAATAAAGCAGTTTTGACGTGACTTTATTACATCGCAGACGTAAATCGCTCAGGGGGGCCAAGGACTCGAAAAAAGTTTCCATGTATCCCTAGGGGAGCCAACAAGGGAGATAAGACCCTAAGCCAGGAGTAGTTATACGTTTACAATGACATTTACTATGCTAGTCCTTTCATTACAGAGTCTACGAGATCGAACAATGGAAGTCCACCCTTCAAGAGCTGCTCGATCGCCTCGATAGAGAGATGGCTGGTCTGAAAGAAGAGAAGGCATCCACTGAGAGAGAGTTGGAACAGCTGAATATGCCGCTTCTAGTCTGCTCTGAGTGCCTGTCCAACAGAGATGGCAGGAGCAGCAGTGAACTGACTTATGATCTTGCTGATACGGAGTTGAAAAAGGTACCTAATTAAATAATAAATATTCATCACACATCACACTCTAGTTACAAACTAAGCAAAGTTTGTATTATGGGAACTAGATATACAGTTGCTCTGGGTGGGAATCAAACCCACTTCCCACAGCATGAAAGGAAGAGCTACTACCAAGTGAGCTGTGACGCCTGTCCATTAAATAAATATATTAGTAAAGTAAACTTAAAAAAGTTAGTACAATGGCAACTAGAAATGCATGACAAAACAATGGTTGTTAGAATTTGTATAAACTTATTTTTTGACATAGAACAAACATCAATTAATTATTGTCGGTGGGAAATGTTCTTGGTGAGAATTGTACCCACGACTTACGACACTGACTGCTTATAACAACTGAGCCGTGATGCCTGTCAATTCAATATTATCTGTATTATTTTTTACAAGTTTACTTATTGTAAGGGCCAAATCAAAGTCTAAAGTTTTCGATATTATGTATTATTTTTTCTGTAATTAACATAAATAAAAGCCAAATGAAAGTTGTGCAAAAGGGTTTAAGTAGGTTGACAGTAAATAGAGAAAGAAAATTTAATTCGGTGTCAACATAGAAAATCCTTTGTCCAGTTATAACTTTGTTTCACCATCATAAAATTATGAAGTTGACTGTACAATCATAATCGGGTTTAGCCTTTGAAATACCAGGATTTTACACAATAGAATTTTCTATTGTTCCTGTCTCCCAGGGGTTGGTGGGGTTTTTCATGAACTCTGTTATGCTTAATTTAGCTCTAAGTGACTAGCATTAAAGTTCATTTTAATAAACCCGGTCTACTGTAATAAAATCTTGAATACCTATCATTTTGTTAGCTACTTAAGTCATTTCATGGTGCGGGTTGGATTTACAATCAAATAAATAAAAATATTAGTAGGTATTATGATAATAAATTAAAAAATAACTGACGATAAATTGTAAATTTATTAACGAGAAAAATTATTTTTTATTAAATTTAAGGGAATGGGAAAAATTGTCTCATAGTCAAAAAATTATATAAAATTATATAAAAATTTTATCTAGGTATCGCACAAGTATTTGTATCTACTTAGTCGTGTTCATTAGCTGTGTGTGTTTAGTGGAAAATCGACTGGTTCCTATTTATAAGATACATTCAAAGTCCATTAGTTGATTACATTTTATCTGGAGACTTTGGAAATCAAACTACCTATCGCAAATGATTTGGGTTTTAACAGGAATGTGAATTATTTATCGTAAGTATCTATCGTACGTACGTATCTATAAATTGCAAATTTTTTACAGGCGTCACAGCTCAGTTGGTAGTAGCTCTGTCTTCCATGCTCGTTTTCGATTTCGATTTCAGAGCAAAATGTTTGTGTGATGAACATAAATTTTGTTCTGTGTCTAGGAGTTACGATGTATTCTTTGTATGTATTTACAAAAAAAATGTAAGTGTTTATCTAAACTTCTAAACTAATATTATAAAGAAGAAAGATTTGATTGTTTGTTTGTTTGCATCGAATAGGCTCCGAAAATACTGGACCGATTTCAAAAATTCTTTCACCGTTGTGAAGCTACATTATCTGCGCTGAACATAGGCTATATTATATTTTCAATAAAATTAGGGATCCTTACTAAAACTTCAATTATGTAACCCAAGGTGTAAAAAAATACCTTAGAAATTCCTTACCCGCTACCCGTGCGAAGCCGGGGCGTACCAATAGTAAGTAATATATCAGCAGTCTAGTTCCCATTGCATAGTACATGCTTTGCGCTTAGTTTGGGATTAGTGTGTGATGTGTGAATTGTCCGTGAATATTTATTTATTAAAATAGTCTCCAAAAGGTATTATAAAAAAACTTATCATTTGAAATAGGTAAGGTTAGGTAGCAACGTAAATTTTCCGGTTAGCTAAATATTTGCTGGGTCACATGGGACAAATGAGTATACCTACCTCTACTTCTAGCGTCCTACTTTACAAACGTGCCTACCCAAGTTCACAAGCAAACTTTGCTCGCTAAGTCCCTACGCTATTCTCTCCATACATTTCATTAAGATACACAACACACTATATTATAAAAGCCAAGTTTATTTATTTTTTTATTAAACAAAATCCACAGCTCTTAAAATATGATACACAAAACTTACTAACAACACATAAAGCCAATTATTGGATTTTTGTAAGTTTCTTAAGCATTTTAATTAATTTTTGACAGGAACTATGCGTTACGGAAAGCAATAAGAAAATGCTCATAGACCGTTGCCAATCAGCCTGGGAAAAGATCAATAAATTGGAAGTCGTAAAGTTCAAACTACAACTCGACTTGAACGATAAAAACGAGGCTCTCCAAATAGACAAGGACATGCTCGGATTGGATAAGGATTGTGCGAACATAACATATAAAACAGATTCCCTGAAGACCCCTAAAAGGTAAGATTTATATAAATTCATTTGAGGCAGGCTGATGACTCGTGAATGTCAAACGCTACCCTGAAATAGGTTTGTTTTTGATTTTTCTAGTGCATAACGACGATTGAGTCTATAAATATTATTGCTCGAAAAACTGAGCAACTTTATACATAAAGTTGCTCAGTTTTTGTTTATTAAAATGAAACCAGATTGAACCAGATACCAACTTTAGTGAAAACAGCAATCTTAAAGTCAGTCTCACTGAGACTGGTCTGTCTATAATTTTTTTTTCTCATGGGCGATATTCCGGATGGGTGAATATTCTCTCAGCATTATGCTCGACGTTATACCTACAATGAAATAGCTTAAAGTTACGACACTCCCTTGAGACTTGCTGCACCTGAGACTTAAAAGGAACACTCTAACCAGGTTCCGTTAAGTTTCATAAATAAGAAAAGATAGGAGTTAGGCGTCTGAAAGGTAGCCTGAAGAAAGGTATTTTAGCTTTTTTACTGGAAACCCTCGAGGAAATACTTTTTAACTATTCTAGCGTAATGAGTCGTTGAAATTTTAAACGCAGACTATTTGCTGCAATTAGCTCCTCGCGGAACTTTGTTGATGTCAGCCTGAATTGTAAATTAATCCGTGGAGATTGTTCTTGCACAATTGCCGTTCTTTTTTATCACCGAATCGTCTTAGGTCGGAAACCGTTATGGTTTCGTTTACTTGGCACGGGTTAAGATACTTTTGCAATAACATTATCGCTTATCTACCGAAACAGTTTAATCCATGAACGAAGGCATTCTATCTGATGACGTCACAGCACTTTGGTAATTTTGGCAACACAAAAAAATGCTTACCATAAGCTTAACACACGGTTTGACGAATGAGAGCTAGGGCATCTTCTAGTTCTAGAACCTTAAGTATTTGAGTTACACTGCGCGGTGGCCCTCCAATGTTATGCAGACGGGCTCTCGTTGCCCCGCAATCTAACCGTTTTATTAGTTTGTCATTGATTCATGCTTACTACCCTCTGTAGAATGATAACATACGAGCAATGGCTGGAGAAGTGTGAAGCTACTATGAGGATGGCAGTCACTGAACTGCAGGACACTCTTCGACTTCGCGAATCTTTGTTTGTGGCTCGAGGCAGAGCTCGGAACGCATTGAGGGCTCAGACTGATGTCACCAATTATATGCTTAGGAGGAGGATTTATGACACGCAGAGGGCGAGAAACGAACTGGATTGGCAGAAGATGAAGGTATTTATTTGATATCTTAGTGATTCAATTGAATTCATGGATAATAAATGTGCATTCGTGCGACCAACTTTAGTCTAAAATTGAATGCAGAAACGGACTCAGTGTACAAAAAGATCTGTTGTCATAAATCTTTTCAAGTTCCCCCGAAACATTTTGTCCGCGGTCGTCGATCCAGACGGGAGCAGACGTGGTCTGCGTTACAACTAGTTATCAATATTGGATAGTTAGTTTTACATAAAATCTGTTGCGATCTTTTTAAACTTGTCTGCATAATGCCAGACTTTTGCAGTGCTTCATCAAGTACATTTTGTTGAATACAATGCTGCATTTATTTTTATTTAATATTGTGTAAACCAAAATCAATCCGCTCACGATCATCTCTCATTTTTGAGCTCTTTTTGATAACAGAATATACTGGTACCAATATAGCTTCAACTGTTAATGAATCTTCAGATGGAAGAAAACATGGAAAGGCTCAGTACGGAATTAAAGACGATGGGCGAACAGTTTGCCGATAAAGTGAATGCATTGAAAGTGGCTGAAACCCGTTTGGAGACCAGAGGGTACAGACCAGGGATTGAACTCGCGGCTGACGAAGCAGATATTGGTCTGAAGGAAGAAGTGAGAAATTTGAGAGAGACTATCCGACAGCTGCAAGAAAAACTGGACTGTGCCAAGTAAGTTGATGCAACGGGCTCGTTGTCTTTGGTCTAGGCTTTTCGGAGAAAAAGACTAGATGTGTGTATAAGTGGTGAGTGGAGCAGTGAGTAGGGTAGTTAGTAGGGTAGTGAGTAGGATAGTGAGTAGAGTAGTGAGTAGATTCGTGAGTTAGGGTAGTGGGTAGGGTAGTGAGTAGGGTAGTGAGTAGGATAGTGAGTAGAGTATTGAGTAGAGTAGAAAACAAAGTAGTCAATTAATTAATTTAAAATAATCCGATCCGACACTAAAGTACCTATAAACTGATTATCTACAACAATGCAAATTTAAATATTATAAAACCGGTATTGGGTTAAAAATAAAATAAGAAAGATATTCTAGTCATATTGTTCCCAACCATGGTAATAGAAGGTACCAGTTTTGCTTAGTTTGGCGACACGGTAATGGTAAAGAATGATTTTATAAACACTCAACAATAGAATTATAGTAGCAAAATGAAATAAATTCATTAGCAATTATTACTACTATTACTTATTCTCATAAACAAACGAAATAAAAAATATTGGGGCTATAGAATTTAATTAGCGCTAGCCAATAGCCCTTTCAAGGGATACTCAGACACTAGAAACCTTGATAGTAATTCTAACCTCACTTAAGATTGTAATCAATTTAAGCTTGTTAAGATTCCATATAAATCACAATTTGACGTTTAAACGAACGATAGAGAAGAAAGCCTTTTTGAAGTATTAAGCTAGTGTTATTATAGTTAATACGATGTAAATACCGAGCTCAAAAGAAAGTATCTTAAAACAATAATAGGATCAAAAACATAAAAGGTTTAGAAAGCTTTTGTAATAAACGAAACATACCGTTTATTTAGTTTTAGATTAGATTTTGTAACAAAACTGAAATAATACACTTTCAGGCTTACAAGTTATTTAGGTTCATGAACTCTTGTTTTTCCGAATAAATAAATATTCATGGACATTTCACACATCACACTCTAGTCCCAAACTAAGCATAGCTTGTACTATGAGAAGTATATGGCTGATAGAATACTTGTATTTTTTTTTGTAAATACATACGTAGAATACATAGTATTAACACCCAGACACAGAACAAATATTTATGTTCATCCCACAAACATTTGCTCTAGGTGAGAATCGAACACACAGCATCGAAGGCAGAGCTACTACTGTGAGCTACTGTGAGGTTTTATCTAGCCAAACGTGCTGCACCGTCGAGCTTATCATTAAAAGATTGCCGGCAAATGTTTGCTTACTGTAGCGAAGAAAATACTGTTAAGACTTTGTGGCTAGAAAACTTCTAACCAAACATAAATTAGCAGCAATAAAAAAACCACGACGGAGGAATACTTGTAGTATTGTTAGGTAACTCTCGTAGGTTCCAAACTACGTACCTATGTAAAATGTACTCGATACGGCGGCGTAGAGAAACATTCGCAATGACCAAGCAACTTTGAAATAATAACGGACTACGAATAATTTAAATATATAAACGAGTTTATGCTACGAATTTAACTGAAATAACAACTGTACTGTTTGTTACTTAAACAATGATATAAATGTAAGGATCTCTGCCAGCGCAGCGCGCGAGCCTATTACATTACCATACGGAGGCAACACAATGAATCCAGTCACATGATACCAATTAGACGGGCTATACTCATTGTTGCTTCAAAGAAACACAAATTATTTTAACATATTATGCATACAGCAATATAAAGAAAGAAATAGCACAAAGCGTCGTAAGATATATCTTTTGCTAAAAAGGCAAATAGACAGACGTAAAGTTGTTCAGCCGCGACAATACTTAGAGCGTGATAAAGTATCAGGCAATTACCTTACTTTTGCCATACCTTTTGTATATTATAGCCAGGTAATTTGCAGGGCAACCTACAACGCCTTGGAAGCGGCCTGTATCAAGATCACTGTGGATCTTGGCGATAAGAACCAATCCTTGGAAACTGACACGCGGGCTCTTGAAATGAGAGCAGCTTTAGAACCCAAGAAACCTCAAGGCACTGATAAGAACCTCATACTGGCAAGCATGGCTGACGAGGTCCCGAAGACAGAAACCTAACTACAAAACAAATTTTAAAATTTTGGTTGTTAAATTTTAAGTAGGCATAAACTTTGAAGACGTTGAGACGAGACGGGAACTAGCATCTAAATCGTTCGCAAATTGTATGGCAAGTTTTAAAATTCATTTTTCTTCGTAGTTGGCTAAAGTTAAAATCTTGAATGTAGAAAACTTTTTGAAAATATAATCATGTCGTCTTGTGATGGAAGCTCAAATTTATAAGTCGAATAAACTTTACCTTATTTTATTAGCATACTTTTAGTGCCTTGAATATTATTCATAGCAAAAATATAATAGCCTGATGAAACTACAGTAGCTACAACCAATGTTGCTTTTAAGTTTACGGCGCGGAGCTTTTCAAGTCACAATTCACTTAGATAAAGTGCTCTACAACGTATGTAAGTAATGATATTTCCAAATTTAGTAAAAAATAATACTAAGCACAGTATTACTTACACAACAAAATTGTGCGTCTATTCCTTAACCCAATTATGTGATCCATAAAAGACAATGGGATGATGGGGTCTCCCGTTGTCTTTTCGATATGGTTAGTTTGAGTAAGTGATCGAGATTTAGTATAAAACGCTGAGATTTCTCCCATCCCTCACATTATCCACCCTGCTTTATCAGAACCAACATTGGAATCCAATAAGTGAGTATCTTTAACTTATTTGCTTAGCTGCTTTTCAAACTTTATTGTTTTTAGTTATGCTTTTTATTTGATTTTGAGCTTTTTATCCACAGAGTATTTACTGAGTAAACTATTGGGTCTTTTATAATATTAATGCGACTTGGGTGAATTTTTCCGTTCCATTATATTAAATGTGTTTTGCAAAGAGAGCTTTAGATTTTTATAGTTATTTACAAAAGTGTCATAAACAAACTGTTTTTAATGGTGAGTGATTGCAACGATATGTCACAGCCATGGTGTTTTATGAAAATTCCAAATTTTTCGTTGTATCTTTTGTTTAGCGTTACTAAAAGTATATTATCATATTAATTTATATAAAAATCTCAAGTAAGAAATTTAAAAATATCTTAGATAATAGATAATCTCAAATAATCGATAAATTAATGTATTAAATGATCAAAAATGCAGTTTTTCTTGTTGTTATCAATAGAAACTGCAATAAGAGATTAACAGGTTTTTTTTCTCTGACTGAATCTTTTTTTGGGTTTGGGCATTAGTCACACTATTTACGCTATAGATTTTTATCTTTCCTTCACAATCACATCCTCAGCCTAAGCTCAGTTATTTTCCATTTAGCTTATAAAACATGCACGGTTACTTAGTCTGTTAAATGCGGAACTATTGTTTTTTGACAGTCGCACCGCAAGCATCAATCATAAAGCAAATCCGGCAGGATTGTCTCAATTCGAGTTTAGGAAGTAATGAACAATCACTGATACTTGCGATAACGAGATCCGCTTCCTAAAGCCAAAAGAGGCCTGAACGATTCCGCGCTTCCATTGCTCGGCCGGTACTGTATCATACCGAAGGCTTCCCGGATCGCGCGCTATGTAAATGATACGATCGGCTATATTATGTGAACTTAGCTGTCTCCGGGCTGAGGTTGTTTACATTTGACTTTTGTTCGTACGGAAGTAATGTTTTAATCTTTTATGGGACTTGCTTGAGAGCGAAAAATCATTAATCGAGCTACAAGACTTTAATTGCACACTTTACGCACTCAGAGTTACCTCTGAGTTTACATTTTGACGCGTCTCGGTTCTTTCTATTTCCGAATTCATAAGATTTCGCTTTCATTCAATATAATAATCCTACTTATGTTAGGATGTTTGTCCATCACATTACAACTACTGAACCGATTTGGATGAAACTTGGATATTTGTGACTTAGCACATGGATACACCCATGTGTCACTTTTTAGTTTTACCCCGAATAAATTCAACAGAATAAAAAATCGATGCGAACGAAGTCACGGGCTAGTGACGTACAATTTAATTTCGGAATATTATTCAATATTCGGTGTATAAGAAAGAGGCAGACATTTCAATAGCAGGAAGAAAACCAGTTAATCCTATACAGGTTTCTGACTAATGCATCACAATCTTGTTATTTACGATAGCTAGATTTACTCGAGCAAGAGATAATTTTATTGACGGTAAAATAAATTGAATTTCACGAGAGTATCATCCATTTTGTGGTGGCCATACGCGCCGGTATTTCTGTTTAATTCTGAGCTTTATTTTCATTACAATAGGGAAAACAAGGGGTTTGCTTCACGTGTGATCAGTAGCAGGCATTCAGGCGCCCCCGGCGACTACTGAAGGCAGCCCGGTTTGTTTACATGAGATAGAATAATGTGGATAAGACACTGGTTTAAAAATCATATTTTGCTTCAAGTTCAAGTAAAATCAAATAAGCGTTTTTTGCACTTTCACATAGCAAAGTAGATAATTAGTTAAAAAATAGTTTTCTCACTCAGAAACTTGAGGAGGGATCATAAATGGAAAATAATAATCTTCTTTACACATAACAGGTAAAAGAATTCCGTGAAGTGATATTTCCCAAGTGTAATTTTGTGTATTGGAGATCCCCATGGTTCATGACTCACTTCACACTTGAAATATATTAGAATTTCACCACTTTGATTTGACGCAAGGTACCATCAGTAACCAAAAGATTTCACTAAACACATTTAATATGCTTTGCTTTAACTAGTTCCTTCCAACACTTTATGACTGTTATTGAGACATTTATGTTCTAGTGCATATTAAACAGGTATTTTCATTTATTTTTAAAATCTATCACAGTTTTGTTTTTTTTTTCTCATTTTAATTTGCTCATATCAACACAACACTAGACACAAAGAAGCAGACTTGCTACTTAGAACTTTCGTGCTTTCGCAAAAGCAGAGATCCGTTTCCTGAGGTCCCATGCGCACGCGGCGTTAATACCCCCACTTCTGGCATGCAACCACATTGCTTACATATTTAAACAAGTTCCATTTACGAATGGACGTCCATAAAGAGTTTTCTGTTATTATTGTGTCAGGTCCTAGTTCTACAAATCTATGATATTTGGATTCACTAGGCTGCTCGTTACAAAGTGCTGCGAATAATCTAGTGTTTTGTTTTGCTTTAATTTATGTTGTTAATGAACGTGGTAAGTTTCTTTTGAACTTTTTAGTTTAATTATCAATATTATTTATCGTAATTAAAAATGTTTTTAGATGTGAAAAGAATATTGTATGTTTACAGATTATAGAAAAATGGCCGGCAAGATGACCGCTACTTTCGTGACGTTCGCACTCATCGCTATTATGCATTTTGGATTCGTTCAATGCAACCCTGCTATCGGTAAGAATTATAAGTACAATAAGTTTAATAACATAAACCTACCATGAAAATTAATTATATAGATCCATATTTCATTTTGCTATAATTTGACAAGTCTGCCAAGGGTTATTAATTTTGTACCTGTTGATTTAACGAAAATTCATGTTGATTCGAGATTCAATTTTAACTCAAAACTTAACTTACTACTCAACATAAAAAACGTAGAGTATTGTAGAGCCATGTCTATTTTTTGTAACTAGGTTTAGCTAGGTAGCTTTAGGTTCTAGGTTCCAATGCTAAATCCGTAAGCTTCGGCTACGCATAACAAAATAGACAATTTTATAACTGAAAGTTACAGGACAGATATAAATGGCCCAAGTTTTATGTATTTGTCAAAATTGCATTACTTAACAAAGCACGTCCTTGTCCACTGAGGACGTGTCTGTCACTTTGAAACACGAATATCATTTCTCAAAAAGCGTAGTAAGTTAAATAATTGCTAGGGATAGTTCAAAGACATGCCACAGTTGTTACACTTGTCGCACTTTACCTACATAAGCAACCGCCGGTTTCTAGGGAGTAATTGTGTCACATTTTCCCGCCTTCAGGGAAATCTCCACGTTTACCCAAGCGTTAAATATTAAAAGAGTTTTTCTTACATGAGATACAGGATGATTGCTAATCTCGCTAAGTTGTTCCTTATCGCGTCCTCGCTAATGTAAGAGCTTGTTCATCTCAATTGTGTAATAATACTTTTCGTAATAATACAGACCTCAGAGTGTAGGGATATATCCTGAGGGGATGGATCTGAGTATACAAAGAACCACTTTTGATCTTCCACTAAGACGTTCCAAGTTTTTATGAGAAAAGAAACTCAAGCAGTAAGCTGATATACATAGGATCGCCAATTTCATTCTGATACAAAAGTAGGTATCCTTGTATGAGATTGCGTAGCGTATTTACTAAATCAACTTACAGTAATCTTTCATTCATGTTGAGGCTTATTTTTAACAAATACTCCTATATTGCAAAACCCACTTGTGCAAGATACAAATTGAAATGTTTGTTCAATACATTATAACCTCAACGTTTAGTTTGCGACTAACCAACATTTGGCACAGTATTTATATTATCTAAATAAGTGCCAGATTTTTCCAGACGCTGATAAAAAAAATGTAATTTGGTTCCTCCATAACTTAATTTTATGTACGAATCTAAAAATATGGCGACATTTTATCTTAGAAAATGTAGGTATTAATACGAATTTCGGTTCATTCCCAAATCTAAGATTACGAATATATTTGTCTGCGACTTGCAAGTTACAAGCTAAATCTAGCAAATGAACTTAATTCACAAAAGGCTACCAATATGCTTCCACACTTTAACATTGGTTTATTATCGTGATTATCCAAAAAAATATATAAATAGTGTGTAGTAAATTAGGAAAACTAAATGCATAAGTGTAGAGAAGAATTTAAGGTATTACTTATGTCCCAATTTGGGAAAAACGAGCAATTTGAAAGAGAATAATCTGAGGGACAATTACGATAAAATGTAACAATCGGAAACGTATCTTAACATAGTGTATCCGAAATAGACTGCGCGATAACGCAGCAACATTCGGCAGTCGAAGTGACGTTGCCGCGAAATGTAACTCAAATTTGTTAGGTTTAAGTTTATTCGTGATTACCTCTCTGTCATCGACAGATTTAACCAATGTACGAATTAACTGGACAAAAATAAAAAACTGGTATGTAAAGGTGAAAGACCACGAAAACAGACCATGTGTCGCATTGATTCATAGATGATGGCGAACTGGTTTTTTTGTCACTGAATATAGGTTCTCATTATAGTATTTAGATTATAGGTTTAATATCCAATGGATATGGATGCCTTAAATAAAGTCGCGTGGACACAGGCATTTAGAATCACCAAGTGTTGAAACAAGCACATATGTAGTTATAAGTTATACTATAAGATCTCATGTAGGTAGTTACACAGTTTTACAATAAATTATTTTTATTCTTAAGTACAATTGTAGATGATTCTAGTAGCTTTACAGATTTAAGTTAATAATAGGTATAAATTATGCCAAGAATAAACAGTGATTACATACTTACTACTAATACTAATCATAGTGTAGGTATATATAGTATTTTACAAGTGAAGCTCACACACACCCCAAGCATATACCTAACACCCGTTTTTGCGTCAGTGGTTAGAATATATCTTATTTTTCTCCCTCTCTCGCAATTTCTCGAAATTAAACCAGATGCATCATATACATAAACCTTGTGAATATCTCATTGTTTATTGCACTGAGATTGTCAAAGGTCTAAACTTTGTTGGTGAACTTTAGCTAACTAATTTAAACTCTTACCACGGCACCCGCTAAGGATACAAGCTGTATAACTGTTAAACATATGACTATCACACAAAACATTATGTTATGTATTTCGCCAACTTGGACGCAGACTTGGAGGGCAAAGGTTAAATATATAAAGCCGGTTAGTCTTAATCGTTCATTAAGTTCTCTAATTTGATGACATTGAACAGTATACGATGGATTCGGCTCACTTAAAAGTAAAGTAGGTAGAGCGTAAGATGTAACGCGAAAATTTCACTTTCAAACAGAATGTTTCAATGCTGAATCTTGTCGTTTACAGCATTTACTTTTTATATATTGTTGATTTCCGTAACCACCAAAAAAGTTGTCACTGAGACGTTGTCCCGTCTGTCTGTCCGTCTTACACCAGGTTGTATCTCTAGAATTTAAATATTGGGCTGATCCAGTGGTCTTGAATCCGGGGCTGGCCCGCTCAAATCTTCATTTAATATTTCCATTAACGACCTACTCTTACGTAGATAGTCTCCATAATGATTTTCCGGGTCAGCGAGCTTGCAGTTAAACTGGTTTGTAAACCGCAAAAATAGAGTAGTATTTTTTATAAACAAAAGCTTACGACATACGTGACGTCGTTTGTAAGGTAATTCACCTAATATTGAATATTACAATAAGTATGATACAGAAACCGGGCGCCAATTTGTACGAAAACAAATTAATTCGTAAACTTCATTCACAATTATATTATGCTGAAGTGCGCGTTGTGATTATTTTGACACTACCAAACCCTGTAAGTTCCAAAAAAACAAGACTTAGCTGGCAATGCTTCCCCAAAATACTGACTTTTAATACTGGGCTGGATCCAATACAATGTTACCGCTTCTTATAAAAGTTGGCACTCTGTCATGATGTATGAGTACGTCACAACACAATAGCTAGTTAATTTTTAAAGGCCAAATTCCAATATTAATGTTACTACTGGCACGTGTTAATATTCTTTGATCATCACGTTTTCTTTGAATATTCTACAATTTTATGACATTCAAATGCGGTCTTATAGTTGCGAAACAAAACTTTGCAACACCTGCGTCTGCTAGTTCGTTCTGTAAAACCGCATAGTTATACTATACCTAACGTTCTGTAGTGTTTATTCTGTGTCGTAAGCTCATATAAATCTTGTAGTAACTTGTCACATATTACGCACCCTACCCCTCTATCAACGACACAAAATACCCTCTGTAATATTCTGCAATCTCGTTAAACATTATGAATGGCCGTGCCGTACACACAGGCCCCCGGGTCTCATATAATACTCGATTGCTAGGCTTTCGCGATACATAGCGCTGACACATCTCTGGAGTAGGTAACTCACACTTTCAGAAAATGTAAGCAGCAGTCAAACATGACTTGCGAAGTTACAATATACCTACTTACATAGTTATTACAATATATTTCCACCGAATATAGCATTTTTTTGTGGTTTTATCAATTCGCTAGTCAGTCAGTGAGTACTCTGCCTTAGGAATACAGCGTTACGTTACAACTGTTACAAGACGTAAGTACAAGACGTGTGCGCAAACCAAAGCACGTGGAAAGGGAAGGTTGCATCCATAATGAATGTTTCTATTCACGCGAACTGTCATCGCGAGGTCAAGTGTAAGCGGCTAAGGTGAAATTGCGTAAAGGCGAAAGCGAGCCGGCCGAATCGCGGATTGGGGTCATTGCCTCGGTGGCCTCTTCAAACAAAGTAGCTTTTAACCGCGACTTTGTCCGCGTGCGTAAGTTTTATTGGTACACATGTATATTGATAATTACAGTCATTACGTTAACAGCGTCCTTACGAGAATCAATTGTCTTTTAAAATCACGGCTGAAAATATACCGAAAGAGCAAAAATTCAATTTTCAGAAAAACTTAGTCACACTTTACATCATATGAAAATCCGCATAGTACCGTTCCACACGAAAACCAAACAGACAAGCACACTTAACACTTACATTACTGATTTCGGTGATATTATTGCCAATAAATTATTGTACCTACTCTTGTACTCTATCATGTTTTATTATGTACCTACCTACCTACTTGTATTCTGTTTTCTTGGCATGGGCATTCTTAGCATTTTGAGTGATATCTCAAACCTGATTTAAGTATAATAGTATAAGTATTAGGTAGGTATTTAAAATTAATAACAAACTGGTTGTCAAACCTTGAGACAATAAATACCTAGTCTAAAAAAAATCCAATTTATGTTAGTGGGTGCGTTTTTTAATTAAATTTACCTACGCTATAAGAAATAAACGTATGAATATCTTAGTTCCGTGTGAAAGAATTTGAATAGTAAACGTATATATCATCATCATCATCGTCATCCGCAGCTAGATTTCGCCCACTGCCTCCCTTTTCTTGTGAAGAAAACGTATATAGGTATAAGTAGTAAGATTTTATTAATATTTACTAAGCGGATAAATAAAACTAATAACGCGACTATTTGGCATAATTATGCAAACATACTAGTACCTACTTTGTAAAAATAGTTTCCCAAGCGTGTAATTCTTAGATCATAAGATTCTCGATCTTACGCCTAGACTAGACCCTAAGTACATCTTGATTTTGTATATTCTACCACACTTTTTACGTTTCTTTATTTCTGTTACAGCAACGGGCTACGAACCAATGGAGGTTTGCATCGAGAACTGCGCGCAATGCAAGAAGATGCTTGGCGCCTGGTTTGAAGGCCCTCTGTGTGCAGAATCTTGCATCACGTTCAAGGGAAAACTCATACCAGATTGCGAAGACTTTGCATCCATCGCACCTTTTCTGAACAAGCTTTGAACACAGATAACTACGAGACTTTCGGAGTAGAATAACGAAAATATAATACGCTTGGTTTAGATTTCTTAAACATTTTTGTTAGGTGTAGCAAAAACTCATTTCACATTACGAGGATTTTGCCTTTATCGCACCTTTTTTAAACAAGTCTTTGAACGACGAATTGTTTAAAATTGATGATTGAGTCATTTAGATGTTTCGTAGAGATGACGTTTGAATCAGGTTCAAGGAAAAATACATTCCAAACTTGAAGTTTATATCAAGTTTTTAACGTTTATCCTAAATGTTTGTTAAATTTCAAGTTTCACAAAATCTTAAATTGCATTGCCAAGCCATTGAAATGATGCATTGCCAAACCGTTGATTGATAGGGCTTGCAAACAATGAATAACGGAAAAAGCTTTATCAGGACCTTTTAAAAGTTTCCCCTCTTTTAAAAGTTGGTTTTAAAGCAAATCAACATGATATAAAATCATTTAATTACGTACGCAAATAGACAGCAAAAAGGTTTTTATTTACACCCAAATTGTGTCTAACTTCGACTTATTGGGTTCAAAAAATGTAGTACCTACCAAAATTATCTTAAATTATGTAAAACATTACGATATAAATTGTAAACTAATCAGCCGAATAGATGCCAAAGTAATTAATACTCTACTAACATAACTTTTAAGCTTACTTTTCGCTAGTTAATTTTTATACTCTTGTACTTTTTATACAGGGACTTATGTTTAGATTTTATAAATAAAATACATTATCTACAAGACCTTATTTTATTGTTTAACTAAAAAAATCCTTTTTAATTCATATTTGTATACTGTTTTAGTATATTTAAATTAATTAGGTGCATGCTCAATTCACTGTAAAATAATGTATAATTGTGAGGTATAATTTCAAAGAACTGGTACATCCATAGATGGCAGATCTAAGGCAGGTAGATCTATAGGTAGGTCGATAGGTGGTATACTCATAGCTGGTATTTCTGCTTGAGGCTCTGGAGCTGAAAAAAAAAGAAAATCTTTAGTGTTTCAATGACCCGTTTTAGTAGGTAGGTACACGCACAACCCTCAACTATTTGATGATGTTGTAAGAGCGATTGATTTCTCATTTAGTTCTTTCTAGAAATCTATGATGGAATACTAGTATATGTACTTTTTTTTTGTAAATACATTGATAGAATACTTAGTAACACTCAGACACAAAAAATACTGGAAACTAGTTAGGTTTACAGTATGAGAAATTAAAACATTTTATTCAACTTTTCGTGATTAGTAGAGAATTTTACAATAAGCCTAGCTTTTTTTTTTTTTTTTTATTTATTTACCATTTAAAAAGTTAACATAAGTACGTAATCTAAATAGCATTAAGAAAACCACAAGGTTTGTAGATTTCATGCTAAAATGAGTCTTCAACTTAGAATTTAAATTAGTTATGTACATAACTACTCCTAATTCTATAAAGCTGGCTCCTGATTCTATAAATAATCTTGATATGATGAAGAGGTGTTCAACAAAGTATTTTAGCAAGAAAGATTTACCTGGTGGAGCCATTTGTTCGGTGATATTTGGAAGATCAGGTTCTTGCGACACGTCCATTGGAGTCGTCTCCGGCTCTGGCTCTGCCTCTGCTTCTGGCTCCGGTTCAAGTTCTGGTTCTGGCGGGAACTGAATACAAATCTTACATTATATTGTTGTACTATTATTATCCTATACAAAGTAATACTCTACATACTCAAATAAATGTAGCGCTACATGAAATACTGAGAACTACATCCTAATTCAAATCTATCGAAACAGACGAAAATATATCAGAGTTTGAGAATAAGTATACTACTGAATACAATACATTGATAGTCAAACCCGCCTAGCCTAGAGATAGTAGGTCGCCGCTGAAACATATTCCCTTATCGTACATTAACACCTACCTTGTTTAACTTTAAATATTGTCAGGTATCTTGTTCCCATAGAAAAACTGTTTCTTTTGAACTAGATACCGTCGTTTAAATCGTCATAATATGTATGTCATAGTTAAACTATTAGATTTTAAATATTAAACAACCCATGGAAGGCTACACTTGTCATTGATAGTAACTACATTATGTGTTGTAGTTAAAATAGCTTACATCAGGAGCATATCTTGGCATCTTCCCCGCAGTATATCTAACGCTGAACGGCACACATTGTTCGTAGTAATCGATCACAAAATCGGGAAAAGCTTCGCTTAGCTCCTTGCCGGCCACTACGTCGAATTCCAAACAGCCTTGCCTGTAAAACAATAATTACCTAATACTTATGGACAATTCATAACATAAGTCGGTTTGTTCCATAATTGACCAAGCATCAAGCAGATATATTAGAAAATGTTTATGACACAAAATCAACAATGAAATACTTGTTGTTGTTGAGTTGGCAACAGTGTTTTGGTTGAGTATAACAAAACACTGTAGCAAACACTGGATTAGAAGAGTCAAAGACCAGGCTCAGTAGCTTGTTTTGGGAGAGACCTATGTCCAGCAGTGGACTGATATATGATGATGAAACATACTAACCATTGTACTAAGAAATAGAGTACATTGTGGAACAACTGACTGGCGAGGATTCTTTCAGGAATGAGGTCACGAGCCAGGCCTCGAGGCTTCTCAATCTCTTGCAGAACAATCTGCTTCTCTTGTGTTTCCTGAAAACACATAATAAACACATAATTTTTGTATCACAATATATCTAAAAAGGCAATCACTATGAAAAAATAGCTGTAAGCACAGTAGCAACTGATAAATTGGTCAGCAGTTTTGTCCCATTGCAGTGCCAAAAATCTATTTTGCAAGAAAGGAGATAGTAGATTTAGAAAAGTAGCTTGCTAAAATCATCAATCTATACCTGGTATAGATTGATTTAAGGGAGCTTTTATTTAATCATCCTCTGTAGCTCTACCATGACTTTTTACAATCTATACTCGCTAGAGTTTGTGGTTAAAAAATGTATGAAGATTTGTACAGCGCCTCTAGTGGATAGTTGGGTACTAAAATTCGTAATACTATACGTAACTACTGTAGTAAAGTCAGGCGATTTTATTGTGACAACTTATGGTAGAGGTACTGGTATAGATTAATTTAAGGGAGCTTTTTTTTATCATCCTTTGGACAGGGCTGAACAAAGAAGCGCTACTCACTTCAGCTTTCTTCTTCTTTTCCCTTCTGGGTCTCTTACGCGCAGACAGGGGTTCATCTGTGGGATCCGGAAGTGCGATAGCAGCAGCTTCGGCCGCAGCAGCAGCGGCCGCTTCCGCAGCGGCGGTTGCAGCAGCTATTGCAGCTGCTGCGGCTTCAGCCTCGGCATCCTCTCTTTCTTTCTTGAGCCGAGCCACTTCATATGCTGAGATTAGCTCTGGACAGTCCAAGTTATCTTCAGGCTCCCATGTATTGTCATCGCTGGAGATAAATAAGTTGGGTAAAAAATAAATAAATTAAAACATTATTCATGGTGGCGCGGTGGGCGATGGTCCGCCTGTAACGCGGAAGGTTGCGGGTTCGATTCCCGCATTGGGATAAATGTTTTGTATGATCTGCAAATATTTATTTTGGGAGTTCTGGGTATGTATTTTATATGTACTTACCTATAATAAAAAATATCTATCTATGTGATGCTATTGTATTAAGTAGGTATGTCAGTTTTCTTGTACCCGTAACACAAGCTCTGCTTAGCTTGAGGCTAGATGATGCTGTGTGGATTGACCAGCATTATTTATTTATTTATTACTAGCTGACCCGTGCCCACTTTGTTGGGCATAACTAAAGTTTTAGTAAGAATCCCTATTTTTTTTGAAAATATAATATAGCCTATGACACTCAGCAATAATGTGGCTTTCCATTGGTGAAAGAATTTATAAAATCGGTTCAGTAGATCCCGAGATTACCCCTTACAATTGAACAAATATACAAACTTTACCTCTTTATAATATTAGTATAGATTAAGAAAGCTGTGCCGAATTTCCTTAAAGGGTGGTCTTATCTAAGGGCGGTCTTAGATATCCTTATGTTAAGTCTAAACAAGAAGCTCATACAAAAATGATTACTAACTAAGTTATTTTAAAATAGTCTAGTCTTCATAAATTCTTACACCTTTAGAAAGCTACATTCACCCTAAGTAACGTAGGCTATATTTATTGCTAGAAATATTAGAGAGCCTTACAACAACTTTAAAAAAAACCATAACATTTTATGCTTGTGCGAAGGGACAGTCCGCTAGTATTGATTAATGAGATTGGTATTTTAATTATGTCCTATATATTTTATTATGTTATAATATGTAATATGTCCTGGTGTCCCATCAAACAGGTTTTATTACTAAACCTTTTGGGCACCACCTCTCTTATCTACCTTCCTAATCTTTATTTAGATTTAAGGTAACCCACTGTATAAGCCTAATATTAAAATAAGTGAGAGAAATAAATAAATAAATATTAAAAATATGTAGTTTCAAACAATTACTTACTTTGAATAACCTTTCCACTTCAAAAGATATTCAACCTTATCATTCTTCACTCTGCGATCCAGGATCTTCTCAACTGAGAACTCTTCGTGCTTACCGCCGATACCTGGGGTAGGACCTAGATGAACCATAGGCATGCCTACAGGTGGAATTGGCATATCCATGTTCTGGGGTTCCGTGAATGTTTGAGACATCTCTCCTAGGGACCCGTCCATGGTGTTCTGGAAGTATGAATTAGAAGCTATAGGATATGAAGGGTGGTTACATAGATTGGAGAATTTGTTGCGGTCCTTTCATTATCATTAATATATTAGTATATTTATTTATTTATTTGCTTAGTTTGGGACTAGAGTGTGATGTGTGATATGTCCGTGAATATTTATTTATTATAATTGCTGGATAACCTATGTGGGGGCGTACTAATTAAAGACTTCATTAGTTGTTGTTATAGCCAAAAGTTGAAAACTGAACTGAGCACAGAGTATTTTATTACATTGTTGTATTTACTCTAGCAAAGGTTTGAGATTTCCAATTTCGCCGAGATGCGCCCGCCGACGCGCCGCCGTCGCCGGAGGTTGCCGTGTTTTACGTATTCTCAATGTAATAGCTACCTCAATGAGTTATAGTCTAAACTAAACACCAGTTTTGTAGTAGGAGATTGTGACCGATTTATCGAGAAACTACAAGCCAAATTAAACAAAACAAAATACACAAATGAAATGTTTTTTTTTTTTTTTTTTTTTTTATTTATTTGCTCTTCCGAGCAGGCTAAAGTTTTAGAACCATACCGCCTAGTCTTACGTAAATGTTTTTCTCTTAAATTAGTTTATTTTCTTTATTATTTTATTTACAACGTCTTCCCGTTCACTTTACACTTCTATCATCCAAATGAAATGATAGAGACACAAACAAACAAAACAACCTTGCCATGCCAACTTTGCAAAGTTGCCAGACACTAAAATTATATTCTCCCTAATCTTTAACTCTAACCAAAGCTGCCATTTCTTTTCTTCAAATTAGGGTAAACCATACTATTGTTGGCACCCCCCCAGTGATTGGCACTCTGATTTAAAAATTCAGATAATAAGAGAGACATCCTGTTTATTTACTGTTGCAATACTTTATTTGGTAGAATATTTAATAATCTTTAAGAGGCAAAACTGTTGTTAGCCAACTTTCTTTCACACCAGTTTGTGAGTTTAGAATAGTTTAGATGGAAATCAAGTCGTCGCGATCGTGTTGTTTTTTTATCAAAAAGTTTAGTACTGGAGGATAGAAGTGCACGTGAAAAGTTGATTTTTGGGTAAGTTTCTACACCAATTTATATTTGATTATGTTAAATTAGTGTATATGTTGCTATTTTTATCGTTTTCAGAGTTGAAAAATAAGCGTACCGGTAATTTCTTTGGTGCCAATCACTGTATTTTTTCTTGTATAGTGGTACAGTGATTGGCTTGGATGCCAATGATTGTACATTTAATTTTCTGGTGGCATGTGTTAAATTTCATACTTAAATTACATTTCCATCAATATAGACCGTATTCGGTTGCTAAATAAGGCTGTTTTTGCTTATATTAGAATTCTTGGCACTGCCAATCATTATACATTTTTTGGGTGCCAATGAATACACCCTGAAGAACAGTAAGTATTACGCTAAGGCTTCCTCCTCTTCTTCTGCATCTTTTTCAGGTAGGTGCCCGGCTTTGGTGAGTTCCCAACCAGTCACACCAAATCCAGTCACACTGTGACTCGTTGGGAAAAAAAAATGCTATGCAATAGCTTTACCGCGGCAGTCCCCGAGTGCCACACGTCTTTTTTTTTACTATAGAAGCAGTGAGTAGTATTAAATATCAGATGTTATCTTATTCTGCAAAGCACTTTTTTTCTACCAATACACTATATCTGCCATTTTTGATAAAAATAAATAAAATAAAATAACATACACGTCGTTTTAAGTGAAAAGTAATTTTCATTTTTGGAAATATTAATTGGTGTGACTCGTTGGGAATTTTTTTTCCCAACGAGTCACACTGTTACAAAAGTGTAACTGGTTGGGAACTTTTTTTAAAAATAAAGTTGCAACGAGTAACAGTGTGACTCGTTGGGAATTTTTTTCCCAACGAGTCACAGTGTGACTGGATTTGGTGTGACTGGTTGGGAACTCACCCCGGCTTTAAGATGCCATACCCAATAAAAGACGAGAAGCTCACACGATATGTCCTCAACTTCAAGAATCGTTATACTATTTTATTATCGCTAACTGCCAATCGTTATACCAAATTCACTGTGCCAATAATTATACTTCAGTGCCAATGATTGTGCAATAACACTAAGTTTTATGTTACTTATTAAGCAATAAAGCAATTTTTTTTAAAGAACCATTTTGTAGATTTATTATCTATGCTTATAGGTATACCTGTTATCTGATATACATTAGACACATAAAAATATTATTATAACAAAGAATTTACTACTTATATGTTGAAGGTCATCTTAGAGTGCCAATCACTGTACTGTTTACCCCTATACTGTACTGAGTTTGTTTTCGAAAATGAACGTTACCAAAAATAATATAAGTCATGCCCGCGGTGTAGTTACCTGCACGTTAACCTCGTCGTTCGAGTCGGGTATGTGGTGCCCGCGGCGCGGTGTGGCTCCACGTATACTTCGTCATCCGAGTCGGGTATGTGGTGCCCGAGGTGAAGTTACCTGCACGTAACCCTCGTAGTTCGAGTCGGGTATGTGGTGCCCGTGGAGTAGCTACTTGCACGTATCCCTCGTCGTCCGAGTCGGGTATGTCATGCCCGCGAAGTAGCTACGTGCACGTATTTTTCGTCGTCCGAGTCGGGTATGTGGTGCCCGCGATGTAGCTACCTGCACGTATCCCTCGTCGTCCGTGTCAGGAATGTGGTGCCCGCTGTGTAGTTACCTGCACGTATCCCTCGTCGTCCGAGTCGGGTATGTCATTCCCGCGGTATAGCTACCTGCAGTATCCCTCGTCGTCCGAGTCGGATATGTGGTGCCCGCGGTGTAGTTACCTGCACGTATCCCTCGTCGTCCGAGTCGGGTATGTGGTGCCCGCGATGTGGCTACCTGCACGTATCCCTCGTCGTCCGTGTCGAGTATGTGATGCCCTAGGTGAAGTTACCTGCACGTAAACCTCGTAGTTCGAGTCGGGTATGTGGTGCCCGCGGTGTAGTTACCTGCACGTATCCTTCATCGTCCGAGTCGGGTATGTAGTGCCCGCGGTGTAGTTACCTGCACACACGTATACCTCGTCGTCCGAGTCGGGTATGTGGTGCCCGCGGTGTAGTTACCTGCACGTATAGGTACCTCGTCGTCCAAGTCGGGTATGTGGTGCCAGTGGCACCACATACCCGACTTGGACGATTTGTGGCACCGTGCCACAAATTCCAATTTAATAATAGTCTATTCATTTTTGAAAAAAAGGAGCACTCTGTTTGTAAAATGAGCAAGTGTGTGGTTGTGAACTTACTTTACATTATGAGTTGTATGATCTAAAGGAGTAGCTGTCTGTTATGAACTTATAAGACTGGGAGAACTCGATTTCAGGTCTTGCAACATTGTTTCACGTTTGTTTTGCTTTCTTCTTCTCAAATTATAAAAACATCAATAAATAAAAAGGTACCTATTAATTAAAGGTAATTATTTTATACGAAAAGAAAGCGGAAACGGCATACACATACACATATTACATACAGCATACGGCATACAGATATTCCAATTTCATATTTAGGTTAGAAAAAGTTGTCTAAAACGAAGTTTTAGGTAAATCAGGTTAGAATTTTATTTATTATTATTACATAGCATCCTTTTATTCGCTGTGCATTGTTTATATTGTATTCATTTTTTAGGAGAACTTAGTTGGTTTGTGAAATCGTATTGTCATATGTTACGATATTGACAAAATCGTGAATTATTTATTTACGCGAGTGGAAGAAGGATGTATGTATCGACCTCACATAGCGTGGAATATGTGTAAAAAAAATATGATATTTACTAGTCTTGGGCGTTTGTTACAGATGGATTCGTCAAGTCAATTCACCACCAGCCAGCGTTGCCAACTCTACGTCTTTTTACGTAGATCTACGTACTTTAGGCCTTTCCTGCAAACCTACGAACTTCAGTCCCAGAATCTACGTATTTTCTATTAAATTGAACAATAATGGGCATAATGTCCCTTTCATTCGCAAAAAAAAAGTTAGTGGACGTTCCGTTTTATACTAGCGCAAACTCGCTTCGCCAACACTTGCGTTGCGGCGCGGCGTCAGTCATTCAGTCAGTCATTTCATAAACAAACAAAGTTCTCATTCCATTCCATAGAGCTGTGACTGTGTAAAACGAAACGTCTCGTATCGAGAGCCAGCTCTTATGATCTGTGGTAAAATGATAGTTTGTTTGTGTTGTGCTGATTTGTTGTGTCTATGATTCGAAGAAGTTGTTTTGTTTGTTTGCAAATTTATTTATTGTTCAGCTTTCTGCTCAATTCCATTGAACACAATATGGAAATAAACAGTGACAGTGATGAAGAGCGGATTGTTACTCCCACTAAAAAAAGAAAGCTGCATTATGAACAAAAATATTCACACTTGTGGGAAAAAGACAAAAAGTATTCAGGTTGGGTTAAAAAAAGTAGCAAAGGGGATTACTATTTTAATTGTAATTCATGTAAATGTGACCTAAAATGTGGTGGAGGTAAAAGGGTTTTGGATAAGCATGCAGAATCTACTAAACATAAGTCTAATGTTAAAGGTGGGTGTGTGGAAAGGTGGACTGTGGTTTTTGTTTTGTTTGTGTTATATTAATGACTTGCTTTTCTGAAAAAGTGTAATGCTGCGTAAATATTCCTTTGCTTCATTCGTTATTGTGAATAGTGAGTGTGAAAGAGGATTATGGTTTCAGTCTAAGAATTTTTTGTAGCCTACCTCAATGACAAAATAATGTGAAGTTCTGTTTGTTGATGCGTTTATTTTCACTTTCAGGTGCAGTACTTCAACCTACTATTACTTCAATGTTGCCCGATTCTGCTGTATCAAAGTCATTCACAGATAAAATTAAGTCTGGAGAAATAAAGATGGCATGTTTCTTAGCAGAGCACAATCTACCATTTAGTTTAGCAGATGATCTGAAGAACCTTATCCAATCAGTTGCCCAAGATTCAAAGCTTACCCCAGAATTAACTTTTGGAAGAACAAAAGCACATGCTATTGTTACAAATGTTACTGGTAAAGTTGCAGAAAACCAATTGATTGAAATATTACAACAAAATAAGTTTTCACTAATAGTTGATGAGAGCACAGACAGATCAACTACTAAACATTTGGCACTTATTGTAAGAACTGCAGTTGATTTTCACGTTGAAGATAGTTTCCTATGTTTAATACCAGTTGTTGATGGCACTGCTACAGCCTTACATAATGCATGTACAAAATATTTTGAAGAGAAGAATATTCCATACAAGGAAAATATGGTTGGATTTGCAGCTGATGGAACCAATTCAATGTTCGGGCAACATCATTCTCTGTCCACATTGTTTGAAAAAGATATTCCGAATCTGTTTCTAATGAAATGCATATGCCACTCATTTCACCTTTGTGCCTCATATGCCTGCAAAAAATTACCTCGAGGGGTGGAGGACTTTGCTCGAGACGTATATAATTATATACAAAATAGTCCAAAACGCATTGGAGACTACAAAGAGTTTCAATGTTTTGTAAATGTTAAACCATACAAACTATTACACCCTGCCCAAACAAGGTGGCTGTCCTTGTTACAAGTTGTGAAAAGGCTTCTAGAACAACTACCAGCATTGAAACTATATTTTCAAAGTGCTGTGCTTACTGACAGATTGCTTGCAGCTCAATCAATCCTTGATAAATGTTTGGAACCAAGCACAGAATTATATTTAGAGTTTTTAAATTTTGTGTTGCCATACTTCAATGATTTGAACAAAGAAATGCAGTCTGAAAGTCCAAAACTCTACTTGCTATATGAAAAAATTTTTACAACCTACAAGACTATACTGGAATGTTTTGTGAAGCCACAATATTTGGAATTAACTGAACAGGAAAAAATAAACAGTCATGACAAAGCTTCAGCATTAGAAACAAAAATATTGAATATTGATTTTGAAAAAACTGAAAACCTTTTACCCCTGGAAGACATTTACTTAGGAGGCAAGGTTACCGCTTTAATTATTCAGAACAGGAACAGCATTCAAATTCAACCAGATCAAATAAAGCAGTTTCAACAAAAATGTCTTCAATTTTATATTGAGAGTCTGAATCAAATCAAAAAACGCTTCCCCTTTGAAGATGAACACAGACAAAGGCTGAAGAACTTAAGGTTTATAAACCCTGACACATTGCTGGACCCAAATTCAAAACGTTCTGTACAATCTATATCTCATTTGGGGCAAATGTTTCCAGGTAATATTTTTATCATTAACATCAAATATTGTATTTATGAGTTGAGTCTGCTGCACTTTACTTAGTTTTCATTTAATAAATGAATTCTAAATTCAATAATAAAACAATTACTAAGTAAACGATAAAACTAAAATATCCTAAAACTTAAATATAACTAGACTAAACAAGATTGAATTTTTTTCATTTAATTATCTTTATTTTCAGGATTATGTCCAACAGATCTGACGGAATTAGACAGGGAATGGAGGACTCTGAGAAATACAAATCTTCCATTTGAAGAGGAACAGAAAATTAAAGCAGACGATTTTTGGCGTCATATTGCAAAAATAAAAAAAGGCGATTCGTCTCCAATGTTTCCTCTATTGGCCCTATTTGCACAAAATTTGTTAACATTGCCACATAGCAGTGCCAATGTCGAGCGGCTGTTTTCTGCGATCAATTTGATGAAAACAAATATCAGAAATAAACTTTCTACTGAAACGCTAACAGGTTTACTTTATACAAAAAGTGCCTTAAAAAAAAACCGGGAACCTTCACAAGAACATATCAAAATTTTTAATAAATTTATGTATAAATTTAATTTGCCTGAAAATTAATAAATTGTATAACAAAACACTCATTTTGTTCAGTTTTACCTACCCTACCCTCTTCATTTCACTCTGAAAAAAAGTTCGTAGATCTACGAACTTTACATACGCAAATTTTACTAATTCTACGTAAATTTCTAATGTGGTCTACGCCTTTTTCAAAATCCGAGTTGGCAACACTGCCACCAGCACTGCTTTCTGTGCCGGCTGTGGTTCAATCCTTCCGTTGCTCAAAGATTTCGGCTCGGTCAAATGTTATTCATGTAAATCATATTTTGATGCTGACAGTAAGTATTAGGTTTGTTAATCCTGTGTTATTGTTCAATCATATATGTTGAGTCCCCAAGTTTAAACAAATTAAAAAATGGCACATGTAAATTGTGTGTGATGCCAAGAAAAAAAACTTTGTACATACTTATTTAAATTGATAAAATAATTATATTTATTGCTCTAAGTCTTTATACCTACTACATTAATCTAAATACAGTCTTGTGTTAGTATAAAATAAGGCACAAAATTATGTAAAAAAAGACCTTTCTATAGAAACATTGAAACAGACTTGCAGTCAATATTCTTTTTTTTTATTCCGTCTCAGTTAGAGAATTGATACAATATATTTTTTTCTGTATTATTTCTAGTAAAAAAAAATATTAAATACTTACTAATTGTATTTATTTTCAGATTTCAGCAAATTAAAATTTGAATACACGATCAATTTCAATGCAGTATCTGTATCAAATGCGAAAGACATATTAAACACCGATGATCCGGAAGGTCCAATTGTGGAGCGGAAATGTCCAAAATGTGGGAATGATCGGATGTCATATGCAACCCTTCAGTTGAGATCGGCTGATGAAGGACAAACTGTATTCTACACATGTACAGAATGCAAGTGAGTATCTAGATTATTATTTTTTGCAGTTTGGTTTATGGATCAAGATCTACTAACAATGACTCAACTATAAAATAAAAAAAATATAAAAAGTATCTTGAACAAGAACTTATTAGTAAATGTACACATCACACCTAATAGAATTCAGCAAACTAAAGTTTCTGTAGTAACAAAAACAGGTATAGGTGTATATGGAAAATCTAGAATTAACTTCTAGTACCTTTGCTTTTTCTAAATTATGCTAGTGACAAAATAAACTAATAATAAATATAAATAAAATAAACAGTGAGGACAAATTGTGACTTAATATTTTGATGCTTTTATTTTATGTGGGAAATAAGCAGTAATTTATGACGACCGATGTGGCGCAGTGGGCGATGGTCCGCCTGCGACGCGGAAGGTTGCGGGTTCGATTCCCGCCTTGGGATAAATGTTTGTATGTTCTGCAAATATTTATTCCGGGTGTTCTGGGTATTATATGTATAATAAAAAATATCTATCTATGTAATGAATTATTGTATTAAGTATGTCCGTCTTCTAGTATCCATAACACAAGCTCTGCTTAGCTTGGGGCTAGATGATGTTGTGTGGATTGTCCAGCATTATTTATTTATTTAAATTAAAAAGTTTTCAAAAAACTGTTCAGAATAACAACAAAATATTGTTTATTTTTCAGATACAAAGAAACAGAAAATTCCTGAAGCTATTGAAAAAAATCCTGGTAGATTTATAAGGTTTAATTGTTTAAGTCAAATTATATGATTATCTATGTATTTGTTTTTAATATTATGTAGTTATACTTATACCATATCTATGACAGAATTGGCATTTTATAAACTGAACTTATAAAACTTTAATTGTTGTATGCAATCCTATTGCATCATATTGTTCTATATTGATCAAATTTTTATGATTTTATAATTCACTTGCTAGAAAAGATAAAAATGCCAATACTTCAAAGAAAAGTAAGTAGTTGTATTTGTAGTCAATTTTAGTTTCTTCTGATGGTAGCATAGTTGTAGTATTTGAGTGTTTATGGGAGAATATATAAAATATATATTTTTTTCTATGGCAGCAGGTTTATAATATTTTTGGATAAAGGAAAAAATAGGGTTTCTTTACTGTTCTGAAATTGCGAAAATTTATAGTAAACTGCAGGCATAATAGCATACCTGATGTTAGGCGGTTATATCATCTATATAAATCTCTACCTCCTATATCTATTTCATAATTAGCTAACAATTCCGAAACAGAAAAAATATAACTAGCGGTCACCCATCCAAACATTGACCGCGCAGAACGTTGCTTATGATGTTGAAGTAAGCTTCAGATAATAATGAGTCACACAACTTCAAACGTGAGCCGATTCGGTTGATGCATTTCTTCATTCCTATGTAGGTGAAACTCACAACTGGCACGCGCTACCGTCAAGAATCTAACTTTTTTTTACGCATGTGGAAACTGCCAGTGCTGCCAACTTAGCACGCTTACGGCCGGTTTCTGGAAACTCAAATCACGATTGATCCGAATTTGATACATAGTAATTCTTTGATTTTTTCGTTGATCATCGTTCGAGAAACTGGTTGTTAATGTTAGACACCTTTACAGTCATTTGGAATTAGGACATCCGGTTTTTAAATTATCAGTTCTCTGTTCTATTCTTCAGAGCGCTGACACTGCTATTCAGTTTTTTAACTTTTGCAATTTCTACAGTACTAAGGGCGTGATGTGTGAAATATTTTTCAAGCTATTGCATAGCTTTTATCGCGGGCCTTGAGCGTGGAGACCGATTCCAGAAATTCCGTAACGAAATAACCGAACGAAAATAACCTAACACTGCACATGCGTAATCCAGTAAAAATGCTACGCAATAGCTTTACCGCGGCAGTCCCCGTGTACCACACGTCTTTATTTACTTAGTGATTTTTACAGTAGTAAGAAATGTCCTTAAATATTTTTTTATTTAGACAATTATGTTATGTAGAACTCGTTCTTTACATACTTTGAAGGTCCAAAGGTCGATGTAAATCTCTAGATTAGCCGACAGAAATATAACTATGTTGGCAATACTTGTACATAGAGCGTAAATGAGTTTTTTTTATTGAGAGCATGGCTATGAGATGAGGGGTAATTAATTTGATCATACCTACGTTGAGTACTATTAGTGATGTGATGAGTCGATAGTTTTTGAAAGTCGATAAATTCAAGATTTTTTCTGTGGTTAATTTTTAAAATTTTATGATGGTTTATAGACAATCGAGTATGAAGCAGGCGAGTTAAGAAAGTTTTAATTAAACGAAAATTATAATCAGCTTCGTCCACACAATTTTTACTTTTTAACACTTGTTTATTGAGTAGATAGATAGATTTATTTATTGCACCACGTTGGTTACAATTATAGGTCTTAATTAAATTAAGATTAGAGCCGTACAGACCCCGCTGTGGCACTACAATATTATTGCCTTTAAAGCATCTTAAGTATCTAGTAGTATAATATGTGCAAAATTACTAAGATCTATGAAAATTTTACTTAGTATAATTTGTTCTTAAAAGAAAGATTTGACGTTACATTACGTAGCTATTTAGCGTAACCAAGCGAGAAAGTTAAGCAACCATTTATATAAATAAATAAATATAAGACTTTTCACACATCACACTCTAGTCCCAAACTAAGCAAATCTTGTAGGTACTATGGGAACTAGACTGCTGATAGAATAAATAGTTTTTTTTTGTAAATTCATACTTACATTATATTACATAGAAACACCCGAACTAAATATAAAATAACTTTATCCTCATCATTAATTTCCTTATTTCAGTCTATACAGCTTTACCATAAATCTCCTGGATACGACATGCTAGATAGTAGGTACTAGTATAATTTATAGTTTCACAAACTGTTGGTCAATCGTATAAGCTTTGACCACTTTCCTTATAACCCCTGCTGACTAACAGGCACAGTACACCCACGTACGCCCACAATCATTCAATTAAAAGTAAATATGTAGTTTGTACAATAAGGGATAAAATCTCTAATATTAATTGAATAAGTCAAAGAAGAAGACGTGTTGTCCGACCACTTATTGTATTTGATGATGATGATATTTATTAATGATGGCAGATGAGAGGTATAGCAAATGTATTATTGAGTAATAAACAAATGCAGATTTGATAATGTAATTTGATACAAGTTTATACAAATTTGAGACAACCAGTCAAGCCATAAGTGCGCAAGTAAGTAAACCATAGGAAACCGGGTACCTATATGGTAAAATGATTGTGTATTATACCTAATATTTACGGAACTTGTAGACTAATGTTGCGTTTAATATCATCGTTATCCAACAGAGCATCTAGGCACTCAATCAAAGCCTATTCAGATCGTCTTGTGGCTGAGCTTTATCGATACTACTGGATGGGCAGTTACCACTAATATGTCAGAGGAAGCGAATTCTCGTGTAGCATTATTGGTATACAAGAATATTTTGTAGTAATTTCAATTAAAGCTTTAAAGTTTAGGCAGAGGCAACATAAAAATCCAGATGGGATAAGTATTTGCTTTTGTAACAAAACAGACAACCTATTTATCCAGTGCTAAAAAAATTCTTATATATAAAGTTTTTAACTGCTAGTGTTGTATATGTGTAGATGCTTATAATTGACTGAGAAACAAAAGTAAAGTTATTTGTAGCTCATATAGGGTCACCAGTCACGTCCATAGTAGCAATAGCCTTTTACCACCAAGACGATTACCGTATAAAGCAACTTACCTGCCTATGTAGGTATAAGGTGTATCAGGCATTATTGGTGGCATCTTGCGGTCGAGCTTTATCGATATCGATACTGCTTTTCACCTGCTGGTTGTGTGGTTGACTGCCCGCGGGGGCCGGGGGGCAGGCGCCTCCAGACGCGGCGGCGCGTCAGTATACCGCGGACCGTCATCCGAGCAAGACCTTGCGCCCCGCGCTCATCGCACAACTCTATCGACACGTGCGTGGCTCAACCCTAATCGTTGTTCTATATACGAATGTGTTCTGTGCTGTGATAAGGAATTCAACAACTCTATTACCGGTAAGTTTTAAGGTTATCTCGCGTCTCCGGTATTTGGGTTATGTTTTGGTTTCAGTGATAATTTCTGTAATGCGTTACCGATCGCTACCATAACGTGTTCCGATTGCTTGGAAATTGTGGAAAGTGTTATGTATGTCACTGGTATTCATAAGGTCGTGTAGCGTTTGATTTTATAAAAATACCGTTTTGTGTTGGAATGATTTATAATATAAACAACCCGTTTTATGTTACCGTTGAGCTTACGGTGTAGTCTATAAAAAAGGCATGGAATTTGTAAAAAAGCTGAGCAATCTGAATAAATCATACGTTAGAAAAGTTATCTATGTTATTAGAGATATGCGCAAAACCTCTATACAAAAGACTTCAACGCGCTCCCTTTGCTTTCAAAAACTTGATACTTAGGTACTGTGTAATAAATTCTGTATTAAATATAAGTCTTTTCGATTACAGAACGGAAATAGTTTTCACTGGCACTGTTTGTTTATCACAAGAAATTTATTTATTAAGCTGAAGTTCAGTTTTTAATTAAAAAGACTTGAACGCGCTCCTCACACAAAATATTTTCTCTTATCGATAATTACCATCAACACGTATAAAATGTGGGGTGTTATAAGTTTTATGCATTTTGTGCCATTCTGTTTGGAATTCCTAATATCCAATTGCCGGAACGAAAGCTCCAATTAATTTCAATGTTGTTTTTATAAAAATGCTGATCAAATCAGATGATTGGCAATGTCTAAATACGTGCAGTCATTTCCAAGACCACCAGATCACTGGGAAGGGTTTAAAAAACCTCAGTCGTATTCCAAGAGAGTCTCAAAAGTAGGTGGTGTATGAATAACGGAAGAATGCAAACGCTCCCTGTCCCTTGGCAAAAGAGTCCGATGGACCGTGAGATTTTACTAAGATTAAGTTCGACATAACACATAACCTACTGTTCTAACAAACAGAAAGTGCTAATTATCCATGATGAATTTCCTCACGTAAAAAGGTTGGTGTATGAAAATCTGCCGATTGCTGCTTCGTCGGGTCTTTCTAGTGCCCACAGACATGGGAACTGCACAAGGGGAACTCTACTGGGAAATGTAGAGTATACGACAATCTTATAGGCGCTTATCTTAGAAGAGGCGCTTACAAAGTACCTACCTGACACATTTTTGAAATAGAATAATGCATGCATGACTAGTACTATACGAAAGTTACATGACAAAAGCTCTGTCAAATCATCCTAACAAGATTCTAACTGGAAAATTGACTCGCGTCTTTTAATTTTATTGAATGATGAGTGTAATTCTGCTTAATTTAAAAAATCAATTGTACTCCTCCTTTCTAAAAGTATGTTCTCGTAGGTTCGGTTTCTAAATAATTATAATATTGGTTCTTAAGAAAAAAAATAACCATTGTGTTCATGAATTGAAAAATCATGGTTTTAGCCTTATGCATCGAAGACAGAAGATTCTCTTGCTATCTTGAATAATGGAAAAGTTTGAGAAGTAATATTAAATAAACATTCACGGACATTTCACACATCGCACTCTAGTCCCGAACCAAGCAAAGCTTGTACTATGGGAACTAGACTGCTGATATAATACTTATAGAAATATTTTTTTTGTAAATACCTACATGCATAGAATACATATCAAATCAAGTAGCTTCAAACATTTACTTAAACAGTTACTCATCACCAAGTAATTACCATACACTGGACTTCTTTATCATCCGGGTGATCTCACATTACACTATTAAATGAACCAAATAAAATAACTATATACCATCATCTCCACGAGCGAAGCCTACTTAAAATAATTCTAAGATCGTAAGATGCTTAATCAAAATTTTCAAAACCCATCTGCGTAAATTAGACACTAAAGTAATTATAATGTGAGTAAAACGCGAAACGAAAACTAGGTTGACCATAAAAGAAGTATAATTGAATTTGTATCTTGTTTGATGTCACGGTTGTGGACATGTAAGTGGAGTAATAGTGGGCTATAACTGTAGGGGGACATGACTGGCACATTTATAAACATTATAGCTGGCAACATTGAGACTTTTTGACGTAGAGTTCCATAAGACTGTGCTAATTTTCGTTGCTCAAACATTTTCTTGTAGAAGCTCGTTTTATCAATAAGACAGGCGTTTTAATTTTATATCTACATATCTCTTCAAAATAATTTTCATGTTATACTGTAAACCAAAATATTGGGCTCATAAAGTTTCTGTAACAAATTGATGGTTTTAGTTCGGATTACGGGCTTATTAGAATAAACGTAAGTACTTATGTGTAATTTACGTAAGTATATGTATTAACTGTTTCCTGTAGATATTCCTTTTGTTACCGACATATACGAGTATATTCGAGTATGTTACTAATATATATTCTTGTTTGAATATTTTTCAAAATAAAGGTGATAAGTTATCAACTAATGTATAAATATTTCGCCTTTATAACAAAAGAAAATCGTATTAACAGTTATCAAAGTGGTAAGCTATCTTAAAACGATTTATCTTCTGAGAACTTATAAATCCCTGAATAACCCTTTGGTTTTATCAAGTTTAAGCATCGTGTTGCCTCATACGGAGTGGGCGTATGTTATGGCCGTTTTACAGGTAGTCAGAGATTTGTTACTAATGATATGTCTTGGAAGCCTTATACCGTTTGTAGAAAGATAAATAGCTTATAATTTAATCTGAATTTTGCAAATTAGGCAAATTTTGTGGACAGAAGCTAGTGAAAACATATCCAATCAATATGGTCAAACAAATTTCGCTATACATTACTGCTTTATCATCATACTGAAGTGTAAAGGGTAAGACGGCAATGCATGACATTTGAAGTTCCTTTTGAAGTGTCTAATTATTACCTATACATATATACCTTTAAATTAATGGCCACATCACACTGTAAAATAAGTTCAAATGCCTCTACCTGACAAGGCTTTTTACTTTAATAATAACCTGGTGATTATTACATGGAATTCAACAGTTTTGCCGATATTAAGTCTGTTAAGCCATTGGAAATGGCTTATCAAACGTATTCAAATATGGTCAATTAAAATATGTTGTTAATTTCAGAACCAAATTCAGGCATTAAAAGTATCTTAATGCAGAGCAAACAGTCGACTTCACACATGTAATTATTAATTTTAATCCAACGTAATAATCAACGACAATTTTTATATCTAAGTGAAATCGACAAATACTTAAATACTTACGGTTTTTTTTTATCACGAAATCTTAAAACGAAAGTGGTACAAAACGTATTGGTATAGTTGGTTTTATGTTGTTGGTATCAAATCAATTTTGTAGTTCTGTTACGCTGGCTTTGCTTATTTGTGAAAAGTTTTTACTGCTGTGTTCTACAATAAAATACAGTTGGATTAATAATCCATTAGAAATCCGAGCAATACCAGAATTTATAATGACATTACGTTTTTTAGAGTTTAGTTGTACTTAGACATAAAGTTGTTACGAAGTCAACAATTTCAAGGGTGCTTTGAATATTGCCAACTTAACAAAACCAATTCATCGCCATGATTAGGTAGAACGTTTTTTAGAGAGACAGTGTTTAGTTGTAGACCTAATGTTGTTACGAAGTCAACAATTTCAAGGGTGCTTTTAGTATTGCCAACCTAACAAATTAAATTCATCGCCATGATTAGGTAGAAGTGAAATAACGAACAAGATGAAAGTAAAGTAAGAGACTCAAGCTGCTCTTGAATATTGCAAAGTGATGTGTCAGTGTTACACATTATACGATGTTTGTTTAAAAAGTATCTAAGCTTAGAAATATGAAGTACACATGTAACGTTCACAAGTGCATTGTCATATTCCGATTGCATTTATAAATGGAGCAGTTTTAAAAAGTTATTAAAATCAATTTCGGATAATTAGGTTTTCGAAAATTTTCATATTCTCCCAAAACTCTACCGATTACGACGCATATTTTATAAAAGAAACAACACATACCAACCCCTCAAAACCTCAGTGGTCAGATTTTTGATCTGATTCAGAGTTTTCATACAAAAGCGGTGTAATTTTTAGTTGTACCATCGACCACCACCGTTAACACACATAATCTTAATCCGTACTCTCGCTGGCAGTAAAAATGGCGGCGGCTAGCGGAATTCCATAAAATCATTATTAATTTATTAATGTTATACGGAGCGCTTGGCGCGCTCTCTCCGCTAAATGGAGCTAACGCTTCGATGCTCATATCTACGTGTCCTCTATGAGCGAATGAAATAAGAGTAACGTACACACTGGGTTTGATATGGGGTTTGAATCTTCTGCAATAAATTTTCTTTTGAGATTTGTATAAAGTTTGTTGGGACACGGTAGGTACTTGTTATAATTAAAAAAACGGTAAAGTACTTGTAGTAATGACCATTGAGCAAACACAAGACTAGTATTTTTTTTAATAAAACTTGTAAACCTCCTCGATACATAGAGAAAACAGATATAATGTTTTCTTTGTGAATGGCATGGGTTTGTTAAAAAAATAAATAATAACACATATTTTAAGTTTATTTCATGTCATTTTTACAATACATATATCTATGTATTAACAATAAAATAGCGTGATATCCGATAAGCTCCCGTTTGAACCAACCGACAGATCTAACTAAGTCCATTTCATAACCAAGCCGGAACTTTATGATAACGGCCAACATTTTACTATTGAACGGGTTCTTAATCAGTGTTTCGTCGTATTTTATAGAGGAATTTCAACTCGAAAAACTAGCTAATTAGTAAGAAACTATATATTTAGATGTTCGTATTATATTTGTGCGTCTAACGGTCAGGTAACTCAAGTTATTTGAAATGATACTGGTTGAGACGAAGGCTATAATTTTTCTTGTCTCGTTTCTGTGACTCAACTTTTAAGTAGGTCGGTAGGCACCTGATATTTTATACTGTTTATATTGAAAATATGAATAGGTTAACGTCTAAAGCTAGGTTTTTAAGCTTATTTGTTAAAGAAAATGCATTTTGTGCAAATATATCGCGAAATGAAAGTAGGTACATATGACGTTTATTTATAACTTCGATGATGTATTGTAGTAATTTAACTATTTATATTGCGTGCCTTGGTCACATAAAAATGTCTTATAATCTGTCTGCCTTAATAGCTTTATCAAAAAAAATCATTCGTTTTGCACTTCACCTAATTTCTTAATTTTCTGTCTCACTTCACACTAAAATCATCATCACTTACTATTATTTTGATGATGATGACTTTGTATTTCATGATACTAATGCGTGAAGTATTTTGATATTAAAACATTATTTATCCCCGCAGGCTTAGAAATATCATAAACTAGATGATGCCTGCCATTATCGACATATTTTGGATAATTCACACAATATTGTTGTATTTTGTAAATGGCCAATCATGGTAATTTATCGTACACAATGAGACACAAACATAAAAATTGATATAAATATATAAAGGCGAGCTTAACCCTAAAAGAGTTTTCTTCCAGCAAACCGTAGAGGATAGAGAGAGCTGATTGTAAAAGTGGGTAAAAGTGTATACAAAAATAACGTACAAATAAAATAAAGCGAAATAAATTAGATATAATACATACAAAAGTACTATTAGAAACAGATAAATTAAAGAAGATGATTTTACCAATAAATTGAAGAGATTATAAAACAGCTACGGTTACAGATAATCTATCGTCTATTCGCTCATATGATATCTCAAAGCGCATATTAAATGTACCGTAACATGCAGGTAACATGAGAAAAGGTACAGTGCTAGGGTCAAGCGTCATAAAGTTTATGACACTTACTGATAAGGAAATACATATTGCACGTGTGGTTCAAGCCAGAGGATATACTAAGAACAAGCTGATTTAAAGTGTTCATTGTTAGCAACAATGCCTCACTGAGGACGTGCAATTTAGAATAGAATAACAGTTTATTTGCCACACAGAAGTAAACAGAACGGCACAGTGGACAAAACAGAGGTTACATAAAATATAAAATTAGAATAAGATAAGTACTTATGTGAATATTAAAAAAAATAGGATATTTGTTGCAACGTGACCATTCTGAGACGTAAAAAAAATGTAAAGTATCTTGTGCCTCTATTTCGGCACTCATTTCTTTTAAACAGCTAAATAGGTATTGTGTTAGGTACGAAATCATCCACAGAAAGCTCGACCACTTCTACTAATAATGCGTATTACGAATAAATGACGACCGATGTGGCGCGGTGGGCGATGGTCCACCTGCGACGCGGAAGGTTGCGGGTTCAATTCCCGCCTCGGGATAAATGTTTGTATGTTCTGCAAATATTTATTCCGGGTGTTCTGGGTATTATATGTATAATAAAAAAATATCTATCTATGTATTATATTGTATTAAGTATGTCAGTCTTCTAGTACCCATAACACAAGCTCTGCTTAGCTTGGGGCTAGATGATGTTGTGTGGATTGTTCAGCATTATTTATTTATTTATTAATTACATATTTTTTATATTTGTGCAGGCAGACACATGAATTTGTGCAACAGCTGTTCAGTTTATATTATGAACTTATATTTAAAAAGCACTTCTTGTTATCAAAATTATGATGTTTAACATGATAATTTTCTTGTGTACCTACCTTAAACATAATCATTATTTTTATTTTATTTATACTGTTTTTTTTGTGTAAGTACCTAAAGATCAAATCAAAATTCTTCAGTCTTATTATTGTCTTATTATTTTTGTATGTCCCTTATTTTGGAACTAAACATTTTTATTTTTTGAATGTCGTCGTTGCATATGCAATTATAAACCGTTTTTCCATTACTTTATGACTGGAACTTGAACAGACTGTTCCAGACTCTGAGGACTGGTTTATGTGAATAGTTTGTTGGTAAATCTGCAACATTGTACGTGATTGAGACTTTTACGCCATTTACGTAAGGAAAATAAACTTGGAATTTATTTATGACCTATTCATTCACACTACAAATACTTGGAACGGATGTTTTTGAATAATACAAGGTAATATCCTGAGAAGCTTAACAGGCGTCACAGGTTGGTAGTAGCTCTATCTTCCATGTTGTGGAACGTAGGTTCGATTCCCAACCAAAGCAAATGTTTGTGTGATAAACATAAATATTTGTTTTGTGTATGGATGTCACTATGTACCTAGTATTGTATCAGCAATCTAGTTCCTATAGTACAAGCTTTGCTTAGTTTGGGAGTAGAGTGTGATGTGTGTATAACGCCATCTAGTTCTAAAATCATAATCTTGCTTGTATCATAATGACTGAATATCCATTGAATTGAAATCATATTTTAGAAGAGACAGAATACATCTTCGAACACGTAGTGGTTAGTGTATTAAACTTATGTGTATCAATCTAAGCTATTTAAAACTAAACCGCTTAGAGCAAGTAAAATAAATGATCACTAATACACACTATAATCTATTACGAGGTCAATAGATTAATAACGATGTCATTACTCATCCAATAATACCGGGTGTATGGTTAATAGAACCATCAAGATTAAAAAAAAAAATGTTTTTGGCTTCGCGAAAGTCTAACTCCGATCGGCTCGATATGTGGGGTTCAAGTTACTGAAATTAGTTATGAGTATGGATTTTACTACGTATTTTATGTATTTCCAAAAATGTATTTAAGTATTCTATCATCAATATAGTTTCCATATAATAATGATTTGCTGAGTTTGGGAATAGAGTGCGATGTGTGAAATGTCCGTGAATATTTATTATTAACACTTCAATCAAAAGTACAGGTTCAAATCTGAACTGACACTAGAGCTTTTAAAATAAGTTTTTTCGCTAAATCCATAAAATACAGCTAGTTTGATGAGCTTACAAAACAAGATGGATGGTTGACACAAAATTACGGAGGCTGACACCACTGAGTGATAGGATTAATCTATTTTAAGATGTTTTGACATTGACATATAGCTTCATTGTAAATCCTTAGAGACCCTAGCGCCATCTGGCAGCTACTTGTAAATATTCATTCATTCATTTTCAGCCTGTGGTGTCCCACTGCAGGGCAAAGGCCTCCCTTCCTTTTCTCCAGTTCACTCTTTCCTGGGGTATTGTGGAACCATCTTTTGTATGGACATCAAATAAATATGTAGATAAAAAATATGTAGCAGCCGGTCTTTTGGCATTTACATTAAAATTTGTTGTTAAAAATAGGTTTTGAGTGATTAAGCCCTGAAGTTTCAGAGGTGGTTTTGTCGCACCCTGTATAAACAAAGGTATATCTTAATTAAAATAATAATGACACCATTTATTATTGCGAGTAGCGATTAATTTCTTCATTCCGAAACGCCTTGGGTTACAGCTATAAAACGGTACAGACATAAAGCACTTATTTTTTATAAATTCGAACTAGTTTGAAGAACAACAAAAGTCAGTTTAGAATGTTGGAATATTAATAAATATTCACACAACAACGCCATATTGGCCCAAACTAAGCAAAGCTTTTTGCTAAGCAAAGCTCTCAATATACATTCTATGCGAACCATGTAGCTTATAAAATTATTGCGTTTTTTTCTGTAAATTCATGCACCTAGATAAAAAATAAGCATTAATTTACCAAGACACAAATGTTTGTCAAACTTGCGACCAGCAGTGTATAAACTGTTAAATACTATCGATTATCTTATCGATTTTTTTCTTCAACTTACATTTAATCGGACAAAATCGGACTTCTCTGTAAAAAAATACACGACCGTAGAAAAAATAGCATCTACTTTCTGGCCTCACTTTTTCTCAGATTTTTTCATTAGTCAAAAATACCATTTTTGGAAAGTGAAGAGTTTCTGCCAATGATTATACTATTCACGATGACGTAGAGGAATAGATGATGTTGATAAACCCATAAACCTCACAATGAAGGCTTGTCAACAATACCCAATGAAGCCATTACCGCTTTAAATGATCAATTGTTCGCGGATAGTGGCCTTAATTGAATTGATAGAAGGTATAGAGGAAAGTAATGGGAAATTTTACGAATGATTTATACACATTTATTTATATTTTTTGGTTATTTCGTGAGGTATTTTTTTTGGTATCGATTTCATTTTTATAAGTCAAAGATCTTTTATTTGCTAGAATTAAATGTGTACCTACATCGATGTCAAAATATACATATAAGGCATACAAAAAAAGTTCTGCTCAATGTTTATCGTAAACGTCAAATGGAATTAACCCCGCCGCAGATGCTCACACTCGCACTCGTTCACGACACTGCGCACACGGTATAGTCGCATAGTCGCTCGTATCAAGGGGAAGGTCGCGGGTTCAAAACCGGCTGAACTAAAACTTGGTTCAGGAAGTACCTAAAAGTAATAAAATATTAGTAATAAAATAAGCTTACGATTGTCACATTTTTTCGTGCTGCACACTACTTAAACTAGGTAATCATCTAAAAGTAGTGATTTTAAATAACTAACAAAGCTTTCAAGTTATCATCATAATTCAATACAAGTGATAATAACACACTCCAATCTACACCAATATGTATCAGAGATGCTGAGATAATACGAAGATCGTGAGATATCTCTATTGATATTAACAGTAATAGTATTTTATTATTGTAATTTTGTACTCGATGAAAACGGTTCGTGATACTTACATTTCTCGAATGGATTATCTTTTAGATTTTCGCTGATAAATTTATTGTTTGAATAGCGTATTTCAGATATTTGAAGCGCATGTTCGATTCCCGGCACGGGCCTTAAATATTATTTGAATAACAAATAAATATTTATGAACATTTTTCACACTCTAGTCCCAAACTAAGCAATGCTTGTACTATGGGAACTAGATTGTTAGACTACTTATAGTAACACCCAGATAACAAATATTTATGTTCATCACATAAACATTTGCTCTGAGTGGGAATCGAACCCATGACCCACAGCATGGAAGACAGAACTACTACCAACTGAGCTATGACGTCTGTTAATATTTTGATGTATTTGATATTTTCTCTTCTTATAATGTGAGGGAGAATATATAAATAATCAGAAGTTTTTGTTTCACCCTGTATTTACCCGACGGTAACAAAAAAGATTAAGAAGATTACATTTCGAGGATTGATGATACTTAAATGATTTAAAATTGTGTTGTCGATCTTTATCAAAGGGTTTTATGTGGGATTGAATTGATGACAAGTAACTCGAAGTGACAATTGAGATATTATATACGAGTGAGTTGATGGCGATTTTAATTGGAGATATGTAATAATTTTTATGTCATATCTCCGTATAGGTACTGTTTTTAATTATGTATTTCAAACGACGATAAATTGGCTCACAACTTTTGTATTTTCAAGCTCAGTTCTCAAACTTGTACAAGAATATTTCACATTATTCCAGTTTTTTATAATAACAGCGTAATATTGGCTAGGCTTTTTAGGCTGAAATGGTTGACTAGACCACACTGACATGGCAGGTAAGGCCACAGAACAATATGTGTGATGTCCAAGATTCTCAATGAATCCGCTAGACAATCTGTAGGTGTGTTTATTAACAGCACTAGGGATTGTATACAACGAAACACATACTACTATACCATACGTAACAACGAATACTTTTCTCTCATCATATCTCGAATTTTTTTAGCAGTAGCTCTACCATAAGTTTTTACTATACTATATATAAGTACTATACTCGCTAGCGTCTGTAGTTAAAAAAATGTATGAAGATTTGTACAGCAGCGCCTATAGCGGATAGTTGGGTACTAAAATTCGTAATACTAATATTGACGTAACTACTGTAGTAAAGTCAGGCGATTTTACTGTGACAACTCATGGTAGAGGTACAGATTAAATATAGACACATCTACATCAAACCGAATGTCATATAAAAACTAAGCACATGACTCAGTATAAGCTATTTTCTAAGTCAAACATTCTGGGTGAGGCGTGAACGTGAAGTAATGTATCTGTAATTATCGAAGGATATAAGTAAAGCGATTTCACGAGGCGCTCGTTAACCGCAGCGGTTTAGATAAATGTTTGAGAAAGTGTTAGTACCTATTGTATAATAAATTCTGTTTAGAATAAAATGTATTCTGAGCAGAATTTAATAAGTAGGTAGGTACTAATATTATCTCTAACAGCTTATTGAGACTAGTCCTATTAACTATGGACTATTTTTTAAAGTTTGAATAACTAGAACATTTAGCAGCAAATAAGCTAAGTATGTATTTTTTTCTATCACTTATTCAATTAAATAATTAAATCAAATAAAAGCAGTCACCTATTTTCTAATAACAAGTGTGATGATAAAAATATATCTTGTAAAAGACTTCAACGCGCTCTACAAGCTTATTTATTTTGTAAGTAGGTACTAAAAGTTCTTCGACATCAGCTCCTAACCTTTTTTCCATAAAATTCAGTATTCGCATCCAGTAATACCAAAAATAATATATACATATAAACTCATTTCTCTTGCAAATAATACACCTAAATTGCCGTAGAATATAAATTTATTATCCGACTATCGTAATTCGAATTCGAACTATCTATAATTTTTGACGTAGGTCTCTCCCAAGACGCGCTAGCGCCACTGAGTCCGGTCTACGGCCCTTCTCATCCAGTGTTTGCCAGCTTCACTCCGTATAACAAAGTACCTCATGCCTTAAATAATAACCCACTTTAGATATTTCCTCGTAACAAAACACGGCATAAAACTATCGGAAACCGTGACCAATCAGCTATTTCAATGGTATCCGAGAATGGACTGTGTACAAGACTATTGTTTACCAACCTCATAATAACGGACGGTTTGAAATACCCAAATGAGTCTTTAGTTAACCTTAGGTTAGTGATACCTATGTTAGGTTTCATTACCGAGACGGAGTAGGACAACTAGAATAGTTTCCTAAGAATGTTTCACGATTACAAAAACGGTTTATGACTACTAACATAAATTCATTTCGTATATTCTGATATCCCTGCAAACTTTTAAAAGTTTTATAGAGAACGCCAAGCGCTCAGTTGAAAGATCTTTAGCAGACTTTAGGACAGTGATAAACGTGGTATTGGAATGTTTTGGATAGACACACCCCACATCCAATTGGAAAGAAAAAGCTCTTGATCATAAAGGACGGTGCCCATGTTATTGTTTGGCCCATAGCGCTCATGGAGATGCCAACAAGCAAATCTACGTTTTCCTTCTATAGAGATGGAATTAATCAAAATCATGCGACTGCAGTCTAATGATGAAGCTGTCACTTCCGCATAAGCCTTGAGCTCAAAAGCTTGTCTACTGGCACTTGATACCCATACTTTATTTGAAGATACAATTTTCTGAGGTTATGATAACCTTCGTATAGATAGTTGGTGAACTTCAGATTTAGATAGGCGATAAGCTATTCGAAATATGAACGTAGATAGCTATTTTAGGCCTTAGCTTCCATTTATGGGTAAATTGTTATTTTGAAAGTTTGATTTGTTTTGTTAGCCATATTTTCTGTATTTGATAAATAAAGAAGTTAAAATTATCGTAATTTCTTCTATTATTTTACCGACTTATATTTATTAAAATTAAATTGTATCTGATAGCCAATTCTGTTCTAAAACTTTGAACTATTGTTCTATTCCAGTTTTTGTAAGAAAAGTTCGAGATAATGTGGCAAAACAGTAAGATGGGACTTTCTAAGGTTGTTCAGGTTATCTCTAGATTTTACTTATAAACAAGTACGACCACCGTTACTGATAATGTTGATAATACTGTTGTAATTCAATATTCATGAATCATTCAAGTCTACGTTTAAATTAGTACAGTATCTACAGTACAAATAAACTATAGTAAGTACTTCTAGATAATTTCACTTCTAAACATGCGTTGCTTCATTTGAAAGATTGTCTTTTCTTGTTCACTATCGTGCTATTTTAACCCTTATTGCTCTATTAATAGGGTTGATTTTATCTTGTTTGTTGAATGTGTAAATTAAACCAAGCTGTTGCGCTTACGCACACGCCGTATGAATATATTTCACGGTAAAGCATCGGGGACTAGGGCAATGTTTAATACCGTTTATTGCTGTATGCTTACTGACCATTATAAGATAATGGATGAATTTCTGCTTTTTGACAGCTTAATATAAAGTACAGTCAAGAACAAAAAGTGGGTGCAAAGGGATCAAATTGATCTTAATAGATGTAATGTGATGTGATGCATATTCTATTGATGCTGCTAGACTTGCGAACAGGATTCTGTTATCGCTGTGTATACGTCACTAATGATAAGTGTATTGTGAAAAAAAACTAATCAATTAGATAGAAATAGTATAGGTACTAACACTACCCGCATCGTCATGAATCAAGTTAACCTATTTATTACTTAGGGTTTATCTAGGTCACTGTGCCTAGTCTAGGTTTAAAGTAGTGTGTATCACAAAGATTTACAAACAAAAAAACAAGTAGCTGGCCCACCTAATTTATTTATTAAAACAATTGCATATAAAACTTACACCCTAAGCCAAAACGTTAAGTCCTCAACGCATGTTTTAACTAGATACATGTTAAATATGATTCGTAAACCAGTAAGCGGTTCTTTAACTCGCAAGATTTGATGACGTCACGTGAAACTTGAATTACATTTGCAACTTAAAAGCCCGCCATAAAACATAAAAATGTCATAAAACTAAAGCTACTGGTGACCGTGAGTATGAGAGGGGTTGTGAGCACGAATAAATGTAACAATCGTAATCGTAAACAGTGCATTTGAGATACACTGCGCGTCGACATCAGCTTTACTGTTGAACGTTGCAGCGTTAGCGAGCAGTGTATATTAAATGCGTGATGTTAACGATAGTCACATTTATTTAGCTCAGCCGTCTGTGCGTTCAAACTTCGCACTGATGGCGGTACCGTAGCGTCACATGTGTCCCGTTATCCGTCCATCAGCTACGTGTTTCTATTAGTTCTCATCTCAACAGCAAACATGGTTTATTTAGAAATCAAATTACTTATCATTCTTCTACTACTAATTCGTATTCGCAGACTAATTAAACATTTGGTATTCTTTTTGCAGTGATATTAATTATCAGATTGTGATTTTCCGACTGAAAATATTATTTAACATCCAAACATGTTTGTACTTAGAAATACATTGCGGAACCCTAAAAACTGTCACATATTTATAATGATTGAAATTGAACACTCGAAATTTAAGTAGCCAAAGCTAGATATTCTCACGTGATTTCAAGATTGAATTGCAATAGTGTTTTTGCTGAAATCAACGCTAGACTCCTACTGAGTAGGTACTTAACTAGTTGATGAACTAGTTAAGTAATAATATCAAATAGTCAATGTATACATATAAAATACCCAGAAAACACGGAATAAATATTTGCAGATCGAACAAACATTTATCCCAAGGCGGGAATCGAACCCGCAACCTTCCGCGTCGCAGGCGGATCTTCGCCCGCCGCGCCACATCGGTCGTCATACCTTACATGTAATGTAATAAGGTATGGTAATCAAAAATGAGTAGAAGGTGACAGCTCGGTGCGGATAATTTTGATAAAGACTAGCACGGAACAGTTAACAGAGTAATTAAAGTATGTAGTCACATTTTGCGTTGCCCAAAGCAAAACTGTAAGTACATACATGATGCCATTCTATTGTTAGTTTGTTAGCAATTTCTTCTACGTATCATTAACACTGACACCTAGAATCACCTATAAGCTGATTCTAAATGATCCTTGCAATTTTACTAAATAAAAAAATGTATGACTATGACTATAAGCTTAGTTACTTATGTCTCAATAACCGATACTTTCCCATGCTCAAACATATTAATTATCCTTTAAATTGGAACTCCCGCTGAGTTGAAAGCGTTTTACAAATTAATTTATCGATATTGAATGTTGCGCTTGCTTATATCGCGTTCGAGATGTCTGATACAAATTTTGATAATATATTTTCATGTTCAAATGGTTAAAGACAACTTTGAGAAGAAACTAGACTAATCAGTGGGGATTGGCTTGTAACCTGCTGCGTTTGGAATATCAAAAACTAACCAAATATTTGGCCTATGCCTAAAGTAGGTACGAGTTCATACACATCTTCACAAGTGCTAATTACACCTCTTACTTCAAGAGTTAAAGATCTGAGGGAGTGTCAACCTCAACGATAATATGAAATGCACTAAATTATTTCATTAAATTAAATTGAGTCATAAATTGCTTCACAGCTCGCGCGATCAAAAATAGTTTCACACTTTATATAAACACTTTAATCGCCAGGCCACTTTTCAAGTATAAGTAACCTATTTTCAAAAGTCATTATAACACCTCTGAAGTTGTCTTTAAGAGAATGCCAACCTCGATAGAATGGAATAATTATTTCATTAATGAAATTGTGTCATACATTGCTTTATAACTCATGCAGTCAAAAATATATTCACACTTTATTTAAGCATTTCATTATTCACACCAAAAGTATTTATAACTAACTAACCTATTTTCATTTGTTTCAGATCCCACCGAGTGCAGTGTTTTAAAGTAGCATGTTAAGAGACAGCACCTCAGTTATAGGGGGGAGGTGACATTTGTGTAACACTTAATGCTACTTAGTTCTGTGAGTAATGATTGTTTGGCGGAAGAATACTAGTCGTCGGAAAGCGGAGGGCTGGTAAGAAACCTTATCTATTTGTTTGAAAAGTAACCTATGTACTTAATATCCGTGTTTTGATAGCTTATTTTTTGTATTTTATCTATTACGTCCCACTGCAAAACTAAGGTATCCCAAACAGTAAAAAATATCGGCAAATACTCGCAGTAAAGTTTTGTGAGTATGTAAAAAATACTCACAGAAGCTAGTAAATTATGTTTCGCTACTAAGTTAGAAACGGTAGGTCGCCTTAGGCAGTGTTAAGGAGGGCGGAGGTCAAATATGTATGCTAAGTGTGAGAAACGACGCGTAAAACTCGTAGTTGGAAAGTTTTTGCTTATACTTTTAATAAGAACCTTCGGCTTAACAAGGTACTTGGATCCTGAACACTCCTAGGCATTTTTGTTAATAAATGACTATATACTACAAAATATCTAGATACACTGTCCTAGACAAAACTTGTCTTTAGAATTTTTGTGTTTAAGTATACCAGTTTTAAGTATAAAATTAATATTTTTTAAACAACTATTATCGAAATTTAGATCTGTAAATAAAAACAATTTATGTCTCTGCTTTTCCGCGAGTATCATATTCTATCCATAGGCATTTTTATTATGGACTATGAAAAAGGCAGTAAAATTACCATAGTTCGTTTGAAAGTGGTGATGAAACTGATTCCCAGAATTATCTTTCTATCATTAAACCAAGAAGTTTAAATATAATTGTATTTACTACAGTTTTTATTGGTATCATTATTTATAGGATTAAAATGACTCAACGGACTAATAACTGTTCTCTTTTATCTGTGTCATTGTATGAATGCTAATATAGATTGGTAAATATTAATATTAGGACTTTATGACAAAACTTGTTTACAAAGATTAACAGTTCTTTTTAAGACAATAATAAACCAAAATAATAAACCGTGCTTGACACAGATTTTATTGTATAATTAATTGGTGTGTTTTTTAGGAATCATATTAGTTAGTTGAAAAACAAATATTTTTTGAGAATATATTAGTTATACATTATAAAACTTAAACTTAAAGAAAAATTCATAAACTATGCAGCTTTAATGTTCATTGTATAGCCGAAAGCGAGGAACTAAAATTGTTCTTGGGTACTCGTAAATTTGATTGATGAATACGACCTACATACCTGCCGCCCCGTCGAAGTTAATAATTCAAGGAAGGGAAAAAACAGGACAAGAATTTACAGTGTACAAGTGTTATGGGTTCCGCCAAGTGGAAATAAATTGGTGTGCATACTCTTGAAATTGCTTTCCATAAAAACTTGTACATTTATTATCATAGCTTATGTTTGTCGTAAAATATCAGAAATAGCGCGTAAATATAATTAAACTACCTATATTCTTAGGAACTTATCTGTATTTTTATCGCATTATCTGCCTCTTTACACTGTTATTCAAACAAATATAATAAATCAGATTCCGATCGGAAATAATGTATTATCACAAAAACTTTCTAGTCCAGAAGTCCAGTCAGAATAAAAAAGTTGGGATACCGTATTAAACACGTGTTCACATCCGAAATTCCGTGCTGGAATTTGAATAATTTATTATTTATCAGGCCGTTTTGAGGGCAGAGAGCCTGCCTTATCGGGCTCCTTTGAAAGGCCGAAATCAGGGACCAGCATACAATGTAACCCAAACTCGTAAATACTGAAGGGGTCAGAATGAAAGCTACTAATAATCACTTGTTCGAAAAAAACGTGCAAACTAGCCCAGCAATGTACAAATTCCGGTGATTTTATTGCTTCTAAAATGACAGTAGCTGCTGATAATAGTAGAAGGCATCTGAGGCTTCATTTGTATTAAAACTATGCATAAATTTTTTTTAATAGTAATTATTGTATTCCACTTATCCCGGTTTCTGGGCATTGTTCACTAAGAATTTTCCTTGGCATCCATATTTTGTCATTGTTCTGTACTCATAATATTTTTTGATTAATATTATAATTGAAAGTGAAATACAAAGTAAAACAGAGTTATCAAGATTAGCCATTTCTGATACTTTGATCAGAAATGGCTAAACAACATGCACATCATAAAACACACGACAAAAGTCACACGACACAAAACAACATACATGCACGACACCATTAAGGATGCCACGACTGGATTTGATAAAACTGTAATTTCTCATGCATTTTCAATCTTGTATTGGTATTAGGGGAAATCGGAGACTTGCCGAGTGATCGAGCGCGGGTGGCGCGTGCGTCTCATTGGTATGCGTCTAGGGCTGCCAACTACAATTACTATACAGTGTTCGTGACTTCTGTCTGAGACTTTGAAACAGTTACTGTACCAATGCCACTTAGTAAAGAGAGTAGTCCACAATAATCTTAAGAAATTTGGATCGAATATATAAATTGATAGATGATGATAGATGTTTGAGCTTTCGATGCTGCGAACTTACACTAATATGAATCTTGTCTAACACTTTTTTTACAAGTTATGTTCAAGATCATATGACTGTTAACATAAGTTTCTTTTTAATAGTCATTAGCTTTATAACATCGACAACCCTAAAGTCTCCAACTCATTGATCATCGACACGCTGTAGTTTAATAGCACACTTTCGTCTGCACAATAATGTTTAATATAGATCGAAACTCTCGAATCTCTAAAAGTATTAGACATTTTATATCAAAGTATCTGAAATTCTTGAAACTTGTTAAGGAAAGACAAGAATCATTACTTTGATTTTTCTTTATTGCTTAGATTTATTTAGTTAGATTGATATTTTGATTTTGAAAATAGATGTTCAGGTATTTTTGGACTCGTTTGACATGTAGCTTGATTTAAGTAAATATGCAAGATGAATGTTTAAAGCATTAAAGTAAGTAGTCGAGCTTCTTGTCTTATTTGCTTTGTAAGCCATACAATTGATGCAAAACAGCAAACATTTACACACCATCGACAAACCGTTTGACCCCCGTTATACAAGCATGTCTTCAGATTTGTATATATGATGCTCAACACTCAATGCGTCAAGAGCCACTACATACCGATGTCACTAATTACAAGACGCTGCTGTACCAGAGACTCCATTATCATTAATGATTTTAAATCATGATAGATTGAGCCTAACCTAAAACTATTACTCTCATTAGTAGAAAACATCTTAAATATTCAAATCGATATGTGATAGGCCAATATCATCATTTGACATGTGAATATATCACTGTCAAATTAAGTTTTCTACGAGTGTTTTTAAAATTAGACTATAAATTTGCCATTAAATGCGTTGTGACAACAACAATCTTGCTACGTTAGTACATTGAATATACATTATTGGATATATCAAATATCATGCGTTTCTGACATTTGATATAACCAATACTTAGGGTAACGGTATACTGTTATTATTTTGTCGAGGAAACACTTAGGCCATTCGTAAAGGCTTAGAGATAAGTAGCTTAACAACTCAGTTGTGTAAATCATTTTGCACTGGTAATGTGATTTGTTGTGATTGAATGTAGGTACCTATATATTCAAAGCTTTTTTAGAGATTCAAACGACTTCTTTTCTGATGATCAACAAATATTATGTAAATCACACACACTCAGTTCATTTAATAATTAATGTAGGTACATTTGGCTTGACGTTCATGTTTATTTTGAAATTATTTCCTCTAATGGTTATTTATATTTATAATATGTTGCGTTGACTTACGTACTCTGTTCTACATTATAAACAAAAAAAAAACATAATTGTTATTTTAAATTCAATATTACGATTCTGTGTAGATATACCCGGGATGTTCAGCTATTTTTGGCGTATACTCCACTATACAAAGTATTCAAACTAAGTACTACATCGTAGCTGTAGCGTATAATGACGTAAGTATCTGCTTACAAATGTCAGTCAAGTTTCTCGGACCTTAAAATGGATCTTACGCCTATATGTTACATGGAGTGGTTAGGAAGATATGAAACATCATTCGAATATGTAATGATATGTGTAGAGTAAGAAGGATATTGATGTTAGAGGTAATTTCAATATTTCTTAAGTGTTTTTTTGTAGAATATTATTTTGCCCTTAGCTTACAGTGTTTTAGTGAAATTGAACCATACAATTATAATTACGTAATTACACCTAAATATTTTTCTATTCTCGCTTATATTACGCCAGTTTAAAAAAAACACAAAACGGTGTTAAAGCTTTCCAGAACAATTAGTATCGAATATATCAAATCTGAACCCTACTCTCTTAGTTACGAAAGCAAACAGAGATACTTAAGGCGACGGGTAGGGTGAAATTTTTCATAATAAATAAAAATGTCAATAACTTCCAACTTTATTATTTATTTATTATATCTACACACACGTTAAACTTGTAACACGGCATAGTTTTTGCCGCAGTGGTTAAACTCTAGATAGTCAGCGTGGCAACGTCGCATTTTCAACTTCAGTAAGAATGCTGATAACGACGCAAAACACATAGTGAGCCGCGCACAGTTTGGATTGTCCAACTCTTAAGCAGCGCCTTATGAATATTTGCGAGCACACAGCAATAGAACACTTATAGTTCCTAAGGCGCTACTCTTCTTCTTCTTTAAACACCTTAATGTAGAATTTTTTTTCCTTGGATGTATAGATATCAACCATAAGAATAGCTGTGCTGAGTTTGGTACCAAACAAATCTGCCAAACCCATAAAAAATGGGATCAAAAATCACACTTTTGCAAAAGGTGTTGGTACTAAACTTACATTTTAAAGTAAACTATAACCAAGAGCACACATTTTGTTCCCTACCTGACTAGTTCAATATATGTGTTATGGGAAATAATAAGTTTCACAACTCCACATGCTATGACTTCTTCAGAAAACACTCCCAAAAACACGCATTTGGCTATACCCGTCACCTTAACGGTATTCAAACCCCCAATTTTTAACTCTCGTTTTAGTCGGATTAAAAAGTTATAAAACCATACGAATGTACGATTAACTTTGATAAGTAAATGATACATAATATAAGTTATATAAAACGCGTAGTTTTTGTGCAAATAGCGAAACAGCACAGACTTCATGGTTGACTGCTTACTATGACAAATAAAGACATTATTATATTTACTGTAAGTAATTTACTGTGTAAATACACGCTTATTTTGATAAATATCGATGAAAACACAGTTTTTTAGATGAAAAAGGAGATTAGTTTGTGAGTTCTTGTTTTGTTTTGATCTTGATAATGAAGATGGTCGTTAGAAGGAATTAAATGATGATATTTGTTTTCTTGACATTATTTTCATTTGAACATTAGATTTCTACAATATAATGTTAATGATAAGTGTTCTAATCATTAGAACATATTAGAATCTAATGTATTAATCTTCTAATACAGATTAATTATACAACTATACAAATTAATATTTGAAACTATCACGGTTTTGAACATAGTTTTCATTATAAACGGGATTCGGCACAGTTTCATGGCGCATGCAACTGTGCCGAAATATCGGGAAATAATCAGACTCACAAATCATGGTAAATATCCCGTTTATAATGAAAACTATTTACAAATTAATTTATTAAAAAACGAAGTATGCAAAGTTATATTTTTTTTTATAATTCTAAGGCATGGTTCCTCTCACAACATTTCTCTAACTTTCGTTGTGTCGGACTTGGCTATTACACCTTCTCAAAATACCACCCTTTGCACCGGTCGATTTAAATTTTTTGATGACACAATACTTCATACGAATTGTGTCAAACGCTCTCTCTGGATACAATACTCTGAGGATATGATAAAGCGTGTCTCAAATATATCTGAAAATGAGTTTCGAGGGAAAATTAAGGTTCTTCGCTGGTAAGCTCGAGTAAATGTGACAATCGTAAACGTATCGAAACAGTGACGTATTCGAGATACATTGCGCGTCAAATGTCGAACGTTGCAGCGTTAGCGCGCAGTTAACGTGTAATCTTTGACGTATAAGAAGTCGTAACGTATACGTTAAGTTTACGATCTTTATTCCTACTCAGCCCTCGGTATCCTAAAACCTTTTTTAAATTACCTTAAAGCCCCCAAAGCTATAAGAATTCACCATAGTGATAATTAAATCAAACCGTACAGAACAACGTTTATTTTAATCAAAAATTAGCGTAGCGAATAGAAAATTTCTAAACAAATCAAAGCTACAACAAAAGCGAGGCTCGTAAATTTCCCCAGACTTAATTGTAGCATGCCTTTATTGGTCTAATCTGTTGGCAATAAATATATTTAATTGACATCCACATGTTCAGGGCGGGAAGTAATTGACGTTTCTTCTGATTGGCTGGTTCAAGCTGTTTCTGAATTAACTCAGTAGCAAAAATATAAAAAAAATGATAATTAGTCAACTTTATTTATTGTTTTTTTATAAAGGTAAATACCGGGCAGTGCTACTTCTAGCATAGACATATGCAAATGAAAAGCAATAATTTTATTTTTTAATATTAGTTCCTAGATAACACTTATACAGTTGATTAATTAATTCCGCTGTATCGTTTAATTTTTTGTTACTAAAACAGTTGAAAAGCGATACGTTCAGAGAACCGAAATATGGATGAAAAGTGATGGCAAAACGGTCAGTAGTCATTTTAGCTACTATCATCATCATAATCCACAGCCTGACTTGACCCACTGCTGGGTATAGGCCTCTCTTTGCTCTTTCCATTACGCACGGTTCTAAGCTGTTCTCAAATTTAAATTCTGTAGCTACTTTAGCCTTTATTTTTATTACAATATGTTAAAAAAGTTTGGTTGGCGCTCTCGCTAACTCACAATCAGATTCTTGTTTCGAAATTCCCTTGCAGTTGATATAATAGAAACCTTGACCAACGATTTATAGAGCTTCCATTGACCGGCTTTTAACCACGATACCGAAAGATAAAACTCGAACTTTCAACCTGCACTCAATGAAAACGTTGGTGCTAGAAAGCAAATTGTAGCTTCAAACCCGTTCGGTGTGGTATTCAAATATTTTCACTTATGCAAATGGTATTTCCATCCAGCTTCTGAGCGTCCGGCTTGGTGGTGATGTATGACTTTGCATTCCAATGTGACATTGTGCTATATGCTATGTAGTAAGTTGACTGTAATATGTGGGCGGAGCACGTGGCATCAATCGGCAGTCTTATGTAGCGATTAAAAAGTGTAAAAAATGGGGTTTTTGCATTATTAACAAAGATTATATGACGTTGGAGGGACGATCTCGACTCATACGCGACGGAGTGGTGGATGGCTGCAGGAGATCGGGATGAATGGAGGAATTTGGGGGAGACCTTTGCCCTGCAGTGGGACACAATAGGTTAAATAAAAAAACAAAGATTATTGGCTATAGAAAAAACGGCAGACCAACATCTCCAAAGCAACTAGAATCACGAACTATTTTATAAAAAGTTAGTGTAGAAATAATGTCACCAGTACGTATGGTAATCAATACTTCAACTCTGCGCTAACTTTTTATAAGAAAGACCGCTTGTTTATAAGATGATTCTAAATGATCTATGTGATTTTACAGAATAAAATTAGATTTTGATTTTTTGATTCTCCCACTCTAAGCCATGTGTATGGTTCCGTACACAGTCAATTCATAAGAGCCTATATAGAAACCTTAGCGTCACTATTGTACAACTGAAATATAATGCAAGAAATAATATTATTGTGTGATTGGTTCGCGGTTTGCTATTGATTGATACTATCGGCTTAAAAAAACTTTAACCACAATAACGTGACTGTTTGTTGTTTATAAAATTATATAACAGAATTGCTATCAATTTCCTAGTTTTATTAACTAACGTTTTACCGTGTTAGTGTTATGGAGAGGTTTACTGATAAGTATGAGGTATGATTTTTTTCTTTTTTTTTTCAGGTCCATAATGGCATCAGATGTGACGTCACATATACGGAGAACCATATTCATTTGGTTAATACTAGCACTAACTAATGTAAGTTTAATAATATTTTATAACACTGTACGTTTTAATATAAAAAAACTGTTCGTAACTTCGTAACAATCGGCCAATAAAAAGCCAGTAGGTACACAAATAATTAAAACAAAAAATGTAACTACTATTTTTAGTACACTTTTTTATCGACGAATGCTGTGCGATTATTATCAAAACGAGAAAATTATTTGTTCAAATTATAGACCATATTTTTATTAATATTTCCGGAATTATATTCTGGTAGCGCGTACGAGGCGATTCAAACTACTCATTAAATAAATTATGTGTCATTATGCGTCAATGAGCTTTGCTACTTTGTATGGGATTGTACTTAACCCGGTCAAAGATTAAATACTTAAATAAATTTTAATGGATAATTCACACATCACTCTCTAGTCCCAAATTAAGCAAAGCTTGTAATATAGGAACTAGATTACTGATACAATACTTTTTTTTTGTATATGCATAGGTATGCATTGCATATACAACACAAAAAACACACCCAGACACAACAAACATTTGTGTTCATCACAAACATTTACGATGGGTCGTGGGTTCGATTCCCACACAGAGCAAATGTTTGTGATGAACATTTACTAAGTTCTAATTCATTCAAATTAATAAGTGAGTGATGGTCTTGAGTTGCAAAGCTAGTCTTCTATTCTTGTATATTACTTTCGCGTTTAGACAGACTATAAGTCTTGAAAATGACTAGCAAAAAACGCAGCAAACACTTTTGGGATATCGAAACTTTCCATTTCACTTCGTAACGTGGAAATGAAACTTTACGTGCATCGCAAATTTTAAAAGCGAGTTTGTTTTTTTAATTTACAGGTTTTTATTGGAGGTTTCGTTAGCATTGTGTAATTACTGTTTTATTGTTAGCTGTGTTACATTGAGTCGGATTCGACAATTAGTGTAATTGACTTGACGCCTACGATACATTTATTTTATTTATTTGCTTGCTTGTGTGATTCAAATCCTAGTTGTAGAATGAACAATGGAAATAACAAAACCGTTTTTTTTAAAGTACTTCTTCTTCTTCTTATCGTGTCGATGCTACAACTGTATTTTGTTGTAGCATCGTGTTGGAAAGATTAGCCAGACTAGACACTGCTTTACCGTGCCTAGCTGTTACAGGTGTGCGCCACAAGGAGGCTCTTCCATGCACCGAAAAGTAAAAGTACTAATTTTATCAATTAAATAATTTTAATTTCTTACTGGGAATTTTAAAAACCGTACAGTGATCAGCCTTCTTATAAATTAAAAAGTAAATCAGCTAACTGAAGCTCCGTCTCCAACAAAAAGCTCGGCCTAGCTACGTTGAGTAAGCAGAATTGAACCGTCCTTGCGAGGTCGCACATCACGACCAGCTATAGAGACCCCTGCCTACCTTATATTGATACGACAGGTCAGTTCTCTGAAATGGCAGCTCAAACGTTTACGTCCGTTCGCGACCAGATTATACAGGTCTTTAGTTTAGTTGATCTTGTTTGTGGTGAGGGGTTTGGTTGGCTGGTCGTTTGTGTCCGCTCCATTTGATCGGTAGGCTGCGCTTACACGTCCGGTGACACACATAGTGGACATATCGCACGCAACTAGCAGTAGGGCATGTTGTAGAGCTTTTTGCAAAACAGATAGTCCGGGAAGTACTACCACTCTGCAGTGATGATCTCTTTTTTGTATTCCGATCCGAAGAGTTTGGTTTTGCAAATATTATTATAAACAAAACAGACGTCTCATTTTCATTTGAATGGTAGAAGCAGTTAAATACGTCACAGGCTAGGTCATTTGTGGACGTGCTCAGTGAGACAAAGCATTAATATTCATTTAATTTTAGCGAAAAATAATTATAAAAATTTGCAAAATGATTACCAACATAATTGTCTAATATTAATTATTCATGTAAATCAGCTAGGTAACAAAACTCGGCGAGATATTTATGTCTGCCATCAATCTATCTCCCAATAAGATAAATCACAATAATTTACTACGTAATTTTTAGTATTTTACTATCTTAATAAAGCTGAATTTTATAGCCGTCACAATATAGTTTGTCCTTGGTGAGGATCAAACCCATGACCAGTGGGGGAGATCTATCCACTTTCAGTCTTTTTAGTATAAAATACTTTATTTTATGCACCTTAAATAAATACAACCAAGTAGTTACGTTCTACACGTAAGCACGTAAGCAGATTCATTCATTTTAAAGTGTATGCCATCAATATAAGTATTAATATAAATCATTTTATGTGCAAAGGAAAAGCTCAGTTTTTCTTATGGCTACTGAAGTATTACTAAATTTCTGCGTTAAAATGATTAAACATTAAACCTTTTTGTACCTAGAAGCACAACAAATGGACTAACAAAATACATAAGTACGCCAGTTTTGAACAACCATGTTTCCGACAGTACCCTGAGGACGTGCAATATAATTACATTCAATCAGATAAAATGACCGCAGAATTGCAAAATATAACATGAACTATGGAATAGGTAATACAACCGCTATTTGCATAGGGTTGATACAAAATTTCCGAGACTGGATGCAAAAATCATTGCAGAAATCTTTATTTTAGCTTTTTTTTTATTCCGTCTGAAAAATACTGCTATTACTAATACTTGGTAAAATCTTCAACATTAAACTTTGCAATAATTTTTTATTACTAAGTTATTAATAGTTTTAAAAAATATGTAAAATTTCCTTACTTATTTATTTGACCTTTGTTATTAATGAATAAATGAACTATGAAGTTTTGGCAAAATTGAGAGACGAAACTCTGACTCAAAGACCTATCCGGTGACTTACATATTGAGCTGATAGAAAACTGCACGGTGTTAAAATAATGATATTAGAATAGGATTGAGTTAGCCAGCCCTATGTCCGTCACTTCTTCCCGTCAGCGCCAGCACACGTCCTGGCAGACTAACATGCAATGGATTGTGAAAGGCGTGCGAACCAGCCAACACATGACACACATGACCCATTGTGAGCTCCACAGATTAAGCAGCACTTTGTACAGTGTCACATTCCATCATCGGCTCAATTATCCGTATAATTACCCGTCGACCGCGTTTAGACCGTTTCCTTTACCTCATTATGGCAGGTTCGTGCTAAGCGGTAGATGTTTGCGCGACTTCCTCGGTTTAACTTCTAGTAATTGTGGGACTTGATTTGCAGAACTAGAATGTCAAACATAACGAACAAAGATTTGATCTGTTATGTTTTGAACTATATTCTACTACCTTTCCTAATGTAATAATTTGCGTAATGTTTCAGTCTTGAAAATACATTCAATACACTCAAATTGTAATACACGACTATACTACACTCCATTATCCAATTTATCCCAAAATAGAAATCGCAGATATTCAGTTATAGATAAAAGCAAAACAGAAGTTTTTCGAATGTAAACTAGAGGATCTGCGAAACAAAGTTAGGTTAAACAGAAACGCAAAGATAGCATTAAGTCTGCATACATCTTGACAACAAAGCCAATGCTAACATTTCAATGCGGGGTCACCAGTTTATAGGTCTGAGATGCAGGACCTAGTAAATGTGGTGCATTATCCCATGCATAATTCAATGGAGAGACACGATAACAAACGCAGACTTACGTGATTCGAATGTTGGGACAGTAACGGGCACGAATTTGAATCCACGGATGCTGATGAATATGCAGATCTGATGATGACGATGATGTCTAGGAATCCTAACGGTCGACTTACATCGACTACTCTTTCCTTAAATATGGTTGGGTTTCAAAATTAAATAAATATACACAGACAATTCACACATCACACTCTAGTCCCAAACTAAACAAAGATTGTATTAAAGGAGCCAAATTGTTGATAGAACACTTATATATTTTTTGTAAATACATACCTACTTACATAGAATACATAGTAACACCTAGACGCAGAACAAATATTTATGTTCATCACACAAACATTTGCTCTGGGTGGGAATCAAACCTACGATACACAGCATGTAAGGCAGAACTACTGCCAACAGAGCTGTGACGCCTGTCAAATTTGCTGCACTCTATGTTGTCAAGGAGTTATCACGTGTCTCTTTGCATTCAAGTCCAAGAAATTGTTTTTTCGCTAACTACAGTGTTCTAAAATGATAAGATATTCATTATAAGATAAACTAAAATAGCCGCTATTCCCCAAGAATTAGTAAGTAATCAAGTGTTTCCTTGTTACAGGCCTTAGGTATTAGAGTAAAAATGTGGTATGCGTAGTCCTATTTACTTACTAACTTTCAAGGCGAATATTACACACGCTAGTAAATAAAACGGTACCTTATTTAATTGTATCATGTTGGTGAAATAAAAAAAAATCCTTATTTACATTTAGGCGCCTTATACTTCTGCATAGGTAGTTGTTTGTTAGCAACCACTAACCAATTATGCAGAATGAATATCAATATACCTGTGGATTCTTATGTTCCTCACTGTCATTCAGCTCGGTACTAAAATCTTATAATATTATCTTGTTAAAATAGGTAGCACTTAAAATAAGAAGTGACTTTCATGTTGTTTGTCTGGTTTTGTTTTTTTGCGTCTGGAGATCGTTCACCTCATCAATTATGCAAAAGATATAAAACTGGATATTTATATACGAAATATGTTATTACATTTCAACAGCATTTCAAAATGTGTATAGATTTTGAAACGCCCAAGCTTTAGTCTGCTTATTGATCAAATACAATAACAGAAGCGATCGTCTTGTATTCTTTATATAATATAAGATGCTGGACAATCCACACGACATCATCTAGCCCCAAGCTAAGAAGAGCTTGTGTTATGGGTACTAGAAGATTGACATACTTACCTAATACAATATATTACATAGATATGTTTTATTATACATATAATATACCCAGAACACCCGGAATAAATATTTGCAGATCGTACAAACATTTATCCCAAGGCGGGAATCGAACCCGCAACCTCTGCGTCGCAGGCGGACCTTCGCTCGCCGCGCCACATCGATCGTCTTTAATTATTTTAATGGCGTATTTATTTGCACTCTCTGTAAGATTCTCTGCATTTATGATAAATACATTAACATAACCACGGTATCTTTAATTGTAAGTCAAGTTTATGCTTTCCTCCTTAGTACGAGTAAGATTTTATCAAGGCGGCTTGTACAGCCGTTGTTAGTAGTTACTAGGCCCTACTAGTTACTAGGTGAGGTTTGTCTACAATCCATTCACAGCTATCGCCTCTGTTATCTGAATTAGTAATGAGGTAGTCTCAATCATGCAAATAAAGCTGATTTTCTATTTTTAATCATTGATTCTAAATTTGTGTTTGACAAAAAAAGCTACGCCGTGTCATGGTGATGCAATATTAAATACGTAGGTAACGGAAGAAAACCTAGTTGAAACTAAAACGTAATAAATAATTATAAACTCATGAATACTTTTAGTCTGAAAAATCTACTGTGTCTTAAAAGACACATAAAGTTTTCATACTGAAATCATGTGTTTAGTGATCATCTTTGTTTATTTTCCATGTTGACACAATAAATATAGGTTCTACTAAACTCTTTAAAATTTACGCATATGTCGGTATCGGTATCTCCCAAGACATGTCTCCGAACCCGGTCTTCGACTCTTTATTCAGTACATTGCCACTGTTTTCAGAATATGGAGGTCCTTCTAGTAATAGTTTAGAACGCCCTCCGACAAACTCCAGTTTTACCCAAAGTACTTGTATAGATCCAATTATGTATTGGTCTTACAACTGCTATCTAAGCTTTGCAGCTATTAAACCTTACAGATAGAAAACAGAAATCGTAGATATGAAAACTGCATCCAATCAGCACAGCGCTATCTTTGATTTATCATTCACATCTGATTCTCTACACTCAATCTTTCGATCGTGTAACATTGTAAGCAAATTATTACCGGCAAATGTTCGTTACGAAGCTCCAGGCACTTTTATTAAGTTAGCACCAGTCAGAATCATCAACATTTCTTAGAAAATAAGTGACGAAATGAGCTTATGACGAAATATGCTTTGATGTTAGACAACAATGCATTACCTCAAATATCACGCATTTAAGAACTGATATCCCGCAGAGATGCTCATTGATGATCTTTTAAACCTTTATTGTTATGACTGAGAGAAAATACCTTCAGCCTAATTTGCATATTTATTTGAAGTACAGAAATATTGGTTTTACAAACACATTGCGCAATATTGAAGTAAGTGCTTTGAAAGATGTTTACTCATGCTAACCGTAGATGCTCTCAGGATTTTATTGGTTAGGGTAACGACTGTTGTAGGCTGTTTGCAATCAATACCAATTTATTGGCCAATGTGCCCATGCAACTTTATCTATGCATCTTGAGTTAGTGGTCCCGCTCAATTGAAATACTTTATATATCTAAGATCCGTTGAGATTATAAATGCATCAATAAACACTTATAAAAAATCAAACCTAAATTTTATTCAGTAAAATCACAAAGATCATTTAGAATCGTCTTATATACTGGGACTGATTCTAGGTGCCAATTCAACGCGACCAGAGCCTAGAAGAACTGTTTTTTTCAGATTTTGTTTGATTCAGAAGTTTAGAGATAGAGTGAGACTCCGCAAATTAGTACATTCTAATGACTGTCTTTTTATTTATTTTTGTTTCTTTACAGTTTACCATTAGGGTGTTACTAAGTAACACAGTGGTTTTGAAGTCACGATGTTCTAAGATGCTATCATCTGACTTCTGAATGACGTGTGAAGTTAGACGACAATTTACGCGATGGAAAGCCAAGATATAGGTGGACCGGCTCAAGTGTCTGACTCGTGATTCTAATGCTGGGGCCACATTAGCGGGCTACGGCGAATATTCGTGTTAACGCGATGTATGTGGCTGGGTACATCGTGTCATCGCGTAGTATTTAGACAAGAAGATCGCCTATACCCGAACACGATGTTTTTGTCGCGCCAACACGATACGAATATTCGCCCGCTAATGTAGCCGAAGCATAATGGATATTTATACATTATCTAACATTATCTAAAAACGTACTAGCATTTTTGATTCGAGATTTCATTCTAGTTGTGTATCACTGCATCGAAAAAGTTCAAAATTTTCTCTTCCTCATAGTTCTTAGGAAATTTCCACCAATCCCTCTTGAATGCTTACATCGTCTCATTAGCATTGAAAGTCAAAGTCAAAAAAAAGTTTTAAGTACTTTATTCAGTAAAATCACAAGGATCATTTAGAATCGTCTTACATACTAGGTGATTCTAGGTGCCAGTTCCACGCGACCAGAGCCTAGAAGAACGGGCAAGAAATTTACGAAATTGAAACCTTATCAAGTTTGATCCAATGCCTTCAGGCTCTCGAGCTGAGATACTAGACTTTAATAATATCTAATAAAATAAGAAAGGTACACTGCTGAAACAAAATGTCGCCTTATCTTGCTCTACGATACTTTAGATCCATTAAACGAGTAAATACGATCGAAAATACGTACCATACATTTTCAACACATTATTTTTACGCTGGTATGATTTTCAACAAATAAGTAGATTAACTCTATGTGAGTTCTAAATACTATTGAGCAAAACTCTAGTGTTCTTGAGATGTAGCAAATATAATGCTTCCCACAAGTATAAATAAGAATCACTTCAACCTGTTGAAGTCACTTTACAAATTGACATCAAATAAGTTTAAATAAGTACTGAATAGTGAATAGATAATTAAAATAGATGCAAAAAAAACTCTATAAATAACTATGTGGGTGTCGAACAAAAAATGTTTCGAATCATTGCTTTGAAAATGAAAAGCCTCCAAAACCGCACCTGGGGCCTCAATTTGTACGTGATTATAAAACCAATATGCCGATAAGACCGTTGGTAACATATAATTTATTACTTACCAGCTGTTGCCCGCTACTTCGTCTTGCTATCGAGGTATTTGACAATTCGCGCAATATCTTTGTAAATTATAGCCTATGTTGTTCTGATGTATAAACTACATTATGGTTAAGTTTTTTTTTAAACCCATTGAATAGTTTTTGCGTGTAAGAGTAACAAACATACATCCATCCATATAAACTTTCGCGTTTATATTATTAGTAGTAGGTGGATAACTAGTGAAAAGGTACTGAATAAAGTATTTATAAACGCACCTGCATATATTTGTGTTAAAACAAAAAAAAAGAAAAAAAAAAAAACAAACTAATTCATGAACTCAAGCCATTTAGGCTGAAGTAAAGCTTTTACTAGATTGCTGATAAAATAATGACATGCATTTGACGAGAGCTGTGTTTAGTTTGGGACTAGATGGCGTTGTTATATGTCCATTAATATTTCATTATTTCCATTTTTAGTATTATTTGCTTGTTTTGTTTATGAATGTCGTATGTTTATTTATTTCGGTTTAAATTATTTCGTACGTAAAATAATTTAACAACACTGAAAAAGACATCAAGTTACATATAAGCAGTATGTCAATCTTAAAAGTAAGTTGGTCAAGTTTGGAGTATGTCGTCATGTCTCGAGTTTCAATGATACCTATTTATGTTCACAGTTTTAACAATTGCTTATAGTTTTTTATGTTTTTCGGAAGTGCGCACACCTCATTATCGACAGAAAAAAAATTCTACTTGCGTAGTTTTATTAGGCTGTGTGTACGTACTTTCAATTTGCAACGAGACGCGTAACTTTGTATCGAGGGTACCAATTTTAGACTCTTAAATAGGTAGAAACTTATTTTATCTTTTTGGATTTACATTCTTTGAAATTAGACATAGTAGTAAAACAAGGTCAATTCTTGGAGGTGATTAAGTAGCAGATTTTCAGTCGAGTTATTTCTTCATCGAATGAAAGACTTAATAAAGTCAAAGTAAAATATTTTTAATTCAGTTAAATCTTTATGCTATTTAGTTATATTTTAACGTCTCGCTACCCCTTAAGACGACCACCAGACTATCGTAGGTAAGTACTACGTTTTCAAGATTCAAAATAAGCTAATCTCGTAGTCTAAAACGTAGTACGATGTCACGATAGTGGTCATAAATCTAGGTGAAATCATACGACTAACTTAAAAGTATCCATCAAACAGGTTCCATATTTTTTGTACCATCACGGTAACAAGTACCAAGTACCCTAATCTACAAATTCTCCGCCTGTCAGTACATACGACAAATGAGCATTCACACAACGGAAGGCATTATGTCAGTACGAACACAGTTTTTTGTCGTTTAACAGTAAAATAATTACCTATAGTATTCAATTAACACTCAGAAAATGACATGCCTATCTCAGCCGTCGGCGGTATAACATGGATGTAGATTGTAGAGTAACTAGATGAGTCAAAGTCAAAAATTATTTTATTCAGTAAAATCACAAGGATCATTTAGAATCGTCTTACATACTAGGTGATTCTAGGTGCCAGTTCCACGCGACCAGATGACCAGATGAGGCACTGGAACACGCTGAAGTTATAATGATCGGGTTGAGTGTTCTTATTTTAATAGCGTGTTGTTTAATGAGCAGCTTAGAGAGAGGTAATCTGTACGTTTGAAGTTTATGACAATTTACTGTTATTAGCTGAGATACTGTTTAGTTGAAAGTTTTGTAGAGCTATTATAACAAACGGTGTAAATGTATCCATGCTCTAGATTTGCTACGTAGGTACGATCCTAGCACGTCTCTTTTTTTCTTGAAAGAAGCAAAATCGTTATTTTAATGACTTTAAATAAATATTTTCATTTCAGGCAACTAAGTCAGAAAAACAAGATCCTCAAACTATATACACTTATAAAAAACATTAAAATAGTTTGTTTAAAACAATATTGTTTAATACAATAAATTTAGCACATTCTTTATGTTGTATAGTATTCCGTTAAGTTTTGTTTTATAATTTTAATAATTTCCATTTAGTTAGTTTAAGTATAGTTCTAATTTAAGTATAGATATTTAATCTAATTTAAGTAGGCGCGTGGCGCAGAAGGCAATTTCGGCCCCACTGAAAACCAGCGCTATAGAAACCAATGGTTTCTATAGCTTATGCTGAGTGGTGACGTTTTTACACTTTTCTTTTTAATGTTTTATGTCTTATATGTATAACGTGTTATTGTGTAAATAAATATTTCTTTCTTTCTTTCTAACTACAAAAGAAAATAATTCAAAGGATACCAATAGACCTCAGTGGTTTAAATGTAAAACATATATTCAAACGCGATGTTTTATTTTCCATTGTCTATTCCATTCACTATACATCTTCATCGAACACCTGTTGCCCACAGAAGAGTTAACAGTAGGCCAGGCGGCATTGACCGTCGCCGAATTCGGTTAAATTAGAACATAATGTATAGTGCCAAAAAAGTATACCTACACTTATTATTGTTAGTCATTCTTGCTCTTTCTATCGCTAAGCCGTTGTAATTGGTGGGATATGTAAATTGGGCTGTGGGCTATGTTGTAGGCGTGTTAGTTGATTTGGAAAACTTGATGTTACCTATTGTTGAGAGAAAATAAATCTTTTTATTATTATTTTATTATTATTTACTTATTATAGTTAGGTTATTTTCCTAACGAAAGATAAAAGACCTAATATTTTTTTAATTAAAGTTTTTGAATGATGTAACATTCAAAAACTTTAATTAAAAAAATATCGACTTCAGAATTGTCTTTGTCAGAAGTATAATAAATATGCTATGCCCAGCAGTGGGCGAAATCTGGCTGCGGATGTTGATTATGATAAAAAATATTGAGCCGAACCGTATGAAGGTGATAACCCAGTTCTATTTTAGTTTTCTTTGCTCTAAAAATGATCCTAAATATATATTAATTATTAATGTATTAAATCAATTTGACAATGATACTATCTGCTCTAACTAGTTGCGTGGAACTGACACCTTAAATAACCTATAAGTATACAAGACGATTCTAAATGATCTGTGTGATTTAACTGAATAAATATTAATTAACTTTCACTAAAGTATTCAATTGCTTTTAAAATATTGTTCTAATAACGTACTTCTAAATTACATCATAAAAATGATCAAAAAAAATATTCAAGTTCGACCAATAAGCGGAAAGATAAAGATCAAACTCTAGAAATCCGCATATTCCACATACCACAGAAGATAGTATAAACATGACTCATTCACATATATCGCTTTCTTTTTATATACACACGCTTAAAATATTTCTCAGCTACGGAAATGAATTCTAATAGCACACGCTTTCGGCCCAAGTTACATTAAAATGTAGACCTATAGAATTTACATATGAATTTCTTTATAATTAATAACATAACTTCGGATGTGGAAAGAATGTATTGAGAGTTAGATAATATTGTCAAGCGTAAAAAAGGTTTTTTTATTCACGGACAATTCACACATCACACTCTAGTCCCAAACTAAGCTTATACTTTGGGGACTATGTAGATTGCGGATAGAATACTTATACTTATACATTTTTTTTCGTAAATACTTACATAGTAACACCAGACACAGAACAAATATTTATGTTCATCACACAAAAATTTGCTTTATGTGGGAATCAAACTCACGACTCGCATGGAAGGCAGAGCTACTACCAACTGAGCTGTTACGTTATAATATTTTTTTTTACCTATTGTGTCCTACTGCAGGACAAAGGTCTCCCCCAAACTCTTCCATTCATCTCGATCTCCTGAGTCCATCTTATATCTTATCCAGTAGCTCTGCCATGAGTTTTTACTATACTATTATAATTATACTATACTAGCTAGCGTCTGTAGTTAAAAAAATGTATGAAGATTTGTACAGCGCCTATAGCCCAGTATAATAGTTGGGTACTAAAATTCGTAATACTAATATTTACGTAACTACTGTAGTAAAGTCAGGCGATTTTACTGTGAGAACTCATGGTAGAGGTACAGTTATAATATTATCTAGGCATATTTTTTTTTAAGTTTCACGGCCCTCCCTAAACTTACGTGTCAATGACATCGATGAGTAATGTATGAATGAAACAGAGAAAGTAGGCGTGTCCGTTTAGCAGGTTTTTCGAAACACGCTAATTTACGGTGTCAATAGATAAAAGTATGTTAGAACTATTAAAAATGTCATTAAAACACAAGTCTCAATATTAATTGGAAAGCAACATTTCTAAGACATTGTAGCGTTTATTATAAAGAAATATTACAAACAAACTTAATGCTTTAATCAATTGTTTTCATGCGGTAAATAAACAATATTTAAACTGTTGTTTTGTTGTTAAAATAAATACAACTCGGCAAAATTCAAAGAAATTAATCGTAAATTTCTATACCGCGAACAACAATTATCAAAACAATTCAAGCACAAGGTATTTATCGTAGATTATAAATTTATAAATCCTGGCACTTATAAAACCTAACAATATACAACCTAACAAATACCCTACTATAAAAGATTTAACTCTAAAGTAAATTCCTGTTTTGTAAATAATAATCTCGAATCTTCGTTAGTTTATTTGATGGCATTTATAGCTATTATCTATCACTGTTTCAATTTAATCACCAGCCATATTTAATGCAGTCAATTGAAAGGAGATAAGTTTCCGTTTTTCAAATTAACCTTTCAACTTTAGAAATGCAAGTGAACAAGATAACATTCTTAACATGTTGAGATAAAGTCGATATTACATTGAATGTGATAACAGGATCATGAATGCTAGTATTGAATACATCAGAGACAGGTGTTGGCTCAATTTCCGCGCTTATTAATTTTGTGCGAATGAAAACTTATGTGAATACGCTCAGACAATAATAATAAATAAATATTCACGGACAATTCACACATTCTAGTCCCAAGCATAGCTATTGGAACTAGACTACTGATAGAATACTGATATACATTAAGTATATGTATATATTCTATAAAATATGTATATTAGTGTAGGTATATTTATTTATAGCTTAGGATATTATATAGTTAGTGTTTTTAAATTAATTAATTATAATTGTTTTGAACTTTTGTACACCGCCGTCTTTCTGTTTTTGTCTATCCTCTCCATCCAAAGGTTGTCTGGAAGAGATCGCTCTTAGCGATAAGACCGCCCATTGTACAAATTTATTGTTATGTCTTTCATTTGTTATTTTCTTTGTGTACAATAAAGAGTTTATCTATCTATCTATCTATCTACATTTTTTTTTGTTAATACATACATAGAATACATAGTAACACACAGACACAGAGCAAATATTTATGTTCATTACATATACATTTGCTCTGGGTGCGGATCGAACCCACGACCCACAGCATGGAAGGCAGAGCTACTACCAGGGGCTCAATTCTCGGATTGTAGCGATTTTGGCGAGATAGAGATCTTGACGAAGCTTGAATGTCTAGGCAAAATCTCACGAAAATGTCTGACAATTCAAAAAACCGTATTCCCACTAGGATTCGACAAATGGTGGCACGACATTTCTGTAGAGAAACCAATTATACGTTCCGTTTCAGCTATTATTTTAACAAGATCTTGTTAAATCTGAATCTATATACATTTGTGGCCTCAAGTATTCACACAACATAGATGTAGCGCCATCTATATCGCTACATGATGAACTACATCGTAGTCTACGAAACCGACCAACAGATGGAGACAAAATCCTAGATCGCGCTTACGAAGTTATCACGGAGTTTGAACATAAGTAATAGAACCGATGACTATCCATCGGTCCTCGGACCCCGAGCCAAAGGTCGCTCGGCGTGGAAGATCTTCCCTTTTCGTTGGAGATACCACACCTATCTCCACAGTGGTGACCACCCGACGTGATCCAGCCGTCCACAGCTACGGAACAGCTGCCGAAGCCCGACGACTGGAGTTTCCTGAACACGCCCAAACCTTCTTCAACAATCAAGCCGATCTAGCTACGCATCATCTCGTCTACCTTCTCTCATCCTCCCAGCTTCTATCAGCCATGCAGCAGCAGCATCAGCATCCATCAGCCAGCAGCCTCCGCAGTTCCATCGCAGCCGCAACTGTCAGCTTCCTGGACCTGCAGGCTACCGCGACATCTTCATCGTTGCATCCATCACATGAATCACAGCACCTGTCTCGACTCACCGCAGACCCGCCAGATTCACGCCTCCTGGATTGCAGCCACAACCAGCGCATCTCGTTCCGTCTCGACTCACCGTAGACAATGAACGCCTCGCTCGCATCGCATCCTGCCCTCCGCGTCTCGACTCACCGTAGACAATGGGCAACACTACTGGCACAACTTGGACATCATCGACGCTGCTATCGACGGATCGACCTCCGGTCTGGAAAGGGAGTGATGTAGCGCCATCTATATCGCTACATGATGAACTACATCGTAGTCTACGAAACCGACCAACAGATGGAGACAAAATCCTAGATCGCGCTTACGAAGTTATCACGGAGTTTGAACATAAGTAATAGAACCGATGACTATCCATCGGTCCTCGGACCCCGAGCCAAAGGTCGCTCGGCGTGGAAGATCTTCCCTTTTCGTTGGAGATACCACACCTATCTCCACAATAGATTATGAAATGATTATAATATGGAATATCAAATTATAGTAAATAATTACAGAAAAAAATAGTTTTTAAACCAAAAATTATCATATCCAATGTATGACTACCTTTACATGTTTTACTTGCGTAGTACGAAACTTTGTGGTAGGTAAGTAAACTCTATACTGTCAATTCAGTCTTAAGGTTGGTTTATACAGGGTCAGTAGACAAGTCAGGCGCAGCGCCAATGTCGGCGCCGCGACTGACTTTAACTGTTTACATGAAGTAAGTAGTGGTGCGTTTCTCAAGGTGAGCATACGTGTGAAGTCAGTGGGAAAAATGAATTCGCGAAAACAACTGAAACGACGATTTAATTATTTGTTGAAAAAATTATATCAATTTTGCTGTTGAATGAGTTAATAGAAATGGTAGTAAATGAGATAACTAAAAATAAACGACATTTGTTGAGCCATATTTTGCAACGCCGTTGACCGCATTTCTTTATTGCGGTAATTTAGGGATTTATTATCCCAAAGGCACTCGTTTTTGCAATATAATTGCACCAATTTTAAGGTTTCGTCTTCGCCAAGCTTACGCGTCATTTTTATCGCCAGCGAAAAAAACGTGGTCACTCTACAACGCAGCGGCAGTTACTAACCACGCACTGACTTGTTTGTTTACACGGAGTTTATTTGGCTGGCGCGGGGGTGCGCGGGTGGCGGGGTGCTTCAACTGACTTTAAAATATTCGTGTCGGAATATTCGAGTCAGCACTGACTTCAACCCACTGTACTGACTTCAAATCAGTTTGCACAGGGTATTTTTCGGGTCAGCACTGACTTGCCTCGAATTTGTAGTCAGTTACTGACCCTGTATAAACGAGCCTTTGCTATCAAACGTCAAGTCAAATAACAACGTCATGTTTTTAACTTTTACATCATATTAATAAAAATATACATAACAAATATACAAATATACATTTAGGGAAGATCAATGGCTGCTCTTATTTGGTCTGTCCATCTCATAAGTGATTTACCGCGCGCTTTTTTGCCTTCGAACTTGCCCTGCACCACCAAGCGTTCAAGCGTTCAATGGAAATTCCCCCACGACGAGACACATGCCCAAAGAAAGTGAGGATACGCGACTGCACAACGGACGATAGACGTTGCTTGATGCCGAGTTCTTGGAGTATGGATTGATTTGTGCGAAACTCTGTCCACAATACTCCTAACATTCTTCTCCAGCACCACATCGCAAGAGCATCTACCTTTTTCTCACTTTCCCTAAGAGTGCACGTCTCTGCAGCGTATAGGAATATGGGAAACACAAGCGTTCTGACGAGCCGGATTTTAGTGGCTTTAGTTATATTACGATTTCTCCATATTTTATCTCCATTCTACGGTTTATGAAACTAAAGCCACAAAAGCCAAAAAGAAGAAGTGAAGTGAACTTTTTACTGACACGATGTTACATATTTTTCTGGAAATAAATTTATTTTAATCTATAAGTATATTATTTAGTTAATTCAGTTAAGTATATTATCGATATCAACTTGATATTGGCGAAAATTGTTTGAGATGGAAAGCGCTAAAAACTCAACGATAAATTCATCAACCATCGTAAAATATTTGCTAGGACCCACCACAATAGGAAACCAACAGAAACTGAATCACACACAGAGTGAGAGTAGATACCAACCCACTATTCTTGTCAAAACAGGCAGAGTTGTCCTAAGAAAATGGCTGCTATCCTTCGACATTCGATCTCTAACGCTCGGGACCACTCGTTGCTTGTCTAAAGATTTCTTACGACATAAGTCTGTTAGCGACATCACGAGAATAGCTTATTTAGCATTTTTTCGACATCCGCCATCTTTTATCGACCTACGTCGATTTCGTCGAATCTCTAAAGCGCGAGAATCGGGCCCCAGAGCTGTGACGCCTGTGAGATATAAACAATCGGTCCAGTGGCGAGATATTACGGGGCGTGCCACATCCCATGATAAGAATAATTATAACTCATGACCATTCTGTCAAGCAAGGATGATACTAATAAGAAGAGAGGGTGTAATGTAAATACTTTACATAAGTTTGTATCTGCAAAAAGGTATAGGTATATTAGCCCCCTATCTTATAAAAAGTTAGCGTTGACTTCAAGTCATCATTACGTATGGTAATCAATACTTCAAGCCCACGCTAACTTTTTATAAGATAGACCGTTAGCTTTCTATGAGCAATTTGACACTGGTTTATGGTTAGATTTTGCCTTTGCTTAGGGATTAGGAATAAAAGCTACTTGTATTTTATTGCGTTTTATTTGCTCACGTTATTGTGAGCAAGTATCACTGAAATAAGTTATTAATAAAGTTTTTTAGTAGACATTTATTATCAAAGTTTATTGCGTCTATAACGGTTTTCACATCAAATTCATTTCGATATTGCTGACTGCAAATGAATCGTTATAAATCACCGGTCTCAGTCTGGGATGTGAACCCACGCTTAAAGCTGATGACAGGCAGGCTCCTACTGGGATGTCTGTTAAACTAGGTTTATGTCAAATTAATGTTATTTCAATGTACAGACGAAATGAGATAGCGTGCGATTTAATATAAAATAAAAATTATAAAACACGTTTAACTGATCTTTATAGGTTAAAAAAGGTATTATTTAGCACGACGTTTAGATAGACCATAATAGACTTTTTTTTTTGTATCTTATCGGATTTACCTATATAATAGCCGCAAATAACGTAGTTTCTAGCCAAAAAATATTTTATCAAAATCTGTTCTCTAGATTAAAAGGTATACCCTACAACCTCAAAAGCTTTATCTTATTATAATATTACTTAGTATTTTTTGTTTTTTTTTTTAATCTGCAATCAGTTGATGTACTATGGGTTGATTGGTAATATTAGTATAGATTTTTTTATTCTATAAGTCTTATCTGAAAGGATGAAACTATATACGATTGAAATTGTATTTTCTCTCTCTAGTTACATTTATCGAATGAAAAATAACCTACTAACAATACCATGAAAATCAGATCACGTGAAACTGTTAGAAACCAAGTTCTTCTATTTCCACGTGTTATAACTGTCTACAGAAACAGCTGTGTCAGTGATTACTGTATATTTTCTATAGACCATCATTATAGTAATGGCGTGAGGCACGCGCCTACAGAATTACCAGTAGCACAACTTGCGTGTCCTTGAGACCTACTTACCACAGTAAGTAAACCAGTAAAGCAATGTACATCAAACAGTCAAATATTGGGGTGCATGGAAAGAGCCTCCTCGTGGCGCACACCGTGTCAGTGATTACTGTATATTTTCTATAGACCATCATTATAGTAATGGCGTGAGGCACGCGCCTACAGAATTACCAGTAGCACAACTTGCGTGTCCTTGAGACCTACTTACCACAGTAAGTAAACCAGTAAAGCAATGTACATCAAACAGTCAAATATTGGGGTGCATGGAAAGAGCCTCCTCGTGGCGCACACCGGTAACAGCTAGGCACGGCAAAGCAGTGTCTAGTTTGGCTAATCTTTCCAACACGATGCTACAACAAAAAACAGTTGTAGCGTCGACACGATAAGAAGAAGAAGAAGTCAAATATTGGAGTGGAGACTGCGTTTAGGCAAGCGTAGGGTAGAAGCTAAGCGTAGTAGAACGCCCTCCGGCGAGATGTAGCGATGGTCTGCGGAATGTAGCGCTAACATTGGATGCGAAGAGCCGAAGACCGGGCTCAGTGGCGCATCTTGGGATAGACTTACGTCCAGTAGTAGATTGATATAGGTTGATGATAATGAGACAACTACTTACTTCTTCCTTTATTGGCCGCTTAAATGCTATATGTACCTACTTTATTTGACAGGATTGATTTTTTAATATCAACTTTACTAGTTTCTTTTCTGTTCTTATAGGCTCTGGTCGCGTAGAACTGGCACCTAAAATCACCTATAAGTATAAGACGATTCTAAATGATTTGTGACATTTTACGGAATAAATTATATTTGAGTTTGGGTCTAGATACAAGCAGTTAAAGTGTTGTTGAAATTAGCGTATTTTTGTAATCTCAAGATATTTTGCTCTGAATGAACACACGGAACTATAGTGTAACTTTGAAGTGGCCTACATAGGAGTCACGCAAGTTAGAGAAATCATTATTTGCGTTGTCTCATGATTGTCACTTATTTCGTCGTGTGTTTGGAGCGAATCGGAACTATTGTCACAAACAAAGTGCTAAATTAGAGTGAATCTAATGCGTGTTTTGTATTTTTCAAATAATTATGATAATGAGCTTTGTTTAATCGTTATCGCTTTTTTTTAGATAGCTTGCTTAAAAGAAAAAAGTTCTTTACTTTGAGACTAGAGTGTGATGTGTGTAATATCCAAGAATATTTATTTATATTTGTGATGGTATATTTAGTTCTTCACACAATCAAACACTAGGTGAAAATATTGATACTAAAACGTTAATTTTGTTATTTATTTTTGGTACTTGCTAATCAATTTTTTTAAATATGATACTTACCGAGTTTTTAAAATTATGCACTGTCGTTGATACAAGATTCGATGATGTATAAGTAATTTTATAATTAATGATAGTAACAATATACTTAGCGACATGAAGGATGTGAATTTTTTATTATTTTTAAAGGTTAATAATCCTGTTTTATAACACAGATTTTAAACATTCCTGAGATGTTCTATTTTAACTTTCTGAAATTTGTGTTTTTATTTGCGCCAAATATATAGAAACCAATAAATACATATCCAACAAGATTAAAGTTTATTTATGAGAGCTGTTTAGGTAAAATACGAGACATAATTAATTTTGACTTGTTCAATAAAACCTAGCGGTTCCTAGCTTTCTAGAATTTATAGAAAAACTGTTTATGCTAAATGATCGTAAAAAAATATCATATAATTATTCTTGATCAAAATTTTAAAAGTTTTCTTTTAGAATTACTGCTAAAATCCATTCTAGAAGTGTACCTAATAAATATTACTTTATACAAAATTTCAGGTTTCGTAGCACTTAAAAAAAACTTCTCTAAAATCTTCCTTCACCTACAGGCGTTCTATATAAACCTACATTCAATCTTATTCATTATAAAATTAACAATTAGCTTTAGGCGCAAAAAAACACAAATGTCAAACAATAAGTAATAAATATTTGTTTATTTATCAATTTATATCAAATTGTAAAAAAAGGGGTTATGCTTTCTCAAAATCTTAAATGTTGACAGAATTCAATGGAATACTAGCAAGTGATTTAGAATAATAAATCCTTAACAGCCGAAGCATTATATAACTGTAATTATTGCGTCACGGTCGACATTATTTCATTGTTAGTGATGAAAAGCTCGTTATACTATTTTTTTTTCCTTGGATCTAATGCCTAGTTGTTAACGCGAGTACGCGTTTGTTTGAAGAGCGTATTAGGGTTGGCAAATATAAAAACATCTTGTTATTTTTAGATTTAATATACCGCGACCCAACACGGACAGATAATGTTTTATTGTCGTAATAAATATAGCCTGTTTCTCAGGGATAATTTAGCATTCTAATAATTAAAAGAATTTCGAAATAACGAAGAAAATACATTCCCTCATAAAACTAGTGTTATTAACTTTGATTATTCAAAAGTGTGACAAACTTTTGAATAATCAAAATAATCAAAATGAATAATCAAAATAATCTTTTGTTACGTTTGCGATTTTTATTTGGTTATCCACTGGCTTACACATTTTTTATTTATGTTCTGAATAGTGTGATGTCGTGTACTTATATATTTCACATAAGTATATGGTTGTTGTTACATCCAATGGAAAAATGAATAGAAAGTTATCCGTAACCAGATCGTTTTAAATTCCGATCCGGAATTACAAAAAAAAAAACAAAAACATTTTAACGAAACATCATATTTCAAGGATGCGTAGATTGCGCCCTGAGGCACTATCAAACCTTCAAAAAATAATAAGAAGGTATCAAGCGCATACTATGATAACTAGAATAGAACTTATATAATGTACCATAAAAAAATTATGTGCTTGAGAAAAAATATAGGTAAGTAAGGTCAGTGTGGGTAAGTCCGTCTAGGCCCTAAGTCCGTCTAGTGGCAATAACTTCCGTTTTTGAATAGCTAGAGCCATATAACTCGGTTGGTAAAACAGTATCATTGAGTTTGTTCGAACTAGGGATAATAGATGTCGCTAACATCTTGATGTTGGAAAAAATTTGACAACCAATTTTTTCCGCGAATTTAACTTGAAGTTGAAGTTTGACGTCTCGTCGAAAAACGAAAAAAAAGGTGTGAAATCTAAGGAGTTTTCTGAGTATCTGTGATAATGTAGGCCATTTACAGATACGGGAATGTATATCTGGTGTCCGATTCAAAAATAACGCATTAGTTTCGTAATTATAACAAATAGAAAAAAACCAAGCTTCGAATGTTATAGTTGGGAAGTCCGTCTACTATACATAAGGCAAGTCCGTCATATGCCGGTCTTGCCTTAATTCCAGATATTGTCAACCTTTTTAGTAATTCAAATTTTATAATTATTTTAGACTGTTTATTCAACTTGTAAGTATTATTCGCCTGTCTACGAAAGTGAACTCTTTTCAGGGTTAAGCTTGCCTCTGTAAATCTAATCTATTTAAGTTTATTTTTCTGTATTTACTTTGTGTATAAAAAATAATTAAGTGAAAGATGCACTGGTATGTTTGCAAGAGGACTAGCATCACCTATAAGTATTCTTTAAACGTTTATAAATTGTGAATACATATTTTGAAAGCATGGAACTATCCAACCTTTTTTTTAGTTTCTGATTTTTTATACCTGACTCATGTAGCATGGCACATCATGTCGGACTTTGTGAACATTTATCGTTTTAAAAAAGATCTGATTTAGAAAATTATCCCATATTCATTTATTTCGTACTGGCAGAAAGAGTTATAAATGTAGCTACAGATCCGGCAATAGTTTGCCACACCATTTCAAAATTTATACATTACATTATTAACGATCACTTGTTTACAAATAAAGATTCTTGTGTATTGATTTGTATGTTATTGACAAAAAAATCGTAAGCGGGTACTTTGTGAAAATGTTTACAACCACTGAAAGTACATCATCAGCAAAGATATGCCGGACTTGCCCTTGATTTTAATAATTTTATTTTTCTTTAAAAGTATACCTTATAGTCACACGTTTAAAACACGTATTTCAACGGCAGCTTTTCATCATTTATCGATAAGGTTTTCATACATATTGGCTCACTAGTTACGATTTTATTGCTACTAGACGGACTTGCCTCAAACTGGTTGGGAAGTCCGTCTAAATGCCTACTTTACAAAAAAATGCTATAAATCTGAAGACAATTACAATTAACCCTACTTTTAGATAGATATAGAAAGATAAATGTAATACCAATATTTTCCGACTACATAAAGTAACTAATAAATTTTATTTCGATTTTTAAAGTTAAATTGAAATTCAATTTAAGAAAACTATGCCGGACTTGCCCACACTGACCTTATGTAAATTTTCATTTTTGCATAAAGTTAACCAAAAAACTTAAGTACTAAATCTACTATAACTACTATTTCAGTAGGTAAGTATACAAAACATTCGTAGACTTTAAACATTCTCAAAAATCTCGGTACTCAGAAGATCTGAAAACTATTATGCTCATAGAAACGGCCCAGAATTCTTTATAAAAGCGCCTACGTGCTTCCCGCTAAAGTGCGTAAATAATCGTATATCTATTCGCATCCAAAGGTACTATTAAACTCATCTATTGGATTCCATCTGTTTAGAATAGTATATATTGTAGTATATGTTGTATATATTGTATATAATATTGTCTCAACACCCTTGTGTATTGTAAATCGATATCTCTAAGTATTGCTTAAAGATATCTATTTACAATACACTTTAATTACTTCAATTCGCACTAATCTAGCTAAGTTTATGGGTTGTTTTGTATTTGATTCTTTACAATATTTTCTCAAAGCTTCTTGTGGAAAGCTCGTCCAGGGTAGTATCACTACTGTACTTCTGAACAATGATGACATAAAAGACACATTCTTACGTCAAAGTGATGGACGCAATGATTTGATTCACAATGCACGAACTTATAGGACGTGCTCAGTGAGGCAATGCATTGCTATAGGCAGAGATTATCAGGTTATTAAGTAGGACTTCTACTTGTTTCATTCCTGACTCAAATATAACAAAAAAATATTACTTCATCAAAAACAATATTAAAACATTATGTCTCCTTGTCAACCTAAGAGATGGATAAAGAAAACAAAAAGTAGAAAAATAATTGGAGATTTTTAGAAGCCTATTCCCACAAAGAGGTTCCTAACTCTTAAAATAACTATGTAACTGTTCTTAGCAACATTAAAGACCATTTATTTATGTCTCTGTTTGTATTGTTTCACATAAATTTTGCTATAAAAGCATAATAAACTGCATCGATTGCACTCCATGTTAGTAAATAACAGTTCAAATGCTATGAAACAGCATTTAATTGCGATTAATATTACGACTATTTACGTGAGTGAAAAGCTATAGATCACTCATCTTGTAATTCGCTTCGGTTTCTGATTGCAAATTACTTAGACACATCCTTATATCTCGATATATCAATGTAGAAGTCAAAATAGTTACTTATTTATTGATTATTTTGTTTGCTGTTCTATAATCTGACAAGTTTTATAATTATAGTGTTTTATTTTATACGAAACAGGTTTGCTAGACTTTCTTTTAACGTTTATTTTTTAATTTTTATTATAAACTCGTTTATTTATTTTATTTTATTTATTTATTATTTATTAAATATGGCAGCATAACAAAATTCTTAATACTAAATAACTTAAATCTAGTATTAAATCTAAATCGCTACACATACTATACTATTATTTACAAAACATGAATAATATAAAATATGCCAATATTCGTTATATTTGAATATTGATAGTTCAGTTTTCTCTACATTCTATTAATAAAATCTCCAACTACGTCGTTGGTTGCACGCACCCAATGTTAACACCAATGTATCATAAACATGCTGACTGAGATGGAATGTCACTTTCACTACCAGATTAAGATATCAATATCTTATTTTGCATAATCCAAAAGCTGTGAAACCTGTAACCGACTAATTAAGAACACAACGAAATATAAACAAAAATCTTACAAGCCATAAAGATATCGCGCGCAGAATGCTTCGAAGGAGTTTGTAAATCGCGGCTTGAATTTGGTAGGGTTTTGTGAAAATTTATGTAGTGACTGGGGAAATGTAGTGGTCTCTCTCGCACGTATTGAAAGTTCTGATGAATGTTACATTTCGCAAATTCTTGTTTAGCGCGTGGGAACGAAATGCGCCTGCGTCTCGTTCCAGGAACGTGCGCTTGCGATTCATCAAAGCTCGTAACAAAGAGCAGATAGGGAAGGAAGTGGTATGAAACTATTTGCATTAAAATTTTATTGCAAAAAACGTAGTAATTAGGCATGTTTAATTTTATTGAAAAAGTAAGTATTTTTTAAGCCTTATATCTGATCAAAGTGGTTATCTTCCGTTATGGAATAAATAGCTTTTATGCCTCCTTTGAAACCTTATATATTTTCCCGCTATTCCTACATTATATAAGTAAGTATTGTGTAAAATATAATACTTCTTCTTCTTGTTCTTCTTCGTCGTGTCGATGATCAAACAGTGTCTTCCCAAAATTGAATACTGTCATTCTATAACTTAGGAAAAAAAACATTCAATTGTACCATGTAAAGTTATATTTCCGTAATTCTGTATTCACAACTTGGTCACTTCTTTTCATAATAATCTTTGCCATAACAAACCCGCTAATCATCCAATTTTGGCGTAAACGCTCCACACCCAAATGATTATTCTCAATTTATTATGTTTACACTGGTTTCATTTTCGAAAACGTGTTGCCATGTCAAAACCACCAATTATCCTTTAAATTTTTAAGCTTATTTTATATTTGAGTTAAAACAGAATAAAAACATTAAAACTTCTTCGATATATCATCAGCCAGATTTTGTGCCGTGCTGAGCATAGGTCTTTTTTAACCGACGCCAAAATGGAGGAGGTTCTCAGATCAGCGTGATTTTTGATTACCACGCATATATTTTTTTGGTGTTACTCTCCAGTTCTATCGCTGGTCTCATCCATAAGCAGCAACAAATTACGATTTAAAAAAATATTCATGGACATTTCACACATCGCGCTCTAGTCCCAAGCTAAGCAAAGCTTGTAGTACCTACCTAGGTACTTATTGGGGTTAGATTACTTATATACAGTTTTTGTAAATACGTCCATATAATACAATATTTCACAACTCAACATACATACTCTTTTATTATTCTTCGACACAAATAGAATAAATCTTTTAAGTACGTTAATCGCTTTAATTACTGTCGGAAAATGTTTTGTAGCATTCCTAGTGTGGAGTATGTGTATTGTTGCAAAGATCACAGAGTTTAGTAATTAGCTTTCGAGAATGCCATATTGATTATAATGATGCAAAGTTGATGCGAACGTTGAGAATAGATTCGATGAAATGTGTGAGCACTAGTCTTAGGGTGTGCGCACACCGAGAAGACCGTATGACAGTTTATTTTACGTCAATACCCTAAGGGTAGACCTTTAAGGTATAGGTAGTAAACGTAGAAACATAGTTTAATGTGACGTGACTTGTCGTTTAACTATTTAAAATACATGCCACTTTAAACTACGTTTTGTCGCCGGTGTGCGCTTTTACTTTGTCATGAGAATAGAAAGAGGCATTTTAATTCTTGTAAATAAATTATTAGAAATAAAGTTCAATTAGCGCTCCGGAATTTAAATCCATGATTTCCTTGGTTCTGTACTACTGTATTCATTTTACGGACAATTCGCGCCATTAGTTACTCACTTACACATATATTTATGTTCATCACACAAACATTTGTTCTGGGTGAGCCTGACGCCTGTCAATATCATTCCCAATCATTGTATCTTTTCGTAATTTTATTTCATAGTTTAAAACGTCTTAGTTGCAAGTGTAACCATTTTGTAAACAAGTTTACACAACATGGTCAGACTATTTAATGATGCGCGTAAACTTTTACCTCATAGTTTCATAGGCTGTTTAGACCCATTTCTATAGAAGTTGACAAGTAATTCATGGAATGTTTATTTTACTTACAATAGTTTATTTTACTATTCTGAGTGCCAGTGTTTTGTTGACTTTTGCTATATGGGCTAAGTTATGCGTCAGTCATTATCTGGTTGGTGTGAGATATTTGTATGACGAGTTTAGCAGAACAATTGTAGATAATATTACTGCTTAAGCTAAGTCATGTTTTTTTAAAAGCTACTAGAGAACAGACAAATTGCGAGAAAAGAGAATTGAAAGTATAATTAATAGATTACTTAAATGAAACAAGTAGATACATTTGAGACAATTAGACTCGATCAAATATTGAGTTGATAACTGACTATTATTTAGGTAAATTAAAGATTTATCAAGTTTTTCATATTTTTGGCGACGTTTACTTACTTGGCGACCACTACTTACAGCGTTTTCATGAATAAAAAAAATTAAAATGTCTACGGTATATTGCTTAAACGTGTAATGCATCTACTTACTCTATACATTAATTGTTAGGGTAGCTCTAAGTAAAGTAAAGAGTCTCAAATAAAACATAATAACTTGTTCTTCAGGCACGATTAAATATTCTTTCTTTAATAACGCTAGTTTTAATAAAAACTGTCTTTTTCAGACGAGAACAAAAGCAGGGGAGCTATGGCCTACGGAGCGACCGGACGGTATGCCAGTCATCCAGTCATTAGAAGTCATGTGCGGGAAGGACCATATGGACGTGCATTTGACGTTTTCACATCCGTTCGAAGGCATTGTATCATCAAAAGGTAAAATTTCCTTAATAGTGCACATTTTACACGGCAATTTTACGGGTAATTAAAAAAGTTGCATAAAGCTGTCGACCGTGACAGGACTCGAACCTGCAATCTTCGGATCCGAAGTCCGACGCCTTATCCATTAGGCCACACGGTCACACAGCAGAGCCTGAAATCAAGGGGTGGTTTTGGGGTAGTGCGCGCGCATATTATATCGATTAACGTTTCACTAAGATGCATAAAGTCAAAGATAGTTATTTTTTTCTCTTTCGATCAAGAGTCATATCAAACAGAATACAAACAAGTACTCAGATACGTAAAAATAAAAAAAATAAAAGCAAAAATACATTCGACCGTGACAGGACTCGAACCTGCAATCTTCGGATCCGAAGTCCGACGCCTTATCCATTAGGCCACACGGTCACATAGTCAAAGCCTTCAATTTCAGAAACACTTTCAGTACGCGCGGTTCATTCATGAAGAGAAATGAAATTCAATGGAATTTACCTTCATTAGTTTTGAGAGGTTTGCCAAGCAATTGAACACTTTACTGTAGTAATTATGCTAGTAATTTTCAATATAATTAAGCATGAGTCTAGACTAGACGTAAATTATTTGTGGGATTGAAGGTTTGCCTAAGACTTCCGGCACTTAAACCTACACAGGAATACCATGAGGTTTAAGTTTTGTTACTATTTTCGTTACTTCAAATAATCTCTTTGAATTTGGCTTTCGAGTTTGAGTTCAATAAAACCAATTCAACATATATTCGACCTGAGTAATAGAAAGATGGTATCTTTCCTCAAGTTCTCAATAAGCCAGCAGTCTTCACTTAGCCGTATTCAGACCGTCTCTAATTGTGCTGTAATTGCTAAGGTTTCACTAACAATTATGACGGATACTGAATTATTAATACTGACATGCCCCAGTTTGTCTCTACGGTTAGGATTAACAGTTTTTTGAGTTTTAATAGAAAATAGCGAATGAAAGTTGGTTTCACCTATTTTTACGTCACAGCTAAGTTGGTGCAACTCTCGCGGTCAGAGCTCATAGTAAAGATATATTTTCCGGGATTTTATCGCGTACTTTTGGCTATTCTTCCTGACGATAGACTCAAAGATGAGTCTGCCTACGGCTATTGCAACTTAGCCGAAACGACGGGAAGTAGGTAGTAGATATACAAAAAATAAGTGTTCAAATATTGATATGTAGATCTGCTTTCCATAATGGTCGTGGGTTCGATCCCCAACTACAAACATTTGTGTGCGGAACACTGATGTTTTTTCTGATTGATTTTTCTGTGTTACCATGTATTCTATGGTAAAAACAAATTATTATAAATACTCTAACAAAAGTGTGGTTCCCATAGTACCTCCAATACGAGACTAAATGGCGCTGTGTAAAGTGTCCATAAATAATATTTATTTCTTACTATAACTGAGCGTCATAGACTTTATTTGTCTCAAAGGGTTTTTATTAGCAAAAGTAATTAGCTAAAGTGAAATAAACACTTCTGAACTCCTTAAGCAAAAATACCTTCCTCGTAAATCTATTGTAAAGATCTTCTGACCTATCTATATATTCTTATTTTGATTGCGTTTGTTACTATTTTACTGTATTGTGTGCTAAAGAAATACAAATCAATTAATATTATTAAATATATATACATACTTATCTCTTTTTTCAGCTCTCTAAGAAGTATCTTCAAAGTTTACATAGCAGATTTTTTAAAGCCGAAACGAACCAAAATATTGACTTTTTGCCTTTTAGATTTCTAGCAACAGAACCTTTGCAATTTTTGAGAATGAAAAATAAATTATGACATTATTATTAAATATTTTTTTATAATAATGTCATAATTAAATAATAATTAAAATAAAAAAAGATTTCTCGTTTAAAATGACTTTCAAATTTTCATTTTATTTCTATTCCTAATGCAGAATTTACTTGGCTATGCTCACACGGCTCCGTATATTAGTTATCCAATATAACCTGACCTCTTGCCTGCAGGTCAGCACGGCGATCCGCGGTGTGTGTACGTACCTCCATCAACTGGCCAAACCTACTTCTCATTCAGGATCGCGTACGCGAAATGCGGCACCAAACCAGGTATGTACTTTCAGCATTTTATTATAAGATATACCCAAATTTCATTGGGAATTACATTAAATAAATAAATAAATAATGCTGGACAATCCACACAACATTATCTAGCCCCAAGCTAAGCAGAGCTTGTGTTATGGGTACTAGAAGACTGACATACTTAATACAATACATTACATAGATAGATATTTTTATTATACATATAAAATACCCAGAACACCCGGAATAAATATTTGCAGATCATAAAAACATTTATCCCAAGGCGGGAATCGAACCCGCAACCTCCGCGTCGCAGGCGGACCTTCGCCCGCCGCGCCACATCGGTCGTCAATCATATCTATGTGATAGTAGTGTTAATGAATCAAATCAATGCTAATCCGCTTTATTAACAATCCATGAATCTAAACTCACGAATAAATGTGACAATCGTAAACGTAACGTATTTAAGATACACTGCTCGCTAACGCTGCTACGTTCACTTTAATGCTGATGTCGACGCGCAGTGTATCCCCTGTAAAATGAGTAAAGTGATTACGTTCCGGTATAAACGTTATTAGACCGAGACCGGCGTGAAATCAATAAATACGAATCTTTTGATTACATTAATAGATACGTAAATTTTTATTTAGAATATTTTCTATTTTATTCGATAGTCTGTATTTTTGTTTCCACAAATAAATTAGATTCAAAAATCATTTTGTTTACAGATAAGTACTAATATTAGTAAAATATTTATTCACAAACAAACTTACGACTATACAGTATTTACATTGTCATATAAAATACATAAGCATAAACAGTTGAGCTATCTACAGACCGTTGCAAACGATCTATAGATAGTTCAACTGATCCAAATCAGTACCAATCGGAAGCGTGCCCAAGATACTGGCTGCAAGATACTTTGTTAATATTAGTTAATTTTATTTGTCGAATCGCTCAACGTTGCACTTTCGTAAGGTATGCTATGACTTTGCAGTTTGCAGTCTGCACTTGACAATGTTCTAGTTTCACTTAAATAGTTAATTTTCATTTTGTAGAAAGCGAGAAAAATAAATTATGTTCTAAGTAGGAAGTTTGTAAGCAGTTTGATTAAGTACCACCTTTTTCATTTTATCATTTAATCAAATTAAAATCTAAAAAAAATTTAAATAAAAGTTTTACCAAGTGCTAAAATAATTGTGGTTATACTAAGGAGTGGCATCAATCGAAGGAGCAAAGGTTATCTTTGAAGCTAAAGTTCTACAGTTTATCGAAATTCCGCTAAAAGCTTTCCGAATCGCACCGCAGCGCTGATATCTAAGTAATATATTGTTCCATAGAAAACGTACCTATTACCTACTTAGTTTACCATATTTGCCCCTTTCAAACAAAATGGAGAATCAAAACAGTGTTGGTTTGCATCGAGTCCCCGCTGTCGTCCATTTCACTCAATTCCTAGCATCCATCGGTAATTCGTAACAATTTAGCTATAAATCGCGTCGCATCGAGTTTTACGGCACGTTGGTCCCATTTCAACAAAGTCAGTGAGTTTTTCTCATTGCAATTCCTAGTTGTGTCCAGTGCATGTGTGTAGGTATAACGGCGACGCATACATCCCGCTCCTTCTACGAAGCTTGCGCGCGCATTGTTTCTTGGAACCGCTGCTTGTCGGACGGCATAGCAAGGCGCAGAAGGCTCATTTTCCCATATCAACACCAACCCGAGACGCCGCCATCCCTCAATCCACACATCCACGTATTTCCTTCCCGAGATCGCGCACTATTCGCAACTCTACTGCCACTGATCCGGCTCGATCGACGGCAGTTGAGTTGCGATTTTGAACCGTATGATACGAGTCTGAATACGTCAACTGCGATCAAACTCTGAAGATTAATGTCCTAATGGTTGACGGCGACGGAAGGGTGTTAGCTGGCTCTTAGGGGTCATATTCGCTTGTGCGCTCTCGACCCGAGACCGCTGGCTCGATCCGCGTTCTTTGAACAACTTCCACTTTTTGCGTGAGTACATCCGCGTAGGTAAAGCCTTAGCAATAATAAGGATTTGAGAAATAAAATTTCTACTGCGCTAAATTACTCTCACATAATTTAGTAACAAACTTTACAATAAAGTTAAATTATCCCTACAAATAACAAAATACCTTTCCATTTCCAGATCTTCACGGCCAGTTCTACGAGAACACGGTAGTGGTACAGTACGATAAAGATTTACTGGAGGTGTGGGACGAAGCCAAGCGTCTTCGTTGCGAGTGGTTCAACGACTACGAGAAGACTGCTTCCAAACCGCCGATGGTCATCGCTGATCTGGATGTCGTGCAGTTGGATTTTAGAGGTGAGTCTTACCTGTCAAACTATTCATACAAACAAGTCCGTGCAGACCTAGCCCGCACGTCAAATCGCAAGGTGCCATGCCAGGCCCGTCAGCGACCCGCGCGCCCCCTGCACGCGGGAGAAGAAACACTTCTGGAGAAACTGCGCAAGCGACAGACGCGTAGTAGGTATAGGTACCTACATTTTAATTCTAATTATAAATTGTAAAAAGAACAGTAAAAATCCCATTTTGTATATAAGCAGTTTAATTTATCTGCAAAAAATGCATCTAATTTTCATTATTTTTTGTTCGTGTCAACTTTTAGGCTACTATTAAATAATATTGTTGTTTAAAATAATATAATTTGATTTAATATGTAAATGTTTATTTACTTATGTTCAGGGGACAATGTGGACTGTTGGATGGAGATTCAGGCTGGCAAGGGTCCTTGGGCTGCACCCGTGTCTGGCATCGTTCCATTAGGGTCCACGCTCACTCTCGTCGTAGCCATCAATGATTATCGAGGTAAGAAAAAAAACTTATACAAATCAAATCATTCATTTTGCAGAACATAGAACTATTAGATGGTATATAATATGAATAAGTACAGCTTGTGTCTAACTTAGATAATAAAATACATAGTAACATCCAGACACAGAGCAAATATTTATGTTCATCACACAAACATTTGCTCTGGGTAGGGATCGAATCCACGACCCCCAGCATGGAAGGCAGAGCTTCTACAAACTGAACTGTAACGCCTGTTAATTTTCTCCATTTTCTCTCATTCAAGCCATTTTCATATAATTTTTATTCGTTTTAAGGTGTGTAGTGTATTCCAACTCAAATATTTTTATTCCGTAAAATCACAAGGATCATTTAGATACTTAAGTAAATGTGATTCTAGGTGCCAGTTCCACTTTTTATTTATTCATGTACCTATTCATTCATATTCAGGCACGGTAGACATTTTACCATTTTATTAATATTCTGTAAAAATCAACAAAAATTTAGTTGTATATTTATAAAAATATTTCTATTAAATAAACTAATTAATCTTATTAATATAATTTGTTATCTGTGAGAGTGGTAACAACTCCTTCATTCGTTCACATTCGTATTTTGTACCTTGTACTACATTCCACTAACCTAGTATCAGTGTCATTGACCTGTCTTCGCGATATTTGTTCAAATTCTAGTTTTTCATTTCACACACATAAATTCTATAAAAGACAACCAGCGAGCAATTACGAGCAACTTCGTCTTGAAATTGACCATTGTCTTGGGGTTGTTAAATCTTTTTGTAATTTTATAGTTTTATACCTGTCTTTTTGAGAGTACCGTGGTATTTTCTTTCATTAGGTTTAGGTGCCTTTGAAGTTAGATTAAAAACTTGTAATTATTATTTAAGTTCCTTTTTGTATTAATAAGTTTTTTGTAGTAGTTTCATTTCCTCAGAAAAATATGTCCACATTATAGATTTTTGAGTTTGATTGAAAACTCAAAAATCTATAATGTGGAATTAAAAATCTAATTCTATTAATCCCAGTTACAATTGACAAATTCAATCACTTTGAAGTTTATAACATTGTCGACCGACTGTGGCGTAGCCTATTTTTATTCGTAAATCTATCAAATTTATTCGTAAATCTATAAAAAAAGAACACTTCAGTGTTCGTTAGAAATTTTGTCACAAATTTCGGTTAACCAATTAAAAAAAAACATTTTCAATTTGATTTTCAGTGATTTCCTCAGAAACAACAGGTATCCCCGCAATAAAATATAAATTAAAACCTTTTTCTTTAAGAAGTGGGATAAATACTTAGATAAGAAGTGGGATAAAAGCTCGCTTTGGGTGGTACAAATAAACTTGCATAGACCACCAGCCTCTAATGAGTTTTGTTAACTGCTTACGTTACTTAACTGTGTGGTCACAGCCTTAATGGAAAAAGCGACCGCACAAGTTTAACTAGTTATGTATTTTTATTGTTTTTTATGACAGTTGAAAGAACAAACAAAAGCTCTGTTAGGATTGTATAAACTCAAAAAATAACTATCATGAACATTTCACTCATTCATTCATTTCATTCGTCTAGTGCCAAACTAAGCAAAGCTTGTATACTAATACTATGGGAACTAGATTGCTGATTGAATAATTATATATCTACTTTTTTTTTACATACAATATTTAGTAATTACCAGATACAGAACAAATATCTTTTCATCACGCAAACATTTTCTCTGGGTGGGAATCGAACCCACGACCTTCAGCATGGAAAGCAAAGCTGAGGGTGTGATGGTATTGCACTACGTCCATTGTAAATGATCTTTATGCTCACATATGCATGTCACGGTATACTCATACTCAAACATAAAAGACAAGGTATATTCAACTTTAAACTCAACATAATACAGTTCATTTTACAATGAATAATAATATCTAGAGATGATGCCACCTACTTTGAACCTTTAGGCTGTGGTATGCACCTTACCTATTTTAAACGACAATAAACGGTAACCTAGATGTACTTATACCATAGGCAACCTAACCCTTTTCATGGCTTATCGACTATAGTATAGTATTTTACTTTTTTTTTATAAAAAATATTTTATACCTCCAAACAAAATACAGCTACTTCTTCTTCTTATCGTGTCGATGCTACAACTGTATTTTGTTGTAGCATCGTGTTGGAAAGATTAGCCAGACTAGACACTGCTTTGCCGTGCCTAGCTGTTACCGGTGTGCGCCACGAGGAGGCTCATACAGCTACTGATTTTCAATTACACCTTAATTAAAAACATAATTAGATACGTATAGGTGTTAATATCAGGTTTACTACCTGATGTGGTATTAACAGGCTCGCGCTTCCGTCTTCTCTCATTATAAATAAATAAAACAAACTATTATGGCCACCAGCGGTACACAAAATCACTGTTATTAGCACAAAGTGAAAATTATACTGCTAAAGAGGAAACATAAAATGTTAACGACGCTACAAGATTCACTTCCTGGGACACGTGCGTGTCATTACTAAATTTTGTGACTCAATTTTGTATCCGATTCTGAAAGATCGAGAGGTATACAAAAATACAAAAAAAAACATTTTTTAATACAGTTGCTCAAAAAGTGGCATATTGCAGGGACGTGTAGCGTTCGGGAAGTGGGCTATTACACACTAGTGCTTTTTTTTACCATTCCCGCACTAGTGCGTTTTCTTTCCCAACTGTCAAAATAATGTCTATTTAAAAGAAAAACCAACCATGAAGTTTTTACTAAAAAAAAATCAAAGAAGTTGTTATGATTCATGCAAATACGTATATTGCTAAAAAGAAGTTACTAATTTGTTTCTATATCAGATTTAATGATTTGATTGAATGAGTTAGGTTGGGTTTCATTTGATTTCATCTCATTAAATTTCATTTTCATTTCATATCAATAAAAAAATTCTACTGAAGACTTGGCTGTATGGGCATAGTTCCCTTTGCCAACCAGAATGAATGAAAAAAAAAATCTGTTCTTATATTCTACGGTTGGCGCCATTTTCTAGAAATTGTCTTTGCGAGTAGTAGTGTTGTTAAAAAAGCTCGTTTTTGGGAATAACTTCCATCGAACATAATTCCTACCACCTAGCAGTACGTAATGTTTTTCAGGCCATATAATTTGTTGTAGTACCTACCTTTACATCTAAATTTTTCAGATCAAAAAACTTGAAACTCCATGTTTTATTCTTTTAGGAATCGCCATTTTGCGTTACCTCTGAAAGTTCTTGGGTTTTAACTTTTCAGTCCCTAAAAAACCGCTGATGGCCACTCTATCTATTCTACCAGCGCGTTAACTATCTAAAATCGTCTAACAAGTTGTATACAAAATCGTGTTGTTTGCAACTATATGCAGTGGACAGCATACACCGAAACTGGTAAAATGCCGGGCAATAATGGTCCGCAAACATGCATTAACGGTACGATGAAATAGTAAAAAGTAAACTGGACAAATATGAACGTATGGGTTTGCTTAACGGGCCGGCCGCGATGCGTGGAAGGACGCTGCGAGAATTGTCAAACCATTTTATGATTGGAATTAAAAGACATGCTAGTGCTCGCAAATGTTTTGTGGAAATAAAAAATGCTATTGCTATTAAATATTTTGTAATTGGGAGAATTAAGAGAGATGAAAGGATTCTATTTTTTATTTATTGAAGAAAATCCACAGCTCTTAAAACAATGCTAATGAACTAAACCAATGATTGGATTTACATTTTACAACCAATGATAAAAGTAAGGATAAAATAATGTACCTGGTCTACTTATATAAAAATTGAGCATGTATGTAATAAACTCTTGGTCTAAATCAAACTACACTGCGATTTAAAACCATTTAGGCTTAAAAAAGAAACTTTTTTCTTTATTTCTACGAGCGTGTAATATGTTATGCGTAGTAAAATTCTATTGTACCTTAATTTAATTTTACAAGCTGCTTAAGCTAAAAGCTAAAATAAATAAATACAAACACAATAAGCAACTGTCCGCTAAATAGTGTAAATTTATTTTTATAACCTGAGAACTGGTATCATTTAGCAGATATCTGATAAAAACGTGTAAATATGTGGGATACTCTGATGAAAACTGTTCTATGAACACTGCACATCAAGCGGACATACTTATCTGATACAAAACGGATAGAATGTATGGAGTAACCTCTTAAAAAAAAATCAGGTTGTAAATAATTTAGGACAAGGCTTTTTAAATTTAGATATACTTAAACCACACTAACGTTTTATTTTAATGTACTAGTAACGAGTAGGAAAATCTATATGTTAATATTTTAAAGAGCTTATTACTTTACATTTTTCAGTCTTTCTCCTATTAAAATATTATAATTTAAGTAAAAGCCAGAATAATACAAGTCAAAGTCAAAGTCAAAGTCAAAAATTACTTTATTCAGTAAAATCACAAGGATCATTTAGAATCGTCTTACATACTAGGTGATTCTAGGTGCCAGTTCCACGCGACCAAGTTATCAAATACACCAGACTAGAGACTACTATGAATGCTTAACGTTGCTTAAATACCGTATTGAGTTTCTGTAGGATTTATTCTCAAAAACTGAGATGAAACAACTAGCAAAATGCCAGTTCAATCTTTCTAGATTACAAACTAAATTAAACTTAGACTACGAGCTCTGAGTATCTCGACTCGGAATGAGACTAAGTAGAGGCAAAAAGGCATAACGCCACATCCGCTGTAATTAGTCCGCTGGCTGTTCATAGGGTCCAAACGTGATAGCGCAATATATTCCTAGATGGCATCAGATTAAAGATGCATTCGGAATTCCTAATTCCGGTCCAACTGGTTGATAAAAACTATGAGTGGGCGTTTTTTGTAAACAAACGGACGACTAACTGTTTTTGTGTGGCTTTCCTTGTCTTTCCATAAATAGAAGTGAACTAGAATGGTTTTAATTCGTAAAAACTAAACCGGAGTTTTTAGTAATAACTGGTAACTATTTCAGATTAATTATTTAAAAAAAAACAATTATTAGGTTACATAAGGTATTTTTTTATAAATCTGTTTTTATACGTCTATATTCTGAATGATTCCCATCAAGTATACATTTTTTACTCAATCATATGGTCCTAAATAAATCTTTTTAATTCAAATCTTATTTTAAGTATTTTTTTATTTTCATAAGAGTGTGTTTGACTAAAATGAACACCTTGATGCGTGCAACTGCGATCTTACATAGGTACGTTGATATAAGATTATCAATATAAAAATAAATAATACAATAAAAACCTTCAGATAAGAAAATACCTGTGTTATTCTGATGCATTAACTACATTACTGTAAAGTTTCATTAAAATCCATTCAGTAGTTTTTACGTGAAAGAGTAACAAACATACATCTATCCATACAAACTTTCGCGTATAATAGTACTATTACTATTATACGCGAAAGTTTGTTCCTATGATCAACACGCAAAGACTGCCAAAGCTTACCAGCTCATAATGCTGCAACGACAATAATTGTCTGAAAGGTTATATCAGTACTGACTAGAGATGGGCGGGTATTTACCCAATCTACACATTTGGGTAAATACCCGGGTGCGTGCCCATCCATAGTACCTACCTACTGAATAATACGTTATATCAGTACTGACAGTTACTATTGACGATAATCAGTCGTGCAAGTGCTATCACGCAGTCAACTTGATGTAGGCGATCGATTAGTTAGATTATTGTTTTTTATATAGCTTTAGTGATCTTTGAGCTTGATCTTTCATAAAAAAAATCTTATTAAAAAATTAAACTTGCCTCTGTACTATATTTTTTGCAATTATTTTTTGCTATGCAAGTGTTTTCAATTTCGAAAACTGTATATAATATAAGTAAATTCACAAACATTTTTCACATCTAGTCCCTGACAAATCTCTAAAACTTTGCAGTACTATTTCCCTTCCGGTCCATATAGCTTATAGTAACACATTTTAAGGTGTGTCTGTCATTTTAAGAGTTCCGTACCTAAAGGGTAAAACTAGACCCTTATACTGTACCTCTACCATGAGTTGTTACAGTAAAATCGTCTGACTTTACTACAGTAGTTACGTAAATATGTATTACGAATTTTAGTACCCAACTATCCGCTAGAGAAGCGCTGTACAAATCTTCATACATTTTTTAACTACAGACGCTAGCAATAATTTAAATAAAATTGTTAGAAAGAAGAAATAAACAACTCTAACACAAAAACGCGTGTGGCTCGCACTTAGCCGTTTTTAACTGTACCATAGTTACTTTTATGTACTCGGCTTTCTTCATTAGTGCAATATTAGTTTTCCTGTTTCTGTTGTTTGGCTTACATACTTAGTTAAACGAACTTTGTATGCACACTTTGTTTATTCTAAGCTTATCTTATGTTTAATGGACTGTTTGTTTATGTAGGCACGTATCTTTGGAACATTTTGTTTGCGTTTATTTGTAAAGTGCTTTTCAGTACCTTAAAGGTTATAGAAAATCTAGAGCGACACTACAACCATTTCAAAATATAATAAGCCTTCAACGAATAACAGATTTCCTAAGATTAAATTAGCACACTTAAACCTAACTAGCTGACCCGTGCCCACTTCGTTGGGCATAATTCGACCGCTTTTTCTCCGATTCACTTTGCAAAACGGACTACCACGTAAAAACTTCTTTATTTTTCGGTTTTTTATATAACCTATGATACTCAATAATGTGGCTTTCTATTGGTGAAAGAATTTTTAAAATCGGTTCAGAAGATCCCGAGATTACCCCTTACAATTTAAAAAAATACAAACACACAAACTTTACTTCTTTAGTTCTAATATTAGTAGTACCTATAGAAGTATAGATTTAATATGAAGTCTAGGAACACTGACCACTCCATTACTTATACTTTTATAAGCCATTTACTTTTAGCTTCTCTTTTTTATATATCTATGTGTAATTCCAGGAGAGTTCGACATGAGGGTGAAGTCCTGTGCAGCATCCGACGGCTCCGAACATCTGATCCAGTTGTCAGATGAATACGGCTGTGTGCTGCGGCCTAAGATGATATCTAGGTAAGCTAGTTTAACTAAAACATTGCAGTCTTTAAATATAAAACAGTCTTTCCTTTGCTCTGTATGTAAATGCTACAAAATCAGGTAAATCCTGATTCTTTTGGGTGTAAGACATTTCTTTCAAAATTGTTTTCTTAAAATCTATGAAAGTAGTGTTCTTAATCAAGGTTTTACTAGTTAAATATCAAATAATATTCGTTTGTTTTGATACCCCAAGCGTGCACATAATAATAGCTAAACAAATAATTATAATGTCCAAACTTTCACAAACTATGTTCATACTCAACTCAAATTTATCAGTTATTTCATTTAATTAACTTCTGGATAAATTTTATCAGATACCTCAAACATAATATTTTAAACTATCACGGTTTTGAACATAGTTTTCTATAAAAACGGGATATTTACCATGATTTGTGAGGTTGATTATTTCCCGATATTTCGCCACAGTTGCATGCGCCATGATCCCGACCCGTGATCATGGCGCATGCAACTGTGTTACTACTAACTAATCAAACTCACAAATCATGGTAAATATCCCGTTTATAAAGAGATATAAATACTTACCTACCTGAAACATGTGAAAAAACGTTTATATAAGTATATTTTTTTTTACTTTTTACTTAGTATCAAATAAAATTCCAGATTCCTCAAAGCAAAAGCAGCGGACGAGCGAGCGACTGTGATAACCTACGCATTCTTCCACGCATTCAAATTCCCCGACGCACTGAGCGTCCACATTCGGTGTAAAGTGGAAATATGTCGGCATGGCTGTCTCGACCACTGCCAACTGGCAGGCGTGACCCCACACGGGCCTGGGGCTTTGGACAGGAAGGATGATAGGACTCATCAGGACCATAATGACCTGAGGTAAGCAGTATAGAACTGAATACGTCGAGTCTTCATTTTTTTTTTTTTTTAACAAGTTATAGGCTAGCGTTTGACCGCAATCTCACCTGATGTTAAGTGACGATGCGGTCTACGATGTATCACACTTGCCTAGAAGATACCCATTCACTCGTCTCTTAAAAATTTCCAAATTATATGACGCAGGAAACACAGACAGGAGGACAGTAAGCGGCTGTCTGCTAACTGACTCTCTATAGTAATATAGAGAGTAATACATAATCTAGTTTGTAGATAAGAGGAGACGACCGATGTGGCGCGGCGGGTGAAGGTCCGCCTGCGACGCGGAGGTTGCGGCTCGATTCTCGCTTTGGGATAAATGTTTGTACGATCTGGCTCTGCTTAGCTTGGGGCTAGATGACGTTGTGTGGATTGTCCAGCATTATTTATTTATTATATTATTTATGTATTTATAATGTTAAGGCACTTTCTGTCAGCAATTCTTTGAAAGAAAATACAAAGATTGAAGTGTCAGAACCAAACAGAAAAAAACAGTTTTAAAGTCTACTTGGAAATGTAAAAACCGTTATAGTTTTATAAAACAAGCTATGAACGCGAAATATTGGTCAGATTTTGGCAAAAAAAGCTCAGTTGCTATTTTTTGAAGGTCTGCCTTCTTTGCCAAACGGAGTATTTACTAACGAAACGAAAGCAAGTTTACTAACGAAATATCTTTAATTGGTAGTTTGTTAGCTGCCTAAAGCATATTTTACTGCTGAGCAGCGAAAACAATCAAACTGCTTCCACTTTCCCTAGATCAAAAAGCGGTACAAAATGTCCCATTAACCATACATCACTAGTTTGTTAGCTGCCTTAAGCATATTTTGCTACTGATAAAAGAAATCAAACTACTTTCACTCTAGACCAAAAAAACTGTACAAAACATCCCCTAACCATACATCATCTAACACTGACATGTCTTTTAGTTATGTTTTAGTTTTAGAAGCTTAAGTTTGAGTTGTTTTTTTAGTTTTATTTCAATAGTTTAACCATAGATCTGTCATAAACTTTGTTTCAAAGATCTTTAAATAAATTAATAAAAAAAAAGGCACTCCGGGAGTGCCGGCAGAAGTAAAAACTTCAATATTAACGTTGTGTTTAATTATAAGTATAAAAGTACTATCATTTATGAGGTAGAATACAATGTTTATGTTTTTATTTTTTATTATTTTTCGCCCTGTGCCGCCTAAACAGAGCAGCACACTCAGGCACGGTAGAAAGAGTGGGAGATACTAGTTCCTCTCCCTTCCCCTCGATCTTACGCTTTTTCGATCAACGTCACGTGACCCTGACGCGAGTTTGAAAGTTTTTACCTACCCACCCAGCGCCGCTAAAGAAGTTTTCACTTTAAAAACTGTCATGTCTGCTTCCAGCGATCTGACAGGCGATGAGATGGAGTCCTCCATGGAGAATGAACCGCTGTTGGATGAGAGTTTCGGCGATGCGGTGTCCGGAGATATAGTGGAGGCACCAGCTCCATTGAAACAACGGTCACCTGCTCCAGTGGTAGAAGCCGAAGCTGATCATTCAGCTGTTGATGAACTGGTCCAGGCGCTTACTAGGCCTTTCACTGTAAGTAAAGAAAGAAAGAAAAATCATTTATTCTAATCACCACCAATAAAAAAAAAATAACAAAATAATTAAAAACAGGTTCCTTAAAATAAAGTACTTACATCAATCTTAAATTAGTCTTTGTACTAAATCATCATCACTCAATCACATCAATCTTAAAGTACTAAACCTCGAATTCTCCAGAAAACTTAATTAGAACACTCATTTAAACTGTAGTTTTATATACAAAGCTCCTGAAAAAGTCAGAAACATCTTGCTTTTATAGTGGAAGTTAAGGTAAGTAAAGTTGTTCAGAGTTATTGACACGCAAGAAGAAGAAGTGGAAGTTATCAGAATTTATGTCTATGAAACATATTATACAAAAAAAACCCGTTGGAACTAGACCGTAAGATTTTTGTCCGTTCTTACTCTACACTCCGGTCGCGTGAAACTGATACTAACAGCACCACCCACTCATAAAAGCATACGATTCTAAAATCATTTATTAAAAATATATAATTATTGTATTTCAGGATCGTCCCACCGATATAGAGCGAGAACGTTTCCCATACGGTCCTAGGAATCTCCCGGATAACGTGAAGATGGAAACTGAGGTCTCAGCCAAAGCTTCAGGACCTGCTGTGGTCGGACCGAGGTAAAACATACATAAATAAATATTCAAGCACATCTAAAACAGCTTTTTAGTACCTACTAAACTAAGCTAAGTTTATAGAACAACAATCTAGTTCTCATAGTACTTAACTTGAAAGATAACAGACACAGAACAAACATTAGTGCTCAATACACAATTGACGCTTGAAAATTACAATAGGTTCATTGACTTGTCAACATGTAAGTATTAGTCTAAGATCCGGCTGCAGGATTACTACGCTCATCTGTTTTTTGCTGTAAACCGAATTTTTATGTATATTTATAATTAGGAGAATATGTATTTATCAGGTTGCCAAGCAAAATTTGGCCGCATGTATGTTTAATTAAATTATTTTTAATTATTTTTTTGGAAAAATATCGTTCACCTGTTTTTTAAATCAAATAACGTCTACATCATGGCAATTAATATGAAGACTCAAAAAAATCAGCAACCCTTATTTGCGGGTAGATTTAATTAAGCAAACAATATGATAAAAAATGGAAAAAAACATAGCTTTAATTTGATATGCAATTAATAAATAAACGTTATGCACGTATAAATGTATCGAAATCATACCTGTTTACACCTGGCTGCGAAGAGGTACGGCCAAATGCGCAACGGCAACCGTGTTTTTTTTGAATCTTCATATAAATTGCCATGATGTAGACGTTATTTTATTTAAAAAACAGGTGAACGATATTTTTTTTCAAAAAATAATTAAAAATAATTTAATTAAACATACATGCGGCCAAATTTTGCTTGGCAACCTGATAAATACATATTCTCCTAATTATAAATATACATAAAAATTCGGTTTACAGCAAAAAACAGATGAGCGTAGTAATCCTGCAGCCGGATCTCGTACTATATGTGTCTGTAACGGATGAACCGATTTTGATTTTGTTATTTTGTTTAAAAGGTGAATTTACTGGGCTATGTTTGATGAAAATTGATTCAAGATGGTCGGACGGCGTCACAAAATGGCTAACTACATATTTTTACAACTCCCTCAATATGTGTATCAAGTGAAAATGCTTGAATAACACTATGTCAAAGGAGAATGAGCGTTTCGGGACACGACAAAATAAATGTCCCTGAGGGTTGCCGCTTAGTATTTTTGAAAGGGCTTTTACAGGTCACATACTATGAGACAACCGTGAGGGCCGAGTTTTTATTTTCCCACACTCCATAGAGAATTGCCCATTCTCCTTTCAACTTTTTAACTTTAATATAATAATTTTCAGATCATTACGCAAACGCCGATCGGTTCGCGACGCCCGTTCGGCCGATGTGGGCGTGTCTGGTATTTACGAGGTGGTGTCCGAAGCAGACCTGGACTTCGGACCCTCGGGGCCTTCCCCCAGGGAACCCGTCACTGTCTTCAGCGGCAGGATACGAGAGGAAGTGAGTATTGAGGGATTTGAAGTACCTTTCTTATTGGAAGGGAAAAATATACATCATTTTCCCTAAAAACAGTTTTGACGTATTTTTTTAAAATTAGCGAACGTTATGTAATACAAACGTAAATACCCTAATCGTATAACGATCTAGTCAAACTGTATATAAGACTAAAAAGCTATTTCACATTGGCTTATTTTTGTATTTAAAGTAAGTAAATTAAGATTTGACGATTGACTGAATATCCTTAAATTAAATACTTGACACTAGCAGAATTGCCTGTCGTACTGACGGGCGTTCATATAACATTAAGCATATTTACTTCTTCCGTATCTTCATTTTTAATTTGTAACTATTAAATAGTTTTGTAATTTCTAAATACTACATTCTAAATTAACTCTAGGAAAATATTTGATTAGTATTTTTACTACAGCTATTGTTTATTACAGGTTGTGTACGGTATATGCATGGGTGCAGTATCTTTCGGTGCTTTGTTCGCGTCAGCAGCGGGCGCGGCCGCGGGCGCGGCACTAGTCGCGGCACTACTACTACACAAGCTGCGATCTAGAACATTCTCCCAGTGCACTCCTACTCCTTCACCGGCAAACCACTCGTTAGCGGCTTGGATGGCACTCCGGTTATTGGGAGGACAGCCCACAAGGGAGGGATAGAGGGATAGAGGCCCGAGTCTCACTATCCAGGCATGGTAGACATTTTATGACCAGGCATGGTAGACATCTTATGACCAGGCATGGTAGACATCTTATGACCAGGCATGGTAGACATCTTATGACCAGGCATGGTAGACATCTTCATAGATTTCTTCCTTTCACCATCATCACCATCAACCTCTATCAGTCCACTGCTGGAAGGAAATGATAGAGACACCGTGTCGGAGTCCCACCAGGCACGATAGACATCGAAAGATTTCTTCCTTTCATCATCACCATCAACCTATATCAGTCCACTGCTGGACGTAGGTCTCTCTGCGGACGAGCCACTGAGCCCGGTCTTCGGCTCTTCTCATGTTGTATTTGGTAGCTACACTCCTTGTATCGTCACTCCATCTCGCCGGAGGGCGTCCTACACTACGCTTGCCCAAACGTGGTCTAAACACAAGTATCCGTTTCTTCCTATACCGGCCAATCAATCGCTAGTTGCTTGAATGACAATCCGGTGGTAGTCAGAAGCATACTGTATCCATTGACATTCATAAGACATATTGAGACCTATAAGTACCTTCTTAGATAGAGTGCCTGGATCAAATGGATCCCCCATTAAATGTCAGAGGCACCTATCTTTATTATCTACAAAGTGTCAAACCAACTATAGGTAAGATACCTGATAATGCCTACCGTGCCTGGATAGAATAGGGGTAGTCTAAAGCATATTCCCATAGACATCCACCATCCACCAGATAAATACATAAAATCTAGCAGAATGTCAACCATGCCTAGGTCGAACAGGTAGGTTAAATTAATAATAAATTTCGTATTGCTTTTGTAAGAATATTCGGGACTCTAGACTGTTGCTCATCGAAAGTATTGGTAGAATCGATGTAACTAAATTATATGCTAAAACAGTATTTCTTGAGAAGAAAAAGGGCCTTAAATCTTAGGAAAAATACTTTTTCTTTGCTCAACTTAAAAAAAAAAACTAGTATTAGTGAAACAAACATCATATTTAAAAAAAAACGATTTAATCCAGAATGTAGAATTTAAAAAAAAATTTTAAAACACGAATATTCTCTTTGATAAGTAAGTCTAAATCACATTAAAATAATTACTTCAACTCTGCATATTATAATATGCAGAATATAGGTACTATTTTGATAAACACATGTTTATCAAATCATGTAAATCAAATCGTATAAAAAACTTAAAATAATCACAATTTTAGAATACCTAAGACTGTATAGAATTTCATTTTTCTTTCGTAGTATTTATTTAGTTTAATTTTAGTTAAGTACATAATTTAAATTATTCTTGTAGAATAATTTATTAAAATTATACTATGAAAAAAATATTGAAATTTGTAACTTTTATTTGTCAGATATATGCAGTTGTTTTGTTTTACCAAATTTTTTGATAAATATAAGTAAGTTTATTAAAATAACATCTTAAAATCGTAGAATTACTAAAAATGCAATGTTTCAATCAAATTTAGAAATATCAATATTTTTTTAATATTAATTAAAAATAAGTGAATTATAGTATAAGACAATGGTTCTAAATAAAGTTTGGTGCTAGGTCGTGCTACGGACTAAGTCCAAAAACCTGATATGTATCACTTCTGTGAATTATATTTAAATTGTACAGATATATCTATTTTTGATACTAACTTATATAAAATAATCAAGCAATAATTGTACTTCTAAGAATTATTAAGTCAGTAGATACTGGTGTGAGATAAACATTCTAAAAATGCACGCGCCTCCAAGTCATAGTCCAAAATTTCTTTATTCAATAAAATCACAAGGATCATTTAGAATCGTCTTACATACTAGGTGATTCTAGGTGCCAGTTCCACGCGACCAGAGCCTAGAAGAACGGGCAAGAAACTTACGGCCTGGTTCCTACCGTTTTTTATATGATCCTTCTGACAAAGAACTACAATTAAACTAAATTAATAGTCCAGTCAAAATAGACTAAAATTATGACTCCAGTTTGCATTAATTCATAATACAGAAATAGGTACTGTTTGTTCTGTGGCAATGAAGCAGATAAAACGGCTGAAATGAAAAAAACGCAGCATCTTCGACGCTTTTCCTGCGGTCTAAAGTCACTATATCTCGAAAGCGATGCTTTGTAAAAGAAAAGTGTTGAGGTATTTTTTGTAGACAATTTCACGATGTACAAACTTTGGCTGAACCATTTTTCGATAGTTCTCGTTGTTTCAGAGATATACGCAAAAAACGCAAATTTATGACTTTTAACCTGGAATAAAAAACAACGCACAAGCGGGATCGATGGGGACTTTTGACATATCATTTGTAATGACGTATTCAAGGCCTGTACAAGAATCCAGCTTGTTGGGAATTAATGCAAGCTGGAATGTCTATTTTGACTGGGCTATAAATAAACCGCGGTTACTCTTACATGCAAAATGTACAGATACAATACAAATAAATAGGTTTTCGTCATTGGTTGTTTAGTTACGTTACCACTTATAAAGAATGGCTGGATTTGTTGGCCAACTTGTCCATAAAAGAGCCAACACGCGTGCATTTTTAAAATATTTTATTTCTACCATCTCTATGTAATATTAGTTCGTAAACAGCTAACAACATTGATAAGTAAAAATAATTTAAAAAAATGGTTGTCTGTAAAGTCGGTTTACTGACGATAGTTGAACGTGACAACGAACGCAAAGGCCGAGTGTGCTTCTTTGTCGCTCGTTCCGCGCTCTCGCTTGCATTTCTAGCCTTACATGGAACGCCTCAGAGTGAGGTAACGCCGCATGAGTCATGTTTTTTCGTGCGTGCAGCCGGCTCTATCGAATTATAAGACGTTGTCACGTCAAAAACAATAGGTAGGGAAAAGTATCTAAATAAAACTAACAAGTTAAATAAGTAGACCAATACACATTTTTTGTTTTTTTAAATAAGGATAAGTGTCGAGTCATGCCATTAGAATAAGAAAGAAACGCTTTTGAGCAGTCTAAATTATTTTTTTCTTTTTTATTTGGGTGTGTTGTATTTGAAGAAACAGTTAAGAAAAAGTTATATTGAGTTCGTTATTTTCTATTTTAGTATGAGGGCTTTAAGTAGTTAGTTTTTGCAAGTTTCAACTAGATGGCGCTAGGGTTTGGATCAAGCTGTCAGTCAATGTCATACATTACCTATCCGAAGTGTCAGTGATTGTCAGTCCAACGGACAATAAAAACTCTCAAATATCTTGCGTCAAACACTTTTAATTTATTGTTTTATATTAATTTCGCCAATAAGTAGTGCCAGTTGATATAATTCGAAAAACTAAATTCTTCAAACTCCGAATGCGTTTTAAACACTTTCAAATATCTCTGTATCCTAATTATTCAAGCAAAAAATGCTTGAAGTTTCTTGAAGTTTTGATTCGATTCAGTCATAAACTAGTGCTTGAACTAACAGCGCCATCTATCGATCTATTTGGAATTATTATTATTTAACGCCCTCTTTGAATACATGTATTTTTTCATATTTTGTATAATTTTAGTTTACATAGCTGTAAAAATATTTGTAATAAATAATTATATTTTTACTTAACAATTAAGGTTTCTTTGTAATAAATTAATTATAGAAACACCAATGAAAGCTACGTTAGAACTTTCTTATTATAGTTAGTTAGCATTTATTTACTTACTAATTTATTGCTCAATAATTAATTTTCTTGAATTTATGCAGCTATGAATAGATTAAGTTTTTAGTTAATTAAGCAACATGCGATTGGGAGGACAATATTAAAGGAAGTAGGGCAGAATTGTATGAAGACTTAGTTCCTTTTTTTTAAACATGCAATAAAAAAAACTACTGAACTATATTTATTGATTACAGTTATAATTTTAAAGAAAAATAACGCTTCTCTCGCCGATAAATAAATTCTAATGTAATCAAAGTCATTTATTAATTGTACGTTTTAATTGTTGCCGCTACAATTTACGTTTTGTTAGAAAATATTTTTATATTGAAAAATATCGCATATCTATGATTAACTTTGTTTTCTGAGCCTTAACTATTAAAAATATTTAATTTCATAATATTGTTCTCTCAATCCCAATAAAATACGACACGCCACCCAAAAATCTTGCATTTATTAAAAACTAATAATTAAGTTAAATAGTGTTTTCTTTACGAAAACGGACTTTCTAAGTGCAATTTTATAATTAAAACATTCCAGTCCTGGTTGCGGTACTTTATTTATTAAATAAATATATATTTATATTTTGGGGATTATAATTTATAATAGATTTGTTAATTTTTAGTGTATTTAAGGATGCGGTATTTTTTTTTATGTGTTAGCACCTGTTAATTTTGTTTAATCAAATAAAATGATGTTGAAATGTAATGTTATTTTTTTAAAATTAACAAAACCGACGTCATTTACCCTCAACAAGTGATAACTAGGATGTACTTTACGATTTTTGATACTTTAGATATCTATATTCATCAGCTCGCAGGTAAACTAGGCTAACAAATGCATAAAGTTTCGACTACGCGATCTAGGAATCGACACTATGTGGTCGCGACATCTAGTTGTGAAATTGGAACTAAGTTTATTTAAGAATTCTCAATATGTTCTTGTCAGGTCTAATTGAACTTTATTGGACCACCTCTGAAGTAACCAACAAGAAAGAATCATCAAAATCGGTCCATCGCGAGCAAGTTTTGGCTATGTTTGGGGTACCCTTACCCCAAACAGAGCCAAAACTTGCTCGCGAAATGCTTTTTACAGGGCCGCTATAAAATATTATACACGTCTGAGTTTGATCTTAATTTTTTTAATTTCATTTTCTTAAGTTGTTTTACCATATGATAATCGACCTCGCCGAATGTGCATTCAATCTAGATTTACAAATAAATGCTGTACCTACAATCAGCCGTTTGGCGTAACCAGATGTGTTTGCTGAGGACCCATGTGCCTGGCTTACGCACAGACTTAAGCATAGGTATCACTTCCGTGTTTTTTTGGTACCTAAATTTTGATCTAGAATTTCAGATTAGCTTTCTGCACTACTACATCTCAAAAATCAAGAATCTTTAATGTGTTTGCTAGGGAAATGCACTTGAAGAAATTGATAGGTACCTACTTTTCGGTAGTTTGTAAAACACTATCGGCCGGTTTCTCGAACGATGACCAACGAAAAAATCAAATAGGCAGGTAGGTAATTACTATGTGTCAAACTCGGATCAATCGTAATTTGGGTTTCCAGAAACCGGCCGTATGTTAGTTAAAAGCATTCGTACGCAGTTTTTTTCTTATTTCAAGCCGGTGGGTAAATAAAATAAACACAAGTTTCTCTATAACTTTATTTTTTAATTCACAGTAACATGCTGGAAATTATATAAACTCTATTAATACAGAGCTTTTAACAATGTCTAACAATTTATAAACTTTACTGTAACACGGAGAGAAATAACAGATAATATATTAAAGAAGAAGAGGTACTCAGGTGGTATTAAAATAAATAATAAATTACACGCAGTAATTGACTACAACGATAACTTACCTAAAATAAATAAAACTATTACTAATGACAAGTTATTTTAAAATTATAAATGCTAGCGGTTTCACATAAATTACCACATTATTTTCCGTTGCCCCTATTCCAAACACTATTCGAAAAGAGGTAACAGAAGATTGTACTTATCATATTTTAATACTACGTTTTGTTTAAAATAATTTGTATCAATCAACTCCACTCTCATGCAACTGTGTAAATAAACATTCAAAATATTTCAATAGGAAACAAAACGAACTGAAGCTTCATTACGGCATTTGTCATTCGATACTAAACAACTATTAATTTACTATTTAAATTGTTACTAATTTACTCATTGAGCACACTGTCACGCAAATATATATTGGCATGTTCTAACTTCAGTCTCATCACACTAATATGTACAAATTACGTTATAATACACGTCGTTACGAATAGAAGCGGCTTTTTGAGATGACATGTGCTGTCGGGTGCGGCCGCGGTATCGTCGTCACCGCCGCTGTCTTCTTTTTCAACGTCGCGATCGGCCGCAGCTTCAAGAACAAAACAGCTGACACGGCACACGAGCACAGCAGCGTGGCGAGCAAAGCTCCAAGAGTTGCGGCAAAGCCAGGAGTCGTCATACACACTAATCCAGGTGTAGGAGTTATCTTCGGAGCTGGGCTGTCCACAGCTGCGTCCATATTCAAATCGCCAGCTGATACGACACGGATCACCCTGTTCACACCGACCTCTTTCTCGGGTGTCGTCGCTCGTCGTTGCCTCCTCACTCTTCCGTCCCTTCTAACCTCAACTCCCACTGGATACGAGTCAACTCCGATCTGAGGAGGTCCGTATTCAGCATGAGGAGCGATCACGTTCGGGCCGCCCTCTGAACACTGCTCTGGGCACCGGTATCTGCAGATCTGGATCGTACATTGGAAGTGGACTTCCATGGAGTCTGGGAACTTGAAAGCTTGGAAGTGAGCGTACGACAATACACTGGCGCTTGCTCCGAAGTTCTTGATCTTAGTGAACCTAGACATGAGTTTCGGTCGTGTGACGCAGCCTCTCCTGTCGACCAGTTGAATCGGAGCACGCTGGCCGTCGTGAGCAACGCAGTCTCTGACTAGCATATCGAATTTTGCATCGTCGTCTTTGATAGCGAGCACCATTGTCATCGTCTGTCCGATCTTCACAAGTCCAGATACCTCGGAAGCCCAGGGTCCTTTACCGACTTGGATCTGCATCCAGCAGCCAACGTTATCTCCGGCGAAGTCAGCTCGGACGACGTCTAGCATATCGACCGGGAACGGCCGGAATGTGACGGCTTTTTCGTACTGGTCGTGCCACGTGCAGCGCAGCTTGCGAGCTTGGTCCCAGACTTCCTGGACTTGAGGGTCATATTGAATCACGATTACATTTTCGAAGTAAGTGCCGGCGGCCGCGACGTCTCCTCTGTACCGCGGGTCTCCGCTGCCAGCTGTGCCGCACGCGTGGGCGCCAATTTCAAAGGAAGCGGAAGCTCTTCCTAGATTTGGCGGCAGGTGCACGCACTGGTGGTTGGAGTAGTGTCCCTTGGAGAAGACGATTCCGAAGAAGGGTTTGTCGAAGCTGAGGAAGACTCGCATAGCATTCTTCTCGCATTTGACGTCGAGAGACACGATCTTGGGCATGTCCGGTGCGGGCGCTGGCCAAACATCTCCGGCTCCGCTGAAGACTTTCTCGCTGGCTGATGTCTGAACATCGGCAGGAGGCGCGGGGGCTTGAGGCGGGCCACGGAAGCCAGGGTTGATCTCGTTCTTGTGGTGGTTCACTGGAGGGCCATGGGCGAAGGGTTTAGCGTGGATCTGATGATGGTTCGTTATTCTGGGCATGCCTGAAAATGAAACAATGGTCGTATGAGATTTGCTGACAGTTATAACTCAATCTTTAGGGCATTGTTTTTAATATCAGTTGTCGGCAGAATATATCATGTGGAAATTCATACGTCAGTAGCATTACGTTACATAATCATAAAATAAGTTTCTCGATGGTCTTACCGATAGGATGATGCGGCTGATGATGTGCTGGGTTCTGTCTTCGCGTGTGTGGGGGCGGTGCTGGTGGTGGGGGGCCGTTGTACGCATGACTCGGGGTTTCTCTCTCCTGGGACTCCATGGCCATCTGGTCTGGTGAGGTCTCCACAGCCGGGGACTCGACTGGGTTGTTCCCTCCTCCGCTCTCATTTGATGACTCACTGAGAGTGCCACTCTGTAATAGAAAACAACTCCAGTTAAGACCGAGTTAAGATCAAGAGCATATTATAAGTATGCATAACGAAAACTTAATAAATAAACAAATACCTACTAATTGGACAGTTTGGTGATAACGATAAGAAACTTAGATTTAATATTAATTATAATCCAAATGAGCTTTCAAACAACCACAATGATAATTAGGTACATTTAGTAGAAATAAAAGTAAGACTCGTAAAAGAAATGACTTCTTGTAATTATTTAAACCCAAAAAGGTTTAGTTTATATGCACTAGATAGAATCTATGAGCAGCCTTTATTGAAATGTATTTCGAGATTGAGAATTTTTCGAGATAGATCATCGTTTTCTGTGACATAAAATGTCATTTCATTTATGTTCCGAAAACGACTAGTTCTTAAAACTAGAAAGAAGCCGTGAAAGTTGTTTATGGTCTCATTCTGATAAAATCATCTAATCGTCATTCATGTATCCGCTTAGGAATTTATTATTTAAACAGGTTTTTTTAGTTTATTTCCTTATAACAGTGTCTTGGCTGTTGGTATTTTGTCTGTTTTGTGGTATTAATGACATGCTTAGTGAAGGACTAAATACTGTTTTATAGATTGATATTTGAACATATTATTTTCGAAATTGCTTTTAACATAGATCAAAATTTATTTTTCTATAATAATAAAAATATTAAATGTATTAAATTCAATTTAATTCCTAAAAGCAATGAAAATTATGGCCTAAAATTACGATGACATTCCACCCAGTCCTTTCCAAGTCCCAAACCACCAAACCTTGAATTCGAGAGCCAATTAAAATTACGCACTAACTTTCTCTTACATAACTTTCTATAACCTGTAATATTTTATCCCAGTGCGGCTCAATAATTACCACCTACTTCTATTACTGAACAAGTACCATGAAGCCCACTCATAAATCTTTTATCGAAAAAATAAAAAGATTGTACACTTTCTAATTTCGTAGCCCGGGGCTCGTCGGAGCGGCTTGTACGTCAATGATTGGCTTGATTTCAGTTTTGATCACTGACACTTAGGTAGGTACTTACGAGTTTTTTAACAGAAAAAAATAGGTAAGTTGTATTCGTAAGTACCTTGATTCTACAGTATGAAGTCAATGAAGCAATCAGTTTTGTCTGTGAAGCTGTCTCCTTTTATCACGTAAATTATACTTTGCATTCTCAGAAAGCTCTTTGATATTTTGATATGGTTGGTGCAGTTAAGATTGAATTTGACGAAACTTGCTTTACGTACCTACATCGTATAGTTGTTTTAAAGTACCTCGCTGAGACATATTAAGAGTAGGTACATTTGTATAATGAGAGATGATAATGTATCTCATAACGTAATTGGGTATAAGGATTGGGTAAGAGATGACAATATACTTGTACAAGTCGTCTTTTAGAGTATGAGCTTATGTGTGGCTGTTAACGATAATAATGTGTAGATAAGTGTTTCGACTGAAAAACTTAGTGGAAAGTGGGAACATAGTTTAATTTCGATTATAATAAGTTCGGGCGTGGACGCACAACTTATTTCCATCCCGTTCAGAGATTGAACATTTTTATATTATGCACGGCTTATTCCATTATAGTCAAAGTTTATGATCGCAGTAAACTTGCTCATCCCACGCAAGAAAACTCGCGAGGAAAATGGATTTTACCACTGAGGGATCGGTGATTTACGATCTCGTAAATCCAAGATCCACTGGTAAAACCTAATAAGTTCTAGGAACATAGGTACATACTGCTTATATTTTTATGATTTAGAGAGTGGAGGTCAGAGAATATCAATAGCATAAAAACAGGTAAACATTGCCCTATATAGCTGTGGTAAGAGAGAACCTACAAGAAAAAGCGAGTCGTCCGCTCCACACCTCATGCGAGAAACAAGATCCGCACACTTATCAGCCAAGGGATTTTAAATCTTAGAGCCCTGTGACTAAAGCTCAAAATGGTAAGAGTAGATGAGTACCTATTATAAAAGGCATCTGAGGTGCGGCAGCGAGTGCAGTGTGTCACACTCAGGTCGTTGCACTTGGACTAGATTTTACTTTCGTTCTATGGACGAGGATGTTGCGCCGTGTCACGATCGAGATTGTTTCCGAATTGTGAATTATGATCAGAATACGGCCTTTTGTTTATGTGTGGGAAAGTTTCATGGAACAAATAGCATTTTTTTTATTTGTATCCACATCTGAGTTTTAGGTTAAGTTAGTACCTAAAGATTATTAATAATTATCCACTAATGAGATATATTGTTCATTATCGTGATAATGAACTGAAAAAAGGGTTTAATCAAACACAAATCAATTTAAAGAGCATTGTCATAGATTACTATGACAATGCTCTTTAAATTGATTTGTGTTTAGGTACTTAAACCATTTTTTCAGTCATTTTTTGATATTGTCATTTGATCTCCGCGTAACTGCAAGCGAAGATAGAATATTTAGTTAGAATGACAAAGAGCATTTAGTATTGAGATGGAATCATTGATCATTTTGTTTGAATAAGTGCGACAGCGTGTATTTAGGTGGCACAAAACAGCATCATAAAAAATAGGGTAAAACCTATCAGACCGGTCGTAAACAAGCAGGATTTCAACGATGTGTGCCGACGCTGTAGGTCGCTATGTGACCGCAAGAAAGCAGCTTTTACTCTTACCATCCATTGTCGTAAATCGACATCTGTTGGTCAACTTCATGACAGCCCGCAAATCGGTACACGCACCTCGTAAATAAATAAAGGCAAGTTTTATGATCGCGATAATTTATCTTTTCGATTGAGTGTACGCCGGTACATGAATGAATCTTTAAATTTGTACGTTTATTAGTTTGGTAATTTATGATTTCACATATATCGTTTATTTGAAGGGTTTCGGAATCATTGTACCTATAGTCCAGTCAAAATAGACTAAAATTATGACTTCAGTTTGCATTAATTCCCAACAAGCTGGATTTTTGTGCAGGCCTTGAATACGTCATTATAAATGATATGTCAAAAGTCCCCATCGATCCCGCTTGTGCGTTGTTTTTTATTCGAGGTCAAAGGTCATAAATTTGCGTTTTTTGCATATATCTCTGAAAATACGAGAGCTATCGAAAAGTGGTTCAGGCAAAGTTTGTACATCGTAAAATTGTCTACAAAAATACCTCAACACTTTTCTTCTACAAAGCATCGCTTTCGAGATATAGTGACTTTAGACCGCAGGAAAATCGTCGAAGATGCTGCGTTTTTTTCATTTCAACCGTTTTATCTGCTTTATTGCCACAGAATAAACAGTATTTTTTTAAATTTACTGAACGGGGTGATGGTTTCGATGGGTTAGTCCTCCTCCGAGGTAATGAATCGTCTTTTTGTCTCAAGAAATACTGTTTGTTCTGTGGCAATGAAGCAGATAAAACGGCTGAAATGAAAAAAACGCAACATTTTAGTAGATTTTTCTGCGGTTTTAAGTCACTATATCTCAAAAGCGATGCTTTGTAGAAGAAAGGTGTTGAGATATTTTTGTACACAATTTTACGATCTACAAACTTTGTCGGAATCATTTTTCGATAGCTCTCGTTTATGACTTTTAAACGCAAATTTATGACTTTAACCTGGGTATTTGCGTTTTTCGCGTATATCTCTGAAACAACGAGAGCTATCGAAAAATGGTTCCGACAATGTTAGTAGATCGTAAAATTGTCTACAAAAATATCTCAACACTTTTCTTCTACAAAGCATCGCTTTTGAGATAAAGTGATTTTAAACCGCAGGAAAATCTACTAAAATTCTGCGTTTTTTTCATTTCAGCCGTTTTATCTCCTTCATTGCCATAGAACGAACAGTATTTCTTGAAACAAAAAGATGATTCATTACCTCGGAGGAGGACTAACCCATCGAACCCATCACCCCTTTCAGTAAATTTCAAGAAATACTGTTTGTTCTGTGGCAATGAAGCAGATAAAACGGCTGAAATGAAAAAAACGCAGTATCTTCGACGATTTTCGTGCGGTCTAAAGTCACTATATCTCAAAAGCGATGCTTTGTAGAAGAAAAGTGTTGAGGTATTTTTGTAGACAATTTTACGATCTACAAACTTTGGCTGAACCATTTTTCGATAGCTCTCGTTGTTTCAGAGATATACGAAAAAAACGCAAATTTATGACTTTTAACCTGGAATAAAAAACAACGCACAAGCGGGATCGATGGGGACTTTTGACATATCATTTGTAATGACGTATTCAAGGCCTGTACAAAAATCCAGCTTGTTGGGAATTAATGCAAGCTGGAATGTCTATTTTGACTGGACTACTACCTATGTGAGTCTTTGTAAGTCCGTCTGTCACAAGTTTATTAACTCAAAAACTACTGATGCTTTTTTATGAAGACATCCTTTTAATTTACTTTTAGTAATACAATAAAATATGTACTAAAATGTTTTTCCTTTAATTAATAAAAATTAAGATATTTTTCATACGATTCATCATGAACATTTTTAGCATTTACAAATCAAAAAATATTTTATATTTCAAATATCGATCTTAATTCCAAAACGCTAACGATTTCTTATTTAATTTGACGTTAATAATTCCAAATTAGTATAATCCTCCAAGTAATATCTCGATACGAAAAATCTTAAAGTCTTAGTACTTTTATCTCAAGAAAGAAAACACTTGGTGAAATCAATTGAGTACGACACTTCCATTAAGAGAAATAAGTCAATCGACGCTTCCGCTGTCACAATGTTTACTTATACTTGTAAGGCTTTGACGGTACTTACCTACATAAACCACATTTTCTAACTAAAAACAATTTCAATTCTTTGTACGAAGGATCATACAAAAATCCTGTAGGAATCAGGCCGGAAATTTCTAAGCCTTAGATTCTGGTCGCGAGGAATTGACATCTGTATATAAGTATATAAGTATTTTATCAGCAATCTAGCTCCCATAGAACTTGATTAGTTTGGGACTAGAGTGCGATGTGTGAATTGTCCGTGAATATTTATTCATTTATCTAGAATCATCTAGTATTTAAGACGATTCTAAATGATCTATATGATTTCAAAGTAATATTACTATGACTAAACGAGGCGTTGTTCTTCTCGCTTTTAAATCAACCGAATATCAGCTACAAAATCTTTACAAAAACGACTCTACTCTAGTAATGCAATCAACTTTTTCTACAAATCAGGTAGCTTTTAAGTGTGTTCATGCGTTTTTAAGTAGGTAAGTTGTAGCAGAGACTCCTTTAGTTTCCACAGTAGGGTAAACAGGTAGGTAAACGTAGGCGGAACTAGCCGTGTCCGTCAGTAGGTCGACATATTGTACCCATATTGAGCCGCTCCCGATGGTCGACTTAGATTTATTTCTTCTACTTCTTGATCTTGAAATCAATAGGTCTACTACTTTGCTTAGTTTGGGATTAGTGTGATGTGTGAATTATCCGTGTTTTTTTTTTGGAGTAAGTGGTAGGTAGATACTTAATCAATGGAGCAATTTGGTCGCGTGGAACTAGCACCTAGAATCACCTAGTATGTAAGACGATTCTAAATGATCCTTGTGATTTTACTGTATAAAGCAATTTTGACTTTGACTTTTGACTTTGTTAGACCAAGATTGATGCTAGTGTTAATGTATGTTATTAAATTTCAGATTTAATTTAGGTTAGTGGCTGGTGGCGGTGGTATTTACTGTGTAAATAATTAATAATTACATTATAAGAAAAAATATGCAAGTTTTTGTTACTTATTAATCGATATCTATAAAAAATTAAGTTGTGTTTCCTATATGTTTATTTTGATTTAAATGTGATCTTGGGCTCATTATAATCGGCAGACTTTGTCGGCTATTAAAGAAAGAGATCCATAATTACTCGGTAATCACTGCGGTTGGCTGTCACTTTCCAGAAAAGCGGAAATCGAAGCAAAAATCGATAGAAACATGCGCATTAAACAAAACTACAGTTTTATAAATCACAGTGATTTAAAAACAGGTTTATGTCGATTAGTTGGCGGGCGCTAGTGATGTGCGAGCTTCGATTAAAAATTATCAGCTTTCAACCGGCGGTCTACATAAACCTCTATTAGTGCAAATTGTTTTAGAATACCTCCATCTTGTTAGAAAATGTATGCGCCATGTGTCTTCAGAACTTGTTTATAAAGATTTTTGTCACAAAATTGAAACAAAATCGTATAATGTTTCAATATTTGTTATTAGTGTTCAATTTTGCAATATTTGTTACAATTCTTGATAGATGAAAAATGAGTAAGTATTTTTTTTAATCTTAAATAAAAAACTCTAGCAAAAGAGACGTTATGGTCTTACGACATTAACCAGTCTTTAGGAACAAAAAAAAATCCATGAAACTCATATTTGCCCAATATTTGCACATCATTCAGACGTGCTTATATCGAGAATGATGATATCATGATTCATCATATAGTTAATTTACTAAATAGTCGATTTCTTGGCGGTCCGGTGAAGATATAGACTATAAAAATTATACAAAGTATAAGTCTAAGAATAAGTCTGTCTAGATAGCGGCTACACGGTTGGACTACTATTTAGTTTAATGTTTTGTTGCAAACTTTGTAGATGGTTTACTCAGTTTTATTTTACTCTAGTTGGTTACGGCCGGTTTCTCGAACGATGATCAACGAAAAAATCAAATAATTACTATGTGTCAAACTAGGATCAAATGTGATTTGGGTTTCCAGAAACCGGCCGTTAGTATTGTAGGTAGGTACTTAGGTAATTATGGTTTTGCTATCGATGTTTGCTTGATTAGCAAGTATGTATGTGTCTATAGTTTTATAGGGTTAAAGTAGTATAAAACATAAATAATTACTTATACAAAAATAGGTATTAATTAAAAACTTAATGCTTTTTGGAAGGTCTACAAAGATTTTTATAAGATTTTTATATGTTTTAAAAAAGATTTAAAAACTTGTAACGTTACTTTAGTTATTAACTGTTTTCGCAATATTCATATTAGCCAATTAGTTTTTTAAGGTTTAAATTAGAAAACGGATTACTTACCTACCTGATTGTTTATAAAAACAATGTTAGGTATGTACGTTATTAGTTTGTCATTTCAAGAAGTATACGAGAATAGTAACCCAAACGAAGCATTTAAACTTTTTCATGATACTTTTGTACTTATTTACAAACTCTGTTTTCCACTAAGTAAGGTAAAAATATCCACGCATAAAAAACCAACATGGATATCTAAAGGTATAAGAACCTGCAGTAAAAAGGTACGATCCCTACTGTGGAAGTTCAGACTAAGCCGGAAAGAAGCAGATAAAAATGTATTCAAAACTTACTCTAAAAGATAAACGAACATTATATAAAAAAATCAATTAACAAATCAAAAGCGATGTGGAACATAATAAATAAGTATAATAGAAATGTACCGCAAGAAAGTATCTCTAAAATTAAATTTAATGGTAATACGATGACTGATCATAAGGACATGGCTAATTTATTTAATAATTATTTCACTGACATTGTAGAATCTAATACTAATATTCCTAAAACGTATACAATTAACCATAATAAATCTAATTCTATCTTTTTGACCCCAACTAATCCAACTGACATTAATAATATTATCAAAACACTAAAGAACACAAACAGCGTAGGTTTTGATGACATTACAACGAAAATAATTAAAGATGTTGCTGAGATTATTTCACCTGTAATGAGTCACATTATTAATTTATGTTTTGAATACGGAATATATCCAGATACTCTAAAATTTACCATAGTCAAACCACTTTTTAAAAAAGGTCTTAAATGCGACATTGGCAATTATAGGCCAGTAGCCCTTATCCCTATATTTGCCAAAATAGTTGAGAAAGTAATATACAACAAACTATATAATTATGTTGAAGTTAACAAAGTCCTTAGCTTGAAACAGTATGGGTTTAGAAAAAGTATGTCCATCACCAAAGCAGTGTATGATTACTTATATGAGGTATTGACAAGTAGAGATCGCAACAAAACTGTCATTTCCCTTTATATGGACATGACTAAGGCTTTTGACCACGTAGACCATAAAACACTACTTCACAAGTTAAATGGCTACGGTGTCAGAGGCACTGCTAACCAACTTATTGAATCGTATCTCAGCAATAGAACCCAGATCACTAGAATTAAAACGATATGCAAAAAAACATTTACTGACACTAATTTTGACTCTGATACTAGAACAATAAGGTATGGCGTTCCACAAGGAAGTGTCTTAGGGCCACTTCTATTCCTCATTTATATAAATGATCTGCCTCAAATCACGAATCATTCTATGACTTTGTTTGCTGACGATAGTACAGTTCTATTTGTAAATGATAAATTTTATAATTTTGAATCTGACATTAACTATACTTTGACATCTATTATTAACTGGTTGACATTAAATAATCTAAATATTAATTTGACTAAAACATTTATTATGAATTTCAAACGTAAAAATAATGCTAATCTTGACATGAATATTAATTATCTTGGAACTAGGATAAAAGAAGTTGACAGCACGAAATTTCTAGGACTGACGATTGACAATAAACTAAACTGGAAACTTCACATTGACAATATATGTAAGAAACTTCATCAGTTTGCTTATGCTCTCTTTAAACTAAGCAGAGTTACAAACACATCTGCAGTATTAACAGCCTATCATGGCCATGTTGCTTCAATCTTGAGATATGGTATTATATTTTGGGGTAACTCAACCGACAGAGTGAAGGTTTTTAGGGCTCAGAAGCGCTGCGTAAGAGCTATTTGCAGTTTAAAAACTAGGGATTCGTGCAAAGAGCACTTTACGAAACTAAAAATATTAACTGTTGCCAGTCTTTACATTAAAGAGGTTGCTACCTTTGTAAAAACCTACCCAGAGCGATTTGAGTGGTTTGCAGTTGGAAGCCGACTAGAAGGCAAAATGCGCAATGTGCCCTGCAGGACACATCTATTACGCACCAGTATATTTTGCATGGCGCCTATTATCTATAATAAGTTACCACTTTGCCTTCGTTTACTACCAAAAAATTGTTTTAAAAAAGAATTACACCGCATGCTGATAACTAGAGCGTATTACTCAGTAAATGATTTTTTAGATGATACTGAAATTGAAGTAATACAAATTAAGTAGATTTGCCAAGTTGACATTATACCTAAGAAAAATATTATTTAAGAGTTAATTTATTTGTAGTATTATTATTAATTTTCTATGTATTTGGTAATTAATTCAACTTATGTATTCAATTTAATTTATATTTTTGACCTATATTAATTTGAAATGTTTGTATGCTAATTAGCAGGATCTAGAGAAGCTACCTAACACACCCTCCATCTATGAATGTACCTGGACTCACAAACAATAAAATGATTTTGATTTTGATTTTGATTTTGGTTATATCTAATAAATAAAAATCTAGGTAGGTATAGTCCAGTCAAAATAGACTAAAATTATGACTTCAGTTTGCATTAATTCCCAACAAGCTGGATTTTTGTGCAGGCCTTTAATACGTAATTACAAATGATATGTCAAATGTCCCCATCGATCCCGCTTGTGCGTTGTTTTTTATTCGAGGTCAAAGGTCATAAATTTGCATTTTTTGCGTATATCTCTGAAACAACGAGAGCTATCGAAAAGTGATTTAGGCAAAGTTTGTACATCGTAAATATATAATCAAAATAACTACACAGGACCACAAAATAATAAACGTATAAAACTATAAAGTAGAAAATACTGACTGACTGACATGCCTTACAATATTGCAATGGTCATTATATAAAATAGAACAGCTAGTTAGTCTGTAATTCAGGCACCGACACTAACAATCAAGAAAGTGCATTAAATTGTAATACTTACAAGTTACAATGCGGATGCTATTTACAGTTTTACAAACCACATGTACTAGATATAGATGAGTAGGTATAGCAAAATGAATGTCTTTTGATAACTAGACTGGGATATTGACATTTCTGATAGAATCTTTGATTGTTTAGTAACTTGCATTTTAAAACCTACTTAAAGATTTCAGTTGTGGCTTTTTGATTACTTTTTTTTTAAACTGAGTCTTTCCGTCTTCTAAGCTTCGAGGCCTTTATCGAACTATGTATTTTGACAATGTTAGTGATATTTTTGATTTCTAGTCAAGTCAGCTGTCTTTTGTTTTTCTTTATTTGGGTTTTTTGTACACTTTACTTCACCTTTTCCTTTTTGCCCGCCGGGCAAAGATTAATCTTACTTTTTTCATTAAAAATTAAGTCCATGGCATATTGCAAAAAAAACACCATACTAACTTACTTACCATTTTACTAAATTTTTTGAATAAGTCTGATGCTGGGCATATTAAAAGAACCTATAAAATAAAAACAAAATCCAATTAATCTACACTAATATTACAAGGAGGAATATTTTGTACGTTTGTGTGGTTGTCTCTCTCTGCATCATTTCTCCATCTACTGAACCGATTTTCAAAATTATTTACCAAACGTTAATTTCGGCATAACCCGATAGATATAAAATAGTCTACTCGTGAGAAGCCAAGTTTATTAAATATAAGCTGCACGTGCTTGGACATAATAAACCTTTTTATTTAAGTCACGTATTCAAAAGCCATAGACAGACACAACATTCTTCCATTCCATTGGTTGAATTAATTTCATAATATTGAAACGTGATCGTATTCCGGTTACTCCATTGGTTATTGTTATGTACTTCACTTCCGGTTTTATTGACCAGTCATCTTTAGTTATCGAGCGTGACTTTTTTACTAAAAACAAAGTCCGTCTCCTACTTTAAGGAGTTGGGCTGGCTGGGGAGAGGTTAGCAGGGGGACAATGCACAATAAGTACACCCCATTGCAGTCAGTGCAGATCTTATTCTCCCAATTAGAATTAGAATTAGAAGCTTTGTGTATTACTTTGATGACTGAGATAAAAATTTTAGATACTTAGATAACAGGAAAATAAAAAAATAATGTGTGTTCTTGTTTCTTGTTGTTATTTTCATATAAGTATAACAGAGATTAAATTAATTTTCAGTCAGTAATTACCGTTTGTTAATCCTTATTTTCGTTTTGAATTTGACGCACGAAGGTTTTAGACAAAGATCTCTATAATTTCTCCATTAAACTCTGACAAAGTTTTAAAAGTTTTGCAGAGAGATATCTACCTACTTAAACGTATTTTTATGAAGTTTAATTTCCGGCGAGTGACATAATTTTTACCCGACTATAACGACGAATACACACACACACACACGGAGGATAAGTACCTAATATGCATTTTAGAAACTCATAAAAATTTCATCCGAAGTTCGCCAAGGTCGTGAAGTCGCCTTCGACTTTCAGTCTCTCCAGAAAGCACCCGAAGATTTACGAAGGTAAGCGAAGACGAACGGAAGCACCCGAAGGCACGCGAAGGTACCAGAGGACACCCGAAGATACACGAAACTGACGGTCGGCTCTCGTACGTATTCTACACCTGTCATGTGCTCACTCACACATAGAAAGTGACTTGCCTTGGCGCGTTTTTGATCTGTCTTGTACATAACTCTGTGCTACCTACTGCGACATCTGAAATATAATACCTAGAGTGAAAGTATTCAAATCTCACCATGTGTAATATGAGTAGCACGCCTATGGCGATCCCTCGTCTTTGCCGCATCCTCGAGCTGTGGACAAACAAACGTTGTACTTTCAAAATAAACATTTGAACACTCACTAATAAAAAAATATGTCTAGCACAGAAGAAACGTGGGTTAAGATCGAGTTTTTATGCTCAAATATTATTAACAGATTTGTTTTTTTTTATTGAGAAAATTGTCTGTTATCTAACCAACTTTATTAATGCTTAGGCAATAGGTACTCTTGATAATTATGTTTTTTATGAAATGTTCCTCGGTGTTTTGTAAAATTAAATTGAGACAGTGGAAATCGAACAATTAAAAAAAGTCTTAACTAGCAGATTGCTGAAATAACTTTGCTTAGCCTTGGTTCCGTCATTTCATTCACCTATTTGAATTATCTCACTATTAAAAAAAAGTGGCCACACTATCTGTCAAAGTTTGAAGACGACGTCTGTGGTTGGAGTCATGTGGTGACCGACGTTGCTGACATATCATAGCTTTGTAGAAAGGTTGTCACAGACGTCCATGTTGCATGTTAAGTCTGTCTTGTCATTATGTGGTTTAAGAACGTGTCATTATTAGTGGTCACTTTTCCCTTGTAAAAGCTAGTAAAAGCTACGTGACGGATATTTGCTACAAATAATACCATATTTTAAACACGGCTTTAAGGGAAAAAGTTTCTAAGTACCTATTTTCTATTAGAAGGTATATACTAGTCACTTTGAAAAATATCAAATTAGATCTGCAGTCAGAATCAGAATCTATTTGATAACCTATATCTACAGGTTATTTATTTGAAGTCAAATTCGCCACATCGCCTGTTTAGCGAAGTGGTAAGAAATGAAGAGAGCTAGCGAAAAGATTTATAAGAAAACAGTAACAGTAGTAACCTACTTAGTTATTTTTTAAACTCTTACTTTTGTTGTATATAAGAACCGATAAAAAGGGTGGTGATGGCCAAGTACGAGAGAGAGTAATTATGTACGTTGTTACCCAAGTTTGATCCGTATCAACAACATAATCCATACAGGACATACATTTCAAATTATTAAAAAAAAAATATTGTTGAATATATTGTTCTATATCAAGCTTATAAATGTTTTCCTTGGATTGAAGTTGAGACGTTTTTAATTAACTTTTTTAATTTGTTTTTGGTAAAATTCTGGACAGTTCTCGGACTAATAATGAGACTGTCAAGTTAACTAATTTAAATGATCACTAAAACGATAGTATATAACCCTTGTTACGACGATAATTTACACAAATTGGGGTCGTATTCCGGTGTTATAGTCATGACAAATCCCGTGGGAGACCTTAGTTAATTTACGATATCGCCGGGAAATTTGATTTATTTTATAGGTTAGGTACCTACCTATCAAAAATTCTTAGTAGGTAGGTAGTAAATACATAGACCTACTATGCATATGGCAGCATATCTTTAAAATATGGTCTCACCAAAGTGATCCTTGTGATTTTATTGAATAAATGCAATTGACCATTGTGACTATATCCTTGGCATTCAAAATTTAAGTCATTATAAATACAAAATAAGGCTGACATAGCCGCTAAGCGACTACAAGTCAAAAGTACAAAGTTCAAATGCGAGATATAAACAAATGGGAATATACAATTTAAACAATTTTTCAGCTTGAAATTATGTGTATTTTCGTCTACAGTTCTGTATGTATGTTAGTCTATGTATAACATATAGCATTTCTCTCAGCTCGCCGGTTAGTCAATGAAGCGGCTAGTTAGAAACGTGGGTTCAAGGGTGAGTGGGTCGCATCGGCATCGGTACGAGGATCCCTTCGCGAAAGTGAAATTATTCAGCGTAATACAAAATTTAAAACAAAATATTGTATTACGCTGTTTTAATTATTTTTGCTGGTCTCACAGAGTAGGTAATTCCTTCTAAGGCTGGTCATCATCATCTTCCTATCCTACCCTTGTCCCACATTATGTGGGGTTGGTACAACACGTCTTCTTCTTCCACTCTCCTCTATCAGACGTCAAGGCTGGTCTATACAATTATTAAATACTGAAGTTTCAGTGAGTTGTCAATTACACTGCAACATGATATGATAGGATCATACCTACTTAAGAAGATTTTATTTAAAAAACTTAAATAGGAGTAATAGTAGAATGAATGAATGAAAGAGAAAGATGAAAGGAAGAAAATGGCCAGCCTCAGTACACCAAAAACATGTTCCGTTTCTGCAAAGGTCACTGCAAAACTCGCCAAAACCATAACCACCTTTCAAAATAACATCTCATTTAACACATGAGCAAAGAACCGCAATCCATCTACTCAGTCTTTAATTGGCAGGAGGCAAGAGACACACCGGCTTTAATCACCGAATTTTTTGGGCGTTCCTGCCTGACGGCAAGACGCAAGTGAAGTCGGCCGTGGGACACCCGGGAGAAAGTGTAATGTACAAGTTTGATTCGGAATGCACCGGAACTGTGGTCTTGGTTTTTGTGATGCAGTTTCGAAGCGAGTATGCGGTTCATTGTCGGCGTAATTAAAGGGCGCGGTGTCTGGGTAAGAGGTCGATTGAATCGGCTGATATGAAATATTGAGTTTTATAATGATACCATTCATTATTTCGTACGAAATATGCTTTTGCGTACTTTTTTAAATAACATATTATAAACCTATTCGTTTATTGATTTTAGGGTAACATTACCAAATTTTCGCAAGAGACTTTTATAAAATTCTACCAAAATGAATGAACGTTTTCACCATTTTCTACATAACTCAAATAGAAAAACATAACTAAGTATATAGGCAAAACAACTATATAACCACACTAAATTGTGTTATTATTACAAATAAAAAAACACAACTAGAACGACTCTTCGATCTACGATATCTATATATTGCAAACTACGATAGGTAAATAAGTTTCGACTGACGTAAGCATGATGAATAAACTCGCTAAAAGTTGAACGTGCAGTTTTGATGACTCGCAAATTAATCCAGAGGCTTATGGTTAGCAAATTGATCCGCGGAGGCTGATGGTATGCAAATTTGAGCAGGTCATAAAACGCTCCATTAAGCCTCGCTGGATGAGCGAAGCCGATCGAAGTCTCGCCTCAGCACCAATAAATGTTAGTGTATGTTTCATTTAATTGTAGACACAATAAAACAATATTTGTAACAGTTCATTTGTTTTATTAACCAATTTGAATCACTTAAAAGCTTGTGCTATGCAAAACTAGATTGCAGATTTAATTCTAACTTTTTTTTATTGAAATATAGAACGTGTATGTTTGTTACCACACATCGAACCGCATTCATGAAAAAAGCATATGAACTTAGCATCGAACCCAGGACGCACTGAAAAAATCCCACAAACGACCCAATAGAAGAAAAACACTAACATTTTTGTGAACACTAAAACTAGGTACTTTAGGTAACACTTGTATTTTGGATCGTTTTGGTGGTAACTGATCTAAAAAAAGACTTTCTTTTTTCATTATAAATAACTTTAAAATTGATAAGAATTTTAAGGATATAAATTTCCTAATATTTCAAATCTTCAGCCATTTAAATTCGCTACCTAATAATTCAAAGCTCTCAACACAGTCATTTAAATTCGCTATTCATTAAACCATCAACTATGTATATTAAATACAATTTTAAATGACTCCTATCACCATTACATAAGGTATATTCTTGTAAAACACAGCATCCAAGAGATGCCTCAACTTTCACTACTTGACCCACTAAAAAACCCTACAATGTTTATTATCTGAATGATTTGTGAGAACTTAAGATCAAATTTATGAATAGACAACAAACTGTAGGTGTTAGAATGTACTGATTTATAGAACAGCTTAGAAAAATAAAGTATCAATAAAAAGTACTATTGTGATCGAAAGTGCTCGGGCGAACACTTAAAACTAATTTATGATTTAATGTAATAAAATATATAACCAGTCTTTGAATATTAAGCCCTTAAGCTCTAAACAAAGAGCTTTAAAGTAGTATTAAAATACAGGTACATACTTATAAAAAAGGTACAAGAAATATGTTTAAAAAAACAAGCCAATTTTAAGAATCAGAATCAAAAGAATCACAATCAAAACATTTATTTACGACACAAAAACTAAAAGATAATAATAATTAAACACATGTAAATAATAATAATTAAATATAAGCATCGTAAAAAATTCAAAATACTTTCAAATATTCTAAAGAAAAAATAAGCAGATTTTTTTTAAATCCACCTTTAATAACTTTTTTTTATTTAAAATCATACTGTTTCATAAGATGCGCGATGATGTATTTTCATTCATTGAATACATCAATAAAACCAAATTAGCATACAACCATTAATAACTGTTCTCAATCGTGAGTCTAGTCTTAGTCTAGACTCAATGTAAACAATATCAATGACTAAGTAAGGTAAGGCCTACATTGAACTAGATCTATGGTGCGTTGACCCCGCATTGACGGCGATGTGAAAATGAAAGTAAAATATTACAATGTGTGTAGGGGTGGTACTTAATACTGCATAATGAACTATACACTACTTCTAGGCCTATGTTTTAGTTTTATCTCTTTTTTATACAAAGTAAGCGTTGACATTATGTCATCACTACGTATGGTAATCAATACTTCAAGTCTGCACTAACTTTTTATACGACAGAAAGTTTTTTTTTAATCTTCTGTTTTTATCGTTTTCTCTTCAGTCATTCAGTTGTTTTCTACTAAACTAAGTTTTGTATGGTAAGGTTGGATTGTTTTAGCGATGAAACCGCCTTTTGATATTTTCTTATAGAATTTGTTTTCCTTTGCTGTGATAATTATGTAATAAATATTAAATCTGTCGATCTAATAAGCCGTGGATGTAATTTGAAATGTAAATAAAAATGAGTTTTATCAATTAATTCTTTATATTTAATTCATTAAAATCAATATCCGCGTAGTATATCACAACATTTTTAATTTATTTAAAAGATTATATAATATTTTACAACCCATTCATAAACATGTAATTTCTGTAGAAAATCACACGAAAGGTCCGCATCTACATAATAGAAAACTGATTTGATTTTTAAAGCAAACTGAACGCGCCCAAACGAAAGTTTTCGTTTGTTTACACTTTCACCGCAACTGTCACTTCTAGGATTTTAAGGATCTGTCACATCACGTCATGTCAACCTGTCGAATTGAGCGCAATGTGTCATACGTAACGTGTGAAGAAGACAGCTGAACGACGTTGATTGCGCGAGTAAAAGAGACGCAGACCATTTTGATTTTACATTTTGACGGTCAAATCTCGTGACAACGGTCAATGACACTCTTGATAAAACTTTTGCTTTCGCTTATACTTTTACTGAACTAATTGTCATATCATGTAATCGACTTTTTATTTTAGATTTGAATTTATTTACAAATTTTATACGCATTTATGGTACTAAGAATATTAAGAAGTAACATAAACTTTTTAGAACTTTGTATCTAAACTTGTTTTTTATGTTTATTTTGATGTTTTAACCGACTTTTTAGTTCGAGTTCTTTCTTTTTTAGTTTTTTTGTTTGGTAGATCATACTTTAGATCTAACTTAAAATCGAAGCACCATATACATTTTATTATGATCAAAAAAATACTATTTGAGTAATATAATCAATATAAATGTGTTATTGTTATAACTTGTCGATGTTGATTGAAATTTTGTTCATTTTTGTCCAAAAATATAATTTAGTCCCAAACAAAATATTATGAGAAACAGTTGCTTAGCGACCGAACGAAGTACGATTGTTATATCTACATATTTCCCTGGCTGACATTTTTTCACTAATGCTTCGGCTACATTAGCGGGCGAATATTCGTATCGTGTTGAAACATCGTGTTCGGGTATAGGCGATCTTCTTGTCTAAATACTACGCGATGACACGATGTACCCGGCTACATCCATCGCGTTAGCACGAATATTCGCCGTAGCCCGCTAATGTGGCCCCAGCATTAGAACTAGATGCATCGTAGACTTCATGCTTTTTGCTGAATACTTCTAGTTGTAATGAAAACAATACAAGAACCTAATAAATTCCATTCCATCTGTGCTAGCAGGTCTACGATCTAGGTTTATGAAGCCTTGTTCTCACTGTATTGTCTTACTGTGACAATTAACTGAATACAGTTGGTTCTTAGTACACTATGAGAATGGAATAGATGTAATTACTATAATTAGTGCACTTGGTATTTTAGAATTTCATTAGTTAGTATCAAGTTCAGTAAGAATTGGTCATGTGGTCATGTTTGTGGTTATGATATTCGATTTAAATAAGCTTATGATCTTTGATATTTGCTTAGATGTAATTAGACTATAATTAATTATTGAATGCAGAAAAATATTAAAATATCATATAAATCACAATAACTTACTGATATGAGCTTATAAACAATAACTATAGACAAAGCTTAAAAATACAATTTAATTTAATTTATTGCGCATTTTTTTCCCTTTTGTTAATGCTTCGGCTACATTAGCGGGCGAATATTCGTATCGTGTTGGCGCGACAAAAACATCGTGTTCGGGTATAGGCGATGTTCTTGTCTACATACTACGGCCCCAGCATAATGGAATGGCTTCACGGCGGCTTAACCATGACATATCTGACCAATCTGTCTTGTCAAAGTTCGGATCGCTCGACAGAACGTCTAGCGCAATAAATACCTACCTATGTTCGGAAAATTATTGTACTTATGTAAATGTATTAAAATAAATCAATGCAAAGTACAAGTAGTCAAAAACGAAAGTAGAATCGATCTAAAATCGACACCGAAACTTCGGTTCGGATTTTGGTCAGTCGGTCGGTAACTTTCTCCGTCAGACTAATTAGTGATGTTTGCTTGTCGATATCGATGTTTACTTGTCGATGATCGTACGTGCCTATTGACTGCGTGATAAGATAATGATATGACGTTTATTTGGCGTTTGGAATGTAATAGTTTTATTAATACGCTTCAGTAGCTTCAGCTTGGAGTAAAATGTAGGAGACCTTTACTCGTTGATAGGTGAGATCTTTAATAATTAAACAAAATAGCATCTTAGAAATAATAAATTTTATTTTATATTCAATTATTATTATTACTTATAATTTATATAAATTCTTTTTGCATGGCTATAAATAAGTATTGTACCTATGTTTGATTTTATTAAGGAAATAAAAAGGTTATAATATTACGTTTCAGACTTATTCGCGATGTAACTTTAATACAGAACGATGGATTGCACTTTTTAAGATGTCACATGCATGTGTGGCCCAGGCATTAGAAACTGTCAAGTAATTGGTTATTCGACATAATATAAATGTTTGTGTCATTTGACTTTCCCCCAATAGCTGAATATATAGAAGCCAGAGTTAGATCACTGTCAATGTTTATTCAATGTTGGTTATGTTTTTTTTAATTTACCATTCATTAAGTTTCATAATTACGTAATATAAAATAGTATTAAGAAAAACCACAAGGTTTGTAGAAGTAATGCTAATTAAGTCTACGCATTTTTACTACAAAGTTGTTTTGTATTGATAATAAAAGGAATACGCGTTATCATCATTTAACATCATTTATGTTACTTTTTATATTTTAAGCGAGTGCTTATGCACTGATTTAAAGAAAATTAATTTCATATTTTTACATAACTTTGACTCTATTTCATCACTTCAATGATAGATAATTGACATAATTTTACATAAATTATTTACTTACAGAAAGTTTTGATTTTTAAGAAACTAAGGCTAATCGGAATCATCTCCACAGAAACATTAGCGGTGCATTTTTAAAAATTGAATGTTATCGATAAAATACAACACTAGTAAAAATGTTGTCCGTTTACACATGTAGATACTTAAGTTAGTAGGTATGTTTGGTTAATTGATGGGGTGTAGGTACGCTGTGACTCTGCAGTATATTACTTTAAGATAAACTCAAATAAAAGTTGATAATCAGTATTGATATATACTGTTAGAAATGTTTGATTTTAAAATGACCAATTTAAAACGAATTTACAAAAGCTCAACGTTTAGTAGGTGTATGAACTTACCTACTGCATAAATATATAGCATACCTACTGCATGGTATGCTTCAAAAACTTTACATCACATAAGCAACCATCGATTTTTTTGTCATTTCGAATTTATAAAGTTTGGGAACAATTTGTTGTGTTAAATAATAAAAATTCATGGACATATCATACATCACACTCTAGTCCCAAACTAAGCAAAGCTATGGGAACTAGACTGCTGATATGATACTTACTTAAATTCATTTTTTTGTAAATATGTAAGTACATAAGTACTTACATAGAGTACGTAGAAACACCCAGACACAGAACAAATATTTATGTTCATCACACAAACATTCGCTTTCGGTGAGAATCGAAACCACGACCCACAGCATGGAAGGCAGAGCTACTACTAACTGAGCTGTGACGCCTGTCTAAATCTAAATAAAATGTTTATGTATCTTATTAATGTCTTGCAATGAACATGAGATATTTCCACTATTCAAACAAAAAATAGGTACTCATATATCAGAGCTCAGTTATCACTTATCACCAATCAAAGGTCAATAACCTATGAGCGTGACCATCATTGAAACAGAGGATCGTTTATAATGTCAATTAGAGCCTTCAGATCGAACGGGCTCGCTTAGCTTTCCCCATAGGTATGTAGTTTAATGTCCATATGTCATTTCCTATATACATACACATTTATTTTAACACTAGCTGGTACTGACTTTGACTGCATTGGAGTAGAACTTTGTGTGGCATGTTTGAATTTATTTATAAGATAAATCTATTTGTTTTCTATAAGTAGATAATTATCAATTAAAAACAATTAGATTTCTTTAATGAAGTACTTTTCGTGTATTTCAAAATACCATTTTTAACGCAATTAAAGTTGCAGGTGGCAATAAAGAATATTTTACGTACTTACAACCTTCAAACTGTATAAAAAGATTGTTTCAACAATTTGTAAGTTGTTATGTTAGGTTATTTGTTGTAAAAAATTGTTCAGCGTTGTAATACCCGTCAGTCGACCAGCAGCATGTTCCATTCAAATAAAAAAAACAAATCACTGTTTGAGCAAAGTGTTGCGAATCGTACGGGACCAAGTAAGCCGAAATGGCGGTCCAAACACTTTCGCTGTCATTCATTCGTAATCCGCTGAACCAGTTTGGGGACCAAATGAAACCGAATCGTGTGTAAATAATACTTCGGTATTGTAGGATCCGTTTTGGTACCTATTTTGTAACAGTGATTCCATACTGATAATCAGAAAAGCGTTAAGACCTTTTATCTATTTAATTCTTGTTAACAATTATTTTATAACCTATAGATTATAATATGGATTCAATGCATAGCTAATGTCTTGGTTAGACCAATTAGCCTGAAAAATCAGAAAATATCGCCCGACAACTGTTACAAATCTGGTACTCGCCGAAAAACATTCAGGTTTCGAAATATAACTGTCACTGAAATATTGAGTATTTTATATTGTTCTTTTACTGTTAGCCATTTTTTTAATTCTATCAAAATGTATGTACTTATCAAATGTCAGTTATGAGAATAGTCACTTGCGGTTTGCAATATTTTAATTCAGTTCCATACAAATTCATCATTACAAAGCAATTCTGTAAACAAAAGCAAAACCATTGACATAAAAATCCATAAAGCGGAATAAAGTACTTAATTATTAAAATAGCTCGCGGCAGTCAACTCATAGAAAGGCCATCAAATGTGCATGAACAGTTATAAAGTTTTTATACGCAATGTCAATGTCATTTTGTACAGGGTTACCCAAAATATTTATTGTGGTTAGATTTTTCAGTATAGCTAGTTTTTAGACTAAATAAATAGTTGCAAGAATATTTACATTTGCACGTTGGTGGTCAAGGTTTTGTATTTTTTTTCCCGATCTTTGTAGTAATAATTGTACTTATAAATACTTTTATATTAAGAATATACTATATTTTACATCATATTTTGTTCCCATAGCCGTTTAGATTCTCTTTAACCGTTTTTGCATAATACTTAAGAATGAAATTTCGAAAAATAATTTTTATTCAGTGAGAATGCAATAAAATTAAAGTTTTTTACACATTACATTGCTACGCCTTCCGTCTGTTTCTAATTGAAATATTAAAACTCTGATAGATAGAATTAATTTAAAACTTGATAAATAGCATTTTCTATGACACCATGCTTAAATTAATCAAAGGCCCATCACACAAGTAAAGTTATGGTCTATTAACATCAATAAATTGCTTACGAATAGTCTGTCTGACCCGCCTAGACGAACTTTCTCTACAAGTTTCGTATTCTTGTCTATGAGAATATCAAGTGTCATTTTTAGTCAAATAAACATACTCTTGTAGGTTCGGAGCCGGTAGTCTGATTACTCGAACGAGTCTCGAAAATTAAAACGTAAATTTTGTATGGAGCAAAATTTCGTGTCGAAATATCGTTTTGCGCCTTGAAGTATCGTCTCCATACAAAATTTACAAATAATTTTTCGAGACTTGTTCGAGTTATACACACATGTCAGTTGGTCGTGGGTTCGATTCCCAGAGCAAATGTTTGTGTGATAAACATAAATATTTGTTTTGTGGATGGGTATTACTAAGTATTCTATGTATGTATTTGCAAAAATAATGTGTAGGTATAGGTATTCTATCAGCAATTTCGTTTCCATAGTTCCTCGTCGTTGTTGTCTTCTAAAGGACGCACCAGGATATAACTATAACTAACCTCTCTAAATTAAATGGTATTTATTTAATCAAAAACATTTCTTGATTACGAATCACGTCCTAGATTAGAGACATCCAATGAGCAAATTTTTAAAATTTTTACTGCTCCTGTCTGAATTATTTAATTGAGTGTGTTAAGTTGCTGGTATGTTATCAACTAAATAGGTACGCCAAGCTCTTCCCAGCTAATACAAGAATCCGGTTCGGAATGAGCGGCAGTTGACAATAATTCCAAGAAAATCTAATGTGAAATCGAACCAAACATGTCCATTATTTTAATTACTACTTACTATACTTGTTACTTATAACTGAAATTATTTCAAACGCTGCTGTTTCTTTAATAGATACATAATTTTAATATGTTTATCTGAGTTTTCACGCGAAAATATCCAAACTATATAAAAATTGTGATATTTTGATAACTAATATTTGTATGTAGTCTCTCGACTCTGGACAACATGCTGTGTGCGATGTTAACCATAAAAAAACTTAATCATAACAAAAAAGTAAAAGAAATATTTTATGTTTTTTTGCAATATTATTTAATATATTAGATAATAGTAAAAATCTTTAGAAACAAAAATGTTGCAATTTCTAAATGTTATCAACTTCTAATGCTGTCAGTACAATCTATTAGCACTATCGAATGAAATGAAATCTTCCAAAACGTATGGGAATAGACTCGGTTACAAAGTCAACTCGTTAATCAACTTTCCTTTTTACATTCTCAAAAACTACACATTAACAAAAAAGCTCCCAACATTTTGAAATTAATTAGTTTATTTTCCCACAAGATCATTTAACCCAACGTTTGATGAGAAACTTTTACTAGTTTATAATATGTGCAGAAAATCGTGTGACGCTTTGTATATAAACTACTAGCCCGCCTCAGCTTCTCAAGGAAATTATCAGCGTTTTTCTACTATATTATGCATGTATTATACATATAAACCTTTCACTTGGATCACTCTATCTACTGAAAAAAAACTGTATCAAATCCGTTGCTTAGTTTTAAAGATCTAAGCGTAGAAACAGACACAGAGGTAAGCGACTTTTTTGTAGGTAATATGTAGTATGTTTTGTAGGGAAGAAGTTTTGCTTGTAATTAGGAATCTACGGTTTTCAGAGTATTCAAAAGTTTATGAAGAATAGAATACACATTTATGAAAAGAAGGTTTTTACAAAATGTACATTGTCATATATAATACATAAGAAACAGTTGAGCAAACCGTTGCAAACGATCTATAGATAGTTCAACTGATCCAAATCAGTACTAATCGGAAGCGTACCCAAGACACTGGCTGCATTGCCGCGCTGAATAGCAATGCTGATACGCTGGGCCAGATACTCACCAGCCCTCGGGTCACGCGTCGCTTCGACTAGACGCCCAGAAATAATTTTGAAAACTAAATAAATAACATGTAAAGTTTATTGATTTATTACCTCATTAAATGTCTCTTCAAAATATGATAAAATTATACGAACAAGTATATCAATTTGTTTTACAAATCAGTAAAAGCGTGCGTAGAACATTAAAATGGTCCAAATTGCGCGAACGCAGATTAAAATCGAAAGTTTTTATATCGTAATTTATTGCATAAGATTATTTCAATGTCTCTAAACTTTTGTATGTACATCAATTAAGTAAATACATCCTCAGTAAGACAAGGAATAAAACTATCCGAATAAATGATACGCTATTTATCTCTTTAATCTATTGTTTCATAAAAAGTCGGTGCCGTCATAAGTCGGCCGTTAAAAGTGTGATGTTGAATATTTGACATTTTCATATAAGTTAAAAAAAATAGTAGTTAATTGGAATATATGTTTTTTTTATAAATATTCTATTAAGCTGTGTGACAGTGGACTCGACTCATTCAACTTACTAGCAGCAAGCAGAAAATATATTGGATGTTCCAAACTTCGAAGCCCAAACCCAAACTTCCTGTAATGATTTCGATTATAATTTAGTATATTTTATGTTTTGAAAATGGTCATTTTTTTTAACTAATGTGAAGTGGTACCGAATGTCAGTTGATAACCACTGCATAAAACGATGCACTATCTCAGTGATCACGTCCACTAAGGACGTCATGTGCCTGTCATTACAGTGACAGGTATACTTCAAACTTCCGATTTTAATGTCAAACTGGTACTTATACTATTATTAAATGTCTTATACCTACTATATAGATGATTTTAAGTACCAGTTCCTCACGCCTAGAATAAAGGGAAGATACTCAAGGCTTGGTTCCCACTAGTTTTTGTATGATCCTTAATTTGAATTATTTAATGCGATGTTTAATTTGACAGCCATACGAGATAAATATTTTATGGTGTGTATGACGGCAACGGATCTTAGGAAATTAAATCTTAAGTGGAGAAAGTACGGATGAACATAGACGAGCATAGAATAGATAAGTATAGAAGCATTAAGGTATATTTCCCTTATTAATGTCTATTAACTCGTCAACTGAGTAGGTTCAATGTTTCCTGTTTGTCTTAGCTTGTAATTAGTCTTTTGACAGGTGTCATAGCTCAGTTGGTCAGCTCTGCTTTCATGCTGTGGGTCGTGGTTCAATCCAACCCGAAAGCATTTATGTGATGTCACTGTTTGTTTTGTGTCTGGGACTACAATGATGATGTTTTAAGAGACGGTATTTTTTTGGTGATTACTCTTAAGTTGTCAACGGCTTCGTCAACGCCCTCTATGTATAACTTTTGGAATCAAAGTTAGTTTATTAGTATTCATTTTTTGCTTAGAAACTATTGTTGCTAGGTGTTCTATGATGTGGGTCGTGGGTTCAAGTTTTATTTAGAACAAATTTAATATTTATGTGACGCAGACGTTTTGTTTACACATACATTTATAAAAAAAATGGTTCACATGTATTCAGTTCAAAGGATTAAAGAAATTCCCCCTATCTTATAAAAAGTTAGCGTTGGCATTATGTCACTTTTACGTATGGTTATCAAAACATCAAGTCTGCACTAACATTTTTATAAGATAGACCGTAATAATATACCTACACTATTGCTAGAAAATTTCAAAGAAACAAGATGTTTATTTGTTTATTGGGAAATATCTCAATTGCAATTAAACTTTATTCAAAAGGGTACTTCACCTTCGTCCTTTCTCCTCACGATTTTTTTTTAACTTTTTGTATTTACTCTCGAACTTTCTCTTTCGTTACGGTGAACTAAAGTTTGAAATTGTTTACCATAACTAATCTTTAAATATATTTTAAAGCTATAAATATTGAACGAGTTGGTTCATGCTTAGCTTATTACAAACAGCTAAGTCATTTCGACTATTGCTGTAGTAAGAGATAGTTGAGCGCTTGTAGTCGAGTTGGTGTAACTCAACGCGTAACTACTAGCAAATATGTTCAATTTAAAAAAAAAACAGTTTTTATGTTTGTGAAATGACAATATTTTATACATTTCATTTAATTTCTATAGACTAGCGATATTTTTATGACCATAAGTGAGTAAGTATATCTAGTTGTTATAGAAAAGGGACTTCTAACTTTGACAGGAACAATATGATTTGTACACACAAACGTTTTATACGTTTTGTAACAATTGTGTTACAGGATTTTTATTTATTTTTTTATATTTTTATCAGATAAATATCTGTTGAAATAAATTATTAGAATTTGTACGAAATCGAACGAAATTACTTTCAGAATATGCTTTAGTCACTTTAAAACCCGTTCCGGAGTAGGTAATTAAATTTAAAAAAAAGTTAGTGTATTGAGTTCTGTCGCATGACATAATCGTAGCCTCTAGGATTAATACTGAGCAAGCTGTAGCTTTTATAAGCTGTGACCTGTACATCAAGCTATTATCTAAAGCTATTATATCAAGCTCATTATTCTATTAATTGATACTGAAATCAAACAATTTGTTACGCTATCTTTAGAAAATAGAAAACAATAATAATAATTCTATTGGTCCATCTAATGTCATTAGTCGTTTTCTCAAATAAATATTTAAAACTATGAGGCAGAATATAAAAACCAACCTCATCTCGTTAAAACACCAACGAACGAGTTGTCTGAATTTTTGAAAACGAACATCGAAGACAGAAAGACAAAAAAAAAAGTTGAATTGAAACGATAATAAAAGAGGTTGCAACATCTTTCAAAAAACAGTGATTAATCAACCTACTTATTTGAATCAAAACTTCATAAAATAATTCGTTCACTAGCTACTACAGTTTTTGAAAATGGATTATAAGATAGAGGTTTGACACATTTGACATGATCAACGAATAACCGACCTCCTTCAACCAAAACAGTGTACAAACTTCTTACTTAAACTTATAAAAACTTCATAAAATTATTGGTGCACTGGCCACTAAAACTTTTGAAAAAGGAAGACAATATATTTCTTGAACCTATAACGTGACGAACCAACCTCTTTGTATTTAAACTTCATAAAGAGAGGTGTGGCCTTTTTGAAAAAGAAATAGCAGAGAATTGAAAATACAATCAAAAGAGTACAGAAAGTCGCGTGGGTGGCAATTAGAAAATGTTTGTATAGCTTAAGATTTTTACGGTCGTTGATATTAATATTACTAAATAAATAACTTTAGTACTTATATGATAATTGCTGGCAAACAGTGGATGAGAAGAGCCGAAGACCGGGCTCAGTGACGCGTCTTGAGAGAGACCTGCGTCCAGCAGTGTATAGTAGGTTGTTGATGATGATGACTGATGATTTAGCAAAGCTTAGTTTTTTGCATTTAATTTTAATATTGATTGCATACATTGATTTCAATTACGGTTGACTATGATAAACATAAACATAATAACAAAAAAATTAAAGTTGTAGAACAAATGTTGTTAACATACTATACCCCCCTTTCGGAATTATAGTGATATTATGTTACACGTTGTATAAAAAAACCTAAATAAAAAATTGAAATTTGATAATACTGAGCACGTGTTGGATTTGAATGTCAAAGGTCGTCTCAAAGCATGATCAATGCTTTGTGTTGGTTCGTTTACGTTTACGCAATGTGCGCGCGCGCTCCGTATCATTTCATTACGCGATATTTAGTTCCGCTCGATTTACAACATTATTTACCATTATGTGGTAAATTAAGTACTTATCTATTGTACTATTACTTTAAACAGTATTTATTCTATTTATTAAAATTGTAATGCTTACGGCCGGTTTCTGAAAACCCAAATCACGATTGATCCGAGTTTGACACATATTAATTATTTGATTTTTTCGTTGATTATCGTTCGAGAAACCGGCCTCAGTGAAGTGAGACATGTAGAGACATGTAGACATGTACCTACTAAATCCCTATAACTAAATCGATATCAATTTGAGAATCCAGATCATTAATCTATATATTGTTGTTTACCAACAATATACACATCACAATATGGGTAAATGATACGAAAAAGACATGAACTTTTCCATTGATCCATAAAAACTAGTTTGCAACGGAAGTTTTCCAGCTAGGGCGGGCGGTGCGATACTAGGAAACTGCCTCTCTCCACTTGAACCTTATGCCATTGATATAAGGTTGGCATTAGTATGATTCTCTAACGCCTCACTGACTGACTGACACACATCTTAAGACCCGCTCTGAATAAAACACACATGATTACGGATACGGACGCCATCCGGAATCTGAAATCCGGAAAGTTCCGATCTTATGCTAATGTATTAGTGAAATTTGTTGATATTGCTATCTGGGTTTTTAGGATTTTTGAACGATTTCTGTCTTCACCCATCGTTTTTTATGGCCTATTGTAGAGGTCAAGTTCCATCATGAATTTTGCAAGGTTATAAGTCAATTTCGGTCGTATTTTTAAATATGTAGGTACAGTCTCTTACAGACTAGGTACTTCTAGTAGGAAGCTTTTATAAACGTTCTTTTTATAAATTAACTAAGATTATTTAAAAATAATAATTAACAATTCGTGCAATGAATATGACTACAATCGAGTTTTACTAAATAAAAATAGTGATTATGGGAAATTTTAGGCAAAGTTGAATTATATATTGAATAGCTACCTATCGTAGAGCTTTCTGGAAAATAGTGAGGAAATAAAGCTGGGAGGAAGTTATTATTTTGATGTTTAAAATCTTTTCTTTTTTTAATTTTTCCGTAATTTAAAATCCTGTAAGTATTATGATTATTGATATTTGATAAACAAAAATGCATAACTAACAAGAATATAATAAAAAAATATGCAAATAAATTCAGAAAATCGATAGGTATCAAATTATATTTTAATAAATTAATATTGGCAAAATCTAAGATATTTTTTATATTTCAATACTTATTTGCATACATTAAATTTTGTTTATCCATATCCTGATAGACCTAGGTTAGTAACCTCTTATCACAAAATATTAACATACCGTCAGTTCTTCCAAATAATAATCACAGCAACACGGTCCACAATCACAATTCTCACCAAAAAAGTCCCACAAATTATTAAATAAGCACGTGCGCACAACGGTTGTAAAGCGCGGGTGTGCGCGCGTCGGAGTAAGTGACAAGTGGCGAGCTGAGCATACGCAGGTGCCAACCTCCCTCTAACAAGGTCGCCCCTCTACACCATTTCACTGGGAGAAAGTCTGCCTACATACATACCAAATTTTCGAACTGATTGAGTCGAATTAAGTGAATGATGAATGGAAGGGCCGGAGGAATGTCGGCGGCTTTGTTGTGATAGGTCGCGAAGGTTGCGCAAACGCAATTTTCGGGAGTTTTGGGGATCTGGAGACTTTCAATCTTTTGGCTGTAGATAAAATTTGGTTTGGGTGACTGGTTGGTCTCTTCTTGACTTGGTCTGGTCTTTTGTGATTTTAAGGCGCTTGAATGACTGTCGTTGAAGATTTTTTTCATTGACTGATACGTTGTAAGTTAAATACTTCTTTATAATGGTTTAAAAGTCACGGCAGTGGATAGGCGCCAAAAAATATTTTACTATAATTTTTAAATTTTTCAGCAGTCACGTTTATTATTTCATTATTTTATATTTTATATAACACATTCTTTGATGTTGTTAAGAAATATAGGTATTATTAGTTACAAAATAAAATAAGTAGAACAAATTAGCGTCATTAAATACACAAAATTATATTAAATGAGACAAATGATTTTGTATAATATAAATAATGTAAAATATTATACAAAATCGTTAGTCTCATTCAATATACAAAATAAACTCATCACAACACAATGTACCGCCGTCACGCGATTGAAAACCATCCGCAGCACAAAGCAGCAATCCATCATCAATATCAGATACGGATAATATGACTGTGAAATGAAATCGTTGATCTTCGGATTGCGGGAACTTGATTCTATCTGCCGTCGGCAATTGTGTTTGATTCATTTGTCAATCTTTGTCATGCGCGGAAAATTATCGCTTCATTGATAATTTTTGCTGTCTCTCTGTCGTTAATTACGAGATTCAATGAAAGATTTGATGAATGAATATGCTTTATTGTTTGAACACCATAAAAAAGCTTAAAAACTAGGGGTCAAGCGGTAAAAAGTACAATGCGCTAAAATTTAGGATAAGGTGGTAAAATATTACAATATAAATAAGTAATAAATAAATATTCATGGACAAATCACACTCTAGTCCCAAACTAAGCAAAGCTTCAGTTATGGAAACTAGATTGCTGATAAAGTACTTACATTTTTTTTTTATGCCATAGCTGGCAGACGAGCTTGCGGGCCACCTGATGGGAAGTGGTCACCGCCGCCCATGGACACTTGCAACACCAGGGGTTGTCGGTGCGCTGCCGGCCTTTCAGGTGGAGTTTTGTAAATACATAGTACACATACTACATAGTAACACCCAGACTCAAAACAAATATTTGCTCTGGGTGGGAATCGAACCCACGACCCACAGCATGGAAGGCAGAGCTACTACCGACTGAGATGTGACGCCAATAATAAGTGGTTTATCTTTACCAGGCGACTTTAGGATGGAAGGGATCGAAGATGTATTAAAGATAATAATATGATTGTATTTAAACATCTATAAATATTAATCTTAATTGGATTCATCTATCTATATTGATGATTAATTTGTATGGACTCTGAGCTGAGATTCCGGGAGCAGGCTGTTAGTGTTTGTAAAAAGGCATTTAGAAGCCTGGGTTTTATATTGCGTCGAGCACACTCCTTTACGAACATAAGAGCACTGACAGCCCTGTACAATGCGTTAGTCAGAAGTCAGTTAGAGTGTAATATTGCTGCGTGGGCTCCTCATGAAACTAAGTACAGTCTCATGTTGGAGCGCATACAAAACAAATTCACTCGTTACCTATAGGTACTGGAAGCGGTACGGCGTCTATCCCTTCTACCCGTTAATGTATCCGACCTTGTTCGTTCTGGGTATGGTTGGATACAATAAGCTGGAAACTCGTCGAGATCTTGCACTGGCTGTTTACGTCGTGAGGGTGCTTCGGGGAGACGTCACTAACCCAGGCGTCTTGAAGACTATTAATTTGTGCGTACCCGACGAATACGTGCTGCGGCGAAGGCGGCCGCGCCTGTTCAGTGTGCCGCGCGGCAGAACCAACTTGTTGGCTAAATCGCCTCTTACCCGCGCCATGCACACACTCAATCTAGTAGCAGAGAATGTTGACGTGTTTTATGTTTCTCTGAATGAATTTACAAAGGCCACAATGTTTATTTTATGTTATTCTTGACAATGAGTTTGTGTTGTGTTGTATGTTTGTTTTTAATTTTTTTTATTAGTATAAAATTTGATTTGCATGAAATAATTAATGACATATTATTATTATTGACATATATTATTATTATTGTAATTGTATAATTTATTTGAGCACAATGACAACGAGTAATTTATTAATTATTAATTTTATAAAATATAACTACACTATTACATTAGGATAACCCTGTTAAAATAGATGTAAGTAAATGAAATGAAATGAAATGAAATGTATTCTGTCCCAACTCAGTATACCTATTAGTTACCTTCCAGAAAAATACAACAGTTTTTTTTTTCTGAAAATCCCCTTAGACACTTAGGATGATCCTTATCCATACAGATCCCTGTCAGAGGGACCGTTTTCTTCGGATAAAAGGCCCACACTGTATAATATAAATTTAACTAATAATATGTGCGTATAATCACGTGTAATCTGCGTACCAGTTTGCAGATATTTCATCTGACGACGGGTGGTCTGCCGTCCCAGATACCATCAGTCTTCGTCAACACACTGTGTAGGATCATGGGCTTTCTAATATTGATAGCTGGCCGATAAACAAAGATTGGTAATTAGTAAGCACGCTCGTAGATAAATAAATAAATAAATATTCACAGACAATTCACACATCACACTCTAGTCTCAAACTAAGCAGAGCTTCTATTGTGGGAACTAGATTGCTGATAAAATACTAATACATACATAGAATGCATAGTAACACCCAGACACAAAACATATATTTATGTTCATCACACAAACATTTGCTCTGGGTGAGAATCGAACCCACGACCCACATCATGTAAGACAGAGCTACTACTGAACTGTGACGCTTGTCAAAAGATGTAGGTATATTATGCTACTAGTTCTATGATTCTTAAAAAAAAACTAAGTACTTATACTTTTTGCTCTTTGTAATATGTTGATTATATTATTAACTAACTTAAAGTAGAAGACGCGTTTACAGTCCCTTTATCAGTCTTAGTAAATATGTTTCAAAGAGCAGAGCAGGATGTTTTACTCTATAACAATACAAAATATAAAATAAAAAAATAGCACACATAGATCATCTATTTTGGACAAAAAGATGAGACCTTTGAGAGCGGGTTAAAACTCAGGCAAAAAACTTTCTACTAAATCTAAAATAGTTATAGTAATTCCTATGGTTAATCAGTCCCGTTATCGTTAGTTTTATCGACGACCCGTGAATGCCACTAAAATCTATCGCGTTAATAAATCAAAATGTGCTATCACTTTTGTAAAACAAATGAGAGCGTTGATAAATAATTATGACTGACATATTTACATACATTTCCATAGTTTACCAAAAACACGGCGAATTCGAACCTCATATAGATAATGTTTATTTTAGGCTTTGTAATTAATCGTGAATGTTCTGATGACTTAGCCTATTTTTTGGTAATTAGTTAAAAATACGAGTTATTTTTTAACTAAGTCATAAATAAACAAACAAATACAATTTGTAGTAACTATAATATCCAAAAAAAGCAGAAGCTTCTTCTTTTAATTTTAATTGTACTAAAATCAGAGTGAGCTAGGGATAGAGAGAGGTGGAAAGAGGGGGGGAGACTTTTGCCCAGCAGTGGGATAGCGTAGGCTGATAATAATAATTATTATTACTAGACAATAGTTTTTTTTTCAATTAAGTAGTTATTATTTATAACACACTAAAATAAAATATAAAACTATTTTGGAATATGTTATAAATTGGTGTTGTATAGTATCTGCTCAAGGGCTTCCTTTCATTTGATACCCATATGGAGGGAGTTGTCAAAATCAAAATCGGGAGTTACGATGCCACAGACATACAAACATACACTAATTCTACACATGATTAGTATTTTGTATGACATATCTTGTGTAATGACACTGACATAAGACATTCGCGCCAACTCCGGGTTTTCGCTGTTCTGAAATAGGTACCAAGTAAGCATGTAACATTGGCGACGAGGATGGGATCTGTATTTCTACACTACATAAAATAGTATGCTTAAATATACATAGGTATATACAGTATATAATATAGGACAGAGATCTCCTAGAAACGCATTTGTCGCATCCGGGGCGACAGGCACGCGACTCTGCGCACGCGCAGTACTGATATGGAACACTCTATTGATAATAGTACGACAGATAAAGTAGTACGATAGAGATATACTTACATTTAAGTATAAGTAAAATAAAAAAAAACACGGATATTCATCATAATTCTTATATTCTCAAACTAAGCAAAGTTTGTACTATTGGAACTAAATTACTGATAGAGTATCTACTTTTTTTCGGAATTTTTAAATTGGTAGATATTTATTTTATAATCTAAATAGTAACATATATTTAAAAATTGTGAAAGTGCATAATATTTATTTTTTTAACAAATTCATTTATAATAAATTTTCGGGTCAGACAAGGATTTTAAAATCAACATAATAATAAATAGCAGTTATGTTAATATGTGACTTCTTATAACTGAGTTTTATATTACACATAGCTACGAATACTTATTTTCATCAAATTCAGATAAACTACTAGCAAATTATGAGTTTTAAATATTTACAAAATTAGGGTAATCTAGAAATCTAGATACTTATGTTTACTTAATAGATTTTTTTGTAAAATAATATAATTTTATTAAACTTTACATTTTGTTGTAAATTTTTATTTTCTTTATAGCTTCCTTGATAAATGTTTAGTTATCTTTGTATAAATGTAACTAGCTAAATGAGATGAGCTGAAAACCTGGCTCAGTGGCGCGTTTCGGGAGAGACCTACGTCCTGCGGTAGACCGATTTTTTTTTACATTTATGTTTCCTAGTGTACGTCCAGTTTTGAGAATTTAAATCAAAAAACAAAGACGTGTCGCACTCGCGGACTGACGCGGTAAAACTATTGCATACCATTTTTTGCTGGATTACGCATGCGTAGTGTTAGATAACTTTCGTTAAGTTTTTTCGTTACGGAATTTCTGGATTCGGTCTCCACGCTCAAGACCCGCGATAGAAGCTATGCAATAGCTTAAAAAAACAATAATTAATATTTAATATGTATACCTACACGCTCGTACAATAAACATGCGTGTGTTACCATGCGTAGAGGCAGTGTCAGCCCACTTTATCGCATCCTACTAGCGACCTTGCGGCCGACATGCACCCCGAGATTTCACTTCCTCGCGCGCAAAAAACGCCCATCCTAGACTTGTTTGGTTTTTTGACCTTGTTAATATAATTCAAACGTTACAACGCAACAAATCAGCAAATTAACATCAAAACCGAAATCCATATATTATATGGATTTTTGCTGATTTGTTAAGTTGTAACGTTTGAATGTGGCTTAGAATTATTTTTTGACTAGCTTTGAATCTATCTATTTTTTTTATGATACGATGATATTATAAATATTTTTGACGTGACAACGTCTTATAATTCGATAGAGCCGGCTGCACGCACAAAAACATGACTCACGAGGCGTTTTGAGGCGTTCCATGAAGTGACGTTGTCACGTTCAACTATCGTCAGTAAACCGACTTTACAGACAACCATTTTTTATTCGGTCAGTTTCCTGGATTGGCAGAATAAGAATTAGTTACTTTATCTTAGCAAATATGTAAATGTAACCTGAAACTAATGCATTTCTTTATGCTATGGCTATAATCTAAATCACTGGGTTGTTATAATAATGTATGGCTCTAATCACAAATATTTTAAAAAATTACATATTTACAAACAGTTGAGCTATTTGTAGACCGTCGCAAACGATCTATATTTACTTAAAATGGTAGATATTAGTATAAGAAAGTAAAAAAAAATATTCACATCACAAAACATGAAGTATGTACTGGGTACGGACAAATTCGTAATACACGGTGTGTTTGTTTATTTAGTCGTGTAGATTCCCACGTGCTCGCTAAATGTCGAAGTCTCGGGGCTCCGGATGTTTGGCGAAATTTCTATTCCCTGGACATTTTGGTTTTCTTATGTTTATTTCGGTCCATGCAATTTGGCAGTTGGAATGATGGAATTGATGAACAACAACAACAGATCTGGTGTTCATCAATTCTCTCGGTGCTTTTGTTTATCAAATACTTCGTTCCATTTATGAATTGGCAATTTTGGCACCTATCTGAATATTTCTCTTTATAAATAAGATGGACCACAGGTTTCACGATTTATAGAAAATCGCATCCTCTTATGAGTATTTTTTTAATTAACATATTAATTTTTATTATTTTGGCTTGGGGAAATAAGTAAGTACTTACTTACCTACTAGTAATTTATGTAGCTTAGGTACCTAATTGCCGCGAATGTCTGAAAAATAAAAATCTAAAATGACAAGAAAAAAAATTGTATTTTTTTCAGTTGGTAGTTACCTTGTTTGCTCGGTGTAAGTAGGTTTTATATCCTACATTGAATCTATTTATAAGAATCGAAATTTAAATATCTCTAATTTTTTTTTTACTGCACATTTAAAAGAAAACTCACTCAAGGTCCACTCAAGCTGACAACATGATGATAATCCCACCCACAGCTTCATTAATTTACAGTTCCTTATGTACTCTATTCCTTTGTAATAAAGACTAGATTTGATTGGCTACCTTGTACATTTCAAGGTTTGACTTTCGAACATGTCAATAGAGCTTTCGCTATCTGTGACCGAAACGCACGTTTTATTTGCTTTACTTGTTCGGACATTTTTGAATTGAGAAGACAGATCAAACGCACACGGAATAGTTGCGGCGAAAATTTGTGGTTAGGCTAGCGACATATCTGTAGGAAAGATACAATATCTATCTATGTAATGTATTGTATTAAGTATGTCAGTCTTCTAGTACCCATAACACAAGCTCTGCTTAGCTTGGGGCTAGATGGTGTTGTGTGGATTGTCCAGCATTAAAAAAAAAAATAGCCTCAAATAGTCGCCGCGGAATTTGCTGGTTAGGTTAGCGACATATCTTTACAAGATACATAAGGTAAGGTAAGATGCAAGATTATTAAGCAGTAGATTTGTTAAATAACTAGACCTAACAGGGCTGAAATAGTCGCTAAGTGACCCAAGTCTTCTTCAAATTAAAGAATTAAATAAATAATGTTAATGTAGTTATATAGTTCTATAGCACAAGGATGTGACATTTTCTGTTTGTAGTTTTGTTTTTGAGATAATAAGAATCTCGTTAAACTTTTGAAATGTCTTAGTAAACGCTGCTTAAAGTGGTTACTTTTTACTTAGATTAATAAAGTGAGTTTTATTTTAAAACCGATTCAATTATTGATTGTCTAATGATTTTTGAAGTGAAAACTTCTTTAGCGGCGCTGGGTGGGTAAAAACTTTCAAACTCGCGTCAGGGTCACGTGACGTTGATAAAAAGCGTAAGATCGAGGGAAAGGGAGAGGAACTAGTATCTCCCACTCTTTCTACCGTGCCTGAGTGTGCTCTGTTTAGGCGGCACACAGACACATTCGCGCTTGCGCGAATGTGTCTGTGTCATTGTGATTGTCATTGTCATTATGACGTCTGTGGTTATATTTTTGAAGTGAAAACTTAAAAGTGAAAACACAATGTTAATATTGAAGTTTTCACTTCTGCCGGCACTCCCGGAGTGCTACCTTTTTTTTTTACAGACTTACCAGCAATTTTTTTTTATTTTTGTTGATTGCTAGGCACTACTGGCTGCGGCTAGTCGTTATCCACTCGTGGCTGTGCCTAGTAACTAGTGACTGGTGTGCGGCAAGCCTTATTTCTATGACGTTGTCGATGGACTTGTTAATACCTTTGTTTGTTTTAAGGGAAAGCGTTTGTGTGACCTTGCTCAAGATAAACCTATTCGAACCTTTGTCGAAGATTTTCTAATATTTTCTATAAAAAAACCAAGTAGGTATGTAAAATTAGGTGTTAAGTTTATGTAAAAAAAAAAGAAACTTAGTATCTATACTAATATTATAAAGAAGTAAAGTTTGTGTGTTTGTTAAATTGTAAGGGGTAATCTCGGGATCTACTGAACCGATTTTAAAAATTCTTTCAGTAATAGAAAGCCACATTAGGTATTGTTGAGTGTCATAGATTATATACAAAAACCCAAAAATTAAAAGGCTTTTACGTGGTAGTCCGTTTTGCAAAAGTTTTGTAATTGCAATTATTAACATTTTTATGCCCTACGAAGTGGGCACGGGTCAGCTAGTAATGCTAGTATCTAATATTCGCTTTGGTTTTAAAATGATAATGATAATAACCGAGAACCTACCGAGACATTTCACACCCACGCTCTAGTCCCAAACTAAGCAAAGCTTGTACTATGAGAACTAGATTACCTACTGATATAGGTAATACTTAATATAAGTAAGTACTTACTTTTTTTTCTATGATCCTTTTGAAAGAAAATATATAATGGTAATAAATACTTAAGTAGCGAAACATTTATATTACTCATTGGCTTGCTATATCAACTAGTTGACCGCTATTTTATTTAAAGAAAGTGATGATAATATGGTTGAGAATGCTTAACACTAGAACTTGATTTCACCAGCACATTCCTAGAATATTTACTGTAAGAAAAAACATGAACTAGTCTCAAAACTCAAAAAATTTAGTGGGTACCGTTTTGAGAACAAAAAACGTGATTTATTGCTTTATACATATTAAGTTTATAGGCATAAAAATAAAGATTAAATTAAAACTAGCTAATTAATTAAAAAAAACTATAGCTTTGACATCTGAACGTACCTAATCTGATCATATAGAAAAGCGTTGTAATTTTTTACTTTATATGAAACTATTTTTATATATTTACTTAATGCATATTTAAAAGAAAAAATCTCTTCGAAACAACCTTTGGACAACCAGTAATTACAAAATCATCATAAACTTTTAAAACACATATTTTGACCACGCTATTACGTCTGCACGCTGCCACAAGTCATAAACATAAAAAAATAATTTCGCAACTTAACGGCCTATTTTACAAATTAAATACAAAGAGATGTATGGCTATCTCAAATTAAATCGGTGTATAAGAGCAGAGATAAAAATTTACAACGTTAATTGACATTTAAAATCGAGAGCTCGCTTGTCCGTACAGGATGTGAGCACGAACGAATTACACGATCGTAAACGTCACGTATTTGAAATACACTGCGCGTTAACACCAACTTTACTGTCGAACGTTGCTGTAATAGCGCGCAGTGTGCGTTAAATATAAATAAGCTACGTTTTCGATAGTCATTTATTCGTGCTCAGCCCTCAGAATGTGTTCGGGGAAATAATGAGATCGGACTGAAAAAAATCTCACTAGCCGACTACTACCATATCAGACAGGACCTACTTTCCGGAAATAAAAGGGAAATTCATACCTACATATAATGTTTTGGGCGAGTAAATTTCATTTCATTTAAAAAAAGTAAGGTTTTAAACCTCAAAATATTCAAAATTATTTACAATCTGCAAAAAAGTAATAGAAAATGGCCATCGGCGTGATCTGCTTATTTAATTGTGAAACTATTTATCTGATTAAGTAATTAGCTTCAAAATTATAATAACAATAAGCGTGAAACTCAAAATTTCTCTATTTAATGCACACGTAATACTACCTAGGTATCTACTTTATTAAATAGATACAGATACGCTATAAATAATTAAATATTCACGGACATTTCACACACTCTAGTCACAAACTAAGCAATGCTTGTACTTACTATGGAAACTAGATTGCTGATAGAATACAATTACTTCCCTATATACATATATTTTTTAAAATACGTTCGTACTTACATAGTAACACCCAGAAACAGAGCAAATATTCATAGTCATCACACAAACTCTTGCTCTGGGTGGAAATCGAACCCACGACCCACAGCATGAAAGGCAGAGCTACTACCTACTGAGCTGTGACGCCTGTCAATATCTAATTACTTGTCTTTTTGCTATAACTAATACAATAAATAAACATGTTATGGATAAATTATTTTATTTTCAAAGTAAAAAGCTATAAAAGCGATTAAAGAAAGTTTTAACTTGATATTACGCACCGACACCTAATTCTAATATTAATAAAACTCGCCAACTCTATAAAATACACTAATGAAGAAACCAAAGCAAAAATATTCACACGAATATCACCTCTAACCTGAAAGTGCTAAACGCCACTATCGCAAAACTAAACCGATAATCTTCTTAAACGCTATAAGTATAGTAATCAATAAATCGATAGAACATTTACGCTATAAAAATAGCGATCCCATTAAAATAAAACCTGTATTGAAGCCATTCGCAATAAAATCATTCACTTTCTCTCAACTAGAAGGTACTTGAAATATTTTGTGGGTAACTTGTAATTATGTTGATATGTTAAATGTTTTGAGCGGTTCATTATTTTGTGTCTATTCCGTCAATCGCAGGCACTTGAGCTCCAATTAGACACGGCTACTTTATTTATGACGTCATCAAATCTTTCGTGAGAAATGTTGCCTTGATATCTTCGTTAATCAGCTACTTTATCTTCATATATGACGTCATCAAATCTCTCCTGAGAAAAGTAGCCTTGGCACCATCTTTGAGTCATATTTATAAGGCTTAACAACGAAATGTCCCAGACACAGTGAGCTGAAGACCGGGCTCAGTGGCTCGTCTTGGGAGAGACCTACGTCCAGCAGTAGACCGGTATACGTTGATTTGATGATTGATATGACACAACGTCCCGTTTCTGCCATTGGTGAAAAGTAGCCTCACGCTGCTTAAATTATCCAGATTAGATATTATGCAAAGGCCTTATTTATTTTTACAAGGGTGAGTACTTACTTTTTGGGATGCAGATTATGTGACTTTAAGTAAGTAAGTACGTATTTTTTTATAATTTCACAAACATCAATGTTTAGCACACAAATGTATTTTTCCATGCGGGAATTGAACCCACCTTATAGAGCTGACTAACTGAGCTGTGACACCAGCCAAAATATGTCGTTAACGGGTAGGTATCGTACCAGCAGTTTGCTAAACCATACAATAGAAAAAATCAACGTCTTGATTCTCAAAGCCATTTCTCTACCAATTAAAAATGTACCATACAAATACTTTCTACGCTGTGTGGCTAACTACCAGTTTTCACGTTTGTTTTAATTTCTAACTACAAATAAATGGTAATTATGTAGGTTGCGATGGCAAAGATGAGGAAACAATATTTGCTTTTATCTATGGAGGTTTTATGGCTGACCTAAAAACACAGCACAGCAACTAGTCATGTGAAGTTAAATTTAGTTTGAAATACTTGAGAGATAACTGGTTTAGACGCATAATTTCCAAGTTTTTTTCCCGACTTTTCAGGTATAAATTATGATCATTACACTAATTTAACATTTGATATACATATTTTTATAGTTTTTAATAATAGTTTAATAAAACTTTTCAAAAATATGTCAATCAATTATTAGAGCAAGGTATGTTATTTATCTAATAAATGAAAATAATGTAAATCTCCCTTTTTTAAACCCAAATGATTTTATTTATTTTCAAAGATTTGTGTCAAATGCCTTGCTGTATTTTCACTTTTCACAAAATGTTAATTATTCGTCGGCAACCAACAAACTTAAAAATGCCATAAGTTTACAAATTATTGCATGAATGCACGGGAATAATTATGGTGTTTTGAGGTATGCCACGGGTTTTTGTAAATTGATAATCGTAAGAATATGGCAATCATGGGCAGTCTGACCATTACAGGCAGCCATTTTTAAAAAAATAATGTTGAATGAATATGACAGAAGTATAAATTATACCAAAGGTTTTAGAATTTTTACAAAAAACGGAAAAAGAAAAATAATGCAAAAAAAATTAATTCGAATATAGTCAGGTTTTTAATTAACAAGTATTTTTAAGTCATTTTCACCTGTTTGTAAACCAAAGTCGCGTAAAAATTCACATCAAAGAAGCTTCAACATCTATTATTCAAAAGTTAGAAAATCTTAAAGTACATAATTTGCAAACTTCATGCCAATTTACTTCTTATTTGTTACACAGTATGGTCTAAAATTGTGTGAGTATATTGAACATCCCAATGCTTAATTATTGAGTGTTCTTCGAAGAATGTGAATTAATCTCACATACACGTTCACCTCGCCCTTTGTCAATCGAGTTTTTCACTTATATACTTGAGGAGCAAATAATGGAACAACTTTTTGAGAGATCAAAGATTTCTTAAATAAAAAAAAAGTAAGTAGGTACAGTACATACCTAATTATAAAACTTTTGATTGTGAAAAATCTTTGATAATTCACAAGCTAAGCTATGTCATTCTACTTTGATTCATTGCTTTTGGTTGTCTGGAAGATATCGCTTTGAGTGATAAGGTCGCCTATTAAACCTACTTTTTTTAAGATGCTAATTTCTTGTTAGCTGCCAGTTTGATTGTAGTGAAACAAAACAATGAAATATTAGCATCATCTGCAGCTCAAAAAATCCAATCATATACATGTTTCTTACACCTTTTTCATTGCGCATTAATACATTGACGTTTGGATTTACCAATCCAAATGTCAAAAGTCAAATCAATACTTTTTGTCCAGCAGTGTACAATACTTAAAACAGTGGTTCATGTTCTTTTGTGTCCCATTGACATCGTTAATTAAATACGTTTAAATGGTGCAACACAATACACTTTCTTTTACGAAATTTTGGCATAAAATTTGTAAAGAAAATAGTTAATTTACTTAGTACAAGTTACCACTCAATACATTTTGGTACAGAATGATTTATTTTCTGAATGTATAGAACAATTCTATCAGAATTTTAGCTTTTACAAGCTTTGATAGTTTGGGACTAGACCAAGATGTTTGAAATGTCCGTGAATATTTTTTTATTTTATAGTTTAGCAAGGATGGTTGCAAAAATAATCAATTCCAATCAGCACTCTTAAAAGGCGCTTTTTGACGAATGAAGTCAGTGAAACTAACTAAAAAGCATAATCTAACTAAACCTATTATGTATCTGATATTTTTTTATTTTTGTGAATGTTTGTAGCAATGCTTAATTTACTGTAAATAAATATTATTTCATTTTTTTTTCAATGTTCTTAAATTCTAAGCAGCTTAACAGGCGTATATTTGACATGACGTTACGCGTTAGGCCATTTTGCTAATTGAAAGCCATATTAAAACCTCCCCAAACCTTGACCTCTTTTGAATATAACATCGCACCCCTGCGGTTCCCAGCCAGCCACAGAATAATTATAGCAGAGTTACAACCTGCCTCATTACTTCCTTCTGACACAGTTTAGTTGAACGGGCAGAGAGCAGGCTTACGTAGAGGCTTTTTAAATATTTAATATCATGTGCGTGTAAAATATTAGCAAGAAAATAAAAGAGTTGCTTTATTTATATATAAAAATTCTATATAATTAGTATGTCAGTCTTCTAGTACCCATAACACAAGCTCTGCTTAGCTTTGGGCTCTAGCTCCAAGCTACGCTTGCCTAAACGCGGTCTCTACTCCAGAATCCGATGGCTCCATCCAACGATTGTCTGTTCTTCGACAAACATGGCCGGCCCACTGCCACTTCAGCTTGCTAATTCTCATAGCTATGTCGAACACTTCACAACTTGACATAACTTGACGACATAAACGCCCATTAAAAACAAAAATGCCCACAAAATAATAATATATTGATAGTAGGTAAGTCTCATTTTTATAGATCTACTATACGAACCCTAGCTAAAGTAGTTAAAACATAAAATCAATGAAAATAACCATTATACATGGGCCTCTTCAACTAGGGGTTTCTGACTAGCTTTGTATGAGAAGTGGGAATGTGTAGGGATCTGGTTAATCTGGCTGTTACCCTAACCTGGATACGGGTAGACAGGCCGGATCCACTCATAATGGTCGGTCACTTGTCGCTTTAGGTATAAAATTGCTTCAAATTAAATAAACTTGATAAATTGTTTTTTTTTTTTTTTTTTTTTCTTTTTTCAAATAAATTTATTTATTCACAAACAAACTTACGACTATACAGTATTTACAAAATGTACATTTACATATAAAATACATAAGAAACAGCTGAGCTATCTACAGACCGTTGCAAACGATCTATAGATAGTTCAACTGATCCAAATCAGTACCAATCGGAAGCGTACCCAAGACACTGGCTGCATTGCCGCGCTGAATAGCAATGCTGATACGTTGGGCCAGATACTCACCAGCCCTCGGGTCACGCGTCGCTTCGACTAGACGCCCAGAAATAATTTTGAAAACGCGGTGGGCCTCGGTACCCCACGGACCTAGAGTCTCGACCCCAAGAGGAGCAAATATGTATGCCCTGTTGAGACCTGCATATTTGCGTCTCTTGAGATCCTCGGCCGAATCCGCCGCCGCACCAGCCCTTATCACTTTGTGTAAGTATCTCTCTAGTAGTACCTAAGTATCTTTTTATAAAAGAACTCGTCTGTAAAAGAATAGAATATTATTTGAATGTCATAGATGAAAACACGTTAATCAATTGCGCAGTTTGACATGTCTATTATAACATAAATAAATAGAAATACCTACCATTGTACTAATTTCTGCCTAAATTAACGTAGGTATTCTTTCAGTCTCTGATTGGTTGAACTTGAACACAATAGTTGGTTGGTATGTAGGTACTTAAGTTAATTTAGCAAAAAGACACATTTTTGTCAGATTGTGGCAAGTATAGATAGATATTTTTTAGAAGATTTTGAAGGATTTTTTTCGATTGAAATTACCTACTAGATAGACTTTTTAATGCTTATTATGTACTAGCTGTTATATAACCTATGACACTCAGCAATGATGTGGCTTTCTATTGGTGAAAGAATTTTTAAAATCGGTTCCTGAGATCTCGAGATTACACCTTACAATTTAACAAATATACAAACACACAAACATTACTTCTTTATAATATTAGTATAGATTATTATGTTTTAATACAAGCAATAAATAATAAATAGGAATAATAATAGAAAAGCAGTTTATCCATAATGATTATGAAATCCACCGCGTTGGTTAGCCTTTTGCGGGTAAATGCTTTTAGCATTTAATGAATCTGTTTACCACAAGGCTTAACTATGGCTAATTGTGTTTACCAACCTATTTTTGAGGTTAACGTACATCATAAGTAGGTACCAATGATATGATAATTGTCTGATATAATAATACTAGGTCTAAAATTTAGTTGAACATATTAGTAACCATTTAATAATGTTATGAGAAGAGTATATACCTAAGTTGCACCTACTAAATTATTTCTACAAACACCCTAGAAATACTTACATCTTACAATTCATCTATTGCCTAGTATTGATAGTTCTCGACGACCTGCACCTAAACTTTTGACACCTAATTTTTCCTGAAATTAGATTAATTGTAGTCAACGTTCCTGATTTATAATATAAATTAGAAAAATAAAAAAGACGTGTGGCACTCGGGGATTGCCGCGATAAAGCTATTGCAATGCATTTTATGCTGGATTACGCATGCGCAGTGTTAGATTATTTTCGTTATATAATTTCTGGATTCGGTCTCCGCGCTCAAGGCCCGGATAGAAGCTATGCAATAGCTTAATAATTAGTCGAAGTAGATCGGTTAGTACTTTTTAAAAACTAATCTAATAAGATAAGTGAATCAGAACACCCAAACCAAGTGAGTGTTCTAAAAAATCAAAAGAATCCGGATGCGTACCATCCGGGACATCTAACGCGCAGAAAGTGTTTTTACTTTTCTCGGTCAATGTACAAGTTTTCACCGATTCCGTCCTTATCTCAAGGCGGTCAGCAGAGCGCGAGCTTTATATGCGTAGACGTACGTTCGGTACGTACGCTCGAGACGGAGTAGACATACTAATCTATAGAATCGGCATTTAAAAACTATTAGCTCTTGATAAGTCTTATCTTTTTTGCTGTAGACGGAAATTGATAAAAATATAGAGCCAATAAGGTAAAATACTCCTATACTTACTTTCATTTCATTTGAATTACCTCACTATAAAATTTTCGTGAAAAGCGGGCACACTATATGTCTAAATTAGAATGTGATTATTTGTTAGAGTTTACTCTAGTACTTACTTACATTGATAATTAATTAAAAATATCATATCTAAACTAATATTATAAAGAGGAAAGATTTGATTGTTTGTTTGTTTGTTTGTTTGTTTGTTTGTTTGCATCGAATAGGCTCCGAAACTACTGGACCGATTTCAAAAATTCTTTCACTGTTGTGAAGCTACATTATCTGTGCTGAACATAGGCTATATTATATTTTCAAAAAAATTAGGGATCCTTACTAAAACTTCAATTATGTAACCCAAGGTGTAAAAGAAATTCCTTACATCGCGTGCGCTGCGGAAACTATTGATGATAGAAATAAATTATGTACTACAATTTTGTAGAACACATCATCATCCACAAAAAAGTCAGCGACAGTATATGTCTAACTATTATAGATATGTCATAATAAGTGTTTTAATATCAAAAAAATATAATTAAAATGACGACGCCAGAAAACGTTCTATATTTGTACTTAGGTATTAATCCTTATCTAAATAAATTACTTTAAAATTAAGACTGCTTCAATACCTTTCTATTACTTTTTAAATTATTGAATTCGGACATTCCATTCGAAAGATATCACGAGTTCAAAAATGTAAGTACTTATTAGAATAAAGTCAGCGGGCGCCGCGCCGCTGCCGGTCACGGGAGTATATGCGGGGGGGTTACATACTATAGGGTCTATATTTTTTATCATTTCGAAAATACATTTATACTGAGTAACATAATTAGCTATATTATAATGATATTTATTTATATAGGCTACCCGTGCGAAGCCGGGGCGTACTACTAGTTGGTCATAAAGGCAAGAAGAAGTGACGAACTGCGAAATGTAGCTGTCAAACACTGGATGAGAAAAGCCGAAGACCGCGCTCAGTGGCGCATCTACGTCCAGCAGTGGACTGGTAGATATTGATGATGATAGTAGGGTAAAGTTTAATACATTTACTGAAATTGCTCAACAATTCTACAGGTACAAATGTCGATCTTCACGGAATCTCCCGCGAATCTAAATTAGTTCGCGCGTCGAGAATCACAATCAAGCGGGGCTCTCACTTCTAAAAGCTTCTAACACTAGTCTTTTACTAAACTTCATTATTTGGACAGGTGTCACAGCTTAGTTGGTAATAGCTCTCCATGCTGTGAGTCGTGGGTTCAATCCCTACTGAGAGCAAATGTTTGTATCATGCACATAAATATTTGTTCTGTATCTTCAATTTATTTGAATAGGTACTTACATTACATTTCTTTGTTGTTTAGAAAAGGAAAGCAATATTTAATGCTGGTTTATTAATTCGCCATAATGTGCCTATGTGCCGATATCATAGGAATCAATTAAACGCAAATTTATAAAAAAAAACATTAAGTATTTTTTTTTTATTTAAATTTGCGTTTATATTTCAATCATTTATGTCAACTTTCTACGACGTTTTAGTAGTTCCTACTAAGAAATAAATTGATGAGTAAAAAAAATCATATAAAAATCTTTATTTTCATCACAATTTATGACATTTCAGTCAAAATCTCGAAAAGATAATAAAACTAGTGCTAACCGCACTACATTCCGATAGTGCCTAGGCACGTGACTGAGCTTTGAAATACAGAATACAACAGTGTATAGGTATTCTTCACTTCGGAATACTTTAGCGTATCTTTTTAGTTGATTTCAACTGAAAACTCATTCTTTGATTGATTTATAGTGAAAATTCACTCAATTAGATTTATATTTCACGATATTTTTTTATTTAAAAATAAAGTAATTCTAAAAAAGGGCCCGCCTGCGGCCTGATTGCGGAAAACAGCCCGCTCTACAAGTAAAGTAATTCTATTCTATTCTTTAAATACTCACGGATAAGGCGGCTAGGTTTATGGCAAATTAACCAGTAGATTCCAGATTCTAGAGTCTAGAAGAATGAGCAAAAACTACGTCACAGAGTCTAGAATCTAGACTCCCGTCGTGGCCTCAATAAGTTAAGTTTTTTAGTAAAATTACAAGGATAATTTAGAATCACCTTACATAGTAGATTCTAAAAGATCCTTGTGATACTTCTTTTACACACCTTTTAAACAATTCCCCCCTATCTTATAAAAAGTTAGCGTTGACTTTATGTCATCATTACGTATGGTACTCAATACTTCAAGTCTGCCCTAACTTTATTAAGATATACTGTTCATCTTTAGATTGACTAACGGCCGGTTTCTGGAAACCCAAATCACGATTGATCTGGGTTTGACACATAGTAATTATTTGATTTTTTCGTTGACCATCGTTCGAGAAACCGGCCGTAAGACTAAGATATTTTGACACAAAAAGAAGACGAAGACTAACAAGTCAGTTCAATAGGAAGTCACACTCACATTAATTGAAATAGTTTTCTATAAAAACGTTCAACGTTCAATAAACATGTTTGGACGGCTGCATGCCACAGGTGTGACCAACTAGTTCCGTTTAGTTCAGCAAAATTTGGGACATTACGTTTCTATGGCCCACTTATTGAAACGAATATATTTGCTTTGATGAGGTTAATGCGAAATGAGATATCGTGAATTTTTATTTTAGGAAAACTTTTTTTAGAACTAATATTAGATACTTACAATAAAGAAAAAAAAGATCGATTCTACAATACGTATGACGTAATAAACTTATTTTTCTGGCTCTCACATCTAGTGCATCTGCCATTTTCAAGGTTTTGTAGGAGTTCTGCATTCAACCTTTTTTGTTCCATTTTTTTGTTGTCAAACCTAAATAAAACCTTTTTTGTAAACGTTCTTTATTTGAATCAACAAATATCATTGTACAAGTAATTACGCAAGACATATGTCTACTTAGACAAACTAACTTATGAGAAAAACATAACGTAAGACTAGGCGGTATGGTTCTAAACTATAGCCTGCTCCGAGGAGCGAAAAAAAAATGTACAAGTAATCTACTACAACATTGTTTGTTAATTGCGTGTAGGATTTTTTAGTTGCAGCATTTTACACAGTTTTGTACTATTAGAAGGATGATACCGAATAAAATATGCATTTTTAATATAACCATGACAGTAACTGTTATAAGCTGATGTTTTCTGTCATCGTAAATTAGGTGAAAATAAAAGTTATAGCGTTAGCTCAGATCTGAGCAAAATCTAAAACCGCTTTGATAAAAAGTGAAACGAAATATTCAAAGTTTGAATATCTGGAGCAAAATGCGGTTTTATCTAGAAAATACAGGTCATTTAACTAATGTATCTAAATATCATGTTTATTAATAGTTTGTCAATACTTAAACAAACCTAGAAAATCCAGAGATATAAAAGTAGACTATTCTTCTAATCTAAGGCGTATTATGGTCTATAGTTTGACCACGCTAAGTCTCTACATAACAACATGATACGTGCTCTGATATAATTCTTTATTTTTTCATAATAACTCGCTTCATCATCATCATCATCATCGACCTAAGTATATAAGTCCACTGCTGGACGTAGGTCTCTTCCAAGACGCGCCACTGAGCCCGGTCTTCGGCTCCTCTCATCCAGTGTTTGCCAGCTACACTCCGCAGATCGTCGCTGGCATAACTCGCTTAGTAGATAAAAAAAATATTATGATAATAAATTGGCTACGGTAGATTTTTTAAATTTTAAGATTAAGAAATTATAAACAAGTGTTCCGGACTTAGCTTGGTCAGACTATTGTTATATGTTTGACAAACAATACCTCTACAAAGGTTATTAACTACTGGGTTTAAAATGAGTCACAGTACCTGATAATGGTATGCCGACAGCGTCCCGTCCATTAACCAATGTTCCATACAAATTGATAACAAAATCCTTTTTGTCAGTTCGACACCACTGGCCACAAAACCTATACGTAACTCTGTGACAATAAAAAAAACAACTGATTCTAAATTTAAAATTTAGAAAAGTTTTGTTGTTTCTTGAAAAAAAGAACACATTCTAAATTCAATACGTAGCTGTGCTGTGTGTATTCATTGTAGGTAAACGTTTGTTGATTGAATTGTAAAGCGATCTCGGTAAAAATGGTAAAAATGCATATAATTTGTTCAGTGGTTTTAGTAATATCAGTTGTTTATGGACGAATAGTGAATAAATACAAATGTCCAGAAGTGAGGGCCGTCCCGCATTTTGATCTATCGCAGGTGAGTCGATACAAAATCAATTAATTGTTCGGATATTAATGGCTGTGAGAGAAAATATCCGAATAGGCACGTCAAACATGATTTAGTATATAATTTTGGTACAACACTACCAAGGTGGGTCACGAGGCTACCAGGCGTTTTCTTTTTTGTGAACGATGTTCAGTTTTATTATGTTAGACTAAAATAATTAAATACGAAGATGAGATAAATAGATTCTTGCATTGTAAATAAAAAATGTTTTTTTGTATTATTGATTTGAAAAAAATGAACTTTTACTTACAGAAAGATACCTATAGGTACTTAAGTAATTATGCTTTTTACTATAAATAAACTGTGTGTGTTTATTTTTATGTGCGCCCCCCGTTCTGTATAATCGAATGTTTTCTATCCATCCAAAGGTTGTCTGGAAGAGATCGCTCATAGCGATAAGACCGGCAATTGTACGTCCTATTTTAATTGTTTGTTTCATTGTATTTCTTTTATGGTGTACAATAAAGTTATATTCTATTCTATTTCTATTCTATTCTTTTTCTCCTGTGATAAGTTATCGAAATATTGTTTTTTTTTTGGTGCTACTTTTTTTGCTTAAGTAAGTACTTACCTATAATTAGTTTCTTCATTGCAATTATCTTGTAATAATCTATTTAGTGAAAACAAATTAAGTATACTTATATAATGATAGAATACTTAGAAACTATTAGCAACCATGGAAGTACTCTCAACAATGCGTAGGAGTCGAACCGGACGCTACAATCAAATGATAACAAAAAGTTCCCCACAATGTTTATCAAGTTATAATTTTAAAATAACTAAAATAAGTTTTAATTTATTCAAATGATAATTATTTGATAATAATAATGCTGATTAATTACTTACGCAAAAATATCACTTATCCTTTTTGGCTTTTTACCATCTATAAGGATGGGCTTTTCATGTAAGTAACACCATTTAGTTACTAACTACCACAATGTACTATGCAAACTAGATTATTGACAAAATATTCTATACAACAGTAAAACAATAAAATATTTCTGATTCTTATGAGTACTTGATTTTTGTGTTACAACACAATACAAAAACGTAAGAAAGTGTATATAATTTGTGCGATCGATGACTCAATATTGATCTTTGATTTGATTAGATTAAATCATTTCAATGTAACTTTCTACTAAACAGGAACTGACAAACTAGATTAGAGTAGCTATATCTAGTATGAATGTACTTAGTTTGATTTATTTCGCAAAAAATCAGTAAGTAATTTTCTTACAATTTTTATTTTGTGAGATTTATAATATGTTAGAAAATAATTAAACATAGGTAATATATATATGTAAATGTAAATTTGTTTGTTAGGACACAATTATGATAAAAACAATAATGAGACAGAATACTTACGTATTGAACGCCTTTTGAACATCATCATCATCATCATCAACCTATTGCAGTCCACTGCTGGACGTAGGTCTCTCCCAAGACGCGCCACTGAGCCCGGTCTTCGGCTCTTCTCATCCAGTGTTTGCCAGCTACACTACGCAGATCGTCGCTCCATCTCGCCGGAGGGCGTCCTACACTACGCTTGCCTAAACGCGGTCTCCACTCCAGTATCCGTTTGCTCCAACGGTTGTCGGTTCTTCGGCAAACATGGCCGGCCCACTGCCACTTCAGCTTGCTAATTCTTTACCTTTGCCTTTTGAACAACTTTGAGCAATCTAACCTTTTTGCTATTAAAATTTTAGGAGTAAGTCTAGTTTCATTTCTATTGCTTCAATAACTATATTACATTCTGTATTTAATACGTTAATTTAATTACCTTATGATAAATTGAGTATTTGTAGCTGATAATCTTTGAAATAGCTGCACGATTATTCATCTCTTGGTAATGAAACATGACTATGAACCATTTATTGATAAGCTTTCTAACAAAATATCGCATTGAAGATTCTTTGAGATAGAGGCTCAGATATGATGAAACTTGCCGATTTTAAAAAAATAGTCGTAGTCATATAAGTAAGTATTATACTTTATTCAATCACAAGGATTATTTAAAAGCATGTAGGTAAATGATGATTGTAGGTGCTAGTTCTTCGCGACCTGGAAGGTGACATAAGAAGATGTCATAGGTACCTAGGTAAACCATACCATGTCATAGGTACCTAGGTAAACCATACCATGTCATAGGTAAACCGTGGTCACAATAGATGAAGAATAGGAATCTCGACAAGTACATACGTCAACGTAGACGCAAAAAGATACTAACTAGCTATTATAGCCTTTGCAAAATCACGTTTATAAAGAAAACTATGTTCAAAACCGTGATAGTTTCAAATATACCTTTGCAAAATTACTGGCGTTTCAATATCTATCTATGTAATGTATTGTATTAAGTATGTCAGTCTTCTAGTAGGTACCCATATCACAAGCTCTGCTTAGCTTGGGGCTAGATGATGTTGTGTGGATTGTCCAGCATTATTTATTTATTTATTAAGTGGAGCTGGTCGCAGTGGTTAAAAACATTTGCTTGCAGATGCTAGGAGACTGGTACGTGGTGGAGTATTACGCGAGTGCAGAAGAGGCCCTCTCCTACAGCTGCATGAGGTCCGTGTTCACTGAAGATGACCACGTCCCTGCTGCTGGTATGTCTCTTATTTTCCATTGGTGGTATTTTTGTATTTGTGGTAGACTCCTGTTTCCGCAATTAGACGCTAGGGTGGTCTATATTGGTAGTATTTGAATAAGGGCTTTTAAAATGCATGACTGTCTTACATTTTGAAGTACATATAAAATAATATATAAACGGAAACTAAACTGTAAATTATAATATACCTAAGTATTTGCCACTGCTAGTCGGCTACTGCTTGTAGCCAATTGGCATTTATAATCTAAACCATTTATTTTTCTATGTCTATACTAAGTTTTTTTTTTTAATTTTAAACAGATTCAGGTAGGGAGCTTTTTTTCAAATTAATTCGATTCCAGGTCATACAGGGGTTGGTCTACCTTATTTTATTACCTTTTAACGCCGATTTTAAAGAATGCGTCTTTAAGAAACGAAAATTAACATATTTATATTCAAATCTTTAAAATTTCAACTAAGTGGTCTTCACCACTTTATATAAAGAAAAATAGGTAGAATTTTTAAGAATGTAACTATTCCTTCACCACTTTAGATAAAGAACAATTGGTACTCACTATTTGTGATTATTAATCTACAGATGGAACAGTAGAATGGACCCCAGGTGTGACCATGAACTTCACTTACCGCTTCGCTGACGACCCGCTCGGAGAGACCCTGCAAGGCAACATAACGTGGAAGGTGGACCTCAATGAACCAGCGCATTGGACGCACGCTGAAAGCACTTGTAAGATAATCTATTCATTACTTTACTTATTTTATTTATTTATTTTTTGCCAACAAACAGTCATTAAAGTAAACTGATATCTAAGAATAGTGCAAATCTAAAAGTAAAAATAAAAAAACAGTGCCTAAAATCTAGAAATTTGAAAAACTTTTATTCTGTCACGGATAATGCTATAGGTATGGATCAAATTTTGGGAGGGACACAAAGAAGAAGACAGAAACATAGGGAACTTAAAAATTGGTCGTGTAGAAAGATGAGCTTAATTTGGTCAAATTTTAGGAACGTCACGACGAAAAAGAAGAGGAAAACAGAAACATAGGGAATTTAAAAATTGGCCGTGTAGAAAGATGATACTTCTATTAAAAGTGCTTCTTCACACTTAGCCTAATGAAGTACCTACATATCCAAAAAATATATTTTTTCAATAAGAGTCAGGAATAAGATCCTTTTTTTTATTCCATTCCTCAGATGATGGTATCTACAACACTTACGTCATCGACACAGAGTACAAGACCTGGGCCCTGTTACTGCATTGCGCGGAACAGGCTGAAGACACGCGCTATTTGACGGCTTTCGTTATGTCCAGGACCACTTCGCTGCCGAAGAATGTCATGGCGTATTTGAGAGACAAGCTGCCAAGGTAGATATGGTAGATTTAGGGCCCCCGCAAACTGCAGACTTTTTATCGGCCGATAGTTTAGTCGGCTTCTTAATCAGTATGAAGATGTATGCAGATGCGCACATTACAGTGATTTTGATTTAGTCTTCATACTGATTAAGAAGCCGGCCAAACTATCGGTCGATAAAAAGTCTGCAGTCTGCGGGGACTCTAAAACTTTTTGGAGTCTAATGACAGCCGATTTGACGATTGACTGACTTGACTGATAATAAACACTTGACTATTGAGTGATGAAAACGCATAATCACGCGTTTTTTATCATTAAACATAATAATACTGTTTTGCACTCCAACAAAACAGTTATTATGTGTGTGAGAAACACACAGCATTGTTAATATTGAAGAAAGCATTTCTAAGAATACATACCGTTTTCCAAGCATTTTAGAGTGTTTTTTCTTATCTAACCTTGTCCCTTCCTTACTTCTTCATCCTCTGTGGACCGCTGCTGAGAATTCTCCCTTCGATGTGAAGTGTCTGTCTGACATAGTCTTCTTCATATATAACACCAGCAAGAATCTTGCTCCAATGCTGTGTGTTTCTCACACACATAATAACTGTTTTGTTGGAGTGCAAAACAGTATTATTATATGTGTTTCTAAACACACAGCATTGTTAATATTGAAGACCTGTTTGTTATCTGCTGGTGAAGAGTAAGGAAACGCTATGTGAAATAAATAAAAAATATGTATACTATTAACATACCTATAATTCTTAATCAAATTAAAATACAGTTCCTAGCTTGAACTGAAAAAACCAATCAACTTTCAAACATAAAAATAAAAACTTCTCAGAATTGAATTAAAAATAACATTATAAAACTTAAACACATTTCTTAAAATTTAAAAGTATAGGTATTTATACCTATAGAGAGCTCTATATCAGAATCAGTCCAAAAAATAATAAAAAATAATAATAATATTAAAGGCTTAATCAAAGCATAATATTAAAAGGAAACATAAAAATCAAACTTATGAACTACGATCAAGTAGTTATTGAACTGAGAATTTATCTAGGAGCTGATCTTTACTATTAACATTAGTATTTTTCTCTACCATACGACAGTAAAATTTTCTAAATGTCTGTGCACTTCTCCAGTTACCTCTACTTAAAATCTCTTCAATAGGTCTATTTTCTAAGAAACTTCTTGAGGCAACAGCTGATCTGATGCTACCCGGTGGTGCATCTATACCGACCTCTCTCAGAATGGTCTTTACCCAACTGGCTAGCATTGTACGGGTTGCCGGTTTGATTATGCCAGTGACTGATATAAATAAACTAGTTATTTTATTTTCTTGAGAACGTCTATCTTGTGTCATTTGTAATAATCTTTTTATATGTTCTATGGGACAAAAACACTTCTCTGGATGCGGTTTTAAAAGCCATCCAGATTGTCTATTATTGGCATTGTCTGTCTTAGAGCCAAATCTAGGCCACATTAGTATTTCATTAAGTCTGTTATCCATTATTAGTTTATCATCAGATATATCCAAAAGTGTTAAATCGTGAACACGTCGACCAGATGCTAATAATAATATAATTGCTGTCCTTCTAGCAGTATCAAATAGTGTATTGGAAGATGGAGTGTCTTTGAGCCAGTTGAAAAGTAAGTCGGTATCCCATATGGGCATCTTTTTCTCTGGTGGATTAGCTAAGGATATTGCTCTTAGAATCTGATGTACAAAGAAATTCTTTGATATTTCTTCAGCTCTAGTACCTGAGTATGTTGAGACTGCAGACTTATGTAAAAGTATTGTTCTGTATGCGAGCTTATCTTCAATGTACAGTTTGGCAAGGAATCTTGCTACATCATTACCCTGTGGAGTTCTAGGGTTAATACTGTTCTTCTCGCACCATGAAATCCAACGCCTAATCGGGGCTTTATATGTTGTGAGTGTTGATTCTCGCCAACTTTTCTTCAAGAGATCTTTTTCTATTGGAGACCAATGAGTTATCTGATCACCCCACCCCCAACTTTCCATGCCATCAGTTCTAGTTTCATCACCTGGGGAGGGGTCCTGCCTGTTGTGAGATCTATTAAATTGTTGCTCAGGTCTTTTATCGGAAGTGGTGCTGTTAGGACCCGCGCCTTTAGGTCTGCCAGCCAAAAACATCTTGTCCATTGAGGAGCTATTACTATATAGGTTCCTGTTGCGGAATTGAGATGGTGTAGAACTTGCGGAATCAGATTTGGTGGTGGGAACACCCAAGCCAGTCTGAAGTTCCAGGGACGGCTGAATGCGTCGCAAAATTCGGCTGACCTGTCCCTTGAGTCCCATGTCACGTAATGGTCTACGACAGCAGCTTTTCTTGACGCAAACAGGTCTATATCTGGAATGCCCCATATCCTGAACACGGCCTCCGAGGCCGGGGGCAGCAAGTGCCATTCCGGCACTGGTTGGTTTCTCGATAGGCGGTCGGCTATGCCATTGTACCTCCCCGGGAGGTATGCCGCCGAGAGCGTGACATTCAACCTTTCGGTTAGCTCCAATAGCCTTGTCGTTAGTTCGAGTAAGGCTAAGGATCGTGTTCCGCCCTCGTTTCGTATGTAAGCTACGAGCGTTCTGTTGTCCGACTGTATCAGAACGTGTGCATTCCGCAGGTAGTTTCTGTGGTAGCTTATGGCTCCGTACACTGCGTACAACTCCTTTACATTTGAGTGCCATGATCTTTGGTGCACTGACCAACTGCCTGAAAGGTAGCTCTCGTTGAGGTGAGCGCCCCAGCCTGCATCCGCTGCGTCTGTGGTCAGAAAGTGAGTCACCTTTTTTCTGTGCATAGCCATCGTACTGTGGTCTACTGCGTTTAGCCACCAACGCAGTTCCTGTTGCACTGGGAGAGGCAGGTATCTCTTTTGTTTTGGCCTGCATTGGTTGAAGCTCTTTAGGAATCTTTGCGAAAGTCGACAGTGTAGTTTTCCTTTTGGAGTGGTAAGGTTTGCAAAGTTGAGTTGCCCTAGTAAGCTTTGCAACTCTCTTAGAGCGCAAGACCTCCTTCTTAAAATTCTTGATAATACACCCTTTATCCTTATAACCTTCTTTGGAGGTAGTGTCATTGTTTTGCTTCTGGTATTCCAGAGAATACCCAGATATTCTAGCTCTTGAGTAGGTGTCAGAACAGACTTCTGATAGTTGATGAACCAACCCAGGCTCTCCAGAGTCTTTACAGTCTCTAAGACCTGACTCTGCAGTTTGACTTTGTTTTGATTTGCAATGATGTAATCGTCTAGATAAACTAAGAGTCGCACTCCTCTTGCTCGTAGAACCTCTGCTATCCAGCTTGATAAAGTTGCAAAGGTTCGAGGTGCTGACGATAGGCCAAAGGGTAGAGCTGTAAGTTGAAGGACCTGGTTGTTGTAGTGCACTCTTAGGAAGCGGCGATGAGATTCTGTTATGGGCACATGAAAATAAGCTTGTTGAATATCTATTTTTGTCATCCAATCGTCCTCTTGTAGAAAGGCAGTTACATCTGTCTGGGACACTAACTGAAAATGTTTGGTTGTTACATGTTTGTTTAGTCCCCTCAAATCGAAAATGGGACGTACTCCTCCATCTGGTTTCTTTACTAAGAACATCTTGGAGAGGAAACCGGGATCCAAGGTTGTAGGTATTTCTAAAATTTTTTTCTCTTTTAAGTCCTGGATTACTGTTGTCATTTCTGATGAAACTCTTGTGTTGAATTTCTTTAACATTTTTGGTGAGATTTTCAGGATTGGGGGCTTTATTCTGAAAGGAATGCGGCCTCTGGTTACTATATTCAAGATAAACTGGTTTGCTCCAAGTTTCTTCCATGCTTCTGCATGATGTCTTAAGCACCCCCCCCTGAAAGATCGGTTTTTCAGTATATAGTCATTTTTGTTTATTGTCTGTATCGCCATTGTTTTTCTTGGCAAAGTTTCCACGAAAGTTCTGTCGTTTCGGAGTAGCCTGAAAATGCTTTTGTCTATCTTTCTGATCAACTTTTGTGTTTCTGTTGTTAAACGAGTTACGAGCATAAGGTCTGTCCTTTCTGTCGTGTCTGTAGCTTGTACTGGCTTTCATCTTATTTTGGCCCTTTTCTTTTAAGTACTCTGGTTTATTTAGCCATACTTGGGATCCTCCAAGGGATTGAATCACTGGTTTCAATGCTTCTCGACTAAATAGATGTTCAGCACTAGGAGGAATCTCTCTCAAGGTTGCTTTAAGCATGGGGTTGTTTATCTCTTTAAGAATTCTTTCTCTTCTTATATCTATGCACTCTCCTCGTCTACCACATATTATTTGCATTGTCTTTTCTGAGCACTTGTGATAAGGCGAGTCTGGACCTAACAGGGCAGTCACTTTTTCAAAGAGTGATGATGCATTCACTTCAACAGGTTCATCTACGGCCCAACTGAGCAAATCCTGTAAGCCCTTTCTTAATAATTCTTGTCCTTCTAGCTCTGCATTAGTTAAGCCTGCCAGCATATTCTCTGCAGAAGCTAAGTAATCCTTAGTCTTGTTAAAATGACATAATTCATCATTTACCTTTAATGAAACAAATCCTGGGCTCGCTAAATAACCCTGCAGTACTGACTTGTATCGCAACCCTTTCCAAGCTTGTGAATTGAAATGTTGAAGCTTATTAACCTCTTCAAGTCTCTCTTTATTTGCAGCAGGAATCACTCTCTTTTCATCAACGTTTGTGCTTATCTCGCCTAATTTAAATTGGTCTGTCTTCTTACATGGATTGACTAAAAAAGGTGGCTGAGGATCTGGTTGTTTTAGGCTAGTACTGGGACCAGGAAGGTTGTGATCCTGAGTTTGTCGTTGTGTCAAGTGTCCTGATATCAAGTTCACCTGCTCTATCAAGAAATCAATCTGTTGATCACGCTTCTGGCGGCTTATGTACTTACGGCGTTTACCCGGTGGAGGTGAAGCGAACTCACGTTCATCCTCCGAAGATGACAAAGGCATCGCCTCATCAGTGGACAGGGGTCTAGCTGGTCGATCCTCATCTGAGGCAGCGTCACCCGGCCGAAAATCATCGCCCTGGATGTAGTTATGATCCTGATTGGCACTCATTTTTGCAAAATTCACTTCTCACTATTTATAATCACTTTTCACACACTGAAAACTGAACTAATTTAATTTTTCTTACAAAAAATTAGTTTGGTGAAAATTTTAGCGTGCTTGCAACGGTAAAATTTGAAACGCTATGTCAGACAGACACTTCACATCGAAGGGAGAATTCTCAGCAGCGGTCCACAGAGGATGAAGAAGTAAGGAAGGGACAAGGTTAGATAAGAAAAAACACTCTAAAATGCTTGGAAAACGGTATGTATTCTTAGAAATGCTTTCTTCAATATTAACAATGCTGTGTGTTTAGAAACACATATAATACGAATTTACCCCTTCACAAATAGTTTCATAATATCAAAGGGTTCAATCTTATCTATTACATGTCACGTCCAAAGTTTCGTTCTAGCCTTTGTTCTCTGTCTGTTATTTTACGCGTTTTGCATGACTGTCTACATACGAGTACATCACGGTATAACTTAATCTTAACAAGGCCTACCATTTTTTATATAAGTTCACTTAATGTCTTAAAATCATGGACGTGACGTAGTGCATCATAGCTTGACCTAACTAGACATGTTCTCATGCTTTGTTATATATAACAAAGCTTTAGTGAACATGTCTAGGCCTTGTTATGATTGAGTTATACCGTGATATGTTGAAGTTACCACTTGACATTAGATGGACCAGCGGCTTGTCCAATAATTAGAAAAAATCTGTGAAGATATTGTTTAAGCCTTTTTCAGAAAAAAAGCACACGTAGAGATAAATCATTTTTAAAATCCACTTGCTTTTGTCTCTTAAATGCGCTAGTTGACCGACAAATTCAGATATTATTTATTAATGGTAACGTGTCTAGACGGTGACTGGGCATTGACAAAACCAATTTATTTGTATTGTATCTGTACACCATTTTTTCTTGTGAGTGAAGGCGCGTGCATTTTTAGAATGGTTTACCTAGTTGTACTTCTAATTCTAATTCTGGTTGGGGGAATAAGATCTCCACTGACGTCCCGCAATGGGGTGTATTGTGCATTGTCCCCCTGCTAACCTCACCCCAGCCAGCCCAACTACTTAAAGTAACGGAGAAGGTTGGGTGGCAGCAGTGTTCTAGCATGCCCGATGGTGTGGTGGATGGCGATAGAGATGAACAAGACCCGATCAGTTCCTGCAGTCCTGTTTTGGACCTCGCTTCATTTGTAGCAGTGCACATGCTCTACAGTTTCTTTTTCTCTTCTTTCTTTTTGTTGTACTTATTTTTGATTGAGACTGTACCGAAACTAAACTTAATAAAACAGTGGAACGGGCGTCCTTGAGTTTGTCATCACTTTGCATAACAATGCTGTCTCCGCATACAATATTTATTCAAATATCAGAGGAGCACTTGAATTGTAAATGGAAATATCAGACCGAACAAAATTCTCAATCCTGTGAAATAGTATTACAAAACAATATTTTAATCAAAAACCTAATAAACTAGGTAATTACGTGTTCTGGTTAATTACAATATAACATTAAACAATTCATGCAAATAGGTACATACAATATTCGCTATTTCCAAGTTTTACTTTATTACACTTATACAAAGGTTAGTTGGAAAAATGGTAAATAACATTAAGTTCGTCTCTGTACAAACAAACTTACGACTATAATAGTGATTACAAAATGAACATAGGCATCTAAAATACATAAAAAACAGTTGAGATATCTACAGACCGTTGCAAACGATCTATAGATAGCTCAACTGGTCCAAATCAGTACCAAAGCGTACCCAAGATACTGGCTGCATTACCGCGCTGTACTGTATTTTATTTTCGCCACAAATAACTTTATAATCTTATCTGCTTACGGTCTATCTTATAAAAAGTTATCGTAGACTTGAAGTACCTATTGATTACCATACGTAATGATGACATAATGTCAACGCTAACTTTTTATAAGATAGTTAATATCTTAAAGTTTTGTATTAAAGTACCTACCTAAACATTATTAAAAAATAACCAATTGTTCCATTGACCTAAAAAGTCTCATTGAAACATACAAGAAAGTCAACAATAATATGGAAAACCCGTATAAACTAAAGGTGGATTTTCCTTGTTCCAAATCCACCGTGTTATTTATTTTTCAAAATTGTAGTACAGTCAGCATAGGAGATTTACTACGTTGTTTTTTTACTAGTAAGCTTGCTTCTTGTTTGAAACAGATGATGCTAGTTATCAGTGATAACACATGTTTGAAACCTTATCAAGGGGAAGGTCGCGAGTTCAAATAATTTGGGATTTTCCAATCTATCCACGGCCTAATAATGTCATATTTTTTTATGTTAATTTCATGGCAAAAAAAAACTGATCCGCATAAACCTCTAAAAATATCTAATCTGACACCCAGGGTGTGTACTTGTGTACTTATAGCTAAGCCTAGTCAAAACTTTTCTTCAAATATATTTTTTTTTACAGATTTGAAGTTGATGTGAACTACGTGTTTCCTATCTCCCACGAAGATTGTTCCACCAAACAAGTCAGGACAGACTACTCTCCGATCCTGGTGGAAGTTGGCAGCAAGGTTCCCAAGAGACCTGGAGTCAGCTACAAAGTCGCTTTTGGACACTAATTCGTAAAACAATTTGATAAAAATTTAAAGAGTTTAAGAAAATTATTTTGCGGTACAAAAACTTACCTAGGAAATCGAACACAAAGAAAGTTACGATAATTTCAGATAAGTACATATTACACAAGTAAAATTTGAGCTATCCGCAAGACCGTTCCAAACGATCTATAGATAGTTCAATGATCCGTGAAATTGAATAAGACATTATTTTGTACTTATCAAAAAATATTTTTTAATTTTAACTTTCAGCTTTTTAGAGCCTTGATCTCTATAAAATCCTCGTAGGGTATTATTACCATTTTAAGTAAAACTAGGAATATCAAATCAAATATATTATTGTACGTCTCTATATTTTTAATAAATATTACTGTAATACTCACTTGTTTTAATTATTTTAAAAAGAACCTTTTCCTAGTTCTGGTTACAAACTATACCTACATTTTATAAATCTCATCTAAATCAGTGAACTATGACGTTAGAACACAATCCAAAAAAATATATTATCATGTAAGGTATAATAAGGGGGAAGTACGATGCAACATTTTTTGTTATCCTAAGTAGGTAATTGAAAAAAATGAGGCCCCGACCAATTTTCTGCAGAAAAATATTTTATGCATAAAGCTACACGGACGAAATAAAACTTTTTATTGGAGCGGTACTCAAACGCTCTCCGAATTAGATTCAATTCATGTTGAAAATGTAAGGATATAGTAGGTACAATAAATCCCTTAAACCCTACAATGAAAATATAAGTAAGTACTCGTACACATAAAAATAATTTATTTACCAAAAAAAATGTTACGGCCTCTGGCCTTATTCTAGCATCTTAAAATCTAAGAGGTTTTTAAATTTCATATTTATATATTTTTACAGTATCTTTAGTAACTCATCGGTATTCTGTGGCATTTCATGGGTCTGATGTGACTGACATTATTATTGATGGGATTTAATACAGCTCAGTCACTTCAGTCCACCAGAAATGTCACAGAATACCGATGAGTTAGAAATTGAACGTGATTTAGAACCTGGTAGTTTTTGAGTGGCTAGGATACGACCTCAGTGGTCCCCACACAGACATGTGTATGGGAACATTATGCTCTACATCAATTTATAAAATACTCTTTTCCTTCTCTTCTTATTAAAGAGCTACGCTCTTGTCTGCGTAATCAATGCAAGCCACGCCATTTTTTCCTTTGCAGGGCCGCCTCCTTGACTTCCTTATACGACACGAGGGCAACCTTCATCTTTACTTGGCTCATGTAGTTTATCCTCGGCCTTCCTCTTCCTCTTCTTCCTTCTATCTTTCCTTCTATGATGTTACTGATGAGGTTGTCGTGTCGTATAAGATGGCCAATCATCTTCCCCCTTCTGTTCTCAACCATTTTCATGAGGGCTCGTTGCTAAGTAAACACTCAACTCACTCTTTTCCTAGTACTAGAAATAAATAATAATAAATAAATAATGCATGACAATCCGCACCACATCATCTAGCCACAAGCTAAGCAGAGCTTGTGTTATAGGTAATATAAGACTGACTTAGTACAATACCTTACATAGATATTTTTTATTATATATATAAAAACCCAGAACACGCGGAATAAATATTTGCAGATCGTACAAACATTTATCCCAAGGCGAGAATCGAACCCGCAACTTTCGCGTCGCAGGCGGACCTTCGCCCGCCGCGCCACATCGGTCGTCACAGAAATAGGTGTTTCGCATTGATAATTAGTATTCTATACACATTTGTCGTTAAACAAGTACTTAAGACAAACTTGACCGTGTCCGATGAGTGAATACCGCGCGAAATTAGAGTATGTACACTCATGTGGAACATTTAAATTTAATTTCAATATTCAAAGGTGATGTTTTGCAAAGACTATGAAAAGATGGAACAGATATACTAAACAGTTTATACAACTTTTTTTTATCTGACTAGGTTGCTTGTCTAATCAATTTGTGTAACTTTTCAATGATTTTTCAGCACCTAAATGAACTATCGTGATGAAAAGAACAAAATAATGTGTATTTTATAGTGATACTTATAATTGAAATTTAATTATAAAATTTGATTTGATAATGCTTAATCTTGTTCCGTCACAGTTTTCTTGTTATAAATGGCCAATACCACGAATCCAACCATTTTGCGGTAAAACTTTTTAGATGCACCGATGCACTGGCCAACAGAGAGCTTTTGATTATGGAAGAAAAAAAATGACAGACGGAATAAATAAAAGTGTGATTTATTATTTTCATAATTAGGTAAGTACTTAGACTACTACTCACTATGTTGAATAATCTATTAAGCACGGTTTTGAGCACTAGATTTGAACTCGTTATTCTTATTCTAAACCAAAGAATTCTCAACGTGTCTTATCTTTGGCATACGTTACTAATTCAGGCGTTGCGCAAAATCCTTGGCTATAAGTATGAAAGGAACTAGTTGCCCGTTTTCATGACATTCAGAAACATGACTGTGGTACGCCTGTGTTGTATTTTTGTGCTATTTTTATGTGTTCAACGTATTACAGGAAAGGTGCGTGTGATATTTTAACTCAAAAAAGCTGCGTTAGGTTTTAAAAGGCTTTCAAAAGCTTGCAATGCTCCAGAAATATTACAGAGCGATAAAAACTAAAATTTATTACTTGTTCAAAAATTGTTTTTAATTGTTTTTAAATCCCTAGATCTAAATTTTTACATCAGCGTTAAAGTAAGATAAACAAAAACAAACACAATTCTATATATCCAAACGATTATTTTGTTGCAATTTGATTGCAAAAAATGTGTACCTACTAAAAAAAGCATAAACAATTTTTTTTTTTTTCACTTCCAGCCAATGTTCGACAGTTTATTTTGCGACTTATTCTTCTGTGATGATGATGATGTTTCTACCACCACCAATGCAAACAGTGACTACGACTTCTGCGACTGCACACCAAGGAGACGCACCACAACAACGCCAAGACCGTTCAGTCCAATGAGCGTGGTGATACGTAAGTTGACTTTTTTTTATAATCTATAGATAGCATAGACTATCCGCCTGACTCCACCTAGTGGGATAAGGGCAGGAAGAATAAGAAGAAGAGACTATCCGCCTGATGGAAAGCGCCTATGAAGCAGGATGGTCTAGAAGACACCTATTTACATTGGCCTTGAAAAGATCGAGGTTATAATGTTCAGGAAAAATAATAATTGTGAGTGTGTTACACTGCGCGGTGCAATCGGGCCGTTTGCGCGCGGTGTGAAGTGTAACTCGAATACGTTAACGTTTCGATATGTTTATGATGGTACATGTATTCGTGATCACTCTTCTGAGTAGTATGATTTATATTTGGTTTGATTCGGGGAAAGTGAGATTACAACTCGCATATTATAAAAAAACATGCTGTCATGGTGAACGAAGGATGTCTATTTCTTTCGTCATAATAAAGCACTGGCATCTTTGAGTCCTCTATTATGAAGCTATGCTATGCTCGTCTTTATAACATTTTACGGTAGGTATGTTGTAAAACTCCGTAGTATACCGGCGAAGACAGAACTGCCAAACTCGTAATGATGGTTTCAGGACCAACAGATCAGATGAAGCATATTTTCAATCGGTTTCAACCGGAAAAAACAAAAGAGATACCAGGCACAAGACATTTATTTAGTTAAAATAAGTGTAACAAACTTGGTATTATAAGTACCTACGCACTTTAAAACTTACTCAACCTTTCAGCCGCCAGTAACACAGACACGAACGTAACATGGATGCAAAATGGACAGAACTGGTTCTTCGGTATGTATCCTGTACGATCTCCAGGGTTCACGACAGTAGCTCCAGCTGTAACCACAACTCCAGCTGCTCCGACTACTGCTGCTCCAGCAGTCACAACAGCTGCGACCACTGCTGCTGGTTAAAAGGAGGAACGGATTAGGGGTTTAAGGGGCGTTTTAGTGGTTAAAGACCTGCAATAGGATAAAGTGATTTATCTGCCACCGATACGATATACGATATATTTTTATACCATCAGTGCGGGGGAAGATATTTAAGCCACTTTTTGGCGTTGGTATGTAAACGCAGTCCAAAAACTAATTTTATCGGCCATTATGCGTTGAACTGTGCAGCTTGTTTAGTTGGCCTAAGAAATAATGCTTTTTAGGTAAGTAGTTTTTTTTACCTATTTCGAATGCAAGAACATGAGGTGTGTTGCACTTTGCAAGTCTAAAAAGATTTAGTTTTACGAAGTGCTTAATAACACCAAACAATGTGAAAGTATTGTGATCAAGAATCAGCCATTGTATTATCGAAGTAATATATTTTTAGGTTCAATAACATAAGTAAGAATATTACTGTACACATTTGAAACTAGATTAATAAAACATATGATTAACCAGATTTTTTTTTATTTAATTTAAGTACATTGTTGAATTTTTTTTTCTATCATGATATAGGTATGTGTGATGCAATGTAATTCAATTGAACGACGAGCCAATAAAAAAACAGGTTCGTGTTCGATTCTCGCATCGGGACAGGTAGATATTTATTAAAAAAAACTTAGGATGATTGAATAATAATCGAATATTTAAAGCAATACCTATAGGAAAATTATGCGCATCAGTATAATGGCTGATGTAATAATAAACAATAGTGAACATTGCTTATTTAATCAGGAAGTTGTGAATACGTTTGGAATCTACTGCGCAATGTACAGGATCCAGCAAAGGATATTGTTAGCTGACACGCCTTTGTGTGTGAAAATCAGCACAATAGGTTATGCTGTAATTAAGTAAATTGTTTCATACTTTGTAAGGGAGCGGCGTGGGTAATACGCATGAATTTTAGAGTTCCGATATCTAAAGTCAATAACTGAAACCTTAGTGTTATGATTTCTTTTCACTGAACTCCAGAAATCAGCCAGAAACGACGTTTTTTTAAGCTGAGCCTATTCGTAGTAGGTATATATAAAAAAAGATCCTGTATTCAGTATTTTATTGACATCATTATGTACACAGTTGTTTATCGTACATAACGTACCCAAATTTGAGTGTGTTGAAAACAAGGTTTATTGTCGAATTCAATGAACAATTTACTTAAAATTTGACCTTTAATTAAATAGGCCCCTTCGAAAGTTGGGTTATGCTAACAGTCTACATGGGATGTATATCAGTTCAGTATATACCTATAGGTAGGTACCTTTAATTAAATCAGATGCCCCTTCTATAGTTGGGATATGGTATCAGTCTAGATGGGATGTAAGTATTTCAGGTTTGTAGGCTGGCTGCATAAGGTAGCAAGAACGGAAAAAGCATTGTGATAAAACTGGCTTACCTTCCACGTAGCGTAACCACTAACTAGTGTTGAATGGTTTCACATTGCACAACGCGTTTATTAATCTAATTAAAAGAACAGTTGAAGGAAGAATAATGAGGCTTGCACACGCAAATCCAAATTAATAAAAAGAAATAATTCTTAATTCTTTTAAATGTTTTTCCCTCTTTTTTAACTTTCAAATGACAAGAAATACGTCTCTGAAGTGTGAAAATTATTCTAGAACTTCTCGAAGGATGCGGACGCACTGAGACGAAGATTAATGAATAAACCGACCGTGTTGATCTAGATCAGGGGTCACCAATTAGTTTCGCTCGGGGTCCATTTTAAGAAATAAAATGACCTTCGCGGTCCGCACATTTTATATAAAAAAAATGAAACATAGGTACGGAAAACAAAGGTATTATTATTTACATACCTATCAATGAGAATAGTGACATTTTTTATTGTTGATTTATCTGTTTGATATTTGGAGTGGAACTGGTGCAAACTATTGACATTACTCGTAACTTCGCCCGGAATTTTTCGAATTAACGTCAACAAAAATACTGCGTGGGATATATTTTTCGGCCCGCATACAATGGGTCGGTGGTCAGCCATTTGGTGACCCCTGATCTAGATGGTGGTTGGTTGGATGACGTCACATTTATATTTCTTTTACACGGTAAAGTTCAGAAGACATATTATCAAAGAATTGTCTAACTATTTGGATAGTAGTGTTTTAAAGACTGTGTTTGTTTTTCAATAATATAGCGCCTAGATTTATTATTTGAGCAATCATAAAAGTTGGATTGTCTAATAGTCAGTGAAGGCGCTTAACCATGCCATCGACTGTTCCATATAGAGATCCACTTTCCTTAAGATTTCGGACATGTTGGACTAAGGAGGAGAAGCAATCATTTTTACCTACCTACATGAATACATACTTTATACCATAAAGTAACATAATACTTACTATAAAGTTTAAAGTATACGCGACCATGTCATTATAGGTAATACTTTAAGCCGAATAAACACCGAACTCTGGTTAAGGCTGCAGACAGCAGCTTGCTATTTTAAAAAAGACGCGTTTTGAAAAATCTTTCTGCATTTGGACAATGCTATTATTGTACAACAAAGTATGCGAATATCTAATGACGCATTAGACTGAATTCTATCCTAGTTCTGTTTACGTTGCTTTGTTTTTCAATTATTTTTCTAGCAGCAAATAACATTCAATTAAAAAAAAATGCATGCACGATCGTTTCAATTTTACCAGATAAGCGATGGTATTGAATTTACCGGTTTTTGTTTAACAGTTTATGAGGTTTTTGTCTAAATTCAGTTTAATTAAGTAAAGCGTTTCCAGAATTTATTTATTTATTTATTTAACACTTTATTGCACAATAAATGTAATGTACAAAAGGTGGGCTTAATGCTATAAGCATTTTCTGCCTGCCGACCTTAAAGGTCGAGAAAATGGTTGGCGTGCTAACTTAATACAAATGTACAAATAAACAGTATTAGAATTTAGAGTTCCTGTTTGAGGTAAACGTGGTAGGAATTGTAATGCACTAGTTTTTAGGAGTGGAAGTGATAAACTAGTTAAAATGAGACATTAGTAAGTATGTGCTCAAGAGGTTGCTAGGAATGAAAACTTCAAAAATAGTTACTGTAGATACCTATTCTAGGATCTACATAATAATGAGCTACAAAAATATACCAAACTCAATAAATGACTTGCGCAAAATATTTTATTTTAGTTATTCAACATTTTTCTAGAATTATTTTATACTCTTTGTAGTAGCATGATTTTATAGTTACGTAGCATTTAATTTTTTTTTAAACGTTGAAATAAATATTGAAGCTATGCCTGAAAAACTGGTACGTAGTAAACTGTCATGTTAATTTATTTTAATTTACTCTTTTGGTTCATATAAATGAAAATCAGTATTCCGTGTTCGTCTGCCCAAAAAGAGCCGCTTTACATAAAGTCTAAACTTTTCAAATGAAGCACGACAAAGTTTCTTACAACTAAAATATGCGTAATAAAGTCTCCATTTGATGGTTTTTTTATGCGCACTGACAAGCAATCCAACTTTCAGCGGTTACCTACTAACTAAGCGCGGACTTGAGCGCATTACACCATGCTGTACACAATACGCTAGATGAGTTAGCTTGCTAGTGTAATGTGATGTAGTGGCCTATTACACCATACTAAAGCAGCATACTAACTCTAAAAGTTTACAGCGTAAACTTTTACAAAACGCAAGGCATTAGGGCCTTGCGTTTTGTCAAAACTGGAACCTAAACAAACGCTTTCGATTTGACATACGCAAGCGTAGGTTTAGGTTAGTCTAGGCTTGGTTTAAGCACTGTATCTCAAACTAAATATTTCTTATGTGATACTAAGCAAGTAACTTAAAAGCTACAAACAATTGATAATGCAGTAAGAAATCATGATCAATGGTTTTCACATGAAATTATTTCGTGAAATAAAAGTAAACTTATTTAAATGATTTCGTTGCCGGCTTCTGTCTTTCCCGAACAATACAATCTTGGTCTCTTCAAGGCACGAGTGAACAGGTGTCTCATAGATCGTCCTGCTCCATCGTCGGCCACAACATCACTTTCCATCAGGTGAGTTTGTGGTCAAAGGACGAACTATCCTTAGTAAAAAAAAAAAAAATGAATTACACTTTAAAATTTATCAATTTACAGCAGATTTTTCTGTTAAGACTGTATAATCAGTTAAATCGCTAAACAGTGAAATCGAAGCTTTCAAAAGTTTATCCCAACCTAAGTAGATTTACTTGCCTGTTTTTCTTTGGAAGCGAGACTTCAGGATTTTTTTGTGAGATCTCAGTTCGGCGAACTATTTATTTGTGGTTTATTATTCAAGTTACCAGTGATGGACCAGTAAACGTGTTAGATGCAATGACGCACGTAAGTGAAGCGGGGGCGTCGTTAATATCACGATTCCCATAGATTCGACATGCTCATCAGACGCACGACCTATTATTTTCATATCCGTGAGAATGTATAGAATAGATCTTTATTCTAGAGAAAGAGAAACAAGTAATCAACAGCTCAAAATTAATTTCTACTAGCCGCGACTTTATCTTGAGATCTATTCAAATTAACTTAATCAACAACTTACTAGTTACTTAACTCGCTTTTGCCGTTCATACGCAAAAAGCGACTTAACTTGCCAATGATGCAAGTTAACTCGCGAATTGTAATCCTCCGTTTTTTTTTACAATGGAATGCTGATGCATGCTTTTAGGTGTTGTTGAACCATCTCTGTGGGATATTTTCGTAGTGCAAGGTACGTCAATAAATATCTACATATCTAGCCACTTGACTGTTTCAATAGAGGCTCTTATCTAATGGGTTTTTTGAGAGGTGCTTTTGAACTTGAACAATGAAGTAAGTATTCATTTCCATTAAGTATATCCGGTTCGTTATTGCCTCTTACATTCGTCTATTAAAAAAAAAACTTATTCTGCGTATAGGTTGTACTTGGGTATACCTACTTACTTATGAAGTTCTTCTTGGTACCTGTTTACTTATTAATTACAGGATATAATGAATACTTAAATATTTAAGGATATTTCCCACTACACCATGTAGTGCGTAGTGGCAATCCTTACAAAGCTTGTATTATGGTAACTAGATTGCAAATATAAGTAGGTACTTACTTACAGTTTATTTTCTAAATATAACCAAAAAATATATAGTACTCACAGACACCAATGACAACAAACATCAATGCTTTGTTGTCATTCGTTTGTTCTTGATGAGATCGAACCCACGACCCACTAAACGGAACTAGGTAAGTAAATACACTTATGTATAAATATACCAGCATTATTTATTATTTAATCACGGTATCTAGAATCAGTGTATTTGTGAAGCTCCTTACACAATGAACAAGAGTTATTCAGCCATACTTGGCGCCAACTATCCATCATGTCACAACAAGATAACGATTTGATGAAGAATGAAACATTTTAAGTCCCAGAAATATAATTTCTAAAAGGTCTCTACTCTAATCTAAAATTGTAGCAAAAAACTTTGCATAAAAAATGGCTAGTGCTATTTTGAACATCTCCCTTCTAACTAGAGTCAACAATGACAAAAACATTGCAATCTAGTTGATTTAATTTTAGAAGCTGACTTCAAGAGACGACAGATTCCCTTTTGTAGATTGAAACCTTCACACAATGCCACCACAAAAACACTGGAATGACACGTTTAAACCTGACCCGATCGATCGTGTCCATTGTCAAAGCAATTTGACCTTTTGCCCTTTCAAAACAAGTGTATTTTATGAATCAAAAATCACTTAAAAATATAAAAATAATATTGAGATCACATTGAGATAATATTCAACACAGTGGAACATAATAGTCCTTGAATTGTTTTAAAAAAAGAACGATTTTGAACATTATCCATTTCGATGTCAGTCTACCTACGTTCATATTTCAAGTACATAATGAAGTCGCGAGAAAACATTTTTTTTTATAAACTGATGTCATATTTATGTAAGTATCTAATAAAAAATATTACTGACATTAAAACTCTTTGAAACATGAAGATTGAAACGTAATTGTTTTAAAATTATTAAAAAAAATCCTAATTACACGCACGAGACTGCTTTAATTTTCCAATGCAAGCAATTTGTAAATATGTTTGTTGCGTTGAATTACTAATAATTAATTCAGCGCAGTTGAAATAAATAACAAACTTCCTGCGTATATCAAACACGTAAACATTTTCAGACATATGTACATGTCAGTCTTATAAATATCTTAATTAAGCATCGCAAAATAAAATGGCGATGCAAAGAGATGGATGCAACGACCCGTTGATTGATCGGAGCAGAGATCAACGAAAAATACCAGCATTCGCTCCAAACTATAAAAAAAAAATTGTTTGGAAGCGCGCGCAATCATGAGATGTTTATAAAAATCGAACAATGTTTAAAATGTTCGAATTTGAAAAGCTTCTCTTGACTGAGTATTCGTGTAAAAATGACATGAAATAAGACTCCATCTTTTTTTTTGCAGTATCGTTCAGTAGATATCGTGATAAAGCCATAAAATAGAAAACAAAAAAAACTACTTCTTTTTAAAGCCGCATCTCTATCACTTTTTCAAAGCTCTGTGTTATAAAGCTTGTTTGCCGGATGCCCTTCAAGAGCTTAATTAGTTTGAACTGACTGGCGTTTAAATATAAGCACTTTGATTGTTTGATAATAATGTAGGAAGTCGTTTGTTTATTTAGTTTCTTTGCTTATTATGCCTCTTGATTCACAAATAATAAATAAATAAATAAGTACTTACTTACTTACATGTACAATTCACACATCACTCTTTAGTCTAGCAAAGCTTGTATTATGGGAACTAGATTGCTGATACAATACTTACATATATACTTACATTTTTTTTTTGTTTATAAGTAGGTAAGTACATAGAATACAGTGACACCAAGACACAGAACAAATATTTATGTTCTACAAACATTTGCTCTAGGTGGGAAAGGGAGCATAAAATCATCCATCTTGTCATGAAGGTTAAATTGTCATCATATCATCACGCTTATGGGTACACAACCGTTAAAATTATGTTGTGGCATTATCCGTTTATTTCTTATTTTCCTTTAAAAACTAGGAAATAATATCCCATTAACATTTTCATTAAGTTTTATCGCAGCGCTCTGCATGATACTCGCATTGCGAACACGCAAAAACGAAAAAAACTATCACAATGGCAATCCAAGCAGGAAGACAACATTTGAAATAGAAAACCGGCTCGGTAAAAGCGGTCTTCCGTCATACGAAGGGAAGCATTTGGCGTATAATGAAGTTGAAGCACGAATCGGCCCGTTTGTATGTGCGAGCGCATCTTACCCGCAGTGCCGCCGCGCATTCAGTACGACTCGCGCGTTCGCGTCAATGGTTTTTTCATCTGTGAAAACTTGGGTCAATGACACGAGTGGCGCGTTTTATGATGTATATTTGAAAATGGAATCGGTGAAGCCGGTTTTTTGAGGTGTGCAGTTTATCGATTTGCAGTGCTTTAATTGGTGTATCGAAATTTTAACTGATTGTTTTATATTAATTCTTATTAATGTTTTTGTCAAGATTAAACTTAGAAATATCAAAGAAAATTTATAAAGTGTCTTTCTTAAAATTAATGATACGTCTCTACACAAGTAAAATTTTTATTACTATCATGTAATTTTTCCAGATGCAAAAACATTTATGTCAGATCAAAATAAGTGCAAATGAAAGTAAAAATGTACGTGCGCGTGATTCTTGTGGTGGTAGTGGTATCCTTGATGCCGCTAGTTCTCTCGAAGACTAGAAGGTTGTCGAGGAACCAAACAAATAGCCTTTCAAGGGCTCGCTGCGATCTCACCTGTTATGAGAGCAGCCGAACGAGTAAGTCCAAGGTGAGTCAGATTAAGACAATAATAGTTTTTATTACAAACGGGATATTTACCATGATTTGTGAGTCTGATTATTTCCCGACCCGTGATCATGGCGCATGCAACTGTGCCGAAATATCTCGGGAAATAATCAGACTCACAAATCATGGTAAATATCCCGTTTATAATGAAAACTATGTTCAAAACCGTGATAGTTTCAAATAAAAATAAGACAATAATTTTCCCGTTTTTTTCCTGATGTAGAGCGTTTTTGAGCTAAAATTCTCGATGGCCAGCCCTCTAACTTTTGAAAGCTGTCTATTTGGAAAGATCAAAATTTTACCAAATGTACTTAATCAATTTAACTCTTTTGTCATTATCTCTTTTGTCTTATCTGATCTTTATTGCTATTGTAACTGTGTTTTTGATACAGCAAATAGTCCAATAAAAAGATCGGACCGCTTTTTATTTATTGAACTTTTTAAACTTTGGAAACTAAACATTCTTAGACAGTCTGTTGTCTCAAGTAGATTTGTGTAGTCTATTAATATAAGTCTAGATATAGGTAGGTATAGTAGCAAATTGTTTTATCAACTTTTTTATTTGGTCAAAAGTCTGACAATCAAAAACGTACGTACATTTTCGATTCAGACGTCAGATTTTCGATTGCCCTCTAGGTATACGAATTAGACAAATAAATTATTCCTTGATTAAATGTTTGGCCACTTAGCAAGTCTAGGTTTGCCTAGGTTTTTGTATCTCTATACGAGTGTGAATTAGAGAAAGAGCAAAAAGAGTCATAATTCAAGAAGTATTGTAGACAGGTACATTATACATGCCAAACGCTAAATTAATACTAATTGAGTTAGTTAAGAACTGTTAACTGAACTCAGATACTGATAATTTGCGCAAAGAAAGATTCTCTGTTTTAAGTATGTTCACATGTCAGTGATATTAAGTCTTATATATGGTGATGCCTTTTATGTTACTAGATAGAGATGAAATGACCGATAAGGCTACAGGCGCATCTGCGTCTAGACCTAGACCTCATAAATAAAGTTATTACTTTTACCTGGTTGCTTACTTGGTTGTAGACCAGGACCTCACTTGGTTGTCAAGTGAGAGTGAAAACTTTTTAATTTCATCACATTTTTAAACTCTATGTTATCGTAATACATATTTTCAAACCCTTAAATTAAATCCAAGAACGGGATTAAAGACTCGGGCGAGACTTATGTCCAGCAGCAAACAATATAAGTTGATGATGATGTTAATCATAATTAAATATCTTAGACGTGACTAAGAACGATCACCGCATAGCTTCCAGAAATTTAAGTTGAATTAACGAATCTTCCAATCGCTATACATTCTTATTCCAGTTACAACAATGCCGGCAACAATGCAGGTCTCAGGAGCTGAAACCTGGCACGTGCTCTATCAAGGACAGTCCTAAATGGGCAGAAGCTTGCGTAGAAGCTTGCAATTCCGACTCCCAGTGTGATGGCACTCAGAGATGCTGTCGTCAAGGGTGTGGAGCCACGTGCAGTGAGCCGACCGATCTCTTGACTTTGCCAGGTGAAATTAGGTCTTAAATTGAAACACTTACGGCCGGTTTCTCGAACGATGATCAACGAAAAAATCAAATAATTACTATGAGTCAAACTTGGATCAATCGTGATTTGGGTTTCCAGAAACCGGCCGTTAGGTTGCTTTGCAGTAGAGCAACCTGAGGAAAGTGTTCTGGTTATCACTATCTGATTGTATTTACCAAAGGCGCAGTTTTTGATGGTCTATTGAAGTGTCCTGTATCTAACGACGGAGTAAGTAAATGATAAATTTTTGGGACTCTAGGCAGATGATCTTAAACTGCTTGCTGTATGAAATATGATAAATAACATCTGTTGTTTGCAAACTTCTTAACTTTCCGATTGTATAACATTTCCTTCTACAAAATTAATTCTCAATATGAAACAGTTAAACAACGTAAGTATCCTATACAAATAAACAATACTCAATCATTCCCTGATCAATAACACTCGGATACAATAACATACCTCTACTCTACTCAGAAGTTTCCTAAATAAACAAACCAAAAACAACAAACCTATTCTTGTAATTCAATCTTTAGAGAGGTACCTATTATATAATGATTGCTACGAATACAAATCTAATCACAACATCTTAACTAAAATTATTAAAACTAAAAACTACTGGGTATGCTGCAAAGTTTATACTAAAAACGGTAGACCAAGTCAGAAAAAGTCGCCAAAACTCTGAGAATTTTGACCATCTCTTTGCAGGTTCATAGCCTATAATATAAATAAAAGGTATTTCACAACTTTTTTGCTGTTCACGTCACAGCCTTAACCATTTTAGTACAAAAGTTTAATTCAATTAAACTCTTATACTAAAATGGTAATCGCATTATCAGGGCTACCAGCTATGCCAGTTATGGAGGAAATCAAGGAAAAACGTCGTGGTAAAGTCCAGCTCCGTTGGACAGACGGAGTGGGAGACTTGGCCAGAGCAGTACCTGGCAGGATACTCTACGTGGTGGAAGAACAACATCATCTGGGACCGAAGTACGAGGAAATGAGGCTTGGAGACTGGAGTATGCTGCTTAGGACGAATAAGTAAGCATTGTTTTTTGTCCATCATTTTAGTTTCCTTCCTTTTATTAAGTCTTTGGTTGATGCAACAGACGATTTTGTAAGAGTCAAGTGTTTTGAATAACTATTCCCGAGTGAGCTTTTGGTAGAAAACAAGACAGTTCATCGTTTTGGGGTGGTAAAATTCTCTTATTTTTCTAGAGATCTGATATTCTTAAGACTAAAATTATTTTTTTACTTTTGCGATCATAACTCATAGTAAGGAGATATACTTAATACGGGATTTTATCGCGTATCTTTATCTATAAAAGCCCTTATAATATGGACTAACTTTGGACTCAAATAAATTAGGAAATTGACTGATTGTCCGTAAAAACCGCAGCTAGGACTCGGCCATCCCTTCGCCTAGTAGATAAATGCTCGTTAGTGTTCATAGTTCTAATAAAGTCGTTAAGTAATAGGTACATATTCTTAAAATAATAAGTTATATACTCTGAGGTAATATTAGTAGAAAGCAGGAATGTACATTAAAATGTAACCTTGTGTAGTGTAGCGATGATTTCGATATTGCATTGTCAAAGGATGGATGCCTCATAAATATTATGTGCAATGAATAATGAATAGACACAAAGAGTTCTGAGCACTTTGCAGTACGAGTACTATACATAACTACTTATGTATACGGTATAAAACTTAGGGATAGGGAACCAGTTACTAATATAATGAAAATAAAACACTGTCGTAGATTAATTTGACTTTATTCTTCAACACACGACTTAATGCGACCGAGTGCCACTCAATGCGACTGAATAACGACTGAACAATGACTGAGTCACTCTACTGAACGACTCCTCCTTTTATACTCTCTCTTTATCGCACTCATTAGCCAAATTGGCTACCTCATAATCATAATCACACTAATATAATCCTAATTAACACATCGACTAATTACAAAACGATATCAGCTTGTTAGTCATTTGATAATCCAACCGAGATTGCGGCAAGTTCCGTCACAATTAGTCGACGAGTTAATTGTTTACAAAAATACTTTACTAATTATTAAATACTAATTATCGATTCATTACATTCGGCCATCCGTCATCATGCGATCTCCTGACGCATGTTCAAAATTTTACTGATTCGGCCATACTGACTGATGGTAGCCCTCTACCATATTATTCTTTTACTGCTCCAGAAGATTCCCTTTGACAATACAGTCATGATGGTCATCTGCTACTTCATCGTTGATTTAGGCTCTTCAACTCAAGGGTATTTTAAACAAACTGGGATCTGGAATCAATTGGATGTTCTTCAACTGAAACAGAAAACACACACTTATGACTTCTATATTATCCCAATCAAGATATATAGAGAACCTGCATCTTTTAACAACAGCTAAAAACACCGAGTTAGCTTGTCCCTCACGAACTATCACGAAATAGGAGATCCACCTTTAGAATTGTCAACACCACTTTGATATGAGTACTTGAGAAACTGTGTTTTCATCGAGAGAAGGGTCCAAAACATATTTATTTGAGTCTACATTACGTTTTAATTTATTACGTTTTAATTTATAGGTTTGTATTTCTTTAAGTTTGTGCGTTTGTACGAATCTGTACAGGTCCTCGCGTCAAGCAACCATTACTCAGTTGCAAAAACAGATGTCAATGAGTACCTTTTTCTACCACGTCTATTCCTGTAAATCTTACATCTCCATTGAAAACTTTAACTAAATTGTAAATAACCACATTACACGTATACTAGTCTGTCAACTGTCTAATCTATAAAACCTGCAAAGTGTTGTCAAAACCTCGAACAATATACTTCTGTAGTCACCTAGACACTCCTCTTCAGCAAGGAACAATTGTCAAACTCAACAACATACTACACGAAAGACTTTCCTTCACTTTGGAAACCAGAACGGTAAAAACTCCACTCAAGCACCCCTTTTCAAATTCAAGCTACTGCCTACTCGCATTGAAAAATAAAAGTTCAAAACCAAACTCTGTGAATAATCTGTAAATAAAACTCGTTCCGATTCCGTGGGACACTGTCGTATCACCCGTTTCTACAAAAATCGGTCAAAACAATCTTAAATCTGTATCCAGGCCTTGAAGTGAAGCATTTCCTAACATTTTCGTCACGTTCAAAACAAACTACAGTCGACCCAACAATTGACTGACTTAACAATTGACCAACTTAACGATTGGCTGACTTGTCAATTGGCTGACCTCACAATTGACTGGGTTGACAATTGTCTGACTTGAGAATTGACTGACTTTTCAATTGACTGATTTGATAATCGACTCGCTTGACAATTGTCCGACTTGGAAATGGACTTGAGAATTATTTCAATAGAGCACTTGACACTAGCACATCTGTCTGTCAGTTGACGGACAAAAGGTTGTAAAAACTGCTACGACCAATATATAAATAAAACAACTAACAGCAGGTACATCACAAACATTTCCAGATATCTTCAACCCTTAAAACTCAAAACGAATGTAGCAGGAAACCCGATCTATGCCTTCATCTCGCATATCTCATGGCGGAAACACTATTTGACTAGCCTACTATGCGTACACAACACGTACACTACTGCATTTGAAGTAAACAATCTACACCATTGACTCACAACTTGTTCGCTCCTTCTATACAGGTAAACATACCAGAATCTAAAACGATACCAATAATTTTCAGTTCCAACGTCAAATACTTGTGAATACTTGTAAACATCGAGATCCTGATGTTGTAAACCTAAGTAGAACTTAACGTACGATCTGTGATACTGTTTTGTTTCAATAAAATGTTACCGTCAACACACTAACAGTAGCCCAAAGAAATCAAATCGAACCATTTCGTTGTGTACCTTCAACTGTACACTAACGAGTGTACCACTCATAATATGTATTTTAGCAGATGTTAACGTTTGCCGTTTATAATGGCACATATCATAGCAGCGGCCAATAAGTCAGTTTTACACAAAAACACCATTAGTCAGTTCCTTACTTTTGATAAAATCAAGGCGCAAAGTGAGGCACCATCTTATGTGAAATAACTGTTGGCAGACAATTACAGGCGTCGCCCTTCTAGAATCGAACTATCCGGGACAAGCACCCGTCAGTCTGTCACAGTCTCGCTCGTTTTTATGTACTGACACTAAAAATCTATATCCAAATAATAATTATAATCTATATCTATATCCTGAAAACTAGAATGAATATACAAAATCAAAGTAAATGTTTGTATCCGACCTTGCGTATAGCACTCATCACTACTGCGTAGACTTGACGAACGAGCTGTAGATCATGTCACACTCATTTGATGTCATCGACACCGAACTTGTGCATACACCTTGGTGCACTAGTCAATTCCTTTGTCTTCTATGGTTTTGTGCTACTGGAGGTTCCTCCTCAGGAGTCATTGCATCATCAGAATCGATGGACTCTAAATGAAAGAATAGTTATCGAATTAGTGGGTACATGTACATAGTACCAACATGAAACCAAATAAATAAATTAAAAAAACACTTTTATAATGACACACTTAGTCTAAGATTACTAAGCAGTACGTGTGATTTTGTGACGTAATTAGTCACCTAGTCACCAGGTCTACTGCATGAATAAAAATAAAAATTTAGTTTCAATCTTGTAATGGCACACTTGGCCTATAATGGCACACTTGGCCTATAATGGTTGACTTAGCCTTATAATGGCACACTTGGCCTAATATTACCAAGAACTCTGTAACACACCTGCAATAATAAAAAAAAATAATCTTGTAATGGCACACTTGGCCTTTCATCATCATCATCATAGAACACTCTGCCTTCTTTATCATCATCGTCATTATCGTCATCATCGTAAATTACGTGGACTAGCCTTGCCCCGTATAGGCTTAACACTTTCCATGTAATTTTGCGACTAACTTAGTCACGGACAGGTTCCCCATATAGTGCTATTAAGTTTTATAATACATAATAACTGAAATAAATGATTCTATTCTATTCTATCAAAATATACTAGGAGTAACTCAAAAATAAGGCGTACATAGCTCACTTATGTCACGCATGTCTGAACCGAGGCAGACAGTCTCAATAAGTCATTATCTGGCAATCCTACGTATTTTCTGTAACTTAAACTTTATTATATTATTAGGTAATCTCACAATAATAAAAATATTAACTATCAACTGAAGGGTATTCGCACTATCGGATAGTCTTGGTGACCAACCTGTTTATGCGAACCACCATTCCAACCAACATAAAATGTAGGTAGTTCCAGAAAAATTATATGCTACCAAAATTTTAAAAATCTATACCATTTACTGCGTAAGCTAACCAATCTGTCAGTAAGTACTCAACGTTTAATAAATATATATGGGTAGGCGCTAATAAATTCCAAGGTAGAAAAATGCTTGCACAGCCAGATAGTCTCGGAGTACATCCGACTGGTCCATGAAACAAAATTTTCATCCTCTTCGAAACAAATTAGGAACCCATACAAGCTAGCATAACCGGATAGTTTCGTTGCATACCCGAACGATGTGTGCTAAAATATTTCGTTCCATTTTACATTAAATTGACAGAAACATTCTTGGTTGTTTAACGCTTGGGGTATTACAATCTGGTAATTCAACGCTCCTGTGAATAAAATAATTAAAACTGTGAAAAATACAATAAGTTATTGTGAATCAAATTTCTGAATTCTGATCCAGAAAAACATATCGTTGTGGCACTTTAATTCACTTTGAGCTGTAATGAGATTATAATTATCATAAAATAATGATTAAATCTCCTTAAATTTAAGCATAAAATAATAATTATTGAAAGTCTTCAAATTTTAGCATAAATAATTGATAATCATTGAAAGGTTTAAATTCAAACATAAAATAAAATAATAATTATAGAAAGTATTTTAACTCAAGCATAAATTATTACACGCCTGAAATGAGCAGGCTGCTAAAAAAGATTTTATACACAGTTCCACAACAAATGACTTATTCTTGAATATTTTGTCAAACTTTCCAAGTAGGGAAAGATAATGGAAAACATTATCAGTTCTACCCTCCTGTTTCTTACGAAACATCATACTCCAGCCTCAAGATGTGTCAGATGATGCGTACTGACCAAATCATACGACGCAGGCATTTCACTAGAAAAGACTATTCGATAGCCGTATCCATCCACCAATTGAGTGGACTAGGACACTATTACCAACTATTTATTTACTAAAATCTTTAAAGTAGTCAAGAGATTGCGTTACAGGTACTGAAATAACATAATTAAAACAATAGTTCTAAAGTAAAAGAAAATAAATATTAGTTCGTAGTTTGTGAACCATATGTTCGTCTACCACAACACCAAAACTTAAAGAGTTGATAAGATCAGAATGTTAACAATTTGTAAATGTCAAAGCGTTCAAATTCATCTTCAGTTCAGTCTAGAACTGTCTGGTTGACGTAAAATAAGAAACTTTAAAATTGTTGTTCATAATTTTCCTAACACTATTGTTGATGATTTATGAACTCCAAATACAGTGCACGCTGACGAAGCCGCGTGTTCAAGCTAGTCATATATATATATGTAAAAAAAATTGATACATACGTCGAAGTTAATCCAGTAGACCAACATAGTCCACTCAATCCAGTTAGCAAACATAGCCAACTCCATCCAGTCAGCAAACGTAGCCAACTCAATCCAGTCAGCAAACATAGCCAACTCAATCCTGTCGACTCAATAAAATTAAGGTCCAGATGTAATTTGGAAAATAAGGCATAGGTACATAGCATAAAATATTTCTTGCAATTCACTTTAGGCGCACATAGCCTAAATATGTACTTTAAAATAGGTACTTATATTTAGCCATTTTTGATTCGTGGAATTTTATTGAGGGTAGCTCGCAATTGCCAACTGAAAGGTGTTCGCACTACCGGATAGTCTCGGTTTGATACCGACCGGTTTATGCAAACAACAATTGATACTAAAACTAAATGAGGGTAGTTCTTAAAATTGTACGCTAATGAATTCCAAAAAAAAATAAAAATATAATGGCCTTAAAATGAACACTTTACATACCTTGGTTTATCCCACTTCTGAGATATAATGAAAATAAAACACTGTCGTAGATTAATTTGACTTTATTCTTCAACACACGACTTAATGCGACCGAGTGCCACTCAATGCGACTGAATAACGACTGAACAATGACTGAGTCACTCTACTGAACGACTCCTCCTTTTATACTCTCTCTTTATCGCACTCATTAGCCAAATTGGCTACCTCATAATCATAATCACACTAATATAATCCTAATTAACACATCGACTAATTACAAAACGATATCAGCTTGTTAGTCATTTGATAATCCAACCGAGATTGCGGCAAGTTCCGTCACAATTAGTCGACGAGTTAATTGTTTACAAAAATACTTTACTAATTATTAAATACTAATTATCGATTCATTACACTAAGAAGACTAATCTAAATCTGAAGCTAAGTTAAATTAACAACTCGGATTTTAGTATTCAATTGTAATTATTTGTAAAAATGATTACTTATACAAAAAAAAACGGTAGGAGCCAGGACGTAGTTTGCTAACTGGCACCTAGAATCACCTTAGGTAAGACCTACGTCCAGCAGTGAACTGATATTGGCTGATGATAATGATTTTTTACGCTGGATATAATATAATAATTACTCTATAAATTAATAGGCGAATGGATAGAAGTAGTAAAAAATAGCAAATTACGAAATCTAGCGTTTGTTATTTCCGTTAAACTCACGATATTTTAACGGATATGTTTTTTGATATCCCTACATAATTATGAAATATTTGTTTTCAGAATTGCATTCCGTGTTTTATTTAAGTTAATTATTAATACCAATACAATATTATTAACGATTTTAACAAAGCCCAGCGTATCAGCATTGCTATTCAGCGCGGCAATGCAGCCAGTAGGTATCTTGGGTACGCTTGTCTATAATCAGGTAGCTAATAAACTGAGGAACGTAGTATATTGTTTGTTTGTAATTTCCTTATGTAAAATAAGGAAATTACAAACAGACAATATAATTCTTATTCTTGTAATGTTTTGAAAAGCAAATTACTGTTATTAAACACGAAACGTGAAAATTTCCGCCATCGATCAACTTTACTATCCACTTGCGTGCAATACACTGCATAAATATAATAAAACCACACTCACAAAATAGTAAAAAATTGAAAATTTAGTAGATCTAATGTCATTTAATACTAAATCGTTGTATTCATTATTTTTACGCAAACGTGTAACACACTCATTTGTAAAAGCCATTTAGATATTTCTGGCTTTTAAAATATCTATGTGAATGATTATTTCCTTTAGTTCCTGAGGTAAATGCTCTAAAATTCAATTGTTTTGGAATTCCAGAACTTGTATGATAGGAAGTATATTGTAAGATAAGATGGTTCATATCTTTATATTTTCATATATTTGACCAAAGTCAAAGTTAAAAATTCTAAAATCACAAGGATCATTTAGAATCGTCTTACATACTAGGTGATTCCAGGTGCCAGTTCCACGCGACCAGAGCCTAGAAGAACGGGCAAGCAACTTCCGACCGATGGTAAAATACGTTTTATATCGTTTTCTAGAACAAAAATCTCACTACGCGATGTACTGAAACCAGGAAGGTGGTACCGCTTTAGAGTAGCAGCAATCAGTGCTTCAGGCACTAGAGGGTTTTCAGAGCCGAGCCCTCCCTTCACCCCAAGACGAGGCCCTAGGCCTCCGCCCAAACCGAAGAAGCTGAAGGTTCACCCTGTGAAGATGGAGAATGGTAAATATAAATACTTGATATCTCATAGATGTATTTATTTCGATTTTAATACTTAATTAAAAAAATAATAATCTCCTAATTTTTTTTTTATTATTTTGAAGGCAAATGTTATCTAATCTGCATTAAAATATAATTGAGATTGTAATCTATCAAGATATGTATTAAAACCAAACCCGAAAACGAGACCAAAACCGAAGCGCTGAACCAAATATTCAACCTTCGATTAATCCTTAGAAATTAACGATGTTGCTACAAACTTTTAGTAACAAAATACTCTGAGCGGAACATTGCAAAGTGAACAAAGTGAAGCCAGTAAAACTGCTTGGTATCAAAGAAAAACAGGCAATTTATGTAGGGTGTACTTACCTACATTCTTATGTACCTAAGTACCTACGTAAGATCTGGAACTACTAGTCATGCAAAGTTATAGACAGATCCGATACACCTGATTGAGCAATTGATCAAAACGCGTGAATAGTGCACATCTAGGGCAAATAGGTAACACCTACCACAAGTCGTGTTATGCATTGCAATGAAAATGAATTCAGACGTAATCATATTGAAATAACAAACTTCAACAATCCAGTAGAGATGTTACGATTTTTACAAACTATTGATGCTTTTGACCGCTTGCTTTATGGTAGCGATGATAAAGCCATCAAATGAGCAGAATATTCTAGAAACTTTTCACCATGACTTACTACAACTTTGACCTATTTGAAAACCTGTTAATGCAGCAGAAGGCATAAGGCAATAGAAGGTTCCAGATGATTTCTGGAACACCCTGTCTAGATATTTTAGCTGTAGAACACAACACAACCCATCACGCAAGAACAATGTTTGAGAGCGTTTGCTTACAAATATACCTACAATCGATGTGCTCTTTATGTATTATTCCGGTGCATGGAAAAAGCCTCTTCGTGGCGCACACCGGTAACAGCTAGGCACGGTAAAGCAGTGTCTAGTCTGGCTAATCTTTCCAACACGATGCTACAACAAAATACAATTGTAGCATCGACACGATAAGAAGAAGAAGAAGATTATACCGGTTCAAAACATTTATTTCTCAAAGAAAAATATAATTCACATACGTATGAAAAACTCAAGTTTTATGGAAATATAACGATAAATAAATATTTACCCCTTTTCCTAGGCACAATGACTGTGAAGCTAGAATGGAAAGAACCGCAATCAGACCTACCCATACTGCGGTATAAGGTATTCTGGAGCCGACGGGCGCGAGGAATCGGAGGGGAACTTGATTCAGTGCTCGTTAACCACCAGAATGTACCTAAGGTTAGTTTTTTTTAAATCCCGATGTTTTTCTAGAATTAGTGTTTATTGATCAGTTATCTAGCAACACTAACTACAGAGTTAGGGTGATTTTATATTGAGTTAGGTCTTGGTTATACATAATAATAAAACAAAAGAACAGAAAAAGAGAACTGCTCTTCAAAATATAATAATGATAAATCCTACTTCCTACTAATATTATAAAGGCGAAAGTTTGTATGGATGTATGTATCTATGTATGTTTGTTACTCTTTCACGCAAAAACTACTGAATGGATTTTAATAAAACTTTACAATAATGAAGTTTATACATCGGAATACATGGGCTACCTATTATATACAAAGATATTGTGCGAATTTTCAAAAATATAACGATGACTAGTCTTATACTAGTCTAGCCTAGAATCATCTAGTATGTAAGACGTGTCAAAGTGATCCTTGTGATTGAATAAATGCAATTGAAGTATCAAAATAAAATGTGTTTTTTTATCAACAGACGGAAAATGAAATTGAAATAAAGGACCTGCAGCCGAATTCCATGTATTTCCTCCAGGTGCAAACTATCAGTCAATTTGGTCTCGGCAAACTTAGAAGTGAGAAAGCTGAAATATTTTACAATACTACTGGAGCTGATAATAATGGTAAGGATCATGGTTACCATAGCATATTGCTTGTTGCATTTAGTGTTGATATCAGCAATATAGTTTCTATAGTACTTAGGTACAATCTTTGCTTAGTTTGGGACTAGTAGCCCAGGGTAGATTATGGTTCCGGAACAAAAAAAATTTTAGTAAGTAAGTAGAATAAAATCCATTGGAAAAGAAGAAAAATGTTATAAAAAATGATTGATCTGATTTGAGGTCAGAAACGGGGTTGAGCTGTCAGAGGTAAAAAATTGATTGTTTCGATTTATTGCAAAACTACAAGTTCTATGAAAAAAGTCAAATGGCAAAGTTGTAGTTATACTTAGAGCGCGATGTGTTTATGGTCCGTGCGTACTTATTTATTATTTAGACCCTATTTATGAGTGACGTCACGTTTAATCCTTGCCGATAAACGGCATGCTTTAGGGTCTGGAACTTTATTTAGATGTAGGTTGGTATACCATCTTCTCCTAGTCGACCTTTATCAATAAGAAATACATAATCTATATAAATACCTACTACAGAGCTGACTACGTATTGAACGATACACACGCTAAGTATAAGAAATAATAAAGAAATATCATAACAATATGTTTTATAGTCCAAAACTGCACGACCCACTGCATTGACTCACAGTCGTAAATTATTATATGATAATTTGTGTTAACCCTTTAATTCGTAGACGAAAAAAAATCAAAAAATATTATTTTTTCTTTTTGGGGGGGTTAACCTTTAATATTATAAGGCTTACATATATTTAAAAAAAAATCTAACTATTATAGTTTTCGAGAAATGTTATGTCGGTGAGGAACAACACTGCGAAACATGCAGTGATATACGAAACAGATTTTATGTTGTACTCAGCCAACACCGCGGTTTGCGTAGAATCAAGAATTTTTAAAGAAATAATAAAAAATGTATGAAGAAACATTTTATTTTATACTTATTATTAATAAATCAGAGTTAGTAAAGTTTACCATTCATAATTATTTTATATCTTGACATGATATTCATAGAAACATTTTCCTTTTCTCTTACAAGCACAACCTAAGGTTGCATTTACTGGAACACGCACTAGTATGTATATTCTTTTTTGCAGTTTTTGCACCGTCCTTGGGAGGCAAATATTAGGAGATGTTTCACGTTATCATAGCACACAGAATCCGGTTGTCTTGAAGCAACAGGAGCTTTTATTTTCACAGACGCCTCATTTTCTTTGTTTCTTGCCTGTGGTATACTGTTTTCTTTGGAGTAGCTCTGTTACTATTCCTATTCGAAAGGCTTTGAGAGACATCTGGTATTTCTTGCAGAGCCAAGCATTTCATGCTTGGCTGTTGCATAAAAACGATTGTCATTCGATTCAATCGTTTCTTCGTCTAAAGAGCAGTGTTGTTTTGGAACAACATAAAAATTGCTTAGTACTTTACGCGATGCATCGCAGTGTCGGTGACAAACAACATGCGTGTTGACAACCTCATAACTCATTATTTTGTCAGTCAAATTTGATCATTTATACGTGTATCAATAAAGTAAGTATTTTAAAATTAAATGCTAATGTGTAAAAATCATAAAATTAGAAAAAAAACATTATTTCAATAAATATTTACCATTGATCCGCACAGTGCGGGTGGCCTCGGTGCCAACTTGCGAAAAAAAACATGGAAATACTAACTAATGCTGTTAATTTTAATTTTTGTTTAGTTTCATTTAGTTTTTGTTATCACCTAATCAAAACATGTCCCAGTAAAAAGGTAAAATACCGGATCAGGATTTTTTTATTTATTATGTTGTTCAGGGTTGTCACTGCGAATTAAAGGGTTAATAGGTAACAGGGTTTTATAAACTAGGAGAATGAAATTGATTTTACTATTTGTAGTTGTCCCCCCGCAAGCATTGGAACGGAAAGATAGCAAAGTAAGAGGTTTGAAACTCCACAAGATTGTTTGGTACAATCATAAACTCAAGGCCAGGATTTCGTGGGAACCGATTCCAAGTATTCATGAACATCCTGGAAGGTAAAATACTCTCCATTACATATCCATATCTTATTTTCATATACTTATGTGCCTAGAAACGCCATATCTACTATATAAAATGATTTCAGATATTACGTGAACTGGAGAACAGTTAAATGCCAGAACCCGGAATATCCCAAGAAAAACTTATCAGCTATTACAGAGGTAAGTATCTACTAGCACGTAAATAATAAATAATACTATAGATAAACCGTGGTATGCACACCACTAGATATCAACTGGTACATTTACAGTGCCAAAAGATGAAGAAAAGAAGATAATTCGAATTTCCCGCTTTTTTTTTAACTTTATAATCCATCTGAAGATAGCTGCATTTCATTCGCAACAATCGCAGCTACTGGATGGCTTGGATTTTAGACGCACGAACAGAATATCGTTTTTTTGCATGCCGCGCCGTTTGACTCTTTAGTGTTGCCATACCTGCGTTACTACTTTGCATTAATCTAATTATTTCTCGTGTTTTTACAGCAAACTACATTCGAGATCTATGAACTGGAATACCACTGCAGCTATATTGTCAATGTGAACAAGAGCTCCAAGCCTAAAGTTCCAGAGTCAGAACTACAAATAAAAGTACCAGGATGCGAATATTTCAAGAAAAAAATTAATGCAACGTCCGTAAATTGTGATTCATAGCTTCATTCAAAATAAAATAAGTTTTATAAATTAAGTAATAGCAGCTATCGAGGCATCTATCCATTATTAACAATTAAATATGGTAGAACGAGAAATATTAGTTCTCTTAAGTATGTACTTTTAAGTATTAATGTGCAGGTATAAATTAAGAGACTGACCATACAACCATAATAATAAATGTTGGTAAGTTAATGGTACCAAAACAACTAAGCTATTCATTTTGTATTTTTGGAATGGCGTGGAGAAATAAACCTAAACAATATGTCATATTATTCTAAGGTAATGAGTTATTTCTAATAAATACATAGTTATGATGCAATCTAAATTGACAATATTAAAGGTATTTATATTAAAATGTAGATTACACTAAATAAACTTTTGAATAAGTGATGAAACCAATAAAACAGTAAATGTATTTACTTTGGTGTTTTTATTATTATAATGAGAGAAAGAGAGATGAAGATAGCTAGGAAATTTATCATAATAATATTGTACCTACTAGTAAGAGCTCTCTTATTTGATACTTAATAGTCAAGCCCTTTTATTTGATTAATACGCTTATTGAGAGAGTAGTAAAATATTTGGTAGCACCGGCCATCTTGGATCAATTTCTTGGATCAATTCATCAAACGTCATATAAAGCCAAACCAAACCTTTTAACATAAAAACAATCGGCTTATCCGTTTATGAGCTATGATGCAACACTTATTTTGGCAAAATAAATATCTTGAGTCTTTTATCTTGCAACAAACAGACACACACATACAGGGACCCGGACTTCCACACTCCACGTTTTTGGTGTGGCAACACTGGTCATGGCAATGAGAATTCATAATGTCGAAAAATTCTTTATGTCAGATGTCAGTCGAGTTGAGTGACAGTAGAATGTTCGTTCGTGGCCGACTTCATTGCATTCAATTGGAGTCGAATCGAATTTCGTGTGCGCTCGTAATGTCAAAAGTAAATAGAAAATATTTTAGATTTCGACAATTTCTTGTGTATTGATATAGGTTTTGCTAACTTTTACTATTAGTTTCGTATTTATTAGGTCGTTTATTATGGCCTTTTTTCATCGGATTACCTGTTAATAGTGACTTTTACATTAAAATAATGAACGTTTATGCGTGTACGTTTTACTTGCATTTAATGCACTAACTCCCTTTATGGATCAAGTTTTCTGGTTTCCTCAGTTGTAATAACACTCCTTGTGCCGTTGTTGTCTTCAGAAAACATCCAAAATCGTGTTGTGAGCACGTGAATAAGGGCGTAACCACCCTTACGTCTGGTGGACTCCTGGCTGTGAATAATGTTAATCTAGTGCACATTTTTGAAATATAGTGTACTGTGTAAGTGTGTAAAATGGCAGAAGATGAAGTACTCTTCGACGACGTGTATGAGCTATGCGAGATCATCGGAAAGTAAGTAGTACAATTTATATAGTAAATTGGTGGTAACATATTGGCAGAACAGCTGAGCTGACACTACTCACAGCTGTTTATCAGTTAAATTAGCATTGAGATACTCATTAGTTTCTCATAGGATATCCTAGTTCCACATACAACCTTCTCTATTTTAAACCAAGCCAATCTGTGTTCCCTCATTGGTATTTATGGTGTAACCTGTCTTGTGAGCTGTTTGCTTAGAGCAGATTAATAAATTCTACATAATAATGTCCTAATAACTATAATAACAAACTATTTAATATGTTAATTTTTCTGATCAAATTCCAATTCAGATCATACATTATGCATGATTAGGGCACTATGTCTCAAACTATTGTAGTAGCGGCACATTCATCTGTTTTTTACTATTATCCCACTATTCAGATTAGGCTGAGACTAAATAATGCTCCACATGAACTCCATCCAAAACTGATATTGACCATTTCATTGAACTAATACTGTTACTATCTTAATTGACAAATTTTCTACATAATACTCCACATGATACTGTATACCTATTTTTTAAGAATATATGACTCAATACTATGTTGCAGCGCCTAGAGTACATGTACTTACTCTAGCTTTATTATACCTAAGCTGTATAAAATCAACTATGAGCAATGAATATGAATATATTAACAAAATCTAAAATGTTTGGTTGCCATCACATCATAATGATTATCTAATTTTGATGATAACTTGGGATACCTTTTTAATATTGTACATTAACATAATTTATCCAGTTCCATCTAAGTGGGGGAATGAGATCTGCACTGATGTCCCGCAATGGGGTGTATTGTGCATTGTTCCCCAGCTAACCTCACCCCAGCCAGCCCAACTCCTTAAAGTAACGGAGAAGGACCCTGGGTTGGTGGCAGCATTGTTCTAGCATCCCCGGTGTTCCATATATGAAAGTAGAATAGACTACCCAAGCTAGCCTGTTTATAGTTTCTATGATATTCCAGGGGCCCATTTAGTCTGGTGCGCCGCTGCGTGCATCGACAGACGGGCCAACAGTTTGCGGTCAAGATTGTGGATGTAGCTAGGTTTACTGCCAGTCCTGGACTGAGCACTGCGGGTAAGTGTCACTTCTCTGCACAGTATGATATATGATTATTCTTGAATCGAAGCCTCGTTTTTTTTACATGGAGAAATCCGTTATGGATACCTACCGCTTGTTAGAACAGTAGGTTATAAACAGACTAAAACCTCACGGTCCTTCTGACGTTTCTGCCAGGAGACATGTGTGCGTGTTAGTATTCCTTCGCAATTAATATGCATGATCATACTACTTGGTATTTGAAACTGTATAAGTATTCTATTGAAAACAGTTAAAAAAAAAACTAATATTTTTTATTTTGTTTAATAAAATCTGGATTTGAATAGTTGTGAGCATGATTTAGCTATTTATCCATGTGTTTTTCGAGTTGTTATAGATATTACCATAACTATAATTAATTAAGTATGTTTGTCCTAGTTAGGTAGCTCAAGGTACTTATATCTTTCGTGTCATCATGTGTCCAGTCCATTAATAGATAACGAACTTGTACTTATATGAGCTATCTCTATTCACGAGTCTATTGTTTAGACAGCAATGTGTCAGCCTGCTTAAATATGAAAATAGGCGTAAACATACCATATTCTACTATCGCACTGTTGTCGGGCGTTGAGAGGCGACCACGAATAAATATATGACAAGTGACAGTCGCAAACGTATCGTAACCGTAACGTATGTGACAAGTGACAATCGCAAACGTATCGTAACCGTAACGTATGTGACAAGTGACAATCGCAAACGTATCGTAACCGTAACGTATGTGACAAGTGACAATCGCAAACGTATCGTAACCGTAACGTACCTGAAATACACTGCGCGGTGACGCTGTAACGTTCAACAGTCGAGCTACCGTGAATGCACAGTGTGATTCGATTACTCTACCTTTTCGATACTTTTACAGTTACACACATTTTTTTGTGTTTGGGCTTCGTTGTCACTTAGATCCAGTATGCAGTTCGTGCCTGAATAGATTGATGTGAATATTCAAACGGATCACCGCGTTTCAGTTCCAAAATAAACAACTTTGTACACCTACATTCGTCATAAAGTATTCAAACGTCATGCTTTGAGGCATGGATATTGTGACTTAACTAGGTTAGGCATAGCCCAGCTGACTGACCTGACTTTGTGCCAATTTCGTCCGTTAATTATTAATCTACACTCGCCTAGTGCCGTCTGCATGTTTATTCAGTGTCTGTAAAATATTTCAGAAGGTCATGCTACTCAATGTATACATGCATAATTTATAACATCACCTCCGAAAAGTGATGAAATCGTATAGAAAATCGTAGATTATATGGCCGAGACGATAACTAGGCTAGGTTTTCTGGTGTTGTAGTTCTTTTCAGGAAACTCAAAAATTGTTTTGGGACTGACCTAGTGTTATAAGTCTAAGCCTAATAAGCCCTTTGCTACCCTATTGTATCCCACTGCGGGGCAAAGGTTTCACCTAAAGTTTTACAACTTTAAATAACAAAGTTAACAAATTATAGTTGTTCTCTGATGATACTTCATTATTTCTCATAGTTTTTAGGAAAAATGTATAAGTAATTAAATGTATATATTTATATACGACGACAAAAGATATTTATCTTTTGTTAATCTGTTTAGTATTGATTACATCTTTACGATTTCCTTCCAGATCTAAAACGTGAGGCGACAATATGCCACATGCTAAAACACCCACACATTGTGGAGCTTCTAGAGACTTACAGCTCGGAAGGAATGCTATACATGGTGTTTGAATAGTAAGTATTCTACAATTATTCAGATATACTAGGAGTAACATATTAATGTGGATGGATGTAGAAGTAGAGGGAGGCCAAAGAAAAGATGGATGGACTGTGTGAATGATGACATGTGTAAGAAAGGTGTGAGCAATTGAGATGAAGTCTGATAGAGGAGAGTAGAAGAAGAGGACGTGTTGTACCGACCCCACATAATGTGGGACAAGGGTAGGAAGATGATGATGATACTAAGAGTAACATAAAACAGAACAATTTTCTAAGAATATTTCAAGAAAAAACATTGAGTATACTGAAACAATATTGTTTCAAGTCACATAAAGTAAGTAGTAAGTTATATTAAACCAGTTGTTTAAATATACTAGATAAAATTTCTTAGTAAATTAATTACTAAGTTGTCATTGTGAAACACTATAAATCTCTAACCCAAAAACTCGAATATAATTTGTTCCGTAAAATCACAAAGATCATTTAAAATCGTCTTATTATACTAGGTGATTCTAGATGCCAGGCTCATGTTGGACATATTAATTCTATGCTCATACAATAAATGAAATTGGCTATTATTTTGCTATCGTGTCTGCAGTCGAGTCACGTACTTCCGTGGCACTTTCTACAGCATTAAACAAAGCTCTAATAATACGGAATATCTAAAGACACGCACACGGAAATTAAAATGTCTTGTGTTTTACAAGTATGTAGCTACTTTAAACTCAGTTCATCGACTGGTGAATGAAAACTGTGGTCAAATCAAAGAAATGTTAAGTTTTCAGACTGATTCGGTTGTAGTAGATCCTGTAGTTAATAAAACTTAACAAAAAAAAATAACAGCCGAAGTAACTGAAAATTAAAGTTCTTAAACTTATGTAAGTAAAGCTAGTAACTTTAAATGGACCCACAAGTGACCTCAAATTAACTTTTGCATATTACATAACATTATTAAAAAAATGTTTTAGGCAGATGTGGTATCAGCTTTTTTCATAATTTTTGATAAACACATTCTATTAAGTAAATTTGAATGACAATATTCTGGACCTATTTTTAACTGCCCAGGGTCCCGATCTTAAAATACGTATGTTGGTGAACCTTAGCTGCTGCCTATTCGAATCGTTTACGTTACAATTCAGCACGATCAGTGCCCAGTTTCATAAGTCTCAAAAACAATTGCGTCTACGTATCTAATCATCTAGACACGCCTTATTTTATTGAATGTGTCTTGCAATGTGGCGTGTTGTGTAACTTGTGTGTAATCAACAGTCAAAGAAATTGTTAATTTTTGCACATAAATACATCGAAATTTTTAAATTATCACGATAATTAATTAAAGTTGTAAGACAAGCGTAAAATTATGTTTAATTAGCTAAAACGCGATACATGTCGCTCTTATTGCATATAAAAACATACATGAAACTTAGTCTCATGAATTTTTAATACTATCGCAATCAGAATTCATAGTAAAGATATCTGCAAATATTTGTTCCGGGTGTTCTGGGTATTTTATATGTATAATAAAAAAAAAATATCTACTATGAAATGTATTATATTAAGTATGTCAGTCTTCTGGTACCCATAACACAAGCTCTGCTTAGCGTGGGGCTAAATGATGTTGTGTGGATTGTCCAACATTATTTATTTTATTTAATGTATGTATGTAATGTAAATAAGTATGTCAGTCTTCTGGTACCCATAACACAAGCTCTGCTTAGCGTGGGGCTAAATGATGTTGTGTGGATTGTCCAACATTATTTATTTTATTTAATGTATGTATGTAAGTAATGTAAATAAGTATGTCAGTCTTCTGGTACCCATAACACAAGCTCTGCTTAGCGTGGGGCTAAATGATGTTGTGTGGATTGTCCAACATTATTTATTTTATTTAATGTATGTATGTAATGTAAATAAGTATGTCAGTCTTCTGGTACCCATATCACAAGCTCTGCTTAGCGTGGGGCTAGATGATGTTGTGTGGATTTTCCAGCATTATTTGTTTTATTTATTTATTTATTCTGATATAGTTTTTTTTTAACTTTCAGTATGGACGGATCTGACCTCTGTTTTGAAGTAGTACGTCGAGCTTCAGCCGGATTTGTCTATAGCGAAGCTGTAGCATGGTATGTATACAATTGTAGTTAAAAATACCCGCGTTATGAACTGAGGGCTTTGCTATTTCAGTCTGAAATTTTTTGAGTACCTACTCACTAAAGAATAGTAATGAATAGTTTATTAATTGAATTGTAAAATATTGTGTAGATTTTAGACGATTATTGTAAACGGAACAGTAATCGATCAAGCGAGCGAAGCGTCTCAGTTTCAGCATTAAGCAAAAACGCTTTTGTATCTCTGTCTGTCTGTTGTCAAAAATGCGATCAGTACCCCAAGTGCGAGTTTGTGCACACAGGGATCGCAGAGACGTGATCGCCAAGCGCCGCCAATTTTGTATGGAAATCCAAGCTTCTCAAGAAATCTGCTAGAGGCGCTGCTTGGATTTCCATACAAAATTGGCGACGCTTGGCGATCACGTCTCTGCGATCCGTGTGTGCACAAACTCGCACTTGGGGTACTGTAGTACACAGATCGCATTTTTCATTATTATCAACTTTTTTGTATATTTTTCACCATACTCTATTCTATTGATTAAAATAATGAAGTATACTTATAGCATTTTTCTTTCACGATATATGTACTTTATTGATTAAAATATGTAATAAGTTAATCATATTTTTCCTTATTCCAGTCACTACATGCGTCAGATACTAGAAGCATTACGCTACTGTCATGAGAACGACATAGTCCATCGCGACGTACGTCCACATTGCGTGCTGCTAGCGGGCAGAGATAACTGCGCACCGGTCAAACTCGGCGGCTTTGGCGTAGCGGCGCAGTTACCCACTCCCACTGCTCATCGAGCACCACCTGGTATGACATAACTTGATGTACTAAACTACATTTATTATATCTAAAACTTATAGATAAGAAAATTGCACTTTCAAAACAATTAAACAGGCTTTTTGGCCTGTAATCTGAGTTCTCATCGCCACCTGGTACGATAAAACTTGATACACTTAACTACATTTATTATAAAGGCCAAAACATATACCAAAATTGCACAATCAGAACCACCATATCAAAAACAAAAAGTCTGAAATCTGAGTTCTCATTGAACTCCACCAGGTAATAACTACATTTATTATAAAGGCCAATACTTATATCTATTATAATATGACCAGATTGGACCATGACTGGACTATGATAGGTCCACAATTTCACAGTCAAAACAACCAAATCAACACCTGTAATCAGAGTTACCCGAACTAGTCTCAAAACGCATTTTTTTATTGATAGTTTTATCAATAAAAAAATACTCCAACGATAAAAAATATTTCGAAATATCGTTTTTCTTTACAAAAGTTGCGTTTTGAAACTCGTTCCAGTAAAACTCAAACTAGGGGCTCTGAATAAAGTGAGCATTACGCTATACAATTCGCAGAGTGCTAGTTATTGCCATGAACTAGGGTAGACTTCATTCACTAGGATTAGATTGTATGGAATTTATTTAAAAAAAATTCAGCACACTGCAATTTTGAGAATGTAATACATACTTATACTTTCTATACTCTATATACTTTACTTATATTTTATGACTTCTAAACAACGCACAAATAACAATATTTTTATCTTTTCACCAATATTATCAAAAAATTTGGAATCAAATTTCAAAAATCGTAGTTAATTTTTAGTTATAATCAGGGCACCTAGGTTGTACGGTAGTTTAAAATCAAATGATTACAACGTTAGGTTGTCTTGCACAGAACTGGTGATGGACAACAGACCATTAATTGGTCCAATGGGTCAAGCCTATCTCAAATCAGATGAGTATGGTAAGAACGTGTCCAAACTGTGCCCTAACTGCATGGATATAAAGTGCAAAATTCACCAGCATTCACTCAATTGTCTTTTGCAACAGACACTGCCCTCATAACACGATTTCATTCAAATCATTCGTTATTCCTGTATGATTGGTGTTGTTATACAATTTATTAAAATTACTCATTTGTTATGCAGAAACACTAAGGAAAATATCTAACATTTCAATATCCTAAAAGATCCGAGTATTCGAACCCGCGATCTTCCCTTTGATCCGGATGAGTTTGTACCAATGCGTATCAAGAAATAGTTGCGGGTTTGAATCCTGCTCGACTCAACTTTTGGGATGTTAAAATTTCGACGGACATAATTTTTTATTTCTGTTCATTTTTCATATGCTTTAGTTTTTACTTTTAACGGATAGGAATAGCTAAAATCATCAGTTATATCAGAGACTAGTAATATAAATAGACTGCCAATCTCATACAAAAAAACGTGACTCGGAAAAAGGTGAAATCCGAGAGTTGTAGTGGCTTATTTCTAGATGGCGCTGAAAAATTATCGTAAAAATTATCCTAACAGCACTAAAAGCCAAAAAATCTGTATTATTTCTGTGTTAGTGCACACCAAAATTTTTATTTTATTTTTAGGTGATCGTAAACAATGATTTATACCATAGGTTTGATCGGAATACAGCGCCATCTAGAAATAAGCCACTACAACTCTCGGATTTCACCTTTTTCCGAGTCACGTTTTTTTGTATGAGATTGGCAGTCTATTTATATTACTAGTCTCTGGTTATATGAATTAACCCTACTTTGTTTAATATGAACAAGGTTACCTACATGTAACTATTACCTACTATAAGTTATGAAAAATAGTTAAAGCTTCGTCCATTTAAACCACTGTTTATAAAAACTCATGACAAGACTTATTGCGTTGTAATAAAGCTGAATATTTGTATATTGTATTATTCAACCACCATATTTTGATCTGCAGCACTAATTGTATTTTTTTCACTTATTATTGGTGATCATCTAGTCCAAGGTAAAATACTATTTTGAAAAGGTGAAATTAAACCACAGGACTACAAAATTTACACATTTCATATTTATTTATTTTTAATACAACTTAATTCTAAAAACTTTTGCATACTATCCAGATGCTTACAAAACAAAAGTATTACAAACAAGATTCATTTTGACACAACAACTTACAACATAAGTATTAAAAAATCTAAATTACCTACATTTTATTAATTTTAAGTTTTTTTTATTCAATTATGCTGTCCCACTGCTGAGCAAAGGTTTCCCAACTCTCTTTACATCTTTCTCTATCCCTGGCTAACTCTTCCCATTCCCGGTCGAAGGATTCCAGGTCATCGCACCAACGCTTCCTTGGGCGTCCACGTCTTCTACTCCATGGGTATCATGCCTGAGACTCCTTGAGCCCACCTAATTTTAAGTTCTTTATTCTTTATTGCACACACAAACGAATTCAAAAAAATTAACTTAAGGTGATACCACTCGCTTTAGAGTTTCTGTACTTTTACAGCAAATATAAAGAACCAATCTCAAAAATTGATACAGGTTTACACAGAAAACTATTGTTTATGTTCGCAAAATAGCTTAAACTAGTAAAAGATAATAACAGGTCAGCCGCAATAAAAAATAAAACCCTAAAAAAAATTAATTTCCCGCTAGAGCGAGAGGTATCACCTTAAATAAATAACATGTACAGAGGCGAACTCTTGTTATTTCCAATTGCAGTCTTCAATGTGTTATATCTTCTTTCACCTATTCTATATCAATATTTTTATTATTATACAACAAATTTCCTCCAGGTCGCATCGGTACACCTCATTACATGGCTCCAGAAGTGGTGTCTAGTCAGCTATATGGCAAGCCGGTGGATGTATGGGCAGCTGGGATATTACTCCACGTACTGTTGGTCGGATATCTCCCGTTCACTGGCACCAGAGAACGCCTGTTTGAAGCTATCTGTCGCGGGAGATTGAGGGTAGGTTATAATTAATTGCCCTAAATTTTGTTGATAAAGATGAATAATTTTATAATTTTATGAACTTACAAAGTTTGTATCAAAGGAGAGCTTAGTACGAAAATCATCCATGTTAGTACTTAAATAATAATTAATTAATAAATAATCACTCTAGTCCAAAACTAAGCAAAGTTTGTCCTATGGGAATTAGACTGCTGATATAATACTTACATATATATTAATACATAATAAAGAATGTATAGTAACACCCAGCCACAGGACAAATATTTATGTCCATTACACAAACATGTGGGAATCGAACTCACAACCCACAGCATGGAAGGCAGAGCTACTACCAACTGAGCTGTGCTGTGACGCCTGTCAAACAATAACTTTAATTATAAGTTCAACAATAAGTTTAATATGTATTATGATTATTTATAACTATTTCAGTTCGATGCGCCCCCATGGGATGATATCGGCGATGCTGCTAAAGATTTGGTCCAGCGGATGCTGACTGTCGATCACACGCAGAGAATCAACATTCAAGAGGTGCTCAACCATAGGTGGATACGGGTATGTGAAACTAACATTTAGTTTTTAAATCATATATATTTATTTATTAACCTATACTTTCCCACTGCTGGGCAAAGGACTCCCCCCTACTCTTCTGGTACTTCCGGTCAGCCGCTGCCTCCCACCAGAACGTGAAACGTGTCCAAGTCGTCATTTATTTAAATTATATTATTTATCATAAAAAAAATAAAGCATGTAAAAATAATACATTTCTTATAATATAATAAAGATTAGCGTTCAACCAAAAATAGGATATGTGGATATTTATGTCGATTTTCGAAGCTTCTTTAAGTTGAATAAAATAATAAATATTCACGTACATTTTGCATATTACCTAAGCATTTCTATATTATTATGAAATATAAACATACACACAAAAACATCTGTGTTCAAGACCCAAATGTTTGCTCTTGGGGATTGAACCTAGGACCTATATATAGCTCGGACCAACTACCAACTGAGTTGCAAAGCCTGTCTTAACTTTGTATAATGAATTTATTAAAAAATCTTTTATAATATTATTACACTTTATCCAAACATTTATCGTCAAAAATCAGTAATGATTGTTAAGTATTCTTTCAACTATGTACCTAGTTTCCATAGATAGAAGCTTTGCTAAATTTGAGACTAGCTGATATGTCCATTAAATTTAATTTATTTTGTCTAAGGACATGGACTTTACTGAAAAAAAAATTAAGAAGAGATCTATTTGATTCACCACTCTTACATTTTTTTATATTAATTTTCTTGGTTTCAGGATCGCGACAAGCAAAACCGCGTACACTTAGCCGGCACAGTCGATGAACTAAAAAAGTTCAACAGTCGCCGTCGCCTCCGCGCCGCTACATTAGGCGCGGCGGCCGCAGATGACGAAGAAGAAGAGGATAGTGTACCTAGGAAACAGGCTATGCTTGAAGAGGCTAATGCTGCAGGTAAGAATCGACTCTATTGTTGTATAAAATAGAGCTTAAGTTCCATTGACAAAGAAAATTTCTAAAAGCTGCTTGAAGAGGGTTAGTGGTGCAAATAAGAATCAACTCTATGGCTATAAGCAGTAGAGCTAAAGTTTAGTGGCGAATGAAGTACCTAAAAATGGCAGAGAATTATGCTACAGGTAAGAATCGACTATTGCTATGTAAAATAGAGGTTAAGTTCTATTAACGAAGAAAGTTTCTAAAGGCTGCTTGAAGAGGGCTAGTGGTGGAAATAGGAATCAACTCTATGGTTATAAGCAGTAGAGCTAAAGTTTAACTGTCGAATGAAGTAGCTAAAATGGCAGAGTATTATGCTACAGGTAAGAATTGACTCTATTGCTATGTAAAATAGAACTTAAGTTCCATTAACGAAGAAAGTTTCTGAAGGCTTGAGGGCTAATGGTGCAAATAGGAATCAACTCTATTGCTATAAGCAGTAGAGCTAAAGTTTAGTGGTGAATGAAGTAGCTAAAAATGGCAGCGGTTTATGCTATTGGTGGGAATCGATTCAATTGCTATTGGTTTTTCACGTTATGGAGTGAGTTAAAACACAACTTTTAGGGGTAACAATTTAACTTATGACAATTATCGAATAATTTGGTCTGATTTGGGCCCTTCCATGTTCTTATCATTAAATTAAGTAATATTGTGTAATATTGTTTTTTTTTCAGCCGTGAATCTAGTGGTCGAGTCGTTAGATGACGTGTCAGTGTTACAAGACGGTCCTCTCTTCATGGACCCCGATCTATTCCACAGCGTTTTGGACGATCTGCAGTTACGAGCCCTTTTAGAGGTACAAATAAAATAATAAATAAATATTCACGGACAATCCACACATCACACATAGTCCCAAACTAAGCAAAGCTTACTATGGGAACTAGATTGCTGGTAACATAACTGGTGCTCTGGGTGGGAATCGAACTTACGACCAACATCATGGAAGGCAGAGCTACTGTTAAATGAGCTGTGTGTGTCAACAAACTAAATCACACCGTATTTGATTTAGATTAGTAACTTCATTCATTTAGTTTTAATGTGGGTTCATAAAACCCTTATCATATCTTTTTCGTTATTAATTAGTTATTGCAACTTTATTTTCATATGTTACGAAAAAAAATATTTTTGTATTTTATGCCATAGCTGGCATACGAGTTAGAGGGCCACCTGATGGGGCAGTGGGAGATAGATAGATAGATAGATAACTCTTTATTGTTACACCAAAAAAATGACAGATAACGTAGGTAATAAAAAACTTAAATACTTACGGTCTATCTTATAAAAAGTTAGCATACACTTGAAGTCTTGATTACCATACGTAATGGTGCCTCATGTCAACGCTAACTTTTTATAAGATAGGATGTTAATGGTTACACAATGGGTGGCATTATCGCTGAAAGCGATCTCATATAATGGTTGTAACTGAACTATGGTAAATCAAAGTCAAAACTACTTTATTCAGTAAAATCACAAGGATCATTTAGAATCGTCTTACATACTAGGTGATTCTAGGTGCCAGTTCCACGCGACCAGAGCCTAGAAGAACGGGCAAGAAACTTTTTACAATGTTTATGTTCGTAGGTGTACGATCGCATAGCATCAACCGTGGTGGTGACGAGTGGTCGCGCGCCCGCCGCCGAGGGCCGGCAGCGAAGTCGGCAGGCGTTGGAGGCCGCATCACGACTGCGGCACTGCGGCGCCGCGCCCGCCGCCGCCGCGCCCGCCACCGCCGCCGCCGTGCACGACCTAAGGAGAGTGCTGGCTCTGCCACATGTTAAGGTAAGACACACCTACTGCGACTCTGTAAGTGTAGCCATACATGACCTGCGATAGCTGCTGGCGAATGGGAGCTCGGGTGCCAGGTCAGAAAGCCGAGCAGTGAGTCTGTAACAATAGTGTCGCCATGCTTGCCACTTGACAAGGTAAACCTAAACACCTACGGGTAATTTCTTCGGGTAACTTAGGAGAGCGGCGGTTCGGCGATGTCATTTTAGACGTATTCGCCCCTGGCGATTCGGCGATGTCATTTTAGACGTATTCGCCCTTTTGTAAGTTGATGCAAAATCGCGGGTCGTCGAAGCGACTGTGCTTCCTATACAAATTACAATATCCTCATAAAACCAAAATGTGTTACCGATTTGTAACGCAAACGTTGAGATAAACAAGATGCAGCGTAACATGCTATCCCGAACAATATAACCGGTACAATTATTTCCCATTCACGTTGTACCAAATCTAGCGTGATTTTTCGTAAACCAAAAGCGACATCTGGTTGAGATTTTGGTTAGAACTTTGACGCTGCGTCGTGTTATCGCTTTTCGTCCATTTTGTTTTCAACTACTTATTTACAACGCCATCTGTACGTCTAATATCAAACGAAATTGGTTCACGCGTCGAGCTTTTTAGAGTTCGCCTACATATCTACGACGAAATTTATCATAGTTCATATGTTTTGATATAGATGGCGTGCCGAAGGAACCCAGCATCATTTACCACAAAAAAAGGTTATATTCTACATGTCTATTAAACATTTCATAAGAAAATTGTATTACGATGATACACGCATAGTGTCAGATTGACACTCCTGCTATAGAAATAGAAATATAAATAGAAAATCTTTATTGTCACAGATGAAGGCACATTAATAAAATTATATTTAAATTAAAGTGTACAGGCTATGACTCAGCTATAAACTCAGCTATAGACAATGATTTTCCAGTCCCATTATTAATTTTTATTTTATTAGCTTATTTTATTAATTTTTTTTTATTTTATTAGATAGCTTAAAATAACTACTGCTACTACTGTACTTATACATACTTAGTTCACAAACGCAAATCACTATCCTTACTGATTATAGTTCGTTGTTTACAGATCCTTTCGATCCTGTCCTGTCCCGCCTTTCCATACATCACGGCAGAAGACATTCATACACAAAACTCATGTTATTTTATATTTAAATTTGTTATGATTTATATTAAATTACTTTTTTCACAATTTTTGTTTTCACATTTTATTTGCATGTTATTTTATCATCATCATACATTCGCAATACCTATGATTCCTCTTCATAGTAATTCACTTCACTAGTAATTTTTGAGTGATCCTATAAAAAGAGTGATTGAATTTATCAAATATAAATACTTACTACACTAAATAATAAATGATATGTAAGTACAATAATAATGACATTACGGCTTCACAAAATATACAACACGGTTAAGTGAATAAAAAAATGTGAAATTGTTGCAAATCAATACGAAAAAGAAGCGAAAAACAACATTTTAGGCTATAGCAAAAAAATTGCCCTCACGCTGCATAGAGTATTGCCCATTCTCTTTATTATTTAAATTTCACTAGTACAATTTGTCGAACAACAGCTGTTCGAATAAATATAGACAATACTAACTCTTGGACATACATTGTAAAATACTATACCCCACATGTTCTTAGCATTCCTGTTATCGAATCACGAATTTACATCAGAAACGGGAAGCGAACCCAACCCGTATCGACAAACAAAACCCACAAATCCCATTTATTATCTCAATTTCAAGTTGGAATCTGGAAAATAAATATGACAATCGTAAACGTATTGAAACATTCTCGTATTTGAGATACACTGCGCGTTAACATCAGCTTCACTGTTGAACGTTGCAGAGATAGCGAGCAGTGTATTATAAATTCGTTGTGTTTACGATAGTCACATTTATTCGTGCTATCCATCTGAACCATGTTAGGAAATCGCTTCTGTACAACATACTTCATTCTACCGAAACTTTGACCGAACGCGTATTGAATTTCAAATTGAGGTATTGGAAAAATGGGATTTTGGTAAACAGAATGCGAAAACATTTTGAAAACAATTTATTAATTATTTAAATATGAGAAGTAGATAGCATATTTTTCTTTTACTTGGGTATCCGAATTCAACGTGTGGGTACCTGGTAGGACAAAGTATGTAGGTAGGTACACCTTTAGTACTTTCAGATAAGACTATGTAAAGCTCTAGGCTCTGGTCGCGTGGAACTGGAACCTAGAATCACCTAGTATACCTACAAGACGATTCTAAATGATCCTTATAATTTTATGAATAAACTTTTATTTAATGATTTTAAAATCAGATATGTACGTCAGTTTTTTCACATAAGTAAGTAGATAAACATGTAACAGGCAGTTTCAGTATTTTACAAACCAAGTTCGTATTTCGCTAGAAACCCTTTTATATATTTTTCTTTACTCTTAAGATCATTGATTTTCAGATATTCAAGCAATATGTATCTATCCATATTGGACGTTGCTTTTCGGTAAAGACGATATTGGATATTCTGTATTCTTATCTGTTACAACAGTTTACTAAACTATTTTTCTTTCGTTCAGATTTCTTTACTTACTTATAAACATTACGTGCTTAGCGTTGGAATATTAAAAAAAAAAGTTTTTTGTGTAGTTTTTTGAAAACTACAGATGTAAGTATTTTGTTCTCTTTCGTTGCGATCTACTATTGAAATTAAATTCCCGCTCTTAATAAAAAAAAAAATGGCATAAGATTTGCCTTTGAAGGTTTTATTCATTACTACTTATTCAAAATTACTTCCGACTATTTCTCTCCTTAGTGTGATACAGGTGTAGTGTAACTCACATCGAACTGGCACCTAGAATCACCTAGTATGTAAGACGATTCTAAATGATCCTTGTGATTTAATTGAATAAAGAAATATTTGATTTGATTTGATCGGTCATTCTGAATCACGTAAAGACGATTTACACGGTCGTTATTTTATTTATTCAATAGTTTCAGAATTCCTGGTAAATATTTTAAACATTTTGAAACACGAACAGGCTCTTTCTTGAGATGAAAAAAAAACAGTCAACAGATTCTAAAAAAAGCGGCTTTCTTTTTCTTTCTGGCTTCGCATAGCCTCATTGTTCAATAAACAAAATTTTTCACCGTGATTTTTTTTCTGTATTCATAAACGGTCTAGTCGAAAGCATGCTGAAAAAAAACAGTCCATAGATTCTAAAAAAAGCGGCTTTCTTTTTCTTTCTGGCTTCGCATAGCCTCATTGTTCAATAAACAAAATTTTTCACCGTGATTTTTTTTCTGTATTCATAAACGGTCTAGTCGAAAGCATGCTGAAAAAAAACAGTCCATAGATTCTAAAAAAAGCGGCTTTCTTTTTCTTTCTGGCTTCGCATAGCCTCCTTGTTCAATAAACAAAATTTTCACCGTGTTTTTTTTTTAATTCATAAACGCACTGGTCGAAAGCATGCAGAAAAAAAACAGTCCACAGTTTCTAAAAAAAGCGGTTTTCTTTTTTTTTCTGTCTTCGCACAGCGATCTCCTGGTTCAATAAACAAAATTTTCTGCGTGTTTTTTTTTTCTAAAATCAAAAACTTGATCAAACCATGCAGAAACTACAGCTAGAGTTCACGATAGTTATCCTAAACTAGTGCGCTATCCTGTCCATTGTTTTGCTTTTGCTCTGACTAGCTCAAAGGGAAAAAGCTCATTCGTTTCTCGTTGCCTTAGAGTACATGTGTATCAACATTACCGAAACTTTTCCACAAACGTATTCTATTTGGTAAAGTACCTACCTGGTTTGAAACAAAAATACAGGACGTAAAAAAAAACATTTTTTCTTATCCTTAAACCATTGTACACCTAATAACTGATCAATCAATCCTTAATGATTATTACCAATAAATATTTTATTCAATCAAGCAAATCAAATCATTTTATTGTCTTTGAATCTAAATAGGTACTTACTTACAACTGTGATGGAAGAGTTTTTACATTCTACTATAGCATACTAACATTATGTTTTAAGTAACAAGGTTGTCTGTAAGAGATCGCTTATAGTAATAAGACCGCCCATTGTATATCTCAATACCGTTAAATTCCTTGTTCAATCTGTAATTTTAAATTAAGTGGTGTGCAATAAACTGTTTTCTATCTTTCTATCTATTATGGCTGAGATAAACATGAGATGATTTAGCTATTTATCAGTTTAGCAGCTATTTTGCCGTGGCTTTTATCACCTGCTAGGCACTACTAGGCACGTTGCTTTGCTTTGTCCTCATGTTCGCAATACGACAATGGCTAGTAACTACAACCACAATTGGAAATAATGACTAGCAACATTCCACTTTCAATCCGCAATGCTTAAAAGTGGCACTCCACGTATTCTGAAAGCACGTAATTGGTAAAAGCTTAGGTAGGTTATTAAAATGCCTGGTTATAACAGTTTTGCCAAAGAAAACACCAATTTCGACGATGTCAGATTTTTTACTTTAAATGAGACCACACAATATGTAGGTATATACCTATGTCTTCTATTGTGGTTATTATAAAGCTTAAAAATATAAATATAGAAAAAAGTTAAGTAAACACAAATGAAGACAGTTTAGTCAAAATCAAATCATTTTATTTGTACCTAAACACAGGTGTTTGTATTACCTAAGTATTTTTATATTATGTGCTTGTTGTGTTTTTTTTATGAAGTCGATTGAAAATGAAAAATTCGTGTTATGTAATAAAATGGTAATAACAGAAATGGATTATGCGAATTTCATTTCATATCAGAGAAAGACTACAGCTATGAAATACAAAAACACAGAAACTTACTTACCATTTCGCAACGAGATGTTGTAAACTTTGTCACGTCTCGCAACGAGAATTTGAGCTGGATGTTGGAGCTCAAAGATGTTGACATCTCTTTGCATTTTTGCTTTGTAATGTGAGTACCTACCTTCATATTCTCTCATGAATGATAAAACTTGTAGGTTTTGATCATACTTAATACGTAAGTATATTTACTTACCTAACATTAGGTATTTTTCCTATGTAAGTATTTGTAAATATATAAAATAATTTTTCACCCAGAAAATCACAGTTTTACCTACCAGAACTCAAAATCATACATTAATTTTTTTCTGCAGCAACAGTTTGAACAAAGTGGTATATTTGAAGAAGTACATTGACTCCTTAAAATGGTTTATATTTGCTTTAAAATATCTTTGAAACTGAGATCCAATTCAAAACATAATAAAAATGGTACTTAGATGAAAAAAATACTACCGGGCTTAAATTATTCACGAAAATTAACTCCCAACTATTTTATACTATTTTTATACTACTCCATCCACACTCCCTACAAAATGGGAGCTTAGAATCCAGAACTTTCTATTGCAAACTTTTATGAAAAGAGAAAGATTTTTTGTGTGCTCGGCTACCCTGATAGGGTTTTTTTGCTAAATTAGCGACGTCTCTCTAATACGGCGGACGAAATGACGGAGGTATTTTTTTAAATCTTTAATTAAATGGGAGTTATAAAGATAATAGTAGAAATAGCGTATGCACACGGTGTTTATTTTTGAAATGACAACTTTCTAGTACCTACAGCATTATTTATTTATTTTGTCTTAAAACAGGTTTGTATAAACCTCTGATATAAACCTGCATTGCAAGAAACTGGTGCCTGATATAGGATTGAGAAAAAATAATTATACCTACGAGTAAGTAGGCATGTTCCTTTTCGCGAAGACAGCCTAGAAAGTGGTTCTCATGCTTTAATAGTGCTAGTTTTTACATGAAAAAACGCGCATGTAATCAAACATGAGCTTGATTGGCGGTTGAGGCTACTGAGGGCTGAGCACGAATAAATGTGACAATCGTAACGCATTAAACACATTGCGTGCAACCACTGCAACGTTTGACAGTAAAGCCGATGTTGACGCGCAGTGTATCTCAAATACGTAACGTCTATAACGGTCACAGTATTCCAGAAACTCTAACTCCCTTACGTGGTCATTAATCACGTTAACGAGGATGCGGTTGTTTTGAATCAGCTGAATTTGATCCGAGCTGTGCATTTTCACGGAGATAAATTTTACCAGACCTTTTACGATTAAGCCTTTATCCTATAACATAAATGTAGGGTTATTTTTTATTTTCGATAAAATTTGGTCATCGACACGTTTTTTCATGTACTTTTGTACTTAGTATTTTTATCCACGTCAGCTCATTACGATATATCCAACTCATCTAAAACTACAATGATTTATCAACGAAAACCAAAGTAAAATCACCGAAAATCTTAAAAAATATTACCTCTAGCCAAATTAGCTATGCAGTAGGTACCTAGGTACAGTTGACCGTTTCGGTACAAGATAAGGGGGATTAGAAAGAGATTGGAATATAACTCATCTAAAACTACAATGATTATTAAGTACTTACCTATATTTATTATCAACCAAAACCAAAGTAAAATTCACCGAAAATCTTTAAAAATATTATCTTTAGCTAAATTAGCTATGCAGTAGGTACCTAGGTACAGTTGAACGTTTCGGTACAAGATAAGGGGGATTGGAAGGAGATTGGAAAACTTTGCGACAGTCCCATTCTAAGCGATGATTGATTATTTCGGCTTGGAGATTTTAAGAATTTGATTCCAAGAGGTATTTTCACAAATTAATTTGAGTACTTACCTAATTTCACAGTTATTTAGAATAGTAGTTAAAAATAGGTATTCATTAGAATAGCAGATTTTGCAGCTTTTTAGCTAGCCTAGGAGGCATAGAAAGTCTGAGAATATTGTCCGAAAAAAAATCTAAGTTCTAATCAGAACACAAAATGTTTTCTGAAATACAGGTTGTAATGTAACTTAAAGATAGATTGTTTTTTGTGTTAGAATTAAGATAGCTCGACAGATAAGTCGAAAAATGCCTATAGCCCACGCAAACGTTATCAATCCGAATGTAAAAAAAAACAAGAATTTAGGCTCACGACCAATGTATCCCCCAGGCACTAGACTTCCCTTCTGTTGAGTTACGTCGTAGAGCCTTCAGGGCATCAGTCCTAGATAGATGTGTGTTCTGTATTCTAACTTTCTTAAGTACTTACCTAATGTATTCAGAATACAAACATATTCAATATTCAAATTCATCACAACGCAGACAACTTCAGTCCGTTTCTGTCTAATTTAAAATCAAAACAGTATCCTAATTTATGACTTGCATGCATAATTCGAAGCGAAAAGCAAGTTTTGATGGAAGCTTAGTTTCATACCCTTTGGCATCTGCATGCAACGAGGAACCTTGAGTTCATACATCTAGAATTTGCTCTTGACAGTCTTCCAAAACTTTACGTTGCGGGGGAACAAAATCTGACTACAGTTAATGTATTATAGATTATAGGTAATCTTTTGGTTATTTTTAAGCTATTGCATAGCTTCTATCGCGGGCCTTGAGCGTGGAGACAGAATCCGAAAATTCCGTAACGAAAATACCGAACGATAATAACAAATACATATATATTTATTTGGACCAGAAAACTTAAAATAAGGTACATGTGTACCTATCACTGCGCATGCGTCTTCCAGCAAAAAATGCTATGCTAATAGCTTTTACCGCGGCAGTCCCAGAGTGCCACACGTCTTTTTTTATTAACTTTCCATGTGTATAAATATTATTTCTGTGAATTCACGTAGGCTCCAATTTCACGGCAGGATTTAATTCCATGTTATCATGAAAAAAAAAACAGATTGTGTTGGTGTTTTTAAATTCATTCGGTGTAGGTATCTCGTTGGCAGCAGCTGACGAATAAGTTTCTACGAATTCAGCGCTTTTTCATTTTACGTGTTCGTTCTTGGTTTTTACTATTGCACATATTTGTATATCTTGACTTCTAGACCAGATTTTCTACCTAAAAACTGCAAATCACAAACCCGGGAACTTTGCATAAAAGTGAAGTTTAAAAATCGGGTGTTTGGCGAATTGTATTTTCTTAATAAATGTCTTTATTATTATTTAATTAGGTATGTATCTCCTTTGTAAACCTAATAAGTTGAAAACTACCATTGCTTTCGTGCCAAAAAGTATCCATGAACATATCCTTACTTCGTTATCTTTGTGCTTAATTTAGACTTTCAAATGTGGGGCTTCAAGAGGAAAGACTAGGATACACCGGTTGGATAAAACTAGACCAGAAGGTGAGCACGAATACATGTGACTATCGTGCGCGTATCGAAGCAGTGATGTATTTAAAATACATTGCCCGTCAACATCAGCTTTATTCTCGAATGTTGCAGCGTTAGCGCGCAGTGTATCTTAAACGTGTATGATTATCACATTTATTCGTGCTGTCTGGCCTATTCTAGGCACTATGATGATCTTAATTTAGTATCTAGTTAAATCGTAACAATCAGACTTTCGTGTTTATAATACAGTTAGTGCGGCGTTGTTCACTCGACAAGCCACTAACTAGGTTTGCCTTGATAGATGCACCGCGAGACAACAGCGAAACAGCTAAATGAATCAACGTTCATAATTTGCACCTTGTGTGCAGGATTCAGAAAATGGGGCTGAATTTTGAGATTTTAATAAAAAAAAAACGAAATAAAAAATAATATGAATAAGTCACAGAGTATTCTTTTAAGGAATCTTGTCCCTGCTTTTAATAATAAAAAATTTAAATAATTCTGCTTTCAAAATATAGGGGAACCTGTTGTACCTAGGACAGTTTTTTGAATTTTGATTTTTAATTAAATAATGGTGCTAGCTATATCTGTCCAGTGTATGTGTATGTAAAGACCATGAAATTACCTACATAATTCATTCATAAAACTATGTATTTTCCCAAAAACCTGTGACCACTAGCTATTTGAAAAAAAAAGTCAAAACTGTCCAAGGTACAACATACCAGATGTACCTTGGACAAGGTATGTTGTACCTTGGCCAGTGTAGGTTCAAATCGAGATAAAAAATATTTTTAGCTGTAATTTATTTAGTTTTTGTTTAAATAATAATTATTCAATCATATTTGCATTAGCAATTAACAAAAGTAACAGTTATTAACAACTTTATATAGGTAAAAGGTTGTTTTTGTAAAAAGCTTTGCCAATTGATTTATAGCAAATTTTTGATGACATTATTTTGGTCTCTAATCACGTAATTTTAACTTGCAACCTAATTATTTCATTATTTTCTTATAATTCAACATAAGTTTTACCATTTCTGCAATTAATTAGCACTCAAAAAAAATATGCATATAAATGCCGACCAACTGATGGTGGCCAAGGTACAACGTAACTTGGATCGCCAAGGTACAACATCGCGACTACTTTACTTCACAAGCTTTGTACACCCACTTGTGATTGGAGGTAGGATCTGAGACATATGTTGTCCAATAGCTATATATACTAAGATTAATTTTTAAATAAAAACGTTTTTTAAACATGCATCATTTTGAAAAAAATAGCAAAAATAAAAGTCTAAAAAACTGACTTTTTAATTGAAAAAAACGAAAATATTTTTTTTCGCTGTAACCATTAGAGCTGGCAAACCACAACTGATTTGACGTAATTGTTGATCAATGATGATTCAAATACTATAGACAACGGTTCCTAAAACCAACGCATTTTTTTTTAAAACACGATTGTCCTAGGTACAACTCTGTCCAAGGTACAACAGGTTCCCCTATAAATAATTCGTTCACCCCATTCGTTAAATTTAGTCATACCATTTGTGAGACTTTAAGGAAGATTTTAAATAATTTGCCATACTTGCATATGTGGAACAACGGAAAGAGCTCTTAGATTTGGGTCTAAATCATTTGAGATTAGGGTCTAGCAGATGGTTAAAGATATCTTTATTTTAATTTATTGGCCCAATATTTACGATCGGTATTTCATCTTGCTTCAGATATTTTGTGAATCTTAGGCAATTAGTTTAATATTTGTTTTCTTGATAATAATACATTCTTGGTGTTCTTATCAAATACCATTTTGATCACAAATTATTTAAATTTTGACTATATTTATCATTCTGGATATGATGAAAAAATAGAACTATTTTTAGCATTTTGTAGGTTCCGAGAACTACGCGAGCTTACCAATTATTTTAGATATAAGTACATAATATTTACTGAATATTTAATATTATGAATATTTAAAGATCGAAGAACTATGAATCGAATGACGTGGAATGGAACGGATGCAACGACTTCGACTAATTATAGATAATGATAGCCGTAGTAATGTGTATTTTAAACAACAAACTCATAATTTTGAAGAAGCTAGAAAAAACATCTAGAGTGGTTTCAAACGCCCTAATCTCTACGGATGAGCTTACTTTTACTGAACTTTTTGAACGAAAAATGCTTGACCATAGGTATGTACGGTCAATTCCACAGAGCTTTTAAAGCGAGTGTTTTTCCGTGTTTTGAGCCCCTATTTTCCCTACATCCTGCCCCCAACAGTGAGAATTGGGTCGAAGTAAATTCAATTTTTCAACCTAACCACCTGTGCTGTGTGGATGATGGAGTTGGCGCGCGGCTAAGCGTTTATAACTGAATCAGTAGTGATTGTTGGAAACCCTGTTATGTTTTGTGGAAAAAATAATCCATTTAAAATCTCCCCGTTTATTCCGTTTGCAGGAATATTGTAGCAGTTAAAGTGCTGTTTTTGATAGACGAGGATAACATTGTTGTGTACAATATTGTTTAGTTTTATGCTTTTTCGTCCATGTATTGTTCATATAATCCTGTCCACCCAAAGGTTGCCTGGAAGATATTGTTTTAAGCAATAAGGCCGCCAATTGTACAAACTATCTTACTTTAATCCACCTAAGGTATTTTGATGTTTTTGTTTCTTTTTCTGTTTTGGTGTACAATAAAGCATATTCTATCTATCTATTTTAAGTGTTGAATAGCCCAAATGGCCTGATTTCAGGAAACCTAAAAGCGTTGATCAGGCTTAATGGACCGACAGCCATCAAAAGCTGAGGTTTTCGTAAAACGTTCAACGTCAAACTTATTCTACCAAGTCTCTATACACACAGGGAAGATAAAATCCCTCCATAGCTGTCTGTCATTATCTAAACAAAACTAGATGACACACCTATTATACTCTGTGGATTAAATGTCAAACTACCAAACACGTGTCAATTTAAAAAATGTAACCAGTATGAAGGTTTTAATATCAGTGTCACGTGCATCAAACAAGTGGGAGTCAAAAGGTAATTCCGAGCTTGTTAGCGAGGTTCACGTTTTTTTTCCCGAGTATTTAGAGTGGATTGTAGTGCCCTTGTCAACTGTCATTGCAACTTTGCAACTCACTTTGTTTAGGCAAGTACTGTCGGAAGTGATTGTAACTTATTAATTACCAAACAAACTTAAGACACACAGTATTTACAAAATGTACATAGGAATAGGTATTTAGGTGTACAAAATATATAAGAAATAGTTGAGCTATCTACAGACCGTTGCAAACGTTCTACAGATAGCTCAACTGATCCAAATCAGCATTTTGATTTGGCCAATCGGAAGCGTATCCAAGATATTGGCTAATTAATTAATTCATTAAGTACCTAGATTTTGACAGCCTTCAATAATGTGGGTCGTAAGTTCAATCCTGCCAAGAACTGGGTTATGTGCGGTGCACATAAAAGCGTTTATTTCTGTTAAAAAAATATTTACGGGCACATATCGCGCTTTATGTATTTTGCGTTAGCAAATTGTAAAATAATATTTCTTATTCATTTTATGAAGATTTGGTTTTTGATCTGACTGGAATTGAGATCTAAAAATATCTAGGTTTTACTAACTTTTCAGCAAATATTATGTACTTATATCTAAAATAATTGGTAAGCTCGCCTAGTTCTCGGAGCCTACAAAATGCTAAAAATATTTCTATTTTTTATCATATCCAGAATGACAAATATAGTCAAAGTTTAATTATAATTTGTGATCAAAATGGTACTTGATAAGAACACCAAGAATATATTTATTATCAAGAAAACAAATATTAAACTAATTGCCTAAGATTCACAAAATATCTGAAGCAAGATGAAATACCGATCGTAAATATTGGGCCAATAAATTAAAATATTTTACGCTTCATATTTATTTATGGAAATTAAGTTATTTTACATTCCCAAGACAACACAATATCTTGGTTGTTTAAGAATATTGTGCTATTTATTATTCCTTCGCAGATTGATGTAAAGTAAAAAATGGCAAAACCACTTCGCATCATGTCCTTGTTACAACCCTTTTTTTCCGCACCTATCTCGTCCCACTGCTGGGCAAAGATCTCCCCAAATACTCATCCCTTAGGTACATAAAAATTAAAAAGCAAGATAGTAATAAATACAATAAAAGTCATATAACATACAGATTTCACAAAGTTGTGAAATCCATAAACATTTTACTGAGTGACGTATTTTTATGGGCAAGTGATTATTTTTTTTTAAATATATTGAAAAAAAGTGAAAAACAAATATAAAAAAATAATAACCTGCCCATAAAAATACGCCACTCAGTAAAAATGTTTGTGTTTGTAAATATATAGGACGTATATCTAAGTCCTATCATTTAAAAATTCCTTTTTGTACGAAGCACGAATTCAATTTATAATTAAAATTTCCACACAAGAAATTTTCCATCCATAAAGAGGGAACCAAAGGCTGGCTCCGGTTGCGAAATATTGGATATTATGGTAAAACATGCCTTTGTACAGAGAGGGAGCTAGGTCACATAACTGGGGCTAACCACTTTGTATAATTTGTAGTTTATGTTAGAAAGAGAGGTCACTGAAAAAAGTGAATGAAAACCAACGTTTTAACTTAAAAACTTTGTGTCTCTAAAGCTAATCTCTAATCTAAAGCTGGCACATGAGTAGGTACTACTCACACTAAACACGGTGTCACAAAACTGTGAACGTCAACCTATGTGTTTAACTTTTTACTTAAAAAAGTGTGTGAGTGTCATTTTATATTAGCAATCTACCTCCCACGGTGCATGATTTGTTTAGTAGAGAACTAAGTGACGTGTGACCTGTCCATGAATTATATTTATTTTGCCCCACATTTTTAAATCCTTGTTACATCCCTGCCTCTGCCAATATCACGTTATAAGCCTGTATCAGTGGACCTTCCTTTGACACAGTATTAGGACTGGTCAAATATTACATAATATCTTCATGTTTTATTTATAGGAAAAATATGAAGTTTTGACCTCTAAGAATTTCAAATTTCCTCAATCAAAGATATGGCTAAAATACATACAAACTTTTTTTTTTGTAAAAACATAGATCTACTACATAGAATACATAGTAACACTGAGTCACAGAACAAACGTCAGTGTAAACCACATACACGTTCTCGGTGGAAATCGAACCTACGACCTACAGCATGAAAGGCAAAGCTATTACCAATTGAGCTATGACGGCTTTCAAACTACAATTACAATATAGAAGTTACGATGTTAAGAACATGTACAGAAAATAATCGATTGGAAAAGACAAAAAGCTTTTAAATCAAGCTTTTTAGAAAATTGCCTGATTTTTCTCATCTTTCTCAAGATAGTCTTCTGATTTTCCGTCTGAAGGCCTGCGCAGACCGGGACGGCATGGCAAGGGACATATTTTACACGGCACATTTTAAAGCATAGCAATTTATGTCGTATTTCTGTAATGTTCGGTTGAATGTTCATTAGTAAAAATTAAAATCCCTTGCCATGCCGCCCCGGTCTTCGCAGGCCCTTAAGCTTAAAATACCTATTGTACTGTAATTGGAGAAGCGCCATGAAGCAACTGTAAGTACAGTCGCCTTCACAAGTTTCTTGGCATCTTGTGTCTAAGTTGAGCTTGGCAAAGACATTTTGTAAGCTACACTCGACTTTATAGAAAATATTTTATAAAGAAAATTACGACATTGTATGAACAATATTTACAAAATACTCATGAAACAGTTTAGCTACTCGTATCTTGCAACAATATCAAATTGTTTATTTAACATAAGTTATTCATAGCATTATCTAACGGCAAGGCGTTATCGCCTAAATAAAAATATGAAAAAAAAAACATCTTTACATAGCTCTACCTACTACTAGAAATTGAACCAATCGAAAGTATTAATCATTTCTTATTCTCATAATTTTTCTATTATAATCATAAAAAATATTGATTAGATTAGCAACTAGGTAATATTTAAGACAATGACGTTATCAGTCAACTTTGTATTTTAATTTTAATTTCTTTAGCATTCCTGAACTAATATCGATAACACGGACTATGCGCACAAATAAATGTGACAATCGTAAACGTATCGATAGAGTGACGTATTAAACGTATCGAAAGAGTGACGTATTTGAGACACACTGCGCGTCAACATCAGCTTTACTGTCGAACGTTGCAGCGTTAGCGTGCAGTGTATCTTAAACGTTACGTATACGATTGTCACATTTATTCGTGCTTGGTCTCAAACGTTTTTTGTATATAAAGATTCAACTGTATACACTTAGGATTAGAGTTCAAACTAGTCAGACGATCATGGGCCACGGTGGTTTCATAACAATATCTTTTTCATTGAGCAAAACGTTTTAAGCACTCAAAGAGCTTTACCGCGATAATTTTAATATTTTATTCTAGCAGACCACGTCTGACGCGATCCTTTTACTGGGAAATTTAGAAAAATGCTTTGTTTGTTAAAGCTCGCCACTGGAAATACGTGCAACGGATTTTTATGCGCTCTGTGATTCATGAATAAGTTACTATACTCTGTAAAAATAAATTATGAGGCATGGTTGACATCCTCGCGTAGCATTATATACAGGATGTGTATATCAACGTCAAGCCGAAAATGGGCGTACCAAAAATCACGGACAGACAGACAAAGAAGTCTCAGTAATAGGGTCCCATTTTACTATTTGGGTACGGAACCCTAAAAAAGATAATTACACAAAGCAACATAATTTTATTAACATAGCAAAATAACTTACTTTATAACTGATGAGTTTTACGATGAGCATATTATTCCCACCCCACCCCTTTCGACCTAATGATTGGTTGGCATAAAATTGACCTACATAACAGTATTTTTATCGTATCGTCGACATATATACCATCGCTATGTAAAAAGCTTCAATATTTATTTTAATATCTCTCTCTTGTGCATTTGTCATTACGTTACATATATGTTTATGTATGTTTACAAATTATGTTTTCTTGTAAAATAGAATAAAATAATAAATACCCTAAGTTTTTTGACATATAATTTCTGTAATTATGAAATAAATGAATATCTGAATATCATATATTTATTGAATTTCAAAGGTCAAGGTCATGACGCGAGTGACAAATCAAAAATCTAGCGAAAAGTGGCTGGATCTTTATTTGATCAGTGATTGCCTTGACCACAGAAAAAAAAAAATGTCATGTGTGTTTTAGTTATTAAAGTCACTTATATGCTTTTTTTCTTTTTCAGGTAAGTTTTGTTTATTATCGAATTCTGGTGATTGCGGAGTGTTTTTAATAGGTGAGTTTTATTTATATCCGAAAAAAAAAAACTTTTTATTCCTACTTATTGTACTCGTATTGTTCAGCAAAGTGTCATTTTTATTTTGTATCTTTCAACTACTAGATCTGTGATGCTAATTACCTATTCAAATGAGATACAATCAGTAACACTGTGGAAGTATAAAAAAATAAAGAAGTAGAATAAATGACACTCTCGTAGCCACAATATTTTCTTTTCTATAAAGTTCTACTGGCGATTTCACTGTATATTTTCAACGCGAGAAAACCCGGGCCACAACAGAAAATAAACTAAGTAATAAAAATCTAAAAATGCTTTCAAAAACTACTTCGTCTTATCGCTAGATAAGTTTTGAGAGGTGTTTTGCTCTACAGCACCACTTGGCTGCATTCACGTCATCTTTGGTGCAGGTGTTAGGGCACGTTGGGCACACCAGCAGATGCTACATTGATTGTGTTGCAAACTACTGTCTCTCTTTGTCATTAGCCGTTAGTAATGCCTTGATCTCACGTACCGAGTAAACCGGCGAGACAGTGACGTATTTAAGATACACTGCGCGCTAACGCTGCAACGTTCAACAGTAAAACTGATGTCGACGCGTAGTGTATCTCAAATACGTCACTGTCTCGCCGGTTTACTCGGTACGTGTGATCACGGCTTAAGAGATAGCAATATCTAGACTTATTAAAAGCGTTTTAGGTACGATTTATTTTTTTGTTCTTTTTAAGGCTATAAACAGATGAATATCCGACTAAGTATTGACAAAGACAAAGTTAAATCATGTTTATGACATCACTTGGAATAATGGAATAAATGAATATTTAGAACGCCACTCAAAATAATGGCTTTTATGGGTTTAAAGTGTTTGGAGCAAATGGGTCGGGAATCTAATTTCTTAGTAATTATGGACTTGCTTTCATGGTGACAGCTACCTTGGTTGTTAGCTAGTCTTATTCTGAACATATCTAAATAGTGAAAATGTAGTGAATAGGTTTTAGCTGGACAGACATGATAGTCTAACGGATCGCGCGGTCCGTAGGCCGGCCTACGGACCGCGCGATCCTTAAGACGTAGAAACCGATCACGGTTTGTAATCTAATCAAGAGATCAGTTTCCAAAAGAAAAAGCCGCATCATCACTGACATCAGGTGAGATTGCGGACAAGAGTTTGCCTATAATATAAAAAAAATGTGTTATGATAGTTACTTTTTAGAATTGTGTGTTAAGTAGGTTATTGAAGCGGTACACGAGAGATTTCTTTCTGAACAGCTGGCTTTCTCACACTTATCGTTCTATTGTGAAAGTTGTTCAGGTTTATTTTATTGTTAAGAACTAGCTTTATTTCTTTGATAAATAAAAGTCCTGGCATTTTAGAAACCAAAATATAAAGTCAAGATAGTTTTCTGGCTTGCTTTTTAAGTTAGGTACTAGCATTATTTTCACAAACTAGGTTATTTAAGAGACATTAAGAGAAAGGTGATTTAACTGAATTTATCTTGATAGAGATTTTATCTGTTTATCCTTACTTGAAAAACTACCCCCCCAAAGGTTTCTTGGAAGAGATTGCTTTTAGCAATAAGGCCGCCCATTGTACAAACTCTCTTACTTTATTACCATCTAATGGTATTTCGATGTTTTTATTTCTTTTTTTCTGTTATTGTACAATAAAGCATATTCTATCTATCTACCCTCATATATCCCGTCCATTAAAAAAGTGTCATGATTTCCAAAATATTATTCTAAAATTGTATAATATAATAGTTTGGTAAATCTATTTAAGAATTATAAAATATTGTTAACTATTTTAATGAAGATATTTGTGATGATTCTAGAAAAGAATAAACGTCACATCCGGCACGCCGCCGCCATCTTGTTGTTTACGCTTATGCGGTGATATAAAAAGAATGAGGTGGCTGTACCGGGGAGTTCTCTTTATGCCTTCGAACAGTCAAGTCATAGTCGTGAAATAGTGATACCATGTTAAAAGTATAATTGTGGTTAGGTTAGACTAAAGTGATAGCATATAGTGTAGTTTTATATTATTTCAGAAGTTGGATGAACCAAAAGGAAATGGTATGGTTTTATATTTTCTTACTTACAAGTCAAAATGATGGAAAGCTAATTATGAACTGAACTGAATGATGGATAATTAATATTTTAAATTTTATTTATTTTTCTGACAACCGTCATTTTACGCCCATGTTCAATTTTGAATATTTATGCATTATATGCAGGATATAATGGTATGTGCGCTAACATAAGGTCAGGGCTACTCTCTGACGATGTGATGCGTATGATTCTGTACTGATGTGTCGTTTAGTACTTGGCCGGGGCAACCCTCTGGTAGTATTTTACGGCGCATTTTTGCAATCCGACTTAACTTGTCGGTGCTTGATCAGGGCCACACTCTGATAGCATCTGATATAGTTTTGTTTATATACCTGTTATGTGATGATGAATGATTCATAATAATTATTATTTATTTTTCTGACTACCCTCATTTTACGCTCATATTTAATTTTAAAGATTTATGCATTATATACAATATATCATGGTATGTACGCTAACATAAGGTCAGGGTTACTCTCTGACAATGTGATGCGTAAGTTTCTGTACTGATGTGTCGTTTAGTACTTGGCCGGGGCAACCCTCTGGTAGTATTTTACGGCGCATTTTTGCATTCCAACTTAACTTGTCGGTGCTTGATCAGGGCTACACCCTGATAGCATCTGATATAGTTTTGTTTATATATAATGTGCATAGTATGGTGCAATGGAGTTTGTACGACGTATTATGTCAAGGCTACTCTTTGATGATGCAAAATGTTCGTGATAAATCCGGGCTAATTTCTGATTCACATGATATATGATACAATCCTTGGCGTACCTTTAAAGTAAACATTTCTTAATTTTATTTTATTTTTGGTTACATGTTTAATAACTTGTTATGTATTATGATGTATTGTATACTTATTTGATTTAGATTGGTTTCATTTTGCAACGAAGGTATACTTGTTTATCACAAAGCCTATTGATCTAAAAGTTTTGTCAGAATACCAGCGCTTAGGTACATGGTCACTTGTAGGTAACTAGCCACAAGTGACTAGGCATTATACTAACGCTGGGCTTTTTGCTACTGTAGCACACATAAATGATCCTGTTGTAATTTTTATTGTTTCTTTTGTTTCTGTTTTGTGTGCTACATGTGGTTAATAAATAAATGTCTATGTAATGAAAGATTTTAGAACAAGAAAATTAATTTGGTTAATTTTTACATATGGTTTTTGTATGGATATTGTATTTTACTATAATCAGCGAACATACCCTCGCTTGACTTTTCAAGACAGGAAAGCGTATACATGAAGAGTATAATTAATTTCTTATTGAGAAAATCAATTTGTGGTGGTTAAATGGTTTTTTCCAATTTTTTTTAAGGTTATTTGGTTTAACCGCTTAATCTATGATAATTTAAGTTAACGAGCGAACTTTAGTTGTTCATTGGATATTAAAGAACTTTCTGTTTTGTAGTGTTGGAACTTTAGATTGAGTTAGCTATGTTTGCTGACTGGATTGAGTTAGCTATGTTTGCTGACTGGATGGAGTTAGCTATGTTTGCTGACTGGATAGAGTTAGCTATGTTTGCTGACTGGATTGAGTTTGCTATGTTTGCTGACTGGATTGAGTGACTATGTTGGTCTACTGGATTGAGTGGACTATGTTGGTTTACTGGATTGAGTGACTATGTTGGACTGGATTGACTGGACTATGTTGGTCTACTGGATTGACTGGACTATGTTGGTCTACTAGATTGACTGGACTATGTTGGTCTACTGGATTGACTGGACTATGTTGGTATACTAGATTAACTTCGACGTATGTGTATATTCATTTATTTTTTTTATATGATAAGCTTGAACGCGCGGCTTCGTCAGCGTGCACTGTTTTATTTTCAAAGTATTTAGAGTTCATACATCATTAACATAGTGTTATGAAAATTATGAAATACAATTTTAAAGTTTCTAATTTTACGTCAACCAGTCTAGAACTGCAGATGATTTGGAAAGCTTTGACATTCACAAATTGTTAACATTCTGATCATACCAACTTTTAAGTTTTGGTGTTGTGGTAGACGAACATACGGTTCACAAACTATGAACTGATATTTACTTCTTTTACATTAGAAGTATTGTTTTATTTATGTTATTATGTTATTTCAGTACCTGTAACGCAATCTCTTTGGCAACTTTAAGGATTTTAAATAAATAGTTGAATTGGTGGGTACCGATACGGCTACCGAATCGTCTTTTCAAGTGAAATGCCTGTGTCGTATGGTTCGGTCAGTACGCATCATCTGACACATCTTGAGGCTGGAGTATGATGTTTTGATGTTTCGTAAGAAACAGGGAGGTAGAACTGGTAATGTTTTCTGTTATCTTTCCCTACTTGGAAAGTTTGATAAAATCTTTAAGAATATGAGTCATTTGTAGTGGAACTGTGTATAATATCTTTAATCGTGTTTTAGCAGCCCGCTCATTTCGGGCGTGTTATTATTTAATGTTGAGCTTAAAGACTCTCTGTAATTTATTATTTGATGTTTAAATTTAAACTTTTCAATGATTATTAACTTTTTATGCTATAATTTGTAAACTTTCTATAATTATTATTTAATGCTAAAATTTGAAGGAGATGCATTTAATCATTATTTTTATAATAATTATAATCTGATTACAGCTCAAAGTGAAGTGAAGTGCCGCAACGATTTGTTTTTCTGGAGCAGAATTCAGAAATATGATTTACAATTGCTTAATGTATTATTCACTTTTATTTATATTACCTGTTCACAGAAGCGTTGAACTACCAGATCGGAATACCCCAAGCGTTGAACCAATAGTGGTTTTGTCAATTTAATGTAAAAATGGAAAGGCTAGATTTTATATACTTATGTATATATGTATAACACCACCTACAATAATTACCGAATGTCATGATTTATTGTTTCAAGGTCCTTATATTGTTATAATTGAATATTATATCGGTGTTACAATGTACATATTAACTTTAATCGTATTGCTATATATTGTTTTTTATGTTGTGTGTGCCGGGAGGCGACACATTGTCGGATGGCCGAATGTCATGATTTCCAAAATATTATTCTAAAATTGTATAATATAATAGTTTGGTAAATCTATTTAAGAATTATAAAATATTGTTAACTATTTTAATGAAGATATTTGTGATGATTCTAGAAAAGAATAAACGTCACATCCGGCACGCCGCCGCCATCTTGTTGTTTACGCTTATGCGGTGATATAAAAAGAATGAGGTGGCTGTACCGGGGAGTTCTCTTTATGCCTTCGAACAGTCAAGTCATAGTCGTGAAATAGTGATACCATGTTAAAAGTATAATTGTGGTTAGGTTAGACTAAAGTGATAGCATATAGTGTAGTTTTATATTAAAAGAGGTGTTCATTTGTTTCTATTTGTTCAAGCTTAGTGAGCTACAGCTCAAATATATAAGTGTACTAGCTACCATCCTTCTTACCTAACAATTAAGGGCCAAGTAACTTACCAGTAATGAAATGCACATTACTTTGTATGAGAATCTAATTACGGGTTAATTTGTTTTCTACCCTCTTCTAGATAAAAAAATTTATTCTAATTATTAGGTGTGAAAAATTGGCCAGACTGTTACCGAGGAATTAAATACATATTTTTGTTATTTTATGTTATCGTTTTACAAATTAAATATTATTTATTAATTTTTTAGATCGTACAAACATTTATCCCAAAGCGGGAATCGAACCCGCAACCTTCTGCGTCGCAGTCGGACCTTCGCCCGCCGCGCCACATCGGTCGTCAATACTATTATCCTTACTCATAGCTATACCAAGCTATATTTACAGCTATTGTAAACGAGGGTAGGAGCGATATGAGTGGAGTTGAGCTATTCAGCACGTATTCCTCAGCGAAGGGCACATTCAAACTCAGCGTTCGCACTATCAATATATCGATATTCTCTCAGACCTTTGTCTTACGAAAACTACCGAGATTCCTAGACACAAGCTCAGTATCGAAATTATACATGATCTGAAAATATTCAAAGGGAAATTCATACAGCGCCATTTTACTCGAACTAAGTAATCTACCAGCAATCTAGTTTAAATAACTTTGCTTTGTTTGTGACTAAACGGAAGAAATATCCGTGAATATTTAATTATCTGGCTGAAATGAAATCTATCTTAAATTCCAGGCGAGCTTGACATTTTCCCAAAAAGTATGAATGTAGATATTTATCTCCGTTATAAAAGAAAATAGTTTTTATTATTTCTATCCGCTAACATCACACCCTCCTAATATCACCGTAAACAAGATACCTTACGATTATTATAACCACTAAGGCCGGGCTTTCTGCGTCTCTGCCCTTAAGAATTGGTTACTTTCGCGACGACCGTAATAAAGCGGGCGACGCCATTTTCTTTTACATCATTATATCAAAGGGTCATTGTTATATCAGATTGTAGATGACCACTTCTTCGTAGATATCCAGAAATAATGATTGGGGTTTTCCATTCATCGACTTTTCGTAGTCTTATCAACGTCGTCGGTCGTATGGGGTATGGATATCCGGTTCGTGGTCGCCATTTAAGAACCTATATTCTCCAGCTGTCGTCAATTTACTTAAAATTGTATTATTTCTAAGATTTCATTTTAGAAATGCCTCTTCTTTAGTAGGTACCCACTGTTTTTGAGGCAAGAGAGTCGCGAGTTACACGTTATGAGACATTTTTATGAATTGGCTATGATAAACCTATCTTTAATACCAGGCGTGGTACTTAGGTAATTCTTCATTCTTTACTGACATACAATAATTATTAATAATAACTGTAGAAAAATAATCAAAAAACGTTTCTACAATCCATAGGGCGACGTTACCAGCCCCTTCTGAACAGACCCTGGCTTAAGCCGCTACGAAGCACGCTCGGAACAGCCCGAACAATGGCTTCCTTAAGACAAAGGACTCATTTTGTGAGATCCTTCCCGCCAGAATATCGATACAGCCATATAGTCTACAGGGACTTGAATAGCTCCTGACTACAGTGCTGCTATTCAAACCTCTAATCTATGCGGACCTATCGGAAAAATGTAGTTTTTGGCGGGACGATACGTGAAACTACTACATACTTACCATGTTTTTATCGCGCTACATCTAAATAGCTTATAAATAGCGTACAAGTATCTCGCTTCTGAAGTGCTTATAGTATTTTATATCGATACTTTTTATGTTTGAAATCGATACTTAGGTACTAAAATAATTAATGATTCATTTGGTTTTTAATACCGATCCTTATTATATTTTGTTGCATTTCTATAAACTAACCTAATTTGAAATCTGTCTTTATCGATTCAGTGTATTAGAAAATAAATAAGTAATAGTTTTGTCAAATTAGGTTAGAAAAAAAACGTGCTGTGTAAGTAAAAATATCTGATGTCAAAACATAGAATCACCTACTTATACAGAATAAAATAAGTACCTATAAATACTAAGTTTTCCTTCTTAGACTGCACTTTACCGTCAATTTCTTTCATAAGAAGATAGTAATGGTAATGGGTTATCGCAAAATCTCTTAAAACGGCACGCGGACGAAGTCGTGGCGGGAACATTTAGTAATTATTTATGATTCTTTCGAAGTAACTAATATAATAATTGACTTTGGTAAGAACAATGTAGTAACTTCCTCTGTAGCAATAGTTAAAGCTAGGTGTCATACTTGTAAAAAGTGACCTAACAGTGTAGTGGCTGGCAAATCGCCAGACTATTCGTTTGCTCCAGCACTTTATCAACGTTACCCTTACAAAATGGCGTGACTTGATTAAAAGGTTCTGCCTGTCATGATACTTCTGATCCGCTTATAAAAGCAAACAGGATCGATCAATGTTGCGCTTAAGCGCAAAACCAAACAAATGGTTTTAAACAAAAATATTTGCCAAAGTTTGAGTCGGCTGGCTATAAGCTAGTATGCAGTAAATAGCTGTCTTTTGTAGCAATACACCTAGCATTTTTTAAGTAGTATGTGAGTGTTTTAGTACTACTAAGTACTACTTCTGTGTCATTTCATTCACAAACCAGTAACTTGTTCTTCGTACCATTTGGTTTGATTCTTTAAAAGTGATATCTTTTGAAAATTTGTATAAAAAAAGCAGTTTTCGACTAAAAGATGACGTATCAAAATATTAGTTTCTGTAGTTGGCGATCTACTTGCGGACTACGTATTTATTTAACATACTGTATATATTACTTCGAGTGAAATTCTTTTCATTCTTGTTGCGATATGTTTGTGCATTCCGGCATGCAGCATTCCATTCAGTAGAGGTAATGTAAGCTAGAATATACTTATACTTGCTTATTGTACCTACGTAGATTAGGTATTCTGCGGTTATATAGGGAGGTGCCAAGAATTCCATACACAGATTCCAAATAAACGATTTCAAAATTATTTTTTTGTTTTTCAGTTACCGAACATTAAAATAACGTAAAAGAGTAAAAAAAATATTTGCAGCTTGTCTAAAAACCCAATCATGTAATATATTTCACAAAATATTTTTTCTTGCTTCGTTGCCAGCTCACATTTAGAGCTCTCGCGTTGTTGCCCATTCGTGCAAATATCGATATGCAAAAACCGATAAAATTATGAAATTATCGATTCTTGAGAACCAGATTCAAACTCTACAATTTGTATCGATACTTAATGTGGGTTGACGCCACATATAAAAGTGGATGTAATCCAAGATCTGCTGAAAGGAAAACACAAAAAATTGCGGGCCGCGAGTTTCCGAGAACTAAGCCTTTACAGCGAACGTAAGCCTAGCCCGAGGCCATATTTCATGCAGCTCTTTGAAATGTCTGTGGCCTAGTGCATACTTGTTTATTTCTTGAAACTATTTCTCTTAGCTGGTGTATTTTTGGCTTGTACTACGTTTTTTGGGTCGCATTTTATTCACGCCAAATGCTTTAACTTAGTACTTAATCGGGGTTTTCATGTTGTCTTATTCTTATGCTTTCCTTAAAAATATATATAAGTAATATTTTCACAGTGTTTAATGTTGGCTATAATTATGTTGAGTCAATAACAAAACTAGATTTCAGTACAGTTCGTTAAATTTAGGCTCTTATTTAATTCCTGGGTCCTGAAAGGTTTGTCGTAATAGTTTAATTACTTAGTTACCGAAATAAACTGGTCTCAGTTATATCAAGAATATCTGAACAACTCTTTATAATAAATACTCAAACGAATTAACTGGTTTCGATACTTTGAGTACCTATTACGTTTAATAATCCGTACTCAAAGGTAATAAGGTCGGTAATGACGTGGCAAGGTAATCCGATGTTAATGTATTTTGAGTTCTCTTTGAGAAATAATAAGCAACGGTTCGATGATAGGCGTTTTGTTATAGTTACCGACACGATACTAAAAGCTAATGTATATTATTATGGATACTTAAAAGTATTTGGGATTTGTGGAAATTTTACTGCATTTGATGATAATCGTTAGTATAGTCATTAGAAGTTATTTGTCTTAAATATGATATTATCATAATAATGTCTAATTTAGTTAAATAATTAGCGTTTCTAAATCCAGGTTCAAACTCAGAAAATTTGAATCATTGGGTATTTTATCAAAAAACATATACATATAATATATCAACCGAGTATTTGTCTAAAAACAGACCTCGAAATAAAAATCCATGGCAAGGAAGTACCTTTAGTACCTAGACGCTTTCACTGGTACCGATATTTTTGTTCGAACCTCTGACAAAATATCGGTATCGTATCGGCCAGTATGCAAACACCCTATGGCGATACTCAGACGCGTCACTTAATGTTATTGTCACATTAAATGGTAAATGGTTGGGTCATGATGGCCAGTAATAGGTTTTTATAAAATTCGATATTTTGTAAAACGGAGCGAAAATCGTTTTAGAATATTTTGAAGAAAAATACAAAGCTTTTGACATAGTTATAAAGTAAATAAAGAAAATACTTTGTTGGCATGTCGCTTAATTATAATTTAATTAATTGAATAAGTAAGCGTTGTAACTTCTTAGAATTTTGTACCAAATGGAGAAAAAAAAAATAACTGTTTTCTTATTCTAAAATACAGATCATAAAAAAACTAGTATTCAAATATAAATGGGTATCATATATCGATAAACCAAGTAAGTATTATTTATACATTTTAGACGGTTCATCATTATAAAAAAAATCTTATGTTATATTAGTTCGCCGTGAACTACGTGTCATATTCGTAGTTTTTTTTTATATTAAGTTACTTTCAAATTTACTACAAACTATAAACTTACTTTACTAGAATGTAGTACAACATAGCTATCTGTTATATTATGTTGCGGTTCTATTGCGGTGCATTTAACTACAGTATTCGGCTGTAGCTCTGGCATATACAACGAGATCTTTCAGTTAAGTAATTAAGCGATCTTACTGTGTTTTACTGATTTATTAAAGTTTATTTGTTATTCATTTACACCTGTTTTTTTAGGATAATCTGAAAATAGATCTTTATTATGTCCTTTCGACACAACAGAGAGAAAGCAAAATACCATATTGATGAGATTAGAAAAGTGTGAAATAACGTATGAAGTTTGTATCAACGGCACAAATAAATAGTAAGATAACTCTTTATTGATTTTACTTGTTGTATTGATGACTTAAAAAATAATGAATTCAATGGGAGGGCTTTACAGGCCATCTTAAATATATTTACGTAGCTTTGTCAATGATCAAGGTGGACTAGTTTCATCATCATCATCAACCTATATCAGTCTGCTCGACGTAGGTCTCTCCCATGCGCAATATAGTGTTCGAGAGGCATAAAAACTGTCACTTTTTCCGTAATGTGCCACAGCAAGATCCGTGTACTACACACTACCTAAATGAAAAAAGTTGTGCCATTTTCTTGTTGAATTTATTGTTCCTAATGCATTCACTTTATTTTCCATCTCGCTGTAAGTAATAAGTGAAATACGTACGCCTTTTGAACGTATTTTATACCCATCTACGTTGTACCTATCTACGTTATATTTACGTTCACGAGTTCACGTGAAATATAGGTCAGATTTTGCTAGCGTTTGTGTTAAGTTAAATAGGCTCAAGGGGTTATTCATTCATTGCTAAAATAGGGTTGTTAAAGTTTATAAATATGTTTAGTCTATTTGGGGCAATTTCGCACTAAAATTATTTTTATGGGTAAGTTTGTACATTGTACAAAAAACCTTTGGTTATTTAAGGTTTTCGTTGGGCCAAGTTTTTCATAAAATAATATCGACAACTAGTTTTTTCTAAAAAAAAAAACAAATTAATTTTGAACAAAAGTACTTACTCATTTTTTTCTATTAAATGCATCAATATGCATTTAAACGTGATTTATGTAAAACGTCATAACGTTTGCAATAGTTAATGACGAAAAGCAATGTTGCGTCGTGATTTCATATTAAAAATTAAAAAATACCTAAATTATGTATCATCTATATTCAATCTAAACACAACGAGTTAAGGCTCATTTTATATCGACTCGTGATTATACAGGTATTCGCTAATAACCCAGGTGTAGCAGTGTTATCCAGGGTTTAGTTGAGTTATAACCACGGGATTATGGATGCACCGAGGCGGATGAAAGTAGCTTAGACATTGCAGAAACTTACCTTTTACATAAATAAATATGCAACGTATTCTAGTCTTCTAACAAACCCTTTTTTACGTGAAGAAATCTATCATGGATGCTATTACAGCTTGTTAGAACAGAAGGTTATTCCAGACTTAAACTTAGTTCTGATAATGATATTTGTTTTGTAAATATGCACCTATTTATATATTTACAAAACAAATGTATATTATCAGAAATCAGTTTAAATGGCTCTCCTCCTCGTGGCGCACACCGGTAACAGCTAGGCACGGCACAGCAGTGTCTAGTCTGGCTAATCTTTCCAACACGATGCTACAACAAAATACAGTTGTAGCATCGACACGATAAGAAGAAGAAGAAGTTTAAATAATATGTCAGATGAAATAATATGTCAAGTCAGCATCTGAAGTAGATAACTTGACAACTTGATAACTAAAATATAAATAGAGAACTAGATGCTGATTTGACATATTTTTTTTATCTTTTATCACTTTTGACAATGTTAATGGTCGTCATGAGTTAATATTATTCTTATCAGGATATGTGGCCTGTCTTAAGCTTCTATATCAAATACTTAACCATACTTAAAAAAGCAACGAAATAAAATATTTAGTTGACGATTACTATCTAGAAAAGGACTGAAGATCGGCTCTTAAATTCTAAAGTTAACCTAGCAGACAATCTAGGAAATAAATTCGTATCTAAATTCGGGAGTAAATGTAAAACCTAAAAAGTTGGACAAATCTTGGCATCGGTAGCGAAAAACCTGTCTATATTTCTTCATTTCATCCAATCCCTAGATTTAAAACTTTATTGATCTTGTAAACTCTAAAAGTGACACCCCATGCATCAGCCAATCAGCGGCCTTCATGGAAAATGATCGTGTTTTCTACAGTCTCTGATTGGTTGAGACTTGGGTTGTAAGTTATATTAGCTTACCCGTGTACACTGTAAAGAATGGTTCAAACTTCTGACGTACACTCTGTCTTCATTTAGTTTGTGGACTCAAATAGTATTGCGACATTTGCGACTATCAGGGACTGTTGGTGACCTCACGATGCCGTTTGTCTTCGGAACGTGGTCAATTTGAAGATTTATTCCGGTTCTAGGCTCTAGGAATTTAATGTTGTCGAAATTGGTTGATATTACGACCGGTTGAAGTCGACAACCATTGGAGCAAACGGATACTGGAGTGGAGACCGCGTTTAGGCAAGCGTAGTGTAGGACGCCCTCCGGCGAGATGGAGCGACGATCTGCGGAGTGTAGCTGGCAAATACTGGATGAGAAGAGCCGAAGACTGGGCTCAGTGGCGCGTCTTGGGAGAGATCTACGTCTAGCTGTGGACTGATATAGGTTGATGATAATGATGATGAAGGAGAAAGCGTTTTCTTGGGATATGCAGTGATAACCTTTCCCGTGTACGTTTTGGTCGAATACCGGTTGGTATTACATTTTTGAGAGGGAAACATTACGGCCAGCAAACTTTTGACAGTTGTCATTTGAATAGATCAATGCTTGAGGGATCCGGAAATCAGGCCACTCGCACAACGCTTCTGTCATCAAGATTGATAGGTTACGTCATGCTTTAAATTATGCCCGAAATTAGGGTGTATCATTTAGTGCATTTTATTTTATGTTTTCTGATGTTCTGTTGAGTTTTTTGACGTGACAACGTCTTATAATTCGATAGAGCCGGCTGCGCACGCACGTAAAAAACTAAACGAATTCCCGAACAATTAGTCACATAACACTTTAAGTGGCTATAACATTAGTAGTTTGAAAATTATACAATCGATATTGATTATTGTATAGTTCCCGCACTTCTTATAATAAGAATTCCCGAACAAATAGTCACTTAACACTTTATGTGGCTATAACATTAGTAGTTTAAAAAATTATACAATCGATATTGATCATTGTACCGTTCCCGCACTCAGTAATATCCTCGTTATGAGAAGCCTTTCAGCTGTGAATTGCAGAAATTTGCGGCCGCTGAGTTTGTAATAAGAGCGATGGGCTCAACAGTCAGCCAGAAATCACATCCAATATCTAAAATGGTATTCGATTACTGTGAGTGCTCGTTTAACATTCACCATGTTACGTCGACTTTTAGACTTTTCTGCCAAGTTTTTCGGGCTCCAAAGAAACCTTTGGGTTCCAAAGAAATAGGGCCCTTTGAGAGCCTTTTGGGAAAAATCAACTATGATTTTTGATATTACAAAGCTAGACTGTTAGCTTTGTAGCTTACTTACGCCCGGTTTCTGGAAACCCAAATCACGATTGATCCGAGTTTGACACATAGTAATTATTAGATTTTTTCGTTGATCATCGTTCGAGAAACCGGCCGTTAGACACGTTATTTCCGTAAAAAGTTAGAAAAGAATTACACTTGTAAAACAAAAGTAACAATGACATAAGAGCAATGAAACAAAAAAAAACGAAGACAGATATGAAAGTACTGTGTGCTGTGTTCTGCAACTGTTCATACAATGTAAAGAGATATAATTACATTGTTTTTTAGCGCGTTAATTATTGTTTATTGTATAATATACTAATCAAAACTGATGACTTCAATCGGAACCATTGAATATGCGCCACGAGTCTCTAAATAAATTAAAATATTTATAAATGCAATGAATTAATTAACTCAAACATCATCTGCGGGATTTATGTATGCAGACATTGATTGCTCATTATTTCCAAATTATAGTGCGTATTAATTGTGCCACATTCTGCAGACTCATTGTGGTCAGACTAGTAAAACTCGTTACATAAAAAGGAACTTTATTCTTAAGGTGTCAGCTGTCAATCGACACTTCATAGCCATTTGACATGTCTCTTTTAACCGAATTATTCTCTTTCTGACCCTTTTATTTATTCAGAGAGATTTAAGGATTTTAAGGAGCAAAAAGCGTTTCCACTTTTTTACAGTTGTCTATATTTTATCTACTTTAAAGAATAGTGTGCTAGTAAATTTCGGCGAAGTTTAGTGAATCAATTTCAATTGATCAAAACTCAGTAAAGATATATTAAAACATATGTTTCAACTGAAAGATATAATTTATTCACAAACAAACTTTCGACTATTACAGTATTTACAAAATGTACAAGGTATGTAAGTAGTATACTATATAACTAGGGGTTAGGTTGATGAAAAGGTTGACCTAAGAAAATATAATAGAATATGTAAAATATAATTTACATAAGAAAGAAGCGAATATTAAAATGATGGATGATAGAGACGAATGGAAGAAAACAGCCGCTCCCTCTTAGAAAAGGGTAGAATCATTTAGGATTTACGAATTAAATAAGATTTTCCGTACGGAACCCCACTGCGTAAATCCGACACGTACTTAGTCGGCTTTGTTTATATACTTTGTGTACCATAAAGTGTCAAGTTTATTGCGGATCAAAAGGTGCTAGGTGAAATTACTTTGAGTAAAATTTAGCTAACGATATTAGTCTTTATAACAAGGTAATAAATCTTAAATTTATTTGGCAGTCTTCAAGTTAATCCAGTTCCTATTGATTTAAATACTTGAGTTAATAACTTTTATGACTGTGTCCTGTTTCGGAAAACATTGATTTTAACAGGTAAGCTTTTAGAATAAGTTTTAGATACTTAAATATTTTTATTTAAAAAAGATTATAAGCAAAAAAAAAATACGAAAATGCAATAGTCCACAAATAAACAAGATATTACATATAGGAAACACAATAACAAAACCCGCTGCCGTCAAATAGAGAGACAGACATTCAATTGACAGCTATACATTTACGAGACGAAAATAATATCTGATGTGGAAGAAAATGTGTAAAAAAAAAGAAAATACTTCAATCGTCATCGACAAGTAAATCTAAAAACACGTTTTTGAAAATTACTCAAAAAGTACCTACTAGTAAGATCTAAATTAAAATAAAGTAACCCCTCTGAAGTATGACAAACAAACAAAAAAATATCAAAAAAATTGTCATGTTTTTGAGGAGCTTTAAAAAAAAAACGTGGAGTTGAAACGTGGACCTTCTCTGTTGGTTAAAAATACCCGCTCAGTTTTTGACTGACGTTATTGGTACTGATAAAATCAACAGTAATTTATCAAACCCCTCCAAAACACTGGATTGATTAAAGCTGCAAGCATAAACCTATTAGTTTAGGGACCGAAGTTTGACCATGAATAAATTACATACCTTTTACATACCAATTAGTACTAATTGTTGCAATTCAACGTTGTTGCATAACTTTCGAACCAATTCATTCAAACTAAACTATAGCTAGAACAAAAGCATTTCTAATGTAAACAAAATATCGTTTTTAGCAATTAAGTAGCAAGACATTTTTGCGAACATATAAAAACATGGAATGCCCTAATTTTTTTACATACAATGGGGATAGAATGAGCATTTGCTTGTCTGATGTAGGTAAATCGACCAAAACAGCAACTATTGAAGTTTGTTTTGTGCCTGGCTCAGTGTGATTATAAACTCTTATTAGTATTTTTTTATATAATAATAGAATAGAAGAGGCGTTGGAAGGATGATCTTAACACCCAGGAGAAGGATTGGTGGAGTGTCGCCAAAGACCGGGATAAGTGGAAGACTTTGGGGGAGACCTTTGCCCAGCAGTGGGACAGGTATAGGTTAAAAAAATAGAATAGAATAAAACTTTATTTTGGCTAGCATAATACATAAACAACAAAAGACTTAGACTAAGGTATACTAAAACTTAATGCTATAATACTTATTTTTATGCTTGAATAAACCAAAAATGGACACTTAACATGTGCTTACTAGAATCATACCCTACACAAGCGCTTGTTTTCTGTGGTGCCTGATTAAAACGAGATCAATATTTTAGCATATTTTGGCTATGTGTAGATTTTGCCTTAAACCAAAACTTATGTTATGCCATTACATAATTAATATCTTAAGTGTACCTTGTGTTTCTAGATTAGATCTATTAAGTAATGTTTTTCATGGAATTTGATTTGATATTGATATTATATCAGTACCTCTACCATGAGTTGTCACAGTAAAATCGCCTGACTTTACTACAGTAGTTACGTAAATATTAGTACATATTACGAATTTTAGTAGGTACCCAACTATCCGCTAGACACGCTGTACAAATCCTCATACATTTTTTAACTACAGACGCTAGCGAGTATAGATTGTAAAAAGTCATGTAGCTCTACCATGAGTTTTTACTATATGTACTATATTTACTATACTACTAGCGTCTGTAGTTAAAAAAATGTATGAAGATTTGTACAGTGCCTCTAGCGGATAGTTGGGTACTAAAATTCGTCATACTAATATTGACGTACCTAACTACTGTAGTAAAGTCAGGCGATTTTACTGTGACAACTCATGGTAGAGGTAATGGTAGAGCTACAGCAATGCGGTTCTCATAGTAAAAACAAAAGAAAACGTGATAAAAGTTCAGTTTTAGTTTAGAAAGCCTCAAAATGTAATAATGATTTTTCATCAAACATTCCTAACATAATACTAGTATTCAACTAGATTGTTGTGGCGTCGTCTCCGGTACCCTCATCATCATGACGTGACGGATGTAGGTGACGTTATAGATTGGTGTGTAGTCGCCTTTATAAATGGACAGTATTTTTTGACACGGAAACTTAAATACGCTTATACATTATTATACTTGTTGGCAAAAATACGTAGATAAAGACTACGAAACTTGATTGAAATGAAGGTAGAATGAAATCAAGATTTAAAATAAAACGTTTTCGTGAACATTCAAACAAAACGTCATATTTGTTACTTAATAAAGCTTGTATAGAAACTAGCTGTAATTCTTTTAAGAAGGAATAAACAATAAAACAGTAGACACCAGAGCGTAGTTTTTTTCACGTTCTAGATTTCAGGACGGAACTGGCACCTAGAATCACCTAAACTAAACGAAGGCAATTCTAAATTATTCTTAGTTTTATTAATTAATGAGTGTCTGGTCCAAAAAAAGGTAAAATACATGTTACTTGTAAAACTATATATGTAGATGCAAAACTATGCTTACTGTATGCTTCACTTTTAAATACAGTTCAAGTCGCCTTTATAAATGGACAGTATTTTTTGACACGGAAACTTAAATACGCTTATACATTATTATACTTGTTGGCAAAAATACGTAGATAAAGACTACGAAACTTGATTGAAATGAAGGTAGAATGAAATCAAGATTTAAAATAAAACGTTTGCGTGAACATTCAAACAAAACGTCATATTTGTTACTTAATAAAGCTTGTATAGAAACTAGCTGTAATTCTTTTAAGAAGGAATAAACAATAAAACAGTAGACACCAGAGCGTAGTTTTTTTCACGTTCTAGATTTCAGGACGGAACTGGCACCTAGAATCACCTAAACTAAACGAAGGCAATTCTAAATTATTCTTAGTTTTATTAATTAATGAGTGTCTGGTCCAAAAAAAGGTAAAATACATGTTACTTGTAAAACTATATATGTAGATGCAAAACTATGCTTACTGTATGCTTCACTTTTAAATACAGTTCACGTAAAAATATAGCTGTACTCTGTAGCTCTACCATGAGTTTTTACTATACTATACTCGCGTCTGTAGTTAAAAAAATGTATGAAGATTTGTACAGCGCCTCTAGCGGACAGTTGGGTACTAAAACTCGTTATACTAATATTGACGTAACTACTGTAGTAAAGTCAGGCGATTTTACTGTGACAACTCATGGTAGAGGTACTGTATAAGTAAGTACTGAAATAATACTAAGAGACACGAGCACGGAGTTTCAAAAGTCCACGCACGCTTCGAAGTGGTAGACACTGTCGTGAAGTTGTACACAATGCTTCAGCAATGTGGAAGTTACATATTTCATCGTATTACTGAGTAGAAGAAAAGTTATCTGACATTTCTCTGAAATTCACTCTATTTAGACTTCAAAAACCCGGAACATCACCAAGGCATTAATTGTTCAAAATTAAATTGAATTTTCAAATAACTCGATTGTATGGTATCGTTTGCTTTGACGGAAAATAAAGATTTTAAACTGCAAGTTTGCGTTGTCCGGTTTGAGTTTAAACTTCTGCTAATAAGATAGCCCATGTTCTTGGCCAAAATATTGATAAATACAAAATTAAATGAACATTTCTCAGTGTTTATATAAGTATTACTTAATCTTGTTAAGTAGAACTATGGTTATTCCCAGAATATAATGTTTATAATAATCTTTTATCACACTTTCAACACAAATAATATCATGTTACGGTCCAACAATAAAATAAAATATAATGTACGCAACTAAAAGTTTCTTTTTCACATGAAAAAGTAATATGAATAACCTTCTTATCCTCTGGACTTATGTATTAATGTCATTATTGTATTATACGAAATAAGTTTTCGCCAATATAATAAAAAATGTAAAATAATTACTTCTATTAATAACATGCGTGAATTTTCCATTTTGACAGTTTTTTTAAACCAATGAAAATAACGAAATAAGCTATTAGCTCTCCCGATGTTGTTACTTAGTAACTTAAGTACTGTTGTGATAACGTTACACAAATAATAAACAAACTTACGACTATTAAAGTATTTACAAAGTGTACAAAGGAATATATAAAATACATACATAAGAAACAGAGCTATCTACAGACCGTTGCAAACGATCTATAGCTCAATTGATCCAAATTAGTACCAATCGGAAGCGTACCCAAGATAAGTACTGGTATTATTATTGAATAAAACATATTATATGCAACATACAAAAGTAAACGAAATAAGTACCGTAGTTCGTAGAAATGTATAAATAAATGGTTTTACAAACATTTTAATATATAAATTCCTTATTATTTTGAACGAACAAATGAAATCACTTTCATTGTTTGATGAAAAGATACCCTCGTGTGAGAACCTCTATTAATCTTATGACGTTGATTTTTACCACCATTTATCATATAACTTTGCTAATTTAATAGTTTTGAAAGCGAAAACTTAAATGAATTTATCTATGACACATGCCTGAAGTTTTAAATAAATAGGCTTTGAAAATAAACGAATGAGCCACCACAAATGCACCAACACACATTTACCTAATAATATATCACTGTAACTTAAATACAACTTTTACTGTAAGTACATAAAATAAAAAAATAAACAGTTGAGCTATCTGCAGAACAATGCGACTAATTCTGGGATCGACCGTATAAAGGATGTTCCCAGAATTAGTGCTAAAGGAACAAGCTTATACAGAATTCTCCCAGTGTCAAACGGAAGCCTGCAAATGGAACACCTTGAGGTCAAAGTTCAAACCTAGGGGATACAGCTCCGCAAAACGGTCCACTTTCAAGCTTGCCACGAATTCTTGGGACACTGTATAGCTCATCACAATCAGTAGGTACCAATCAGAAACTTTCCAAGATATTTGCTGCATCGCTGCATTGCCGCACTGAATAGTAATGCGCTTTGCCAGTCGTCGGGTCACGCGTTGCTGCTAGTATATTTCTAAAGAATTTTGAACTTAGAGCTTCCTGTGAAAGATTTGTCGGGGAGGATTACCATCGTATATATTTCTGCTGCTAAGCAGTTATGTTCGCATCTGTACTCTGGTTTGAAAGGAATGGTTATCAGCCAAATTACAGGCACATAAGACGACATGTATTAAACGTGCTAACTGAAGTAATGCATAGTTATAATCAAAGGTTATCACTTAACGTTTATACTTTGTTTTTGAATGGTTGAATGGTTGTCAGCCAAATTACAAGCACATAAGACTACATTTAATAGTCGTGCTAGTTGAAGTAATGCATAGTTATAAGCAAAGGTTATTTCTTAACGTCTAGTGAGTTTTTTTAATACATTATAGCCAAATGCTTGACCGCAATCTCATGTAATGATGGTCGATGGTGTAGCGCGTTTGGTTAGATAAAACCTATTCTCTCTCCTGAAAACGTCCAAACTATAGGTATTTATTTATTAAAGGTATCAAAACATTTAAAAATACAATAATACATACAAAGGACTTAAATCTAAGTGTAGGAAACCACAATATTTGAAACAGACGCCGTGCCGGCAAGGAATATTATCTTACATCACTTATATTCAAATAAAAAACAATTCCGAGCCTCGTAAATAAAAAGAAGACTTAACATTGTGTCATTGTTATCGGATCTAAAAATTGATGACAGCATCTGTGCCTAAAATAATGTTGTAATCCATTGAAAGTTGGCCTGTTTAAAAATATGAATGGGCAGTAAGACACCAAAGAAGGCAGGCCCAAAGTCAGATCGTAAAAATAAATTCTCTGACTTGTGGCTTTTGTATAGAAACTTTGTCTAGAACTGCGTTCATTTGTATGGAAATATGAGGGGCGTCTTTGAAACTGCAATTTGGAAGGACAAATTAGGCTAAAACGAAACTTTAGTTTTCCAAGTAGTGTGACTTTTGTGCTTATCTAGTCGTCCATCTAGACAAAAAGACTATTACTTAATTGTCATACAAAAATAGTGTTTATCTGTGCTTTTCATCTAGACTAATCTATTACTTAATTAGAATACAAAAATAGTTTTTTTTTAAATAAATATTAATTGACATAACATCATATTGTTCCAAAGTAAGCAAAGCTTGTTCTGTAATAACTAGATTGCTGATAACATATTGTTTTTTTATACGCCTAGATGCAAAAACATCAGCTACTTTTAGTTTACAGTCAAACTTAATTATGTTAAATAATAATTATTTAGATTATAATATATCGCAGTAAATTGTATCAATTTCCATTGTGTTTTGCTCTTTCGTTAAATGAAATAGATGTAGTGGAATGGTGCCAAACGCATAGAGTTCACTGCGACAAAGGATTACAGATAAGAATTCGTTTCTTTTGGTGTAGTTTCTGTAGGTACTCTGTTTTATTTACTATATAACCTAGCTATGAGAAAACACCGTTATATGCGAGTGAATCAGCCGCCATCTTGATGATAGAACCGAAACTGTCCGTCTTTCTGTCTGTTTAGTGTCAGTAGGATGTAGGTATCTCATGACCCGTGATAATTAAAAAGTATTAATTTTTTAACTTTTTTATGTGAAGTATTTTTGTTGCCGCTATAACACAATACTAAAAAACAATAAAATTAATATTTAAAAGTATAAAAAGGGTACCTACCATAAAATCTATCATTTAGTATGAGTCATCTCAGTTTTTTTGGTACAGAACCCTTCAATAAAACCTACCCTCTCTCTTCATATAAACATCAAAACTATTAGAACACAAATTAAGACTAGAATAGTGCACTGTGTGAAAAAAGACAATCCTTCAAATGCCTCCCTGGTGGCTACTGGCAGTAGGTTACCTGTGCGGTCACTTGTGCGAAATAGGTCAAGGTAGGTTTACCTGGCCTTACCACGTAACTCTCTGTTGGGACACAAACGAATTGGGAATCACACAACTGCATTGTAATATAGTGGAACTTCAAAGACTTGCGACTAAAGAAGAGGTTCTTAGTTTGACTGTATTTATGTGAATAAAAGAAAAAAAAATCTTTTAGCTGGTGCTTCTCGGGTGGGTCAATCTAATCAAACTCTGACACACTTTCTAATTTATATGTTATTAATATTTATATTCTAAAATGATCTTTATTCACAAACTTACGACTATTACAGTATTTACAATGTACATAGGCATATAAAATATATATGAAACAGTTGAGCTATCTACAAACCGTTGCGATAGATAGATAGTTCAACTGGTCCAAATCAGTACCAATCGGAAGCGTACCCAAGATACCGCTGAATAGCAGTGCTACTAATACTTACTTGACTTTGTCAATTATAGATCGTTGATGGTAATACAATATTAATAAATCATTTTGAGATGTAGGTAAATTGATCTTTTTAGAATTCAGAGCACGAAGTTTACAAGAAAATGTAAATTAATTATGTTTTATGGCCAGCTCTCAGTTTTTCACGTAAAAGTAGAATAAACGCTGATAGAGGATCTTTCGTACGAAAAAAAAGCTTATTTATGTAGGTACGGTTAAGGGCAGGTTCTGTCCGTGTGATCGGCCCTAAAATTGAATTATTCTCAGCCGGACCCGTTCTACGGCGTTAGGCTAGACGCGCACTTCGTGGCCGAACAAGACGACACGAGACACGACTCACTTCAATTAAGTTAATTTTTTGTATCTGGGTCGTTCTTCTTTTTTATCGACAATGACTTGTCTTTTCCGCAAAAAAAATAATATTTTGCTCATAAATACTAAATTACTTATTTTTTTTATATAAAAATACTCTTGACAATGCAATAATTTAAATATCCTTAAAATTAGATTTTATTCATAATTATTTTTTACAAAATCAGTGTGACATAGTAGCCAAAAAGCGTGACGGAGGTGTTATACATACAAATAAAGTGTGTCCCTTTATGACTAGTAATGTGAACAAACTGCTCTTGTAAAAAATAATCCCATTGAAAGTTTCTATCTAAGAATATTTACTGAACTACTTAACCTTTTTTATTACATTAATAAGAAGAAATAATTTTTGATGTTTATATTATTAAATAAAAAAATATTTTATTGGCTGTCTCTCGATGTATATGATTTTAGTTGCTACCCTCGGTCACTCGTTTTATGGTACAAAATAGTGTGCGTTAGAAACTTTGACGTTGGTCACTAGGTTCGAGAATAGTCCTCCTCCACCCTGCACTCGCACTATACGTTCCCACGCCCCGGCATTACCAGTCAGTCGCTCACAAACAATAAAAAAAGGTGCGTGTGTTTATTAAGCGACCGCTCTGTCACGTAAGTTACGACTTCCAAATGTTATTCCAATTTGGGGGTTTTACTATTATTTGATTAATTTATGGTAAATATTTCATATACACCCAGTTTTATGCGTAAATTATAATTAGGAAAATGCTGAATATCTCGAACACTACTATTTTACACCTCTGTCACGTAGCACCTCTGTCACGAAAATATGTGACGGAGTGGTATAACTCGTGACGGAGTGGTCATTTTTGTATGGAACTTAGAGTCTTAGTTAATATCCATAATGTATGATTGCTAGATTTTTTTATGTTGGTTACTCTATCGTCAACTATTTTGTTAATTTAAGGTATTACCATCAAAATAGTTGACCTACGTCCAGCAGTGGACTGATATAGGTTGATGATGATGATGATGAAATTAATATCTACCAAAGGACACCGACCATCAAGACACATCAAGATAACATTTTAAGTATATAGTACTATGTTTTCTTTTGAAAGTTAGTTTTGTTCGGCGGACGTAAACATTGTTTACCACTTTGTCACAATTTTGTCCCCCTTAAAATTTTAGTACAAAGTAAGTTATGAACCACTTTATTGTTAGTATTTAAAAAAATAACGTTTTCTAGTATTATATGCTAAATAATAAAGGTGTTCATTAGATTTTTAAGCGAGTTTATTGGGCGAATTTCATAATATTGAAAAGTTTCATGTCTTATGAAGCAAAAATGTGACAGAGTGGTATAGGATAATTAAAAAAAAATGATTATTTGAAAAATTCCGGCCAACGGACCTAGATAATAGTAAATGTTTATATTCTTGATAAGAAAATAATAAGAAACTGAAGTCCTGATTCAAAAAGAGACATAAAAAGAAATAATACTTTCGTGACTGAGGTGTTATTTTTTTCATACCATTCCTACGAAATTTGAAATAAAACGAAAAATACACGCAATACTTCGCTGCATTATATGTTTTTGTAATCTACAATAATGAGGCAATAATTTAAATCATATTTCACTAAATAAATCGCAAGTTTATTTTTTTATCAAATATGAAAATTTGCCGGTCAGATTGTCGATAAAAAAGAAGAACGACCCATCTAACTTAACATGTACTGCCGGGCAAAGGTCTCTAGACAAATAGCTAAAATTGCTATGCTTGTTAAGCTTGCTAAGTTATGTTCTAGAATATTTAAACGATGTTGTGTTTTGGACACAAAGGGTTTGATTGTACAATAATACCGAACACAACAAAATGCGTGCAAAATGCGTTCAATGATGTTTGTTATCAGTTTTTAAATCAACCAAGACTTTTAAAGGTTCGAGCCCATAACCACCGCGTCAGCTGGTAGTGCGCTGGCAGCTTTAACTGTGGTGCGACCCAATGTGGCTTCAATTTGCATAGTTGTGCTTTGGTCACGTAATGGAATCAACCCTTTTTGTGGCACACGTTTTTGTACGTTGATTCTTTTGATAAGAAAATTGTATAGATGGAATTTGTGTTGATTTTTGTTACCTTTGCTGAAGCATATGTTTATACAGGTTTATAATGTGTATACAGGATGTTATTTTTTTTAACTTTATAAATTTAGTTATAAACTTTATTTATTTATTCACCAACAAACTTACGACTGAAATTTTATAAAATTGTGTACATAAGAAACAGTAGAGCTATCTACAGACCGTTGCAAACGATCTATAGATAGCTCAACTGGTCCAAATCATTATTTATTTAATTCATATTGTATTCTATTGTGTAAGAAATGTGTGAGCATTGAGATGACGTCTGATAGAGGAGAGTAGAAGACACGTCTTCTACGTGTTGTACCGACCCTACAAAATGTGTGACAAGGGTAGGAAGATGATGATGATGATTGTATTTTATTAGCAATCTAGTTTCCAAAGTCATCATCATCATCATCTTCAACTCCAACCAATCCACTGCTGGACGTAGGTCTCTCCCAAGACGCGCCACTGAGCCAGGTCTTCGGCTCTTCTCATCCAAAGTAAGCTTTGCTTAGTTTGAGAATAGAGTGTGCTGATGAAATGTCCGTGAGCATTTATTTATTGAAAGGTAAATGCTTTAAAATATAATCCTTCAACTCTTAAATATTTTTATCTATACAGCATCCATCCTTCGTCCCTTTGATTTATTTAGACATAAAACTTCCGAAGTGTCTCGTCGCAGTTTTTGTTTGCCATTATTTTATCTTGTTTTGAGAATACATAGTTATATGTGTAAATGTTTCACTTGAATGAATATAATGAATGTCTTAGAGTAATAAGCAATTATTTTTTTGAATCAAATAAATAATAATCTTTATTTATTTACTTAATAATCTAAGTTCCCAAACAAACCCACTACAATATCTACAAAATGTACAACTAATATAATAAATACAAATATATATTTATAAAATACATAAGCAACAGATGGGTTAGCTGCAGACCGTTGCAAACAATCTTTAGATATCTCAATTTATCGAAATCAGCACCAAACGTAAGCGTACCCAAGATAGCTGCATTCAATTTAAATTTTCCATCAAACTTCATATTTTATTATGTTGTGTATAAATGAAATTGTTCATGAATTGTATGTAAAAACAAATGACGTTCAACGACGTGTATTTTATGCTCAACAATTATTACTAATTTGGACATTGTCCTTTAATCCTTGCACAAGCAATTTTAAGCCTTGGAGTACCGCAATAAAACTCATTTCACTTTGTAGTGTTTTTAAGTGATATATATGTTCGCTCTGCCAGTTTTTATTTCTTTATTTCCCTTTGTTTCGGGTCCAACAGCTGTTGTCCGTCATGTTTTTTGTTTCTGTTTTTTGCGGCTTCATGTGTCTGCTATCGGATACTTAATTTATCATATAGTGAGTTTTAGGCGACTTAGCGACGCCTTATTTCTAGTTTCATTTATTTGGTAGAATGAGTGTTTACAATGGTGTTAATGCACCATTATATGAGCTTGATATTAAAATTGTTCCTGCACAATCTCACCTTTAAAGGCATGTAAATAATTCAGTATAATACAATAATACAGATGGGCAGTAGGCAGGATGGGCAGTCATTTTATCAGCTTTTATTTTTTGAAATACTTGAAAATCAAAGTCAAAACTAAGCGTGGTCTAAGTTAGGGGCTTGACTTTGCTTAGTTCCCAAACATAATGGTAACTTCGCGCTTAGAGGTGCCCTGTGAGGGATCACACTGCGTCCATCCCTCGGCGACGTCTGAGCAAAGTATTGTTGACAAAGAAACAACTTGTGTAGGTAAACGCGTTACACCGTAGGCAGCTTCATCTTTAAACATCAGATGTGATTGCGGCCAAGCGTTTGCCTATAATGCATAAAAAAAACTAAATAAATCTACAAACAGCTTGTTAGTAACTATTTAACAATCTATACATTTAAATTTAGTTTATCTGTTTCTGAACTGTGGCTTCGTCTGCGTATTTCTTTACTAAGTCACAAGTAACTTGCATCCCTTGGGGTTGTACTTTGAAATGGTGTTCTGTGTAACTCCTAATGGTCTTATTCACATTGGTCACTTTGGGACTCAAGTAGCTAAAATTGCGGATTTTACTTAGATTTAGCTAATTTTTCTACAGTAAAACAGTAAAATTATGATCTTTAGAAAATATAGTGTTTTAAGAATGACATATACTTCAAATTTTTAGTGTTAAAAGATTTATGGTTGATTTAATCATTTGTTATTCTTATGAAAATTACATAAATATTTTGTTATTAAAAAGCTTGTTATCAGAGAAATTGCAATGAATATTATAACAAGTTATATTAATAATTTTTATTTCCTGTCGTTACATAAAAAATACTAAACGTATTATCAAAAACTTCTTTTAGAATAGTCTAATTCTTATTAATTTTGCGAAACATTTAAAAAAATATGTGTTGAATGAATTTAAATTGAGCCGTCAATCTCAAAAATCCATTTAAATTTTTAAACAATTTCATTGGAAAAGTGATTGACTATTCAATAAACTTCTTGTCAATAAAGAATAACCGATTTTACTATACATGGTTTTAAGATTTAAATTCGTTTGAACGCTTTTGGCTATAAAAGTTTTTGTTTTCTTTCGTGAGAACAACACCACTTCACTTATCTGAAAATATTTAAATTCTGCAGGTAAAGTACAGTCAGCAATATAAATTGATATACAAATTCAGTAGTAATCAAAATAAATGCATTCGAAACATATTCGACATTTTACAATTGAATAATATTCTAACGTACTTTATATCTTGTAAATCTTCAGCGACAATAAAATTTGACAGGCGTCACAGCTCAGTTGGTAGTAGCTCTGCCTTCCATGCTGTGGGTCGTGGGTTCGATTCTCACCCAGAACAAATGTTTGTGCGATAAATATATTTGTTCTGTGTCTGGATGTTACTATGAATTCTATATATGTATGTATTTACAAAAAAAAAGTATATTGTATTCTATCAGCAATCTAGTTCCCATAGTACAAGCTTTGCTTAGTTTGGGAATTGTTCATGAATATTCATGAATATTTATTTAAAACAATGTCACTAATCTACAAATGAAAAATACCGAAATAAATTAGTTTTTGTAATTTCCTTAATACTCGAAGTTCGCAATTTATCTCTCTGAACTAATTTAGATTTATTTGGTGGTAAATATTATGTTATTCAGATGATTGATACTAATATCAGTGTAACTTAACATAAAGTCAACTTATCGATAAACAAGCAAACATCAAATTAGATAGTATTTGCCCACATTAGTTGTGATTGCAAACATCAATCACGATAATACAAATATATGTTAGAAACTAGTAAGTTACTTGAATAAAGCTTTGATTTTATATGAATAAAATGTTATTCAATTACAGTAAAATTTATTGATAATGGAATATCAAATTCTTAGTAATAAATAAATAAATAATGCTGGACAATCCACAACATCATTTAGCCCCAAGCTAAGCAAAGCTTGTGTTATGGGTACTACAAGACTGACATACTTAACACAATACATTACATAGATAGATATTTTTAATATACACTTAAAATAACCAGAACACCCGGAATAAATATTTGCAGATCGTACAAACATTTATCCCCAGGCGGGAATCGAACCCGCGACCACATCGGTCGTAATATTTTTTGAACACCAATACTATGTTCTAATAGTGTTCCAAAGAGTATTATTTTGAATTAAAAAAAAGTGTATCTTATATGAATATTAATAAATATAAACTTATACAGAACTGTTTCTGTGCGTTCTACTACGTTCCAAGAGTCCATATCTTTGCCGTAGGAGACGATAGCGTAGTCGATAGAAATGAAAAAAAAAAGACGTGTGGCACTCGGGGACTGCCGCAGTAAAGCTATTGCATAGCATTTATTGCTGGATTACGCATGCGCAGTGTTAGGTTATTTTCGTTACGGAATTTCTGGATTCAGTCTCCACGCTCAAGGCCCGCGATAGAAGCTATGCAATAGCTTAAGAAGAAAACAAAAAAGCTATGACAGTTTTTGGTGAATACTTATCAAAAACGATTTTTTGTAGAGGTGCTACGTTTGTAGACATGTTATGGTGTCTACGCCGTAGCAAAGCCTACGCGAACGTAGTCTTAAGGCGACGGGTAGGGTGAAATTTTTCATAATAAATAAAAATGTCAATAACTTCCAAGTTTATTATTTATTTATTATATCTATACACACGTTAAACTTGTAACACGGCATAGTTTTTGCCGTGGTGGTTAAACTCTAGACAGTCAGCGTGGCAACGTCACAATTTCAATTTCAACAAAAATGCTGACAACGGCGCAAAACACATAATGAGCCGCGCACAGTTCGGATAGTCAAACTCTAAAGTAGTGCCTTATGTATATTTGCGAGCACACAGCAATCAAACACTTATAATTCCTAAGGCGCTACTCTTCTTCTTCTTTAAACACCTTAATGTAGAAATGTTTTCTTTGAAGTCACAAGATACGAACCATAAGAATAGCTGTGCTGAGTTTGGTACCAAACAAATCTGCCAAACCCATAAAAAATGGGATCTTAAACCACACTTTTGCAAAAGGTGTTGGTACTAAACTTACATTTAAAAGTAAACTATATCCAAGAGCACAAATTTTGAGTAACAATACACTAGTTCAATATATGTGTTATAGGAAATAATAACTTTCACAACTCCACATGCTATCACTTTTTCTGAAAACAGTTTTCGGTTTCCCCAAAAACACGCATTTGGCTATACCCGTCACCTTAATAGAATAGAATATTACTTTTTTTACACCAATAAAAAAACACAAAGAAACAAACAATTAAAAATAAAAGCTACAACGGGCGGTCTTATCGCTATAAGCGATATCGATTGACGATCGAAGTGGCGCGGCGGGCGAAGGTCCGCCTGCGATGCGCAAGGTTGCGGGTTCGATTCCAGCCTTGGAATAAATGTTTGTATGATCTGCAAATATTTATTCGGGTGTTTTATATGTATATTAAAAAATATCTTTCTAATGTATTTGTATTAAGTATGTCAGCCTTCTAGTACCCATAACACAAGCTTTGCTTAGCTTGGGGCTAGATGATGTTGTGTAGATTGTCCAGCATTATTTATTATTATAAATAAAATGTACAAAGGGCGGTCTTATATTAAGCGATATCTTTCAAACAACCTGTGTTGATGTTTGAATTTAAATCAAACTATGAGAGACTAAACGCAAACTATAGACTTAACTTTGCAAATTGTTGTTCTAAAATTGCCGTTCTCAATGTTTATAATAGCATTTATTTACCTCACTGCGTCTCAGGAAATTAGATTCTAGCAAGTCTATTTAGTTGTGCAGAGGAGTAAGGTACACTTGAGTTCTACTTGTCCATTTTAATATTAAGCTTCCGGTACTGGCTAGTTACTTAGTAATTAAATTACAGTGTCTTATTTGTTGTTTTATTAAAACTAATAACAGTATTTTTGTGGGAAAGAAAGAAAGAAAAATTTGGTAAATGAAGGCTTATTAGGTCTCGGCGTTTATATATTTATAAATAGCTAGCTGACCTGACGGACGTCCTGTCTTAACGACTAAGTGTTATTAAATTTTCTAATTTTCCGCACAATTTTTTTTTCTTTCACAAAAAAAGTGAAATCGGTCTAGCCGTTCACGTGTGATGGCGTGACCAAGGAAAATAGGGATTCATTTTTATGTTTATAGATACATAAAAAGCTAATAAACATTTTTTCTCTCATAATAATTTATAATTCAGTGCCATTTATAAATTAACCGGAATAAAGTAATTAATTTGGCGTAAGAAAATATTTAATTTATTCACACCGAGGTTGTTAAAGTTTAATTTTTAATTCAACTTATATCAATTTAATTTAATAAAAATATTTTTTGAAACACTGCTCTATTAAAAATCCATCATTGCTAGTTTTAAAAAAAGGTAAAAAAAAAAGCCCGAGGGCACTATACACTTTGCCCCTTATCCTTTGGATTATCTCAACAAGTGAATTTACATTAGCTGAAGTACCCTGCCGTCCGTATAATTAAAAATTATAACATTATATTGCAAAATTCGTATAAGCTTCTTAACCCATTCGAAAACCCGAAACGCTGGTATGATTCAGGCCTTGTTTGGTGTGAAAAAACACCACACACTGCCCGTCTGTTAAAAAGCACCATTGTTGTTTGGAGTCACAGTTAAATAACACACTAACACAAGTACAATTTCACTCTGTTAATTTAATATCAGACTTGAATTGCCCCTGTAGAGTTTTAAGACAAACCAATTTTTGTAAAAGTGTTTAGAAAAAATGATTCATATAATTGTCATGAAAATCTGTCAGTTTTCCATTATATATATCAAAAATGAATCAATTATTTAATTAAGAATCGATTTAATTTTAATTGGGCGTCTAGTCGAAGCGACGCGTGAACCAAGGGCTGGTGAGAATTTGGCCCAGCGTATCAGCATTGCTATTCAGCGCGGCAATGCAGCCAGAATCTTGGGTACGCTTCCGATTGGTACTGATTTGGATTAGTTGAACTATCTATAGATCGTTTGCAACGGTCTGTAGATAGCTCAACTGTTTCTTATGTATTTTATATGCCAATGTACATTTTGTAAATACTGTATAGACTACTATAAACAAACCATATTTAGTAAAAAGTGTTTTACGAAAAATTATTAATAAAATTATCATGAAAGTATGTCAGTTTTCCATTTTATAAATCCAAATTGATATCAGTTATTTAATCAATTTAATTTGTCCTTGACTTCCAAATCAGCAGTAATCATTAGGACTTCCATGAAATTCCGCTCTAAATTAAACCTACGAACAAGGTCACAGAGCTCATTTTCCTTTGCAATGTGTATGGGAGTCGCATAGGGTTGGCAAAGTGTGGAGTGAATGGGGGAGGCTTTGCGCAGGCTCCGTGATACTAACCCGTCAGTCGACAACGCGCCATGCTAGAGTACGGACGCATCCGGTCATAAATAATACAAAAAAGTGCTTTAAAATTAAAAAAAAATCACGCAGTGTAAGTGACGGATGTGTATATCAACCACCCCGAAAGTTATAGCCAATGTTGTATTCTGCGTCTCAATGACCAAGTTTAGTCACCTGAGTTGTCTAGAGGTCGTATCTGGGCCGATTCGGTTCAAATGAGTGCGAATCACGTGTCTTTTATCTGTCTCAAATCCTTTGATTTGTATCACCACTTTGAGTAAGCTCTCACGTCTCTACGTACAGAGACATCAAAAAGGTATTGATTGTTGTCGATTTGTGACAGTATACCTACCTATTATAAACTGGTAGTGCCTAGCTTGGCTGAGTCCTAGTCCGCCTGGATAGCTTGCCCTTTGTTTGTCATATAAAATATATACCTACTGATAGTATATAAAGGTAGGAACGCCAACGCTACTTGTAGCTTCTGCTATCGTGATCTGTCACGTTTCTCTCTTTTATGAGAATCGGAGGCCTATCAGAGAGGCCTAGGCCATATCAGATGTTACAATGTGACCTCTGTCTTAAACATAGAAGATGTGCCTTGTAAGGTATCATACTGCGTCCACCATTCTGACACACTTAACCAAACTATAGCACAATAAATCTATCCTCTAGATGGCAAGACTAGGCAGGTTTTAACAAACCAATGATAATGATGTATAGAAATAGACCAGGCTCGATAGGTTTTAAAAACAAAGAAATTAATAGCAGGATGAAACCCATTAGAAAAGGAAGAGAATATTATAAAAACATAAGGAAAAATAATTTACGGGCGATCTGAGTTCGGGAAGGGGGTGGGGGTGGGCTTTTAAGGGTAAAAAACGCTTTTTCTCGATTTCTGGCAAAACTAAAAGTCCTATGGAAAAAAGTCAAATGGCAAAGTTGTAGGTAATTAAAAGATCTAAAACTTTTGCATACACACTTTTTTCACATAACTCAAGATGTATGTGAAAAATTCAAAAAACCAAGTTTTTGGTTTTTTATTAATATCTTTTACAAACAATTATATTTTTTCACTAAATTTGGTGAAAACTTACCTCTTTATGTTCCAAATACGCTGTAATTTATTCGATTAGAAATATATATTTTTTTTACTTTATTTTGATAAAATATCGAAAAAATATCCTTATTTTCAATCGAAAATTCATCCGTCAAAATATCAGCTTTCTTCAAAAAGTTGATATGTTTTCTGTTCGTTGAAATATCTTCTTTTCGATAGTGAAAAAAAATATATATGTTACCATAGAAAATCTTCTCAGAAAATGCAAAAAAAAAAGTTAGTGAAAAAAAAAATAGTGGGGTGAAACCCATTAGAAAAGGAGGAGAATATTATAAAAACATAAGGAAAAATAATTTACGGGTGATCTGAGTTCGGGAAGGGGGTGGGGGTGGGCTTTTAAGGGTAAAAAACGCTTTTTCTCGATTTCCGGCAAAACTAAAAGTCCTATGAAAAAAAGTCACATGGCAAAATTGTAGGTAATTAAAAGATCTAAACCTTTTATATGCACACTTTTTTCACATAACCTCAAGACGTATGTGAAAAATTCAAAAAACCAAGTTTTTGATTTTTTATTAATATCTTTTAAAAATCTGATTTTATATAAATAAAAATGTAACTAATCAAATAAACTACAGCGTATTTGGGACGTAAAGAGGTAAGTATTCACCAAATTTCTTGAAAAAATCCCAAAACTTGGTTTTTTGAATTTTTCACATCAATTTTGAGGTTATGTGAAAAAAGTGTGCATACAAAAGGTTTAGATCTTTTAATTACCTACAATTTTGCCATGTGACTTTTTTTCATAGGACTTTTAGTTTTGCCGGAAATCGAGAAAAAGCGTTTTTTTACCCTTAAAAGCCCACCCCCCCCCCCATCCCGAACTCAGATCACCCGTAAATTATTTTTCCTTATGTTTTTATAATATTCTCCTCCTTTTCTAATGGGTTTCACCCCACTATTTTTTTTTTCACTAACTTTTTTTTTTGCATTTTCTGAGAAGATTTTCTATGGTAACATATATATTTTTTTTCACTATCAAAAAGAAGATATTTCAACGAACAGAAAACATACCAACTTTTTGAAGAAAGCTGATATTTTGACGGATGAATTTTCGATTGAAAATAAGGATATTTTTTCGATATTTTATCAAAATAAGGTGAAAAAAATATATATTTCTAATCGAATAAATTACAGCGTATTTGGGACATAAAGAGGTAAGTTTTCACCAAATTTAGTGAAAAAATATAATTGTTTGTAAAAGATATGAATAAAAAACCAAAAACTTGGTTTTTTGAATTTTTCACATACATCTTGAGGTTATGTGAAAAAAGTGTGTAAGCAAAAGTTTTAGATCTTTTAATTACCTACAACTTTGCCATTTGACTTTTTTCCATAGGACTTTTAGTTTTGCCGGAAATCGAGAAAAAGCGTTTTTTACCCTTAAAAGCTCACCCCCATCCCCTTCCCGAACTCAGATCGCCCGTAAATTATTTTTCCTTATGTTTTTATAATATTCTCTTCCTTTTCTAATGGGTTTCATCCTGCTATTAATTTCTTTATCTTTTTGTCATTTTTCAAGCTATCTACCCCGGACTAAAAAGCAATATTGCTTGAATGAAATTCTCAAAATGGTTGTCAAAAGGACATGATGCTAAGTGATTAACAATTGAATAGTTATATTGTTCATTTTTTTTTAATAATTGGCTTTAAATACCGTCGCAAATGACGAATTCTAAATCATATGCGGTTTTACAATATTTCAATATTTGAGCGGACAAATATTGAAATATTGTAAAATCTACGTAGGAGACGCGTTACAGCTAAATGCTGTCACCGAAAACACCAAAGTCAAAGTAGAGGAAAAAGGCAAAATGGGCAATTATTTAAAGAAATTCAGGTGAAAAATGATCACAGGTACTGTAATAAATAATGTTGAAGAAAACTTGCTTCTAAAAATTCATATAATTCTGACGCAGACTGTACAGTCAGTACAGCGCTAGAATTTATAACCAATTTCAAAAATAAAACAACAAAAAGATTATTATTATCGGACATGATATCATATAACGACAGTATTATATTTCAATTTGAAACTTAAAGATGAGCTTTTTTGTATCCAATATCAATCTTGGAACCGTTTAATTATTTTTCAATTATACCGTAATAAGAGCTTTTCATTTCGTGGAAACTTAGTTTCAAATGACTCGATAAATAGAGTCTAAATTAAGTCTGCACAGCTATTTGAAAGCTACCTTGGTTTGCGCGTTCCGTTCTGTTAATGTATGTATATAGTATAAAAATTAACAGAACATACATATATGTATGATAGTGACTTATTTATACGTGATACCACTTATTATCAAGTGGGCCGAATGTCATTTAATTAAAAAACAAAAACAAGCCTAAACTGACTCCATACTTAATCACGTAAATGTATTTTTTGCTGAATTAATAAATAAGATTGGGGAAACCTACAAAAATAAAAAGACGATTGAAATTAAACCTCTCAGACAGGCACCACTGCATTCTTCTTCTTGGCCTCTGCCTGTCAATTACGTAAATGATTTTGACATCTATTTCTTAGGACAATCCTAGAAATTCAAACAAGGCTAAGCTTCCAATTTGAAAAAGGTAAACGTAGGTCTACCTGTAGTTTTATCACTGACTTTCACTTTAATTAGAACTCTTGATAACTCCTAGCGCCCTGGTACCTACTTTCGAAACATGGCCGCAGAAGCCTTTAAACGATTGAGCTATTTCGTTTGTTTAATATATTTTTGCCAAACCATTAATTGAAAAGCTGCGATTAATTGAAAAATCTAAACCTTTATGTAAAATAATACATCAATTTTATTTTCACTGTACAAGCTTTACAAACTTGTTAACTAGATAGATGGTGTTCATGAGTTTTTTTAAAGTTTTATTTTTTCGATAAAATTAATTAAACTCAACACAAGTGAACCTAATCTTGTTCAAAATAACTTTGATTAAAGTGAGTTTTATGAATATCTTAAATTAAAATTCCTCGCGCTTAATTCACCTCTCAAACGTATAACCCCATTTTGCAAGTACCCTCTTCACGGAGGATTTTCTTGTAACATGGTATCTGACACTGACCCTTTCATATTCTGGGTTTAATTTCGTGCTAGGTGCCCATAAAATGACAAGGATTTTAAATAATCCTTTCTGGTCGGAAAATTACTGTTAAAATGTTAAAGGTACAACTTACTTTTTTATTTTAGTCACAAACAAAGTTTTCAGCTGCAATTTTTCGTAGAAGATTTTTATAGGTACTTAAGATTATTCTTACCTATTATATTTTTAAAGTTTTGAAGGTGGCCAATATATATAGACCTCGCCGCAGATTGTTTAAAAATCTAAAAAATATGGTATTTATTACGGATATAATGAGTTTATAATAAGCTCTAAAGCATTCAAATAACACTTAGATTTTCTAAATTATAAAAAAGTCTCAAAAATAAAACTTATGACTAACAAACCTCGAGGTTTGTTGTAATTATTAAAGGCTTCTGAATAATTATCTCGAAAATCGTTTAAATAACTCTAAAGTTATTAGGACAAAAAGCAAAAGTATTTGCGCAATTAATTAACTTTCCAAATATCAAAACACTAAAATTCTTTGAAATCAACTTCTTACTTTTGGTACCTACGTAATACGTTTTTTTTTCATCGAAAAGTTTTTTAACTCTTAATTTTCTTATTGTTCCTTCCGCAGCAGTAGGTAAATGAAAAAATGAGGGTACAAAATTGGAATTTATTTTTTAAAGTTTTTTTTGTACTTCTGTCTTCTACCATAAGGCTTATTTTACAGCATCATAGGTATAATTTAGAAATAACTTCTTACTTATTGTAACAACGAGTTGATCACGTGGTATTGCGTTTTATTTACAAATTTGAGAGCTGGAGGAAGTTGCTAGGATAAAAAAATACGATAAAGGCCAATTGAGACAGTTGGTTTAGTGTGAAACTTTGATAAAATACAAAGAAACATCGACCGGTACCGATTAGTACAAACTAGTCACTGAATTTTGTATGTGATACCAAAAATATTCGCTAAAAAATATAGATATACATATTTTTTCAGCCTAATTTTTTTAATTCAACATATCGTGTCTCACTGCAAAAAGTCCGAGCCTTTACCCAATGTGTTATGAAACAAAAAATAAGTCTCAGCATCCCAAATATACGTGAAATATTTTTCAGTTGATAAATACTAAGTTTTCAAAGCTAAATGTTATAGGTACGTCGCAAGCCGTCTGAAAGCGGCTTATCCCGCCTCTGTACGAAGTTTTCAAACTCCTGATTGTCCTATTGTCCCTTTCTCGAGGCGTGACCAACATGACAGATATAACAGTCTTCTGTTATACGCTAGCCGTCATAAATAGTTCAACTTTTTTTTTATTGTAGAACAAGTAGTATTAAAACCCATTTTTCATATCTTGGTATGTTCTTATTCAAAATCTGTATCATACAAAAAAACAGCAGTTTTCTTATTAAATAAAAATATTATCAAAATGTTTTGAGATGGCAGTCAACTTGAGAACCTCATTCTGTTTTAAAGTTGGTTAAAAATGGACACGATAATACAATTTTTGTTCATCACAAACTGCCTTTAAATTAAATAAATGATAATAGTTTCTGAATTATGTTTAAATTGAAAGCAATGTCAATTATCCATATAGTATTGATCTGGAATCACCAATTAGTTTAACTCGGGGTCCATTTTAAGAAATAAAATGACCCTTGCGGTCCACTCGTTTTATAAAAAAAAATATTGAACAAAGATAGACAATAACGGAAATTACAAAGATATTATTATTCACACATCAATGAGAAAAGTGTCAATTTTTAATTGTTGATTGTCTGTCTGAAGGTTTGAGTGGAATTGGTGCAAACTATTGACATTACTCGTTACTTCGCCCGGAATTTTTCGAATTAACGTCATCAAAAATACTGTGGGTGATATATTTTTTCGGTCCGCATACAATGGGTCGGCGGTCCGCCATTTGGTGACCCCTGTATAGAGTAACCATGATGTTAGAGTGAGATAGTGATATGACCTGGAGGTTAGGTTTCATTCAGTAGAATCTTAACAGCATCTTAAATACCATCTCAAGAGATGCAGCTATTTTTAGTGGCGTTGTCGAGACCGCTACATTCTCAACGTAGGAAGTCTAAGAATCTTCATGTCTTTTGTAGGTACATCTTTTTATGTCTAGATAGCTTTATTGGAATAGTTGTGGTGAATATTTAGACCTTGCGTATGTTCGGGTTTCTAGTCTAACGGCCGGCTTCTGGAAACCCAAAACACGATTGATCCGAGTTTGACACATAGTAATTGTTTGAATTTTTCGTTGATCATCGTTCGAGAAACCGGCCGTTAGTCTTTTGTCTTTACGAAAACAGTTTGTTATTAGATTGTTTTGTTTGTACTTAATTTATAAAGTTTTTATTAGATATAATTATTAAAACTCTGTAAAAAAATATATACAACAAATCTTTGAAACTATCCTGGTTTTGAACATAGTTTTCCTTATAAACGGGATATTTACCATGATTTGAAATAATCAAACTCAAAAATCATGGTAAATATCCCGTTTATAATGAAAACTATACAACAAATCATTGTTTTGTAGGTTTTTTTGTATGCGATTTTCAAAACTATTTTGTAATATTATTTTTCATATAACTTTATTTCTTATTTTCTATACTCGATAATAATTAATAAATATTTGTTATGTATGTCTATAATGTTGTGAAAAAATCACGTTTGCAGGCTTGAAATATGTGTCGAAAGCCACAATTTATTTCACCTATACTATAATATTATAAAGAAGAAAGATTTGATTGTTTGTTTGTTTGCATTGAATAGGCTCCGAAACTACTGGACCGATTTCAAAAATTCTTTCACTGTTGTAAAGCTACATTATCTGCGCTGAACATAGGCTATATTTTATTATTATTATATTTTTTATATAGGCTACCCGTGCGAAGCCGGGGCGTACTACTAGTTAATTATATTTTTATTTAGAGTGTATTAAAATTTTACGATTGAGCTCCAATTATTGGACTCGTGTTTGTGTCAACCTCGTATAATTGATATGGAAAATTAATTTATTTGAGGTTTTCACTATTATGTTTTTTGATTGGATCACCACAAATAAATAATAAATAAATAATGCTGGACAATTCACACAACATCATCTAGCCCAAAGCTAAGCAGAGCTTGTGTTATGGGTACTAGAAGACTGACATACATAATACAATACATTACATAGATAGATATTTTTTTTAATAATGATTTATTTCAAAATAGGTTTAGGTTAAAAAACAATGGTAGGTACTTAGAGCTAATACTAAGCATATTCACATGATCAGTTTCTTAAATGTAACTGGCCTAAAGTAGTTCATTATTAAAACCTATTATACATATAATACCCAGAACACCCGGAATAAATATTTGCAGAACATACAAACATTTATCCCAAGGCGGGAATCGAACCCGCAACCTTCCGCGTCGCAGGCGGACCATCGCCCACCGCGCCACATCGGTCGTCAATCGAAATCGTCGAGAGAAATCGACTCGATCTCACTTCAAACTGTTTATAACCACTACCAATGTTTCAATAAAGCAAAAAACTTCTGATAGTTTCTTTGCGAAAACTAAAAAGCTTTTGATACCCTAGTTCAAGGTCGAAGCATTCCTTTCTTAAAAGTATACATTATACTTAAAAATAAATAAAGTATACATATAACTTTTTAAGCTTTATAGCGCGATTGGGTAAAATAGTTTTGTACATATTTGTAAATGGGGAGGAAAAAGTTGTATAAAGTATAATTAAGTACATAACTTTATTATGTAGGTACTTTCATAATACCATAACCATTTATTGATGTTTCTACGTTAAAATGTTTTTTTTTTCTGTTTATTCATGTAATATTTGGTCCACATCCAACTCAAATTATCTAAATCGAATCTGAGAAATGTGGTCGTTTGCGATTCTCATTTATCCATCTTGCTGATTCTTCATCAATCCTATCTATATCAAGCCTCGAGCAAAAATATACAGGGACTCCGTGAAAGTTAGGGAAGTTGTAACTCTCTTAACAAAAACAAATGAACGTACACGTACCTAAAGAGTAATTTTATAGTTTCACATTTTATCATTGTTTCTTATATACTATTTTTCTTCGAATTACACTCGAATGATCTAGCCAAACATCTCATGCAAACGCCTAGTGCGTTCAAGAGATTAAAGCGAAGAGCCCCACAAGACCTCTTATAGCTGGTGTTAATTAAAATTTACTTGGAGACACTGTTGGGTGTTTACCATTCATGCCGAATGCGACGAAAAACAAAAAAAACCAATCTCAAGCTCAATGCCCATACAGGCAGATTGCAAGATATAGAGGAGCTAAAAAACTAATAATATCTTCGAATGTTTATGAATGATCATCGTTGCCGGCGTCTGTGTTTCCTGAGTCCTATAATTTGGATTTTTTTAAGAGACGAGTGAATGGGTATCTTCTAGGCAAGTGTGATACATCGTAGACCGCATCGTCACTTAACATCAGGTGAGATTGCGGTCAAACGCTAGCCTATAACTTGTAAAAAAAAAAAAAAAAGATCATTTAAAACTCCGCAAATTTTGGATCTGGATTTATTACACCCGGTATACTGTTAAGGCTAAGATATAAACGTGAAAGAAATTGAAAAGGTTTTTTGTTGCGTGAGTGAATCCGTTTGTAGGATTAAATTGGCTTAGTTTACGATTAAGGGCTGTCTGTTGATCATAAAGAAATCAGTCAGAGCTTGGATAATACTGGCCTTAATAACAATGATTGAAAACCTGAAGAGGGTTTTCAATTGAAAATGTGAAAATTATTATTCATTTATAATCCCTTTTTGTTTCTCTCAGCATTTTGATACACAGGTAGTCAAAAGTCAAAATTACTTTATTCAGTAAAATCACAAGGACCATTTAGAATCGTCTTACATACTAGGTGATTCTAGGTGCCAGTTCGTCGCGACCAGAGCCTTACGACGGGCAAGAAACTTACGGCCTGGTTCCTACCGTTTTTTTATATGATCCTTCTTACAAATAATAGTAGGCTACACATATTTAAATCAGTTGTTCTAAAACCGCCATTTTAAGCTTATGTAGCTTTTACTAAATTTGGTGGCATCAACTCTCGGATGAACAAACGCTTCAAATGAAATTTGTGTTTACCAAACATTCTGTTTTTAGCAGCAAAAGAGATTTTTGGGAAAGCTCTCAACCTTTTCTATTTGTCGCCATTGCTGTGTTCCGCTATGAAGGGCGTCGGTACTGTTACAAAAATAAAAGAAAATGGTGTGCTATGCAACAAAAATGCATGAAACAGAATATTTTATATTCCTGCATCGCTTATTGTTTCATTAGCAAAGTGACGATCCATTTTGTTAATAAAACCAATTAGTGATCCATCGACGGTAATTTTATTAGATCTGGTCCATCATAAAAGAAAAAACCTTCATTAAAAAAATAACGATGTTGTAGGTACGCTCAATGTCCATCCAATGATTTATTTATTTTATAAATAAACAAAATATATAAAATAATTTGAGCTTGAACACAGGTAGCATATAAGCTATAGACCGCAACTGATCCAAATAAGTACAAATCGGAAGCGTCCGCAAGACTGGCTACATTGCCGCGCTAAATGGCAATACGCTGGGCCAGTACCTCTACCATGAGTTGTCACAGTAAAATCGCCTGACTTTACTACAGTAGTTACGTCAATATTAATATTAGTATGACGAATTTTAGTACCCAACTATCCGCTAGAGGCGCTGTACAAATCTTCATACATTTTTTTAACTACAGACGCTAGCGAGTGTAGTAAATATAGTATAGTAAAAAGTCATGGTAGAGCCACAGTACCTCTAACCATGAGTTGTCACAGTAAAATCGCCTGACTTTACTACAGTAGTTACGTAAAACTATCCGCTAGAAGCGCTGTACAAATCTTCATACATTTTTTTAACTACAGACGTTAGGGAGTATAGTATATGATGTATGTCGACCAATGTGGCGCTGCGGGCGAAGGTCCGCCTGCGACGCGGCGGTTGCGGCTTCGATTCCCGCCTTGGGATAAATTTTTGTACGATCTGCAAATATTTATTTCGGGTGTTCTGGGTATTTTATATGTATAATAAAAAATATCTATCTGTGTAATGTATTGTATTAAGTATAACAGTCTTCTAGTACCCATAACACAAGCTCTGCTTAGCTTGGGACTAGATGATGTTGTGTGGATTGTCCAGCATTATTTATGTTTATGATTTGTAGTAAAAACTCATGGTAGAGCTACAGATATTATATGTGAAGGTATATGTCTCTGTCTAGTATAAAACGGTTCACCTCTAAGCTAACCGCCAGCTTTCCCACCCTCACTTTCCGCACAGGTACCGATAACCGCGAGACCGTGACCTACTTCTGGTGCCGTGTGTCGTGTCGTGGCGCTCGTGGCTTTTCTATACCTCCTGCTATATTGTACTCAGCTTAGCTGAAATTGGCATACAATATTCTTGTTAAAAAGGAGCTGGGTTGAAGTAGCAGTGTTGTAACTCGCTCTTTCTGTATTTGACTTGTGAAAATGAAAGAGCTTAAACCATTAAAAATACATAATGATTTCGCCAGGTGTACCTTCGCAAATACGAGTATACCTCAACGAGTACCTATTACGTAACCGTTCCATTACCATTCTGGCATTGAAAATAGCGAGCGGAATGAAATGCTGAACCCGCCATTCAAGGCTAAAACAAATAAAGGATAAACAATAGCTCTCCCGCATCATTTCTGTTTCGTGACCCAGAAAAGAGGTTTGCCTCGACGCAGTATTATGTTTCCATTAGAGCTTGTTGACTTAACCCTTGAAGAGAAAAGCAGCGGTTTGCTGCCAGACGGCGGGAATCACATTTCGGCGCTTCGAATGCGGAGGCACGGTTGCCTAATTCATTTTCATTATCGCACCCAGCTGTGCCGCCAGCGATATTTTTGCCACCGCGGCTGGGATTAATAAACCACCGCCTCGATTGTTCATTCAGTCAATCGACAGTTCCGTTCTCAGAATTCGGATGTGAAATCCGCCTCCGCATAGATATCGCGTTGTATGACAGTCTGCCAACTGGTGACCCACTGACCCATTTCTGGACTGCAGCAGCCACCGATCCATGCCCTGCTATTTGTAGTGAGTTCTGGCAGTGATTCCTGGCCATGTCATCCATATTCATACAGTGCGGTTCTACTGAACAATTGCGGTAAAATTCTACCTTATGTAACTTGTTATGATTGTTTAGTGAGCTCGTACCTTGGCTCAGACGTTGATGTATAAGGTGCGTCTACAGGGAAATCAATACCAATCTAAGGGAGGTAGAAATGTACGGTGGTTAAAAGGCTATTCTGGTACTGCTATTCATTTGAAGTTGTTGAAGTAAACCGTATATTTTTATTAAAGATCGTTCAAATACAAATCTTATTATTCGAGAAAAGATATAGATTGTATTACACCCACACTTTCCACACTGATGATATAAATGTCTTGCATACTGGGGTGCTAAGCGTTACATTAAAGATTTCTGCTCCAATAAGCATAACCAAAATATTTCCGACGGCACGGTTAATGTTTCTGCCTCCGCCGTCAGGTTTGTTTGAAGACTTCATAAAAAGAAGTACGAGGATACAAAACACTGTTTTCGCCCCTCCATTACAGCCAAGGATCCATTTAATTGTCCTCCAGCAATAAGCGCGGCAGCGGAATTTAATGAGTCACATTTGGGTCAAGGTTTGAAGTAAAGAGACAACGACAGTTCGGTTTGAATATGGAACAATTTGAGCAAAACGATCTGCTTACAGCATTACTGTGGTAAAAGCTTTTATACTTTTCTGTATGGAGTTAGTTTCGAAGTATATGGGTCGAGCACTGTGCCTGTTTAATTATATTAGTTTAATCGGCTCGGGCTATATCTACGGCATTACGTTTCGACAATCCCCGAATCACTCATTTGCTTCGCAGACTTTGAGCGAATCAATAAGCCGGCTCACGCCCCCGTAGGCTTGAAAATTTTGCCTTTTTCAATTAAAACCAGCAGTGCCAGCAAATTGTATAGCTGGTCTGTGACTTGAATATTTTACGTTTGCAGCCTCGTGGGAAATTAATGTTGGGTGCACTACTATGCCATTGTGCTTAAGATTTTACTTCACAACCAACGGTTCATTAATATTTCCAAGATACGATTTTCGCTTAGCACCCTATTAGCTGCACGATTACAACGAGTTCTATGCAGTTTTATTTTTAAAAGAGAGAACTCTCGTTTCATCTTGCACAAAGGGTATCTTGTTCAGTGGAACGAGAACGTTCTCGTGTTTTTCTCAGATTAAGCACTCCAAAATGAATCGGACAATTGGCAGAGGAACTTACGATTGTATTTACAGAGGCACCTCACCTTGGAAGCTACAATGGGAAAGGGAATTGGATTCGTGCGGTGGCAGCGCTTAGGTCTAAACTGCGGCTTACCGCAAACGAGCCGAGTGCCCCCGGGACTGCTGTTACCCTACCCTATTATTCCACTATCTCGCTTCCCCCGCACGTGAGAACCTTATTTATTGACCGAACCTTGATGTAACAACAGTCTTTGTGCGTGAACAACGTGCTGAGCAATCTTTTTCTCACAGCGATGAATTTTTAAGGGCGACGTGGGCTCATTGCATATTTAACGGTGTAAAGGTGTGTCGTAAAACACACGTTTTGTAGTTGAGATTTCGGAGGTAACTTTATCGCTGGGGTATAAGCTTTATACGGGTAATAAGAAATTACTCGCCAGGCTACGTAAACTTCCCTTTTGTATTAGGTGAAACATTGTTATAAAAATACCGAATCAAGGATCGTAGTAAGCTGGGCGTTTTATTTCAAAGCCAAAAAATACGCCTGAAATGGTTAAATTTCGTGAAAAATGTCGACCTAGATTGCTCTACAATTCACAAAATAGTTTGCTAGCGTGTCCTACTCTTGTTTCGCAAAACTTGTGCTGGTACCTTTCACATTTTCTAGCTGCAAACCGGACGTGTTTCTCATACTCATTGCTTGTTCTATTTTGTCAACTCACTGTTATTCATTCCTACTGTATGTTTTAGATCATTTATATAATTGAGTATAGGTACAGTTACATGACTTAGTAACTAACAATGTAAAACACAAGCGTTTGCTTACTTAGTACAGAAGCAGTGTCCAATTTCAGTGAAACTAAGTTTTACTCCGCTATTTGGTTAGCGGTCTTTTGTCCATACCAGTTACAAGTTCCTTGTTGAACTTGCATTCTAATATCGAACCAGAATGCGGTCGTTTCAGTGTTCTACAGAACTTAGGTTCCGACGGCGGCACTGTTTGCCGCCGATTCAGAACGGGTACTTTTCTCGGTGAAAAGACAAACTTGGAGCATTGTGCGCGTACAGAATGCGGTTATTGCTTTCAGCGCAATTTGCGGGGAATCGTAGCGTTCGAAACGGTTGAAAGTTTTCGGCAAGGTCGATCCGCTGTTAACGAGTGATGGAGTCTTATGCGTGCGAGAATAGCAACTATCAAAGCACTTCATGTGATTCGGCATTAGAAAAGTGAGAGATGGAGTGTAGTGTGCAGTGATCGCGGATGCGAGGATGCGCGAGAGCCGGCGCGGCTAGCGCTGAGCGCGTCTCAAAGTGTCGGGGCGCGAGCGGGAGTCGTGGTGCGGGCACTCGGCGCACGCGCACGCGCACGCGCTGACGTGCGCGCGGCGGTGCGCGTGCTGCGGCGCGCCGCGATGCGCGCCCGCGCCCGGCCCGGCGCCCGCTGACATGGAGGAGGGCGGCTACTGGCGGCCGTCGTGCTCCACGCTCTCGCTGCAGGAGCACCACGGCTCGGCGCCGCACCTGTGCGCGCGCCACCGGCCGCCGCCGCGCCACGCGCCGCACCACGCGCACCACGCGCACGCGCACCACCTGCCGCACCAGCACGCCGCCTCGTGCCCGGTGCACAGCCCCTTCAGGCAACCCACGCCGGAGTACTGCGCGGCGCATTCACAGGTTTGTTCACTGGAATACGGACGCTGCATTATATCGGTTTTATGTTAGAAGAATGTTACTTTTCTATCACTTTTCATTGAACATCAGTATGTGGGTATAGGTGACGGTAACGCCAACAGCAATTTTATATTCCAAGTTTTTTGCCTTAGTAATAACTTTATTCAGTAAGTAAGGTCTTACAAAACATGTAACATCTTAAATGTAACCACTGTGATAAGTCTTTACAAAACACCGCACGTTAACTATTCATCGACCCAGAAGTACCTACAATAAAGAAGTATTTTAAAAACTCTTTTAATTACTTAATTAGTTTTCAGTACAAGTCATTAAAAGGAATGATCAAAGGTCTAATTAACAAGGTCAAATTCGCGTAGCGTAAAATAAAAAGTGCCAAAATATCCCATTTCCCAGCCGATTTACCTACCAGTACTTATAAATCATGGTAACTATCCCGTTTATGAAAACCAGTACTTATAAAGTATGGCATTATAAGTATATTAATATAGAATAACAGAACCTAACGCGTTCTCACCTTAGGGATAAGTAAAATTTATGAAAACGGTACGAGCTGCGGACGTGACATGAACATCCTAGAAAAGATTTATGAAACAATTCATGCTCATGTACGAGTTTGTCGCAGTCTTTTAATATTCGATGTAGACCTGCGAAATACGTTTAGTTTTTCACATAAAAGACGCATAATATATAGTTTTAGAGATATTGTGTTGTCATATAGTATTCGTAATGGATAAAATGAACAAAAAACGAATTTTTTATCAATATTTTATTATTATTTTTCATAAAGTTATGTTGTTTAAATCCATCGTCGGTTTTATCATTTACTTGAAACAGAGAAAATTGAATAAATTAGATTTTCATAATAAATAAACATCAAAATCACACAAATTGCAACGATTGGACTGCACAGACACATCACAAGCATATCATTGTAAATACTGTAATAGTTCTATTAATATGTTAATTTATTTGATACAGTTATTATCATAAGTTTTTTGTGTAAACTTGTAATTGTTTCTTTAGTAATAGATATATAGGGTGTAATCTAACATACATGTTTCGATAGTAACATTTAATAATAAAAATAATACATGCATATATTTATTTTCTCTCAACAATAGGTAACATCCAATTTGTAAGTACAAAAATATTACTTTATTTATTTACGTATCGTGTAGGTATGTACTTGATTTGCGAGAGACTGGTGCCTGATATATTTTTGAGAAAACCTAACCCACACACATAGATGTATAGGGTGTAATCTAAAATAAATGTTTCTTTAGTAACATATATAGGGTGTAATCGAATAACACCCTAATAGAGTTAGCAGGTTTTTATTGGCCACGGCGGCTAATACCCGCCATCCGCACACCAGATGCGGCTGATTGATGGGATCCCACTCCATAATGTAATCGCAAGATTGATGCGGGGAAGTCATTGGGCATAGAGCTATTGTATTTGTACCACGATTTTATTGTGGGCTACGGTATTTGTACCAAAACGATTTTGTATTGTGTACTGGTTGCGCTTTTGAACTCTTTGTGAGGAGCTTGATCAAGTATGCAGATGTTCAGTAAAATAATTAGCTGTAAATGTATTAACAACAGGTTATTTTACTGAACACAGCTGCCTCCTTGAGAAACAGACATAAATATATGAGTAATTAAGTATGTTTTTAGTAAAATTATTCTATATTTATTTCCCATTTATGTCCGTTTCTTATGAACTCGTGCCATGACATAGTCATTTCTGCATAACTATGTACAATACAATATATTGGGTATTGTCTACAACCAGACTAAATAGGTCTAGGGTCCATACGTGGTATTATTGATCACCGTATATGGGAGTTAGCTCATGTATACTAATAATTCTTAACAGTCCTGGTGAAAAACACAAAACGCATCGATAGCGCGTTCTACGATTAACTAAACTTATCAGCGCCATCTAGTTCTAAAATCACTAACTAAAAATACAGTCGACTACAACCTTTAACACGTATTAATCCTTAACTTTCTGCATCACAAGTTATATTACGAATTCACCAAAGGTAGATCTAAATTAAATATTTGCATTTTCCACGGCTTCGATAAAAAGGTCTTATCAAACCAAATGCGGGTTCATTTTGGTGAATTTTTGCGTTCCTCTTACGACAGGAGCTTTGAAACCGAAATTGCTTTTTTATAATATGTTGGGGGACGCATAAGGCGTTGAATAGTAGTAATTGAAACAATAAAGTAAGGAAAGGAATAATAAATACGAAAGGATTTTCTTTATGCTAGGAAATAGTTTTAAGAGGCGCAGGTATGCGAATACGTAGTAGGAACAAAGATTCATGGTCATTTCACACATCGTGCTCTATTACTTAAACTTAGCAAGATATATGGGAACTAGATTGCTAATAGAATACTTAAATACATTTTTTTTGTAAATACATACATAGAATACATAGTAACACCCAGACACAGAACAAATATTTATGTTCATCAAACAAACATTTGTTATGGGTGGGAATCGAACCCACAACATGAAAGGCAGAGCTACTATCAACTGAGCTGTGATGCCTGTCGTTAGTCACGCTAGACAGGCCTTCATTTTCAATGTTATATGTATTCTAGCATGTAAGACGTAAACTTTTAATAGAGCTGTAGCCCTACCATGAGTTTTTACTAAACTATATTTACTACACTCGCTAGCGTCTGTAGTTGAAAAAATGTACTTGTAAAGATTTGTACAGCGCCTCTAGCGGATAGTTGGGTACTAAAATTCGTAATATGTACGTAACTACTGTAGTAAAGTCAGGCGATTTTACTGTGATAACTCATGGTAGAGGTACTGACAACGCACAATTTCTTTACGTAAATGGTTACACCCTAATGCGCTAACATTTCTGCTGGTAAAAGCCTACAAAAACTGTAATTCGTCATCCGCACACATAGCTGATAGTAATAAAATGCTTCCTACATTTTGTCTGTGAATGTCGTGTTAAGGGAAAAAAAACATACATTCGAATTGAGAACCTCCACTGTTTTTTGAAGTTAGTTAAAAATGTTGAATATATAAAACTCTTCTTCTTCTTTTTTTGACAGGCGTTCAATAGCTCTGCCTTCCATGCTAGTCGTGGGTTCGATTCCCACACAGAGCAAATGTTTGTGTAGTGAACATAAATATTTGTTCTGTGTCTGGGTGTTACAATGGCATCGTTCGTAAGTATGTATTAACAAAAAAATATATAAGTATTCCATCAGCAATCAAGTTCCCATAGCACAAGCTTTGCTTAGTATGGGACTAGAGTGCGATGTGTGAAATGTCCGAGGATATTTATTTATTATTTTTCATAATAAAACCTCTGAGGTTACGAAAATTCGGCCAGTGTCAATTGTTTATTTAAAAAAAAAACAGGAAGCTTTTCTATTGGGGGCAATAGCTTTAAACTACTTACTAAAATGTCTAAAAATATATTATTTATATAATATAGCTTAATATCCTACGCAAATAGCATCTTTTACTCACCTCTTTACTACCGAGCGTTTTGTGACTTATCTTCTATGCTAGTGTTCCTCTGGGAAATCAGAATCTGTCCACAGACGATCTAATGTAATTTTATATCTATTTTATAGGTACGTTCCGTTTCAATATGCACACAGTTGATCTGATAAATAAACGTAATTATTTTGTTAAATATTGCAAGTTTTAATCATTACGTTTATAAGCACATCAATCGAAATTGTGAATATTTATTTATTTATTATTTACTTAATTAAAACATTTCAGCAGAAACAGATACGGTGGTAGTAGGTTCATACCCAAACGAACTGTTGGCTGTGTAAAACAACAAACATTACGCCGTTTATCAAAACAATAAAAAATAAATAAAAAAAACCGATCCTAAATAAAGGAGGTTCTAAAATCAAGAGAATATTTTTTAAACATAAACATTTTTCTTTATAAATCAATCACTATTATTCGTTCTGCCATAACAGAGACTAATATAATTTAAATAACAAATGTTCCCTCAAAACGTATTAAGATGGCTGATAATCCTTTAAATTGCGGACGAGACAAGGGATTCGTGATTAACTTTTATGAGTTTTGCTTATTTTTGGTTCGAGCGAAATGCTACGTTGTTTTATAATAATATAATACACAACGCTACATAATCGTAAAATTGTACCGCTGTAAATAATTCAACGTGTACAACATATAAACAAATGAACAGTTGAAATATTAAAACATTGTTAGTTAATTTGAAACAAACAAAAACATTTAGTGATGTACCTACCTATTATAATTTTGCGTATTAACCACGTAACTAGTTTCTGTATGTATGTTACGCGACTACACTAATCGTGGGCCGATAATTATGTTCATTTTTAATGGATAAGATCTCAAAGGTATTCAAAAAGTACTATATATATGACAGTCCCGACGGTATTCATTTCATTATGGTTAGACCGGAAAATTCTCTCGACTTTTAAGTCGGTTTTGTAAATAATATATTAATATCACAAAAAAATAATAAAAGACGAACAGAACTCGAAAGAAAACGTGTCATAAATATAGTTTACAATACCTACAAAATATTCGTGTATTATTTAATTATTGTCATGTGAGACCGCATTCTAGTCATCACCATATCATATCATCATATGAAGCGGTGAATAATTTAACATTTTTTTAAATAAAACCCATAAACTTTTCTCATAAAAACATCTTAAGGTTACAGACTTGTTTCATGTTACTTTCATGTTTGTAGATACATATATCTGTTTTAGAACATATTTTTTACATTTTCACTTCGTATGTTGTAATATTAATATAATATGCCGTATTTGGTATATTATATGCCATTCGTAAATGCCATCTACAGACAAAACTGAATACAAAAGAATTCTAAAATGTGTGCCAAAAGTTCGAGTTGAATTATGACGTCATAAAAGCAAAACGGTTACGACATCGAAGGCTTTTAAACGATACTTATTTCGCCCTAGTAGCTTCTGATAAAATACTTTTATAACAAATTATTTATGGGAGTGTGAAAATACCTAGAAACTCGCATTTTAACCTAAAAACAACCTCAAATAATGATTCGTGACTTGTACTTTGTACTATAGGTTACTTAACCAAGCAACAGTCTCACAAAATAGGTTGAAACTGTGAAATATCTATCTAAGTATAATTTTGTACATTATTTATAACTGTCCTTCTAAAACAAATTTACGACTATACAGTATTTACAAAATTTACATTGTCATATAAAATACATAAGAAACAGTTGAGCTATCTACAGACCGTTGCAAACGATCTATAGATAGTTCAACTGATCCAAATCAGTACCAATCGGAAGCGTACCCAAGAATTGTCAATCAACTGTCCTTCTTAAATATGGCTGCTATATTATTTTTAAAGTAAAATCTAAATATAAAAGTTTAAATAAATCTAATAATAACCTAAAAATTACCTAATATTGTTGAACAAGGGTGCATAGCGAGTCTACTTATTAAAATTACTCAATAATATTTTTAACTGTTTTCTTTATTTTCTAAAACAAGTTGACTAACGAGAGCTTACGATAATGATGCTGTTTTGTTTGTCTATAGCTGACTTAGCGCGGGCAAACGTTAGTGAAATGAAATTCAATTGTTTTTTTAGGTATAAAGCCGATAACCGGGTTCAGTGGCGCGTCTTGGGAGAGACCTACGACCAGCAGTGGACTGATGTAGGTTGATGACGATAATGATATCTTCGTTCATGATCTTCTTTCGTTGATCGTTTTGGTAAAACCAGATTATATTTTGTAATTAGAGTTAGTATTGATTATTTTCTGACATACATCTCTGGGTGTGGCTGTTTGTAAAGTTATTCCTTTTTCACACTTATTCTTGTTTGCACGACTTAATTTAGTATTCAAAGTGTTCTTTCTTGTTATAATTAAGTAAAATAATTAAAACTTTTCAATTAAACACTTTTTCTATTATTTAAAATTCAGTTTTTTTATTAAAGTTTCTGTTGAATAATATTCTGTTGAATATTATAAATGAGAAAAATATTACTTTCATAAATTAGGTAGAAAAAGATCGTATTGAAGCGATCATTTACTGAACTTACTATGAAAAAAATCTCTTATTTTTTGGTTGCATTAATAGATTAATTTTATGTTTAGAAGATTAATATTTCGACTTTATACATTTTATAGCATTACTTGTATTTCTAAAGAATTAGCAAGCTGAAGTGGCAGTGGGCCGGCCATGTTTGCCGAAGAACCGACAACCGCTGGAGCAAACGGATACTGGAGTGGAGACCGCGTTTAGGCAAGCGTAGTGTAGGACGCCCTCCGGCGAGATGGATCGACGATCTGCGTAGTGTAGCTGGCAAACACTGGATGAGAAGAGCCGAAGACCGGGCTCAGTGGCGCGTCTTGGGAGAGACCTACGTCCAGCAGTGGACTGATATAGGTTGATGATGATGATGATGACTTGTATTTCTAGGTTCTCTACACACATTGTATAAATTATAATTAAGTAGGTATTTTTATAGTCTGCGATACGACACTTCAATTTATGACAAGCCTTGTCATAAATTGGGGCTAGATGATGTTGTGTGGATTGTACGGCAATATAAAAATAAATAAATTATAACAGTATTTTTTCTGTTTCAATAATTAACATCTCTTATCTTTATCGTGTAGGCGTAAAAACATAGGTACATTCTGCAACATTAAATTTCGAATTTGTGTTAACACTAAACTTTTCAAATTACATTATATTTATTTCAAAAACTTAAATTTATTTCTAAAACCCGACCAGTGAATTAACAGACTTGTCTAATAACAACCGTATTGTTGCTAGCAAGATAAATGTCTAAGTTCTGTAATTAGCTTCGTCTTCTGGAGTCATTTTTCTACCCTCTTGTTTAACACTTTACTGAACTAATATATATTTTAACCTCCTGTAAACTAACCCTTCAGAAGAAGTATACAAGGTACATTTTTCAAGTTTCACGTTTCACTGTAACATGAAATATTATGCGCATTTTTAAAATAATATAAACAGAAGCCTTCGTAGTAAAGTTACTTGAATTAGTAAATATAATATAACCAGTAAATATACTACATACCGAAAACCGAGGACTGAGCACAAATAAATTAAAAAAAGACGGGTGGCACTCGGGGACTGCCGCGGTAAAGCTATTGCATAGCATTTTTTGCTGGATTACGCATGCACAGTGTTAGGTTATTTTCGTTACGGAATTTCCAGATTCGATCTCTTCGCTCAAGGCCCGCGATAGAAGCTATGCAATAGCTTAAAAATATCGTAAAAGTAACGTATTTAAAATACACTGCGCGCTTACGCTGCAACGTTGGAATACGTCACTATTTCGTTACGTTTACGATTGTCACATTTATTCGCTTTTACTCTCGGGAAATATAAAATGTCGTACACAGCATTCATCTATACTTCTATTATAAAGAGGTAAAGTTTGTATATTTGTTCAATTGTAAGGGGTAATCTCGGGATCTACTGAACCGATTTTAAAAATTCTTTTACCAATAGAAAGCCACATTATTGCTGAGTGTCATAGGCTATATTCAAAAAAAATAGGGATCCTTACTAAAACTTCAATTATGCCCAACGAAGTGGTCACGTGTCAGCTAGTGTCTTATAAAAAAAACACACTGACAAATTGTCTGTAGTGTGTGTTTCCTCATAACTTTCTTATATTAGTAGACCGCTTTTGATGATTTTTATTTGATTTGAAAAAGATTGTTTTTTTGAGTAAACATAAATATCTGATTTGTGATGAAGTATAATATGATTTATTCAACTAAAACACATATTTTGTATGTATTTTTTGCTATAGTACCTACCTTTCCGTTTATGGGTGGATATTATATACAGGCACAAAAACAACTTAAATCATTGAAACTTTCGAAGTGTTTTATGCTGAGTACAGAAATTTTGTAAAATGAAATAATTAACTCCCTCGTAATTATCGTCTCAGTTTTTGTATTAATTTAGTCGGAAAACAATAAAGTAGTCTTCCATTATTTATCTAAGACAGTTTACGTAACTTATTACTTAGAACAAATTTCTTATTGAAGTAATATCGCTTAAGAAAGCTTTTTTATTGTTTTAATATAATAGCTTGTTATGAAAGTTTCATAATGCAATTAAGTACATAAAAAATATCGACAACTTATATTAAAAACGTATTATATAAATGACAAAAGGTTAATAGAGTTTCAAAACTATATTTATTGTATGCACATAAAATAAATATAGTTTTATTAAGAACTTTATCCTATTGTGAATTCTGCAAAAATAAATAAATATTCATGGACATTTCACACATCACACTACTATCAAAGCTTGTACAATGGAAACTAGATTGCTGGAATATTTAAATAGATTTTTTTAGAATACACACATTGAATACATAGATCATCAACACCTAGATCACACAAACATTTGCTCTCAGTGGAGATCGAACCCATGCCATGACCCATGGCATGGCAAGTAGAGCTACTACCAACTGAGCTGTGACGCCTGTCAAAATATCTATGTGATTCAAACTAGACCAACGTTGAAAATAGTTAGCAGATATTTGTCCCTAAGATATGAGATAGAAACCAGCTCTAGAATTATCTAGACCAATAATTTAATTCTTATCACATCGTCGGCATATTTGAGGGTCTACCCTCATAACAATACAATTAAAACTAATGTCCCTTGAACTATTGGGCGATAACGAACCATCCTTAAATCCTCATAAAGATGAACAAAAGACGATCAAAGGGCATACACGAAATACTATGTATGTTTTCAAGTAATGTTAATAATATAAAATAATAGAAGAAATCGCTCTTGAAAGCGTTATTACCTTATTATTACCATATTACTCATAGTATACAAGCTTTGTTTTATTAAGAACTAGATAGCACGCGCTGTGCGAAACATTCATTATTTTTTTGGAACGATGTTTCTTATCGCGCGTTGCGAAAGGGGGTTAGACGGAAAAATTAAGACCAAAAGTTGTAACGTGTCGTTTCCACTTTTGGTCTTAATTTTTTTGCTATAAGCTGTGCGGAGTTCGCGTGTTTCCCTCTCATAATTAAGCAAGCCAGTTATTAAATTAAGAACTTCTTTTCATCCCGTACCTCTACCATGAGTTGTCACAGTAAAATCGCCTGACTTTACTACAGTAGTTACGTCAATATTAGTATGACGAATTTTAGTACCCAAGTATCCGCTAGAGGGGCTGTACAAATCTTCATACATTTTTTTAACTACAGACGCTAGCGAGTATAGTAAATATAGTATAGTAAAAACTCATGGTAGAGCTACAGGTGTCCATTGACACCTGTCAAGTTTTTTATTTATGTTACACTTTGTACAGTACTATACATACTGTAATAATCTTTAAAATGAGATTCTTGGTACTTCAACATCAAAGAGTCTAATGAACATCGATTCTGATGCTGAAAAGGAAAGTTTTAATGACTTTTAATTACTTGTGCGTGTTGCTTTACAAGTTACGAACTTCCAGTGGGAGAGATTAACTAAAGCTTTTTACGAAAACTCACACTTGACTTGTTCGAAGAACAGGTGAACAGTTGCTAGAGTATGTATGGAACCAGAGTGCTCCAAAGAAAAAAATGGTTGTCTGTAAAGTCGGTTTACTGACGATAGTTGAACGTGACAACGTCACTTCATGGAACGCCTCAGAACGCTTCATGAGTCATGTTTTTTCGTGCGTGCAGCCGGCTCTATCGAATTATAAGACGTTGTTACGTCAAAAAAATACGTGTGGCTTTACTGTGGCACTCGGCTGCCGCGGTAAAGCTATTGCATAGCATTTTTTGCCGCCGGTCGGAGTGTTAGGTTATTTCGTTACGGAATTTATGAATTCGGTCTCCACGCTCAAGGCCCGCGATAGAAGCTATGCTATAGCTTAAATTACAATACTACAGTTGCGGCCAGGGCCCCGATCGTGCTAAATTGTAACGTGAACAGCCCAGAATTTTTAGTCCGAAAGAATTTTAACATTATGTATTTCTTTTTTTCAGATGATAATGTTGGTGTTTATCTCTAAATTTATATTTAGTGACTCACATTTTCATTAAACCAAAATTTGAATAGCTTGAATAACATTAATTTATCAAACAATTTAAATAAAAATGCTGAACAAAGCCAACATGTGGCTACATTTATTTCTTTCATAGCCATTTCCATAGCTAGATAATCTACCACAAATTAATTCTTACAATTTCAGCTGTCAGGGCACAATCTCTCGTCTCGTTGATTAATAGTCGTATAACCTACCCATAATAAATAGCTCTTTGGTTTTCTATCTTGTCGGATTATTTCTACCCAGTTCGACCTACATGACCGCAATACAAGCCAAACTTAATCTTTATTGACCCTCCAAATACGAAATGTTGCTATTATTTGTCGTCGTTTATCAATCGTTGAAAGTAATTTTTGGGATTTTCTTTTTGCTCAGGGAAATATGCTTACATTCCGCAGATCATCATTCCGTGTCTCCGGAGGGCGTCAGTTATTTATTGATTTAACTATTTTTAGTTATAGGTATATAACTAAGTTATGTATTTTTATATACATATAAAAAAAGTTAAATCATTAATGCTATTATGTTATTATTATGCTATTATTACCTGCGGTTGTATTCAAATTGCGGTTTAATGTTTAAATTGTATTAATTTTGTAATTAATATTTATATTGTGCCATGTTTCAATACTGGAATTGTTTAATTTTAATCCAGTCAATATTACCAATCAAAGGTATTAAAATATTAATCCATAAAGATGTCTGTTTTAAGTTACCTAACCAACCCATATTTTTTTATCGTAGTCATGAAATTATTTTTTGTCTGAGAAAATTGTCTCTATAATTTCAATGGGGTGTCCTATGTTTAAACTGACTAAGTTTGTGTCTAATTAAGACTTCAATGAAATGCACACATCATTACAATTAATTAATTAATTAAACTACTCGTTTTACTTATTTGAAACTATTATCGTAACTATAACCAAAAAGTAGTACAGTTTGACTATCCTTAAAAAAAAATTACGGACTATAAAGAAATAAGTAAATGAAAAATACCCACTTAAGCTCAGGCAATATTTTAATCAAGATTTTCATAATTTTGTAAACAAAATTGTCCTTATTTCTGTGTTATTCAAACCAACAAAAGATTTACCCAGCTTACCACCCCCTTCAAAGCAATAACTCCCGACTTAGAAATATCAAGCCATGATAAGTACCGTCTTATTGGTCTGCCAAATACAATATAAGAACTGAAGTCCGAATAATCTTGTTACTAGAAAAGCCCTTATCATTAGTGCCTTAAGTACTACGTGATCTGAGACTTAATTATCTATCGATTTCCCAGTATCTTAGCAGTTTTGTATTGCGTCTTAATTTCTGAAGTACCTAAGCCGCTTGGTGAAACTAGAGTTCGTGATCGACATGTAAAAATGTACGCCATGTGATTTTTTTTACGAGTTTCTTTATCGCGCGTTGCGTAAGACGGAAAAAATAAGACCAAAAGTGGTAACAACACTTTTTGACGTGACAACGTCTTATAATTCGATAGAGCCGGCTGCACGCACGAAAAAACATGACTCATGCGGCGTTACCTCGCTCTGAGGCGTTCCATGTAAGGCTTGAAGTGCAAGCGAGAGCGCGAAACGAGCGACAAAGAAGCACAATCGGCATTTGCGTTCGTTGTCACGTTCAACTATCGTCAGTAAACCGACTTTACAGACAACCATTTTTGCTATAGTCTGATATTAATTATATTCTCTGTCTCTCTCTCTATCTTTCATAGAAATCAAACCAGTTATTAGATTAAGAACTTCGTTCCATATGGGTGTCCCTTGTCACCTCTGTTTTTTACAGAAAGAGTACCTACTTACACCCACAACACAGGACTTACTCCTAAAAGTGGGCTTAGAGAGCAGTGTGTGAAGTATCCGTGAATATTTATTATTATATTAACATCGCATTAAAATAACAAAAGCTGATTTTTTTACGGTATCAGCGTAAGGTAAAAGCGGAGAATAGGAACGAGTGGAAGGACTAGGGGGAGACTTTTGCGCAGCAGTGGGACGAGATAGGTTAGAGAAACGGTATCAGCAAATGTTGACCGTTTTTTGACGGTATCGTTTTTCTAAAAATGCAATGCAGTAAATAAGCAATCTGCCGCGTACTGAAATTAATTCTTCGAAGCAATAAAATTCATCGATCCATCGCTTGATTGTGCATGATTGCAATATAGACGCGGGACAATATCGATACTACAATCGATACCACTTTAATCGATATTAATCGATACTACACGAGTTATCTATTAGAATCGATACACTATTGAAGACTATGATGCTACGATTTGTTAATTACAGTTATTAACGGTTGGTTTTTATTATTATTATATTTAATTATATAATTTTAGTTTTTATAATAACTGCATGCGTCAAGATTTTTTGCCTCTGCAATAAAATAAATCATACATACCCCTTTCATTGTTTTTGTTTCTAAATTCTTATAATTTTCGTAATGAATCAGTAATGAACCAAGAATCTAATTAAGTATCTATTTAAAATAATGACAAATTATATCTATACATATATATTCCGCATACCTTAAGTCTTAACTCTTATTAATCTTTAAATAATTTACCATTCCAAAAAACAATATAAGTAATATATTTTTACTAAGTAGGTATATAATACTGCATATTAGTAAATAATTAAAATTTTCAAACAAAAATATAAAAAATAATTTACTAATAAGTAAATTGAAAAGCACTATGCACGGCAAAGCAGTGTCTAGTCTGGCTAATCTTTCCAACACGATGCTACAACAAAATACAGCTGTAGCATCGACACGATAAGAAGAAGAAGAATAAGTAACATCACTATTGACTGCATCATATTAAACCAAACCGCGGGTAAATACAGATGAAATCAATTTCAATGGAATTATTGCTTTGTACCTTTTATTGGTTATCTGCGTGTATGTTGGTAACATGTAGTTATCTACATAACTATGTTAAGGATGGACGTAAGTATGAAAGATATTTTAAACTTATTTTGTGTAATTTCACAAAAAACACATACTTATACTTAAATCTTTCCTAGTTTCTACTTCAACCTATTAGCATTTTAGTTAACTAAGAGGTTTTTCAAGTAAAACGCTAGAGTAAAAGCTGAAGTAAAGCTTTTTTTTATTTTTAGTTGAGTTGTAAACAAATGTTACTTGAGTATGTTTTGCAGTAGGATAAGCGTTTATATTGTTTTCTATTAGATAAAAGATGTTCTGTTTTAAAGCTACATTTTAAGAATTTAATTTAAATTTGGGCTTAAATTGTTTGTATTGAAAAAAATGTAAAGTTAAAGGAATTATGATATAATAATACAACAATTAAAATATATATAAAAATATGAACATATGAAATTAGTTCGAGTAAGTACGTATAAAAAATGGTTGTCTGTAAAGTCGGTTTACTGGCGATAGTTGAACGTGACAACGTCACTTCATGGAACGCCTGAGAACGCCTCATGAGTCATGTTTTTTCGTGCGTGCAGCCGGCTCTATCGAATTATAAGACGTTGTCACGTCAAAAAACTATAATAATATTTTTTTTTTGACATATTAAAGGTGCTGTAGATGGTCCGTTCCCATCAAACCTAAAGAACATCCCATACTTCTGTTACCAAGTGCCGTCAAAAGGGCATTGTGACCGGAAATACATGGTGTACTTCTACGACGTTGTGAGACGTCAATGTATGCCAATGTTCTACTCTGGATGTGGCGGCAACGAGAACAGATTTAATAATATTATCGAGTGTAGACTATCCTGTGAAAGTAAACGAAGGATTTGATATTTTTTTGACTTTGTTCTTACACCGTTATAGTAGGGGAGCCCACGATGCTAAGTGTGGATTTACTCGAGCGTCATAGACCTATTGGGTTACAAAGCTTAGGAAAAGAATAAAAAAATGGAAGTAGCTATAGATTTTTAAATATGTAAAAAAAACTACCGCATGGACATTCTCGACCGCGACAGATATAAGTACGTCGGACGTCATAGGCCACCATATCAAATATGTCAAGCTCACAGCAAAATATGTCAAATCATATTTTAAGACCACATAAATGCGTGCATAATTTACGTTAGATAAATGCAGCAGCACTTTTTTGACCGATCATTAAAAGCTCAACAAGTCCTAAACGCCAACGTAATGACGATGTTTAAAGTATTATTATGTGCCGGCCGAGAAGACGTTGTCGCGACCAGCTATGTACTACAGATAAAACAATTATTTATCTTTCTAAACAAAGTAATTCGCAACTCAATCTCAAATTACACCCATCAGTCAAAAGCCTAGTTCATTTATCAATACAAAACAGACAACTTTCGGCGTCGATTGCGGACTATCATATTCGCAGGATAGTATTCCGCATTCGGCTAAAGTTTACCAACCAACTTTCAGGACCTCTACCATAAGTTGTCACAGTAAAATCACCTGATTTTACTACAGTAGTTACGTAAATATTAGTATTACGAATTTTAGTACCCAACTATCCGCTAGAGGCGCTGTACAGACCTTCATACATTTTTTTTACTACAGACGCTAGCGAGTATAGATTGTAAAAACTCATGGTAGAGCTACAGTTGTCTACATAATGTAGACAACTACCAATTCAGACTAATATATTATAGTCTTTATTGGTTTATTTTATGACACAATAATGTAGATAGATATACAATTTATTATTTATTATATAGAAGATAGACTACATTAATGTTACTAGGTTCTGTAGCCTTACGACCACATAGATCTTTGTGAAAAATCTGCATAATAAAATAGTATCAGCGCACGTTTCTTTGCTGCGAAGCAATGATGTTGCTTAAAGAGTATGTTTTTTTTAAATCCAAACCAAACGATGTCACGAGTCGAATGTGTTGGTTCTCGTGTTTGGTTCTGAAAGTGGATATTTCGAAGAAAATAGTATCAGCGCACGTTTCTTTGCTGCGAAGCAATGATGTTGCTTAAAGAGTATGTTTTTTTTAAATCCAAACCAAACGATGTCACGAGTCGAATGTGTTGGTTCACGTGTTTGGTTCTGAAAGTGGATATTTCGAACCAAACAGCAAAGGGATTCGAGATTGATTCACAAACATTTAAATGCTTGTATATTTATTGAAAGCTAGATATCGACTGTACCTATGTTGGTAAATACAAAGGTAAAGTAGACTCGTTACACCTAAACGCGATTCTATCAAGTAAAACAAATATTTATTCGCGGTGCTCTTTCGCGTGTAAAGAGATATTGGATTGGCACTTCTCGTAAACCTTTGCACCTGTATTTAGCTGCTAACTGCTTTAAATATCCCTGTATATCTGTAATTCTGTGTATAATGAATAATAGAGGAATTAACTCAGAGGAGGGTAATGATGTTATTTTTTTTAAAGGTCTAGCGGGTCCTCTCGCTCTAGCGGGAATTTCAAATTTTATAGGGTTTTCTTTTTTATTGCGGCTAAACTGGTATATATTTTACTAGTTTAAGCTATTTTGAATTTCCCGCTGGAGCGAGAGGTATCACCTTAACCTATACTTTCCCACTGCTGGGTCTCCAGTGCTTCCGGTCAGCCGCCGCCTCCCACCAGTCTACGTGAAATGTGTCCAAGTCCACCGAGATGTTATGAGAACTAAAAAACCTCAGTTTTATGAGGAGAAGCTACAACGGATCAATAGATTTTTACGTCAATTTTACCGCAGATATTTTACGATGCTGAAGTCAGCTGATGGACATGGCATCTGCTATTACTGTTTTTATATTCTATAACACCAACGTTTTTATTTTTAACTGACTCAAAAAACGAGGGGTTTTATTTAGACAGGGTTTTTTTAAGATCAGGAAAAAACATTTTTGTTAGATATAATATGTACTTCAGAGGCATATATTCATGAAGCTCTGACTAGTACCTACCTACACATAGAGTTATTCTTAAAAATTTTTAGGTTTACAGAAATTTATTCTCAAAAACATAAAGTCACTTTAATGAGAAAAAATGTTATATTATAACGGTCTATCTTATAAAAAGTTAGCGCAGACTTGAAGTACTGATTACCATACGTAATGATGACTTAGTAGTCAACGCTAACTTTTTATCAGATAGGGGGTTAATGTTTATTTAGTTAAGCTTGTTAATAGCTCTTTCCTCGTTAAAAATATATTATAAAAACCTATTAAAATATATAAAGCATCCATTTTAGCGTGATATTTAGTTTATTACGACTGAATATAGTGCTTCAGTAAAAGTTTTATATATTCAAGCTGTTAATAAACTTAATAATTGACGATATTTACTACTGAACTAGTTATTTTTGCAGCTGGTTTTGATATTGCCGTATTTGCCGTATTTGCCGTATTTTCTATTCTAAAACGAGAAACTTAATCACGAGTTTTTTTTCTGTGACGGCGAGAACAGACTGTTTGGTTCAAGATTTTTATTTTCAATGAGGTTTTTTATCACTTTTACCTCGACTGGTTGGATAATATTTTTTTACTAGCCTATCTCGTCTCACTGCTGGGCAAAGGTCTCTCCCAAGTACTTCCATTCATCTCTGTTCTCCGCTTTCGACAACCAATCCCTTTCAAAAGTATCGAGGTCGTACTGCCATCGCCTTTTATATGATTTTAAAAATAAATGATATTAGTGTAAACAATAAAGTGTGTTCTATTAGCAATTTAATTTCTATAGTACCTACCTACAAGCTTTGCAAGTTTGGGACTAGAGTGTGATGTGTTAAATGTCCGTGAATATACATTATATTCTTTAAGCCCTGATAAAGAGATATTCTACGTGAACCACAAGAAGAACCACATTTGCTTAAAGTTAAAATTTCAAAACTATAAATGAACTAAACGCCTTTTAAACATACCACTCAAAAATAACTTCGACTTTAGAGTGTCCATGTGTGTTTAATGAATAACAACTTATTTAACTTGATGTTTTTTTTTTAATTTAAGTACTTTAAAATATTTATTACTTAAAAATAGGTACAGTGAATACAAAATAATAACCAAACACAGAACAAACATGTTTGCCACCACACAAATGTTTGTTCTTGCAGCTAAATCACTATATCCATGACACGCAAGCAAACCACTGTTCCGCCTATAAATTATTTGTAGTACTAGATTGTTCATCTGTCTCTTTCCAATTTGATATATAGAGTTGAGAGAAAACATGTAATAATAAATACCTTTCGTTTGTTTCAGGTAATGGTGCATGTACACTGATTTATGTAATTTCCTGCAAAACGGGTAAATAATATTTGTTTACTCTTTTATATGCGAGTCATTTTGTCGTTTGGGCGTTCGAGCATTTTATTTGAAACGTACCCAATTATTCTACTTTTGTCATAATTTTTATGTGGTACTAGATTGCATATCTGGTAAACAAAAAAAATTACGATAAAAAAATACAATGTGTCTTCAAAATGTCTAAAGAGAACATATTTGCATATCTAATAAGTAAACAAAAAAATAACAGACGAAAGAAATACTCAATGTTTCATCAAACTGTCTAGAAATATTTTATTAATTTTTATCGGTCTATCTTATAAAAAGTTAGCGCAGACTTGATGTCTTGATTACCATACGTAATGGTGACATAATGTCAACGCTAACTTTTTATAAGATAGGGGGTATATCTCTACACCCGCTGTTAACATGAAATATTAAAAAAAAATCTGATTCTTCCTGCCTCAACTGCGTAAATATAAAAAAAAAACTTTTAGTCCATATAACGTTAACCTCGTCAAGATTACCGGCCATCTGAGACGAACAACCCCCAAGCAAGTTACGTGCTTAACCGTAACTTAGCACAGCACCATTTAATAATCTGTGCCTATAGCACAAGTTTCTGACGTTACCGAATTGCTAATGATCGTAATAACTTCGTCATCAGTGTTTACGAGTGAATTATACATGGCTAATGTGTCGCTCTTTGGTTAATAGCAAACTAAACTAGTGGAGGAAAACAGTTGACTTTGAGTGCCTTTACAACCTTGCTATAGCCGATCATTTTGCAACATTCATGATAAAAAAAAAGATCTTCTGTGCCAATTTTCGACAAAATTGGTAGAAAAATGTTACGTGATAATTCAAATATGAATCGATTTTGCAAATTAGTTTCTTATGTTAGATATTTCAAAGGTGACCCCGAGTTGATCCTGAGGTTATCCCGTGTAATTTTTTATTAATACTTTTTCTAAGACTTTACCAGTCCTTTTTCAAAAAAAATTATATTTTTTGTGTAAATGTATTGGTTTTTTGTTATAATGTTATTTACTTGTCGATGACCATTCAAATTAGTTTTTTTTAACTTTGTAAACAAATATTATGTATAATGAAAACCACGGGCCATAAAGTTAAAAATAGATCTAGGAATCATGATGATGCCTAGAAACCAGCGCTCAAGGAACTAGACTAGTCTTGCCAGCTCATTATTAATTCGGCGACGTCCTCATTTGCGCCACATTGCACTACCGGCCTGCATGCGACCGGAATAGGTTACAGGGACTATAGAAAGTGAAATAAGGACGAAGCCGTGATTTTTGTATGGTGTAGCTGAGTTTGAACTGAAAAAGGTTGCGGCAAAATATATCTATTTATTTAGGTCTAATTGTACTAAATGATAATGACACATTATGAAGAACAGGCATTCTTCTTCTTCTTTTAAAAATGAACAGATTTGCCGTGTATATGTATAAAAAAAAACTAGTTTTTCAACTTAATCGTAAAGTCGGCTTTCATTTGTTTTGTTTTTAAGAAAAAAAATTATAGGTACTGTAAAAGATCATGTGATTTTAAGAACTCAATTGCAATAAAATATCAAATTAAATACTAGAATGGTTAGATTAAAATATAATGTTTTGGTACCTACCATAACATACGCTAGATATCCCAACCCTTTTTTTATAATAATTTTGCTTACTTTAAATTACATAACATTGTCTCCGCTTGTGATGCAAGCAATTTTTCTGTCGTGTAATTTTAAAAAAGCTTTTTACGCTCAGCTTTCATTATATTAAAACAAACATGAGTTTCTCGCGATCTCAGTTATTACTTTACATAATTTTGTTAGTCTGAAGCGTTTTGCACTGCACAATGTCTGTGGGAAATGTCGTTTTTAAGGCAAACATTTTGGTTTGACTCCCAAGGTGGAATTAGTTATTTTTACCTTAAAAAACTGTAAAAATATTCAAATATAAGGACATCTCATTTTAACGTTTTATGAGTTTGAAGACTGGTATGGATTTTTATTTGGAGCACGATTAAGAAATATATTTTCTTTAGGTAAAAAAACTTGTGTTCTTTTGACTGGAACGCAATAGGTGCGTTTTCTGTGATAAACGTTTTCTTCTAAAAATATAAACAAATCATAAATTTCTCTGCATTATCTCTGCTATTGTGTGATCTGCATAATTTCTAATAATTATTTTATACATTTATTTATAGATGAGTAAAAATAACAACTTAAGAAATATTTATATTTACCGACTCCTTTATACAAAATACACATAAAACAAACACAACTGCTACGTTTATACCTAAAAATTAACTACTTATTTGATTCTTTATATAAACAAAATACTTACTCCACTATATATCTGTACCAACATATGTGTCACTAACACACGGTACGTTTCAAAGTTCGAATAAAACCATTACCGAAGCGAAACGGTTGCGAACGTATTAGTTAAAAAAAAAGAAAACTGGCGCAGATGTGATGAACTTCGACTTTTGTAGGATAAGCTTCCAACCTTTTGTGTTCTCGGATGAATCAACCTTTTGAGATAGGCAAAAACATCGGAATCAATATAGCTCAAGAGAGACTTAACTTTGTTATTCTTTGTGTAAATAAACTGAAACATCGGAAAGAGGTTTCAGTACAGTTTTTGTACAACTAGATATTCATGGACTTGTCGACGCTATCTAGTCTTAAACTGTGCTGAGCTTGTTGGTACTAAAAGAACTACATTGCTGATAAAATATTCACATATTTTAAAACATACTTGTTATACGTCAAACACCTTTTAACATAGGTACTTGTTATAGGCACTTAAACACAGAACAAACATATATGTTTGTCATCACACAAATATTTGTTCTTAAAAGGGTAAAGCAGGCAACAAGTAAGACACAGCTTAGCAGTCTATGATATAGACTAACCAATCTACACCTTTTATGCATTGTAGTGGGCTTCCCACTATAATGCATAACAGAACAATGACTATAGTTGTTAATTTTGGCAAAAAAACAATGTACTTTCTTTTACTCAAAGTTTCGATTTTATAGGCCACGTCGAGCCAAAATTCGATTTAAAAAAAACCTCTATCAAAAATATGTCAGTCTAAGTTCTGCTATATATTATTTTTCGCAATCTGTGCACGAACTTTCTGAATCTGAGCTGGGTTTTATACCCAGGTTTAAAATAACACTTCAACAACCAAAGAAGTGTTAAAAATCGCTTAAATGTAGTGTTCAGCGGAAGAATACAGATTGTTTTGTAGCATCCATTGTTTCTGCATTTTTCTCTCGAATCGTTATAAATCTTGGCGTTAAAAATTTGTTTTTTATTTCTCTCGACTTACATTCTATTATTATTAAGTTTACTGGGAATTCTGTTCAGAGTTTTGCACACTTAATTGCAGCTTAGAAAATAAAATAGAAATGTTGTAATTTTCTGCATTATTGCGCTCATACTATCAACGAACATAAAAATATATGGGACTTTTTAACGTTTAGTAAGTACTTAAATTGAATTCGTAATCTAGAATATTACAGTTGTAAATTATTATTAAAAGATAATGTCTAGTTAGGTTTATTTGAATTCGATTCTTATAAGATTTAAAGAAAAAAAACGCAATTATTTTCCTTTTAATGAAAGCTGTCTCACGATTGAGTAGACTTTAAATTATTATCTAAGTACTTAAATTACTTGGCAAACTACTCACTAACGCGGAAAATCACAAAATTGTAATGAGTATTAAATACATGGTTTAACAATAAAAAATATGATTTCACCGTAAAAATGGCGCCTTAGTAAATGTACGCCTAGGGTTTTGTTTTGTGAACGTAGAACATACTTTTAAGTGACACAATTTGCTATACAAACTTGTTCACAGGATCTGCGATTTTTCTTCCTCGTTGCAAAAGCTTCGAGGGTCTTTGAGAGCTTTTATGTCTTGTTTGTTTAAATTACAAGTCCTTGCTACTGTAAAAAGGGATAAGCAACCTTGTTCTGTTCGTAATAAAATAAAGATACTAAATTCGGTCTCAAGTTACTCTTAAAATAATATTTGTATCGAGTAATTCAAGCTTGTAAGAAATTGCCTAAAAAAAAGACAAAAAAGACGTGTGGCACTCGGAGACTGCCGCGGTAAAGCTATTGCATAGCATTTTTGCTGGATTACATGCATGCAGTGTTAGGTTATTTCGTTACGGAATTTCTGGATTCGGTCTCCACGCTCAAGGCCCGCAAAAAAAAAGAAGCTATGCAATAGATTGAAAGTTTCTTTTGCTCCGATTTTTTTTTATGTCCACTTTATGTAGCAATCATGTGAAATGAAGAGTAAAGACGCTTCGTGGCTTTTTATTGGTTTACATTTGAAAATGAAACTTTAAAATAAAAAGTATGAGTGAGAAAGTACGATTATCATTTGTTTTATTTTTTTATCACAAGGAAACGAACAATTCAAAATAAGTTGTACATAGGCGGTCTTATCGCTATAAGCAATCTCTTCCAGACAACCTTTAGAAAGGTGATAAGTATATGCATTCTAAATTATTTTCATGTTTAGAATTTGTCAACCATTGATATTGGTACATTGATAGCCTTAAGCACTTGCCCACAATTACAGCAATCGAACAAATAATTACTTCCTCGAAGAACCACCTCTGGCAAAACGGAATTTCACAAACAAGACGAATTGCCCTTTTATCAACGTACATTGAACTCTAATACACCTACATAAAGTCGAAAATCGAAGCTTGAAATAGTTCAATAAAGCCGTTCAGCGTAAAGCTAAACAGACTCCAAATAATGTAGTTGATGAAAGTAAGGCAGTGCAATAGATTTTGAACTTTATTTACTAAGAATATGATTGAAATTTAACTGTCGTCTGCAAAGTAGCCGTGCGGATGTAATATATATTCCTTGTTTACTAAGACGCTGAAATATTCTAAAGAAAACTTAGAGAAATACTGTGTAACTAAAAATCTAACCTCCTGTCTTATAAAAAGTTAACGTTGACTTCATGTCATCATTACGTATGGTAATCAATACATCAAGTCTTCGCTAACCATAACCGTACAATTTAGCTCTTTTTTATCAAAAAATTCAGCAGTATTCCGTTCACAAAAACGGGCTTAACCCACATTCCCTATACCATTATACGTGGCTTCGTTTCATATTGAGTATATGACAAGGTACCAAATCTGATACGTCTCGGAATTATACCGCAGTTAAAATATAGTCATTCTAACAATTTCAATCACTGTGACAATGTAAGGTTTATTTTTATTTTATACATTTTTTGGTGTGAAATAGTTTGCACAGTCTAACGGCCGGTTTCTGGAAACCCAAATTACGATTGATCCGAGTTTGACACATAGTAATTATTTGTTTTTTTCGTTGATCATCGTTCGAGAAACCGGCCGTAAGTAAAATAAATAAATACTCATAGGTAAATGACACACTTTAGAGACAGATCAAATATCTAAGTACCTAATTCAGTTTATTTGATTTTAACATGCTTTTATTTAATGAATGAACAAATAAATAAAAATACGTTTTCATCATCTTGCAACTAAGTACTTACTTACATGATAATATTTTTTTTCGCAAATTTAAATATAACTTCATGATTTTAGTATGTAAATCGTTGATTTTCAACTTATTCGTGTCTCACAATTGTGTCAGCTTAAACCTACGTCATATTCGTCACAAATTGAATCTAAAATCAAAGTCAAAGTCAAAATTGCTTTATTCAGAAAAATCACAAGGATAATTTATAATCGTCTTACATACTAGGTGATTCTAGGTGCTGGTTCCACTCGACCAGTAGGTACGTCTACCATGAGTTGTCACAGTAAAATCGCCTGACTTTACTACAATAGTTACGTCAATATTAGTATGAAGAATTTTAGTACCCAACTATCCGCTAGAGGCGCTGTACAAATCTTCATACATTTTTTTAACTACAGACGCTAGCGAGTATAGTAAATATAGTATAGTAAAAACTCATGGTAGAGCCACAGAGCCTAGAACATCACTGACATAAAGCTAATATTGGCATAGCTTAAATTGAGTGACATAGAGACAGGGACTTTATTACCTCAAACCTCAATACATATTCTTTTGTGATATCCCCTTTTGGATTACGACACACGTTTTTATAAGGAGTGAATCTCTAAAGTGGTGTCGTTTGGAAGATAAAAAAAAAAATCTTGGTCGTGAATAATGAAATTGTATCTAAGATGAATTATTTAAAGAAATTGCGATTTACTGAGTAAGACGCTAAAAGTCTCTTTGAAAGATTTTGCTGAGAGATTCCTTTTTGTCACAATACTTATTTTTATACGAAAATAATATTTATTTAAAAAGAAATTCAATTTTATTTGACTATATAAATTTAATATTATCTAAGTAACTCAAACGATATAAATATTAAAAATGCTTTACAAATAAAATAGTTAAAATAACACCATTATTTATTACACACAATTCTGCTATAAAGTAACTATAGTGCCCACGTTATGAACTGAATCGTCAGTCCATTGAGTGAATATTTATTATTTACTTAAGAAACTTGTACTTGAGTTTCCTAGGTATTCAATAGGAAATAAATACATTTGATATAATATACTTCGAAGAAACTTTGGCGACAACTGTCTCATCAAACTAAACCATAAACTTTGCTAATAAAATCGAGAAAGTTTACCTTAACTTATAATAATTAACTTGAAACTTCATTCTTATTATGCCGTTTCTAGAAACTAACCTACGAAACTTAGCCTAACGAACGTATACTAAGCAAAATATTATTAGTTTAAATACATGGCAAAACTAATTTTAACTATTGAACTTTCTGCTGTCAACTCACAGTAATATTCAGTTTTTAAAGCCCTCATTACACAATGCAAATGTAGTTCTAATTTGATTCTGTTGCTGATAAGGATTATTCTTTGCAAATAAATGTATTACCAATAATAAAATAAATAAGTAAATAAATAATGCTGGACAATCCACACAACATCATCTAGCCCCAAGCTAAGCAGAGCTTGTGTTATGGGTACTAGAATAATGTTTATTACTAATTGCTAAAACTTATTTTTTTCGATCTAGCTAATTAATCTTACTTAATAATAGTAGTCATCTTCATTATACTAAAATAGTATTTAAGTAATAATATAATGCTTTCTACACCTAATTAAAACATCCAAAAGTCGATGTTTCCACTCAATTTCACAGCATTATTAGATAAACACTTTTAAAGCAATTCAATAAGATGAAGCTAAATCGAAGCCCAATCCAAAAAGGGTTATGTAAATGTAAACGTTAATTCTCCCAAAAAGTCGGTTAATTTACCCAAATTGAGCGGGCAGCACTGAAAAAACATAATTACCCGGTTCGTAATAGTTCTCTGATGCACGAAATATTTGGCATTTATTTTACCTAATTAGCGAATTCTCTTGTCGCTGTGAAATGTTGCCAGCTACGAGTAGCTTGTTTAACATTGTTTTTATTTATTGCTTTGTTGAAATTTAATAGTGTTTTTATAACTTTTTGTTGGAACAAAATGTAAATATAACAGTAGGTACTACATTTTGGCTTTTAGTTGAATTAAATAAAAGCTGACCTTATAAGAATATCTACATTCTAGAACTTGCCACAAACTATAAACGCGGACGTCCTCATAAGATCTAATACTGCTATTAGTTAAAAAAAAAGACGTGTGGCACTCGGGTACTGCCGTGGTAAAGCTATTGCATACCATTTTTTGCTGGATTACGCATGCGCAGTGTTAGGTTATTTTCGTTACGGAATTCCTGGATTCGGTCTCCACGCTCAAAGCCCGCGATAAAAGCTATGCAATAGCTTAAAATATTTTTTTAATATAAGTTGGCACAATCGTCTTGTATAGATGTAATAATCACACCTACACAAATGTGAAATATCATTCAACACCTAAATAACTAAATAAACTTTAAAAAAATTATAAAACTCTCAAGCCTTATGTAAATATGTTATCGTAAACCTAATACGTGATCTAATATTTTACTGGTTATAAAAACAGCTAATAAAAACTAATAAAAACAACTTTCTCCACACAATCCGAATCGAGATAAATGACATTATTACCAAAGGACTATAGCTTTAGTACTGACTATATGCCTATAAACCGCTTTGAAAATAAAAGGTGGTTTTCAACTCGACTGTATGTTACGCAAAGATTCAGGCAATGAGCCGATTTTAATAGTTATTTTATAGGTCTTTAATCACTTATATATGTCATCTAGTTCTTTAATCACTTATTATATGTCATCTAGCCATCATTTAGAGCATAAGAGTTATTTTTTAAACTGTGCGTTATGTTACTTGTAAAATCGTTTAAAAGTAAATTTTCTTTATTTTCTACATTGTAACGGTTTTAAAGCTTAAAATTCTCCAGGTGCAACTCGTAAATAGTTTAATTTGTTACGTTGAAACGTTCATAAAAACTTTTCTAGTAAAACTACGTAAACATTAATTACTTCTGACAGGTAACATTGTAGTAACAGAACGGGTATAAAATTATAACAGATTTTATTTAATACTAGTAGTACGTAAAAATATCATTATATGTAATAATATAGCCAATGTTACTCAGTATAAATGTATTTTCCAAATGATAAAAAATATAGACCCTATATTATGTAACCCCCCGCGTATACTCCCGTGACCGGCGCGCGGCGCCTGCTTTATTCCGCTTGACTTTTTTCCAATACATACTTACATTTTTGAACTCGTGATATCTTTCGAATGGGATGTCCAAATTGAATAATTTAAAAAGCCATATAAAGGTATTGAAACTGTCTTAATTATGATGAAATTTATTTAGATAAGGATAAATACCAAAGCACAAATAAAGAACGTTTTCTAGCGGTGTCATTTTAATCATATTTTTTCGATATTAATACACTTATAGTGACATATCTGTAATAGTTACACTTATGCTGTCGCTGACTTTTTTGTGGATGATAATGTGTGCTACAAAATCGTAGTACACAATTTTTCGGAACGGTTTACAGAAGTTAAAATACAAATAAACTATTTGTGCAGTTTGATTTTCAACGGAGCTCAGAAAACGAGATAATAAAGAGGTATACGTAATATGGGGTCGAAGCATAATGCAGTGCACTGCGCCATTGCAGTCAAATGCAGTTGTGGGCGAGTGTCGTGTCGTGTCGTGTCGTGTCGGTTCCGTATCGATGGCCATCTGCCAGTTGTCGTGGCACTGAGTACTTGAAGAAAAATAGTGGGAGTAGCACTTATTGCTCTTTATAGCCAAAACATGGAATGAAAAAGCTTTGATAAAATGCTGGTGCTACTACAAGTAACAATATTTTGAGATTGTACTTATTTCAGTGTCCTTCCCAGTATTCTTTTTGTAGTTGACTATTTTATAATCCAACAAAAAACATTAGTATTCTACAGTACAAACAACAAAATAAAATATGAAAATTTATTCCCTTTTTAGAATTAACACCAGATGCTTAGCCCGAAGCCTGCCGAGCGTGATTTCGGAATGAGTCAAAATTTACATTTTATTTTTCCTTATTGCCTTACCGATTTAGAAATTACGGTAATTTGACGTGCTGCTTAAATTTTCCATGAATTAAAGGGGTTTCAAGTTACGGCTTTTTTGACGTTGTGGGTATTATAATAGAGCTGTTTTTTGAAGATACGGTTAAATTACTGCAGGATTCACAAAATGTTTAAAAGTCTATGCTAGAGGTAAGCAAATTGGCAAGACCTTATCAGTGAATATTTTTATAAAAAAATGCCAACGTCATGTTTTTTAATTATAATAAGTAAAATCATGATATGTAAACTTTTTTAAATCCACCTAACACGTTTGAAAATTATTTGATTTTAAGATAAAATGAAATCTCTGTAATATTATTAACGAGTATATTTAGGAGTAGAATAAATATATAAATAGTTCTCAAACAAACTTACGACTATACAGTATTTACAAAATGTACATTGTCATATAAAATACATAAGAAACAGCTGAGCTATCTACAGACCGTTGCAAACGATCTATACATAGTTCAACTGATCCAAATCAGTACCAATCGGAAGCGTACCCAAGACACTGGCTGCATTGCCGCGCTGAATAGCAATGCTGATACGTTGGGCCAGATACTCACCAGCCCTCGGGTCACGCGTCGCTTCGACTAGACGCCCAGAAATAATTTTGAAAACGCGCGGTGGGCCTCGGTACCCCACGGACCTAGAGTCTCGACCCCAAGAGGAGCAATAATAATAGGAGCAATAGTTCTTACAAAAGAATGAACTTATACAGTACATACAGAGTACATTCATAATTAACCCAAAGTGTATGCATTACTTCAAATTATTTTTTTGTGTAGATAATATAATCATACCTTGTGAGAGAAAAATAAATTAATTTTTATTCATTTATTTATGAGTGGAAGGATTTGGGGGAGACCTTTGCCCAGCAGTGGAACGAAATAGGTTAGGAAAAAAAAAACTAAGTATAAAACTAAATCGTTCAGGTAAAAAATAACCAAAACGTCAAGATGAGATGCGCTTTCGCGAGTTGCCCGCTCGTTTGCTGCCATTCCAACCCCATTAAGGGGTTTAAGGGGAGGGTTGCTTTGTTGGTTCGCCACCTCTAATTAGCGTTATCAAGGCCTAAAGGAAATAATTCATTTTAACTCAATTCCTTCGTTCTAGATTATTGTTGAGCGAAGGATTTTTTTGCGGATTTGAACGGTTAGTAAAAGTTTACATTAGTGGTATTATAGATTCTATTATTGTGATTTAAATACGATTGATAGGCGTCACACCTCAGTTGGTAGTAGCTCTGCCAGTGTATTTACAAAAAATGTATATATAGGTATTCTATCAGCAATTTAGTGTCCATAGTAGGTACTAGCTTTGCTTAGTTAAGGACTAGAATGTGATATGTGAAATGTCCATGAAAATTAATTTTCTTATTTAATACTTATAAAAATTAAGGTACGGTTAGTGTAAATATAATAAACAAAACTATTTTTTAATATCTATTTTTTTCTGCACGGACATCTCAACGCAACTTCTATAATTATACTTATTAATCTTAATTGTGATCACACATAGTCACAGGTTACATTTAAGTTATGAAAACTGAAATATCTAGTATTTTCGAGCAGAATAAATAGTGTCATAGCTTTATTCCGTATTAGTTAAAGTGCACCACAATGCCCATCAAAAGTTTCGTGGCAGACTTGATATATTTTTCAGGTACCTGGCCAAAACCTAGTGACCTATTTTAAATTTCATTCCTGGCAACCCACACGGATGTCTAATCTTTATTTTTCTACTTCTAACCCAAAAGTTACAATCTGTCCTAGGAATAAACTTCGGTGAAAGACAGCTTGCGGTTTGAATTTGGCTAGAGAATTGTCATTTGCGGAAACACCATGGCACTCGCGTCCTCAGGCATATTTAAACACTATTTGCCCAACTCCATTACTTAATTGGATAGTTCTAAGTAATATACCTGCTCGTTTCGACGTCGCCGTCGTTTTAATCTTATTACCAGCCAAAAAACACCAGTAAAGGCATATTTTCGACAAAAGTTCCTGAATTTCCCAATTGTCCTCCAAGAAGCAGTTAAAACGTTCCAAAGTGTAGGTAGTGCTCCTTAGGGCCCACTTCCAAACCTATAGCTTGGTAATCGCTGTCTTTGAACTAACTTTGGGTTCCGCTCAATTGTTATTTGGATGTTAATTTAGCATCCTCATTTTGGGGAACTGGAGAGGACCTTTAGCGGAACACAGAGACGCTTCCACCAAGCGCACTTTCCTGTGTTATGATGAGTTATTCAATTCAATGAAAGTTATATTTATTCAAAACAGAGAGTCGAATTGTCTGCAGCAGTATGAATTCTAGAACAAATTCTTTGTATATCTGATCAGGGAAAGGGATGAATAAACTGCGCCCCCGTGAAGAGGCTCTCTTCTTGCAAGATTAAGGGCGATTTCGAACAGTCCACCCTTCTTAACTGCTTTACTGTGTAGACACGGACTCCCCGATTGCAAGAAGACATAAAATCACCCCATTTGACCACGAGCAAAAATACCGTAAGCGCGATCTAGAAACCCTTTTTACAACACATCATTATCTGCTTTTTAATATAAAAAATTATGTACAGATAGTTTGTTGTATTTATAGAATTTTGTAACATGTCAATTATAATTTTAAAATCACTGCAAATGATTTTTAAAACAATAGGTTAAGAAAAAAAGAGACAGCTGCACGCGCGCTGTTCGCGAGCGAAAAGGACGGAATATTTATAATGGTCGTTTTTGCTGCACTAGTGTCATCTTTTGGTAGTATTTTGGTTTTTTAGTTGGCCATACTCAAATGCAAGGAAGATACGATTGCGTCTACAAAAAATACAATATTTTGCATTGCAAGTTTGCTTATCAGTCCTAAGAGCTTTAGCAGTTTAATTTGATTTAGTGTAAACTAAACTAACTAAAATGGCCTAGTTTAAATGTGTTTAAACCATAGATAGTTATTAGATCACGGTTGACCACGTTTGATACGCAAATTGCATTACAAACCGTTTTGATAGCGGAAGCGGTTAATTGATGCAAAGGAAATTATTTCACAGAACTTGGTTACTATGAAAGCGGCTTAATTTTCTAACTTCGTTTATATTTTAGCTGTAAGTATGTTTTTTGCTCCTGGTTAATCATGTACCTAAATAATTTTATTTTTTCATAATAATAAAAAAATATGTAAGTAAGTAGGTAAGTATGAGATTACTTTATATATTTTTGTATGATTAGTAAAATCAAAAATACCAAACTTCGAATCAAATAACAATCTAATAAAAATCCTACATCAAAGTTATGTCAATCGAATAAAAATTCAATCGAATTCTTCAATTTTAGCAAAATAATAAACCTTATATATCCTAACACAAGATGCAATTTTAATTTTATTCGCGAAATTCGGTTCCTAGCACTGACGTAAATAACTATTGTAACAATGTTTGCTGTGCAATTGTGTGATGTCGTCTTGTACATCTGCAACTTGAGTTTGGATGTTTGCGTACGAATTGTCGAGAAAAGGAGTTTCACTTGGCAAAGTTTTCTTGGATCCTGTTTAAAATAGTTCGAAAACTTGCATTTCTGGAACATAAATCTAGTTTCTTTTGCAACTGAAACTTATTTTATAAGTCTGTGAAAACTGAAAATAATAGTTTTTTTTATAAACTAGTTTTGCCACTATTAGTGTGATTGATTATTTCTATAATAAAAGATTGATTAAAAAGCCAAAAAAAAACTAAAAATACTGTTGTCAAGTAAGTATAAACATTTTATAACTTTATCGTTGAGTATAAATAAACACGAGTTTTCGACGAGTGCTGCCCTCTAGCGATTTCATACGCGCATATATTTCATTCGTCGCTTTTCTTTCACGATGGCAGTAAAACTTGTGACCGAACCCACATAATATTCTGCATTCATTGGGCTTTTTCACACTTCCGACACCGACACGACTATCGTGTCCGTTGTACAAAAATATCGGAGTATATGACAATCGTAAACGTATCAGTTAGCGCAATCGTAAAGTTATTGTTAAGTATTTGATACACATTGCGCGATAACGGAATACTTCGGTTGTCGAGCAGGCGTTTGACACGCAATGTGAATCGAATCCGCTGCGCTTTACGATTCTCACATTTATTCATGCTCTTTCCTCGAGATGACGTTGCAACGTTCGACAGTCGAGCTAGCGTCATCGCGCAGTGTCACTCGAATACGTCACCGTTTCGATACGATTGCGATTGTATTTTATTCGTGCTCAGGCTTTAGTACTGAGACCGACACGTCGAAAACCTAAATATTTGATGGTTTCCGTCAATATCGTATAGGTAACAGTATAAAACCAGTCACAGGAGAAGACACTAAAGCAGTCCAATAAAACCTCCGTAAACCTTGGTAATAGAATCTCTTTCGATTCTCCGGTAACGCTCGTCCCACTAAATTATTTCTACGCAGAAATGCGGTAAGGCTACGGTCTCACTAAGCTAATAGTTTGTGAACTGTCGGCTAGCTGACTCTGATCTGCAAGCTGAAATCAGTTGAATCGCTTGAAACGTCGCGGTCAGAAATTCAACTTCGCGTTTCTCCAATTACACCGCGAATCGGTCTACTAAACTGAATTAGTTGGTTAGCAAAGCGCCTCAGCCGCAAACCCAGTACTCGTACGTATTGAAAGTGCTGTCCTACATATTTAAAGTATTTTGGAGACAAATAGCCGCGTACAAATAGTTTATGTAGGACCGCAGCCTTGGGTAAGGTAAATGGGTCAAGGTGCAAATTATTCCTTTCTCTGTGCAAATAAGTAAAACCTTTTTCCAAATGTCACGCTTTTTGGGTCCGAGATTTCTGGACCTCTTAACAGTGGCAAAAAAAACAGCTTGGCAAAGTTTTGGAGTAAGCTGATCTATATAAGTTTATATCTTTTAATCTTTTTACATCCTTTGAGCATGAGAAGTAGCAAGATAGATTTAGAATGGCGATAAATAATTAATTAATACTAATAGCGAAATCCTGTTAAGTTTTTGTCTGTTTTAAGGTGCACAAACACGGAATAGCGACCAATCAGAGACTGTAGAAAACACAATTATTATCAATGAAGGTCTCTGATTGGCTGATTCTTATATTATCTGTCAGTGTCAATTAAACTGTGATATACATAGATTGAGATAAAAATGGCAATAGTTTAAGATCCCACAGTTTAAGATCGTATTTCCGAATAGAATAATATCATGGTGATTTTGACACGATGCAAACAAAATAGCGGGTTCTTATTTAGTTCAACAAATAGCTTGCGGTTGAGCGACTATTTGTGGGCCCTTTGAATAATGTGTTTTATCATTTCAATCAAACCCATATAAAACGCCCTTTGGGTCGAATTTAACATTTACGTTTCAAACATTTACGGCCGGTTTCTCGAACGAAAATCAAACAATTACTATGTGTCAAACTCGGATCAATCGTGATTTTGGTTTCCAGAAACCGGCCGTTAAACTTATAAACTTATTAGTGCATTAAACGTGATGTGTGAATTGTCCGTGAATATTTCTTAAGTGTATGTCAAATAGGTACGTCACTGTTTCAATACGTTAACGATACGACTCACCCTTTTGTATTCAACCCTGGATTGACTCAAACTATTCAGTTCCGTTTCGGCTTTTAGGAATTAATTTAGTTAAAAGTAACATATAGTCCAGTCAAAATAGACTAAAATTATGACTTCAGTTTGCATTAATTCCCAACAAGCTGGATTTTTGTGCAGGCCTTGAATACGTCATTACGAATGATATGTCAAAAGTCCCCATCGATCCCGCTTGTGCGTTGTTTTTTATTCGAGGTCAAAGGTCATAAATTTGCATTTTTTGCGTATATCTCTGAAACAACGAAAGCTATTGAAAAGTGGTTCAGGCAAAGTTTGTACATCGTAAAATTGTCTACAAAAATACCTCAACACTTTTCTTCTACAAAGCATCGCTTTCGAGATATAGTGACTTTAGACCGCAGGAAAATCGTCGAAGATGCTGCGTTTTTTTCATTTCAGCCGTTTTATCTGCTTCATTGCCACAGAACAAACAGTATTTCTTGAAATTTACTGAAAGGGGTGATGGGTTCGATGGGTTAGTCCTCCTCCAAGGTGAATCGTCTTTTTGTTTCAAGAATTACTGTTCGTTCTATGGCAATGAAGCAGATAAAACGGCTGAAATGAAAAAAACGCAGCATTTTAGTAGATTTTCCTGCGGTCTAAAGTTACTATATCTCGAAAGCGATGCTTTGTAGAAGAAAAGTGTTGAGATATTTTTGTAGACAATTTTACGATCTACAAACTTTGTCGGAACTATTTTTCATTAATGCAAACTGGAATGTCTATTTTGACTGGACTAATAGTCGCATTCACAGCTCTTTGAATGTAAAAGATTACATTTTAGTTTGATGTTATTGGTACCTACTTACTTTATATACAGGGTGGTGTTTTGAGTAAGACGGTGATAACAAAGTCCAAAACCTTGAATGTTGAAAAATGTGAATAAAGTCATGACCTAAATTTATGAAAAAATATATCTACCTATCGGTTATAAAAAAATTAAGATTTTAAATAAATGCGTAAGTAAATAAAAATTCACGGATATCACTCTCTATTTTACTTTTATTTAAAATATAAAGATCAACTTAAAAAATAAAGTTCTAAAAACAGCCAACCCTAGCAAATAAAGCTACGTATATTGCAGGTAACGGCAGGGTTGACACCCGACAGGTGTCACGCCTATCGTTTTTCGATCACTTTTTATTGGCAAGGATGCCAGTCCCAACGTCACGTAGCCACTTATTCTTCAGATAACAGTGATAAATGTTACCCTTTTTTTGTGAAAATGCAGTCTTGTGAACAGTTGCTACACAAAGACTGGGATAATAGATTACATACAAAATGTATGATTTTTATTGTACAAAATGGTTTTTTGAGAAGGGTGGTGTAGGGCGGATCCACCCTGTATAGTATGTAGATAGGATCATATATCAATATTATCTTTGCTTTATTTATTTATTCAAAGATAGCTTTAACTCAAATCTAATCAAATAACAGTATTTCTGCCTTCCGTACTGTGGGTCGTGGGTTTGAATCCCACCCAAGGCAAATTTGTAATGAACATAAATGTTTGTTCTGTGTCTGGGTGTTTCTTTGTATGTATTTACAAAAAAAAGTAAGTTTATAAGTATTTTATTAGCAGTCTAGTTCCCATAGTACAAGCTTTGTTTGGGACTAGAGTGTGATCTGTGAAATGTTCATGAGTACCTATTTATATTTTATTTTAATTATTCTACTCTTACGACAAGATAAAATAAAATAAATAAATACTTAAATAAAAGTTTATTGCCAAAAGTAGAGCGTACAATTTTTACAATTTATGAACTAAAAACTAAAGACATTATTTTGTACATATAAAAAACAATATGAGCTCATTGGTTTCCAAACTAAGTAATAACTTGTATTTTGGTAACCAGTGGTCCTCCTATAGTATAGTTACTTATAATTGATTGTTTTACATTTAAAGGTTTACTAACATAAATTAGAGTTGTACACAATATACACAATATAAGATATTTTAGACTTGTATACTAAGAGAAGAGATGTGGGAGAATATCTACCGTATTGTTAGATTAGTGATCCTATATTCCACATATTACAACACTATAGTATATACTACACTATATAGTATATAGTGTTGTAATATGTGGACATTTTTAAATATCAAATTGTCCACATATTACAACACTGCTATATTTAATTGTGATAAAAACCAAAATCACCACAAGCAATAAATGTGTTGTGGCGTGTAGATAATGTCATTGTTTGCGACAATACGCCAATCGGTGGATTAATGTTCTCGTATTAAATAATTTAAAACTGTAATTTCCAATGATTTTTCAACTTTAGTTAAGTTAATCCATTTCTGTTTTAAAAATGAGCGATATTTGAATGACAACAACACTTTACAACACTCTTTGACGACAAAAATGTGATCTTAATATTATTTTCTATCGCTTAACTAAAATTATGCTTAAAATATTATTTTAATTAAGCTTATAGATATTGAAAATAAATAACGATGTTTTAGACTGATTAGATACGAATTTCATAATTTATTTCTTAGTGCTCACTTACGGTTACCATACGTAATGACGACTTAAAGTCAACGCTAACTTTTTATAAGATAGGGGGTTAGGGCCCCCACAAACTGCAGACTTTTTATCGGCCGATAGTTTGGTCGGCTTCTTAATCAGTATGAAGACTGAAACACTGTAATGTGCGCATCTGCATACATCTTCATACTGATTAAGAAGCCGACCAAACTATCGGCCGATAAAAAGTCTGCAGTTTGCGGTGGCCCTTATAGTTTAAGATCCCGACATAAAACGATCTTCACCAGGCTGGTTATTAGATGAAGTAATTTAAATAAAATTAAATGTATCAATAAATATAATGTATATGGGTTGCCCAAAAAATTTCAGTCCAGAATATAATTAGGCAGAAAAAAACTTAAAGTGTTAATCACTTTAAGTTTTTTTTGTACCTACGACCTATAGTTAGTAGGTAGGTAGCTTTTTGCTCTACGCCAACGTCACCAACGATCCGAGTTTCATACGTAATTGTTGATGCGAATTTCGAATGCCAATCTCGTTCAGGAAATAGAGTTGCTTTGAACTAGTATGTGGAGATAGGTATGTTTTTTTAAACCTCTGGTAGTGAGGTACCTACAGTGCAGTGCAATTAGTCTTAGTTTTTACCCACGCGGAGCTAAAGGAGGATTATATTTTGCTAATGCAGCTAGTAACTTGGGTACGCTTTCGATTGGTGCTGATTCGGATCAGTTGAGCTATTTATAGATAGTTTGCATCGGTCTGTAGATAGCTTACTTTTTGTTAATACCTACTGCAAATAAACGATTATTTTATTATTATTTATTACTGAAAAGTTTGTTTGTGATTTAAGTATATAATTTTCTTTTGTAAGTATGTACATACTTACCTAATAAATGTTCGTTTTTTTCAAGTCTTTAATGACATAAACTAAAAAGGTACGCAACCATTTTGGTTTTTGTCATGTTTTGTTATGGTTATTACCTTACGGCTTAATTTCTAAGCTTAATATGCCTCATTAGTATTTTAGTCATGTCCGCAGCTGAGCCTAGACCTCGATAGGTTTACAGAGCAAGTATCTGTAGCCTAGCAAAGCACTTTCCACCTAACTATATACATTAAAGCCTGATCTTCAACCAATCAGGGAAAAAGTAATAAACTATCGTTTCTCCCCTCTCTCTTTTTCACATTCTTCTCTTCACATTCTCTCTGCGTCTTTACCAAATCGCGCCAATAAGTCTATAACCTTTTAATTCTCGTTATAAGTTTGAGCTTCATTTCACAGATCATTGCCCTATCTTGCCGTGCCCTTACCTAAAGGGAGAGGGCCTATTAGAGAGACCAACATTTAATCAGTATAAAAAGATTTTTTCAAGTACGTATTTTTTTCATTCTAACAAAGGTCACATACCATTGTGTTGCAAATCTCTCCGAGCTCGTTCGCTCGGCAATAACTATTAACGTAAATTCTACCCTTATAAAGTGCCCTTACGATACGCCCTTAACCTTTCCCCGGTCTCGCCATTTCATCACTTTATCATCCTATCTTTGCTGGCTATTGATTTCTGAGGAAAATATTACATAGTGATTTAATAAAATGGTTTTTGCATCTACTATTTCAATCATAACCTAAAAAACTAGCTGTCAAGTTGTGTTATTTGCACCTACTGTTTGAATCATAACCTAAAAAGTCACGTTGCGTTATTTATGTCTATGGAAATTGTAGTTTCACTATTATTATTCATAGCCTTGTTTAATTCAGCATGATTCAATTTGATCCATTCCATGGCTGACTTTTTGGACATCGAAGTGTGTATGAAAAGTGACTTAACTGGTTGTCAAATATATCACACCGATAGTCCTTTTTGGGTTATTTTTGTGGGTTTTGTGGGAAATTAGCTCATAATCTTTACAAATGAATTTAGATTCCTCACCAACTATCCTACGCTGGTCTTCTAGATCACCTATAAATGAGGTAAGATTACAATTTACGCTAACTCATTTCGAAGTTTAATTTCAACCTAACATGTTTACGAAGTATAGAATTTTTCAAATTATCAATCAGAAAAAAAACAACATAACCTATCATTATGTTAAAGTTCCAACGTAGAGGATTGCTAATGGCATGATCGATGAAAAACACAACAAGCCATGCAACTCAAATAGTTGGAATAGAGTTCATTTTGCAACAATTTGTTTTGTAAGTATAGTTTTTGCTAGTGCAACCTTCGCAATACCGTGCACCCACAATGACCTTAATTTGTTTTTAAGTTGGTAACGTTCCAATTTAAAAAGGACACTGTGATTCGAGAAAATTCTAAAGATGCAGTTCCCGTCTCGGTAATTAGCGACAAAGCTTGTTAGTATTTTATAAATATGTTTTTTGAACAGAAAAGTGTCAAAAATAAAATCACTAAATTTTGTAATTTGAGCGTATTTCATATATCATATTTTCATATTTCATATATTTCAATTTAATTTTGAATCGTAACAAAAAAAGTAGAACCTTTGATCCATAAAAATTCCCAAACCCCCCCCTCCCCCACGCCTTTCTACGTTTACTCTAAAATTTAAATTCAATTATATTGTTAAACATGAAAAAAAACAACACAACAAAATGAAGTACTCCTTGCTTTTGACAGCTTTGCCTGCAAACGATATTTCGTAACTACCGTCATATTGCAATTTATTCTACATTTTATAAAATAATGGGGCGCTGAAATATCGAAGATGCCGGTAATTTGATGCTTTGGCAGGATTTCGATGCTGGAAAACTGCATCAAAGGAGGTTTTATTTTGTAGACTATTATTTTGAATATTGTATTCAATGCTTTGATAGGAACCTTAGTTTATATGATGAGTGTTATAAATATATATATATAAGTTATTGTATTCTAAGTAGGTAAGTAAGTGTTTCAGTATTATTTTAGCAATCTAATTTGCCGAAAGCCAAGTTTGACTTTGACAAACTTGGCTTAGTTTAGGACTAGATAGCGTTGTATATTATGTCTAAATATTTTGTTCTGTTTTTTTACAAATTTTGAATTTTCATTAAGTAAGTAAGTATAGTTTTTTTTTATATTATTGAGTAAATATAAAAAACGAAGTTAAGTACTTAGTAAGTATTTATTTTGATGAAACAACATATTAAAGCTAGTTACGTATTAAACTCACAGAAATCTAGTAACAGACGGATGAATAGGTATATCCAACTAAATGTTCATATTGAATTCACTGAATAATAGAATTCGTAGACGCAAACTAATAACAGCTTAATGAGAATAACTGGTACAGTTCGTACAGATCAAGGTTTGTGCAAGTAAAGTGTGTGAACGTTTTATACGATATTATTTTTCTATTTCGTTTTTCAATATTACTTAAGAACTGTTTTATTTCGTGTGTTGTATGTGTATATTGCACACCCTTACAATATTTTAGAATAAATAATGTCAGTTTTATCATGTAGGAAACATTTGCAATAGTGGAAAAGTGAATTTTAATATTAGAGGCCTTTGAGTAACCCAGCTGATCTTTTGCAGCTATGGCACGGGTTAAATGGGTAATCGGATTTCTATTAAAATTTACCGTATGACAAGCGATTGAATAATGAAGCTAATGTAAATTTAGTATTGTTGGGATACCTCAGTTGGTGTGAAATAAAAAATGAGTGTATGTTATCCGAAGAACCGACAATCGTTGGAGCAAACGGATACTGGAGTGGAGACCGCGTTTAGGCAAGCTTAGTGTAGGACGCCCTCCGCGAGATGGAGCGACGATCTACGGAGTGTAGCTGGCAAACACTGGATGAGAAGAGCCGAAGACCGGGCTCAGTGGCGCGTCTTGGGAGAGACCTACGTCCAGCAGTGGACTGATATAGGTTGATAATGATGATGATGATGGACTGTAAATTACTGGTACTATATTGGACAAATAAAAACGCGTGTATGTTCAGTGTCGCGGTATTGTGCAGAGTGATGGGCCGGCGCGGGTAGGCCCTGAAGTCGCCTCGTAGCTCCCCGCAGCCCGCTTTATGCAGTACCTCTACCATGAGTTGTCACAGTAAAATCGCCTGACTTTACAACAGTAGTTACGTCAATATTAGTATTACGAATTTTAGTACCCAACTATCCGCTAGAGGCGCTGTACAAATCTTCATACATTTTTTTAACTACAGACGCTAGCGAGTATAGTAAATATAGTATAGTAAAAACTCATGGTAGAGCTACAGGACCGGTTTTGTCCATCGCGGCGCGGCAATGCGATGATTTGTCGCAAAGTAGATATAATGAAAACATTAATAAGCTATTCTTCACTTCATGTACACTGATCATGCGTTCTTTACATAAAACAAAGCGCTATAATATTCGTTTGAGTCGAACCCTTTTAGGCGACAAAATTCAAATAAATGTAATAAATGTACAGTCCTACAATCTTATCTGTTCAGTTGACAGCGTCGCAGGCGTTTCTCTTCTTTCATGTAAGATAAAACTTTTAGAATAACTGCCCGCGCATCACTTTTGAGATTTCGGCATTTTATTCGCACTTTTCATAACGACATCGAACAATAAACACAAATATACAGAAACTGATAGCGATGTAGTTCCAATTTTGTCCACCTGAACAGTTAAGTTGGTGGCTCTGTATGTAATGTGTATGGTTGGGTGACACGTGACGTGAATGGTTTGTATTGTCGAAACTAAGGTGGTCTTTGTGTATGTGTAACGTGTTTGACGTGAATATGTAAAGCTAGAGGCGTACTACGGGTATACTCGTAAATACGAGTAGCATTAAATTGTTTCAATTCAATATTAGTTCAAAACTAGAGAGAGCGGGAACAGATTAAAATAACTACCAGATATACCCATTCTATTTTAAATATCCGGGCGCAGGTATAACAAACAAACCTTTCGATCTGATAGTTGTAGGTTTGTTTTCGGTCGTGGACTTCTGCTTCGCCAAATAGTAAAAGAAATACCGCAATGTATGTCAATCAAGATTACTTATTTGTCTTGTGGATTTACTTATCTTTTGTTTGGTAAGTTTATATAGATACCGGTATTAATATTAATTTATTAATTAATAGCGATCCGCCCCGTTAAATATCTATACCCTTCGCACGGGTATAGATATATATTATCCATTTATACAACACGAAATTTCTCACTGGTTTCGTTCAAAAATCGTCTCTTAAGGTGATACAAAGTCAAAGTCAAAGTCAAAAGTCAAAAATTACTTTATTCAGTAAAATCACAAGGATCATTTAGAATCGTCTTACATACTAGGTGATTCTAGGTGCCAGTTCCACGCGACCTCTACCTCTCGCTCTAGCGGAAAATTCAAATTTTTTTAGGGTTTTTTTTGTTGTAACTTTTTCAAAACAGTTAAATAATTAAGTAAGTTAATATAAAGAACCAATCTCAAAAATTGATACAGGGTTACACAGAAAATTATTGTTTATGTTCGCAAAATATACAACTAGTAAAAGATATAACAGTTCAGCCGCAATAAAAAAAAAAAACCTAAAAAAATTGAATTTCCCGCTAGAGGTATCACCTTAAGTATCTGTCACATTTGTCTATCACCCTTAAGATAACTTTCAACACCGAATTCCTAACAACCAAACTTGTGACAGGTTTTAAGTATAATTGACAAACTTTATCAAGAGCAACGAGTAAGAACAATAAAACGTTGAACTATTTGAATATCGTTGCGTTAAATTAAATTTATCTCTCGGTTTGAATACTGAAGTGGTATTTAAGGAGTCTTTATTCGTAAAAGGATCTTTTGTGCTTGAAATATAAAAGAGGCTGTGGTAAACGGTTTTCGTGTCACATCTTTATTTATTTATCTGTTATAGGTAAGTACACCATTTTGTTTTAGGACGTTATGTCGTTAAAAAGATCTAAATTACATTGTTGCTATTTTTATAATCAACATGTGATTTAAAAAAAATGTGCATAAGTAGGTTTAAATTTCTTACTAAGTTTTTATAGTATGTACTTGGAAGTTACATCGAAACAAAATCTTATTGTTATTTTTCATTTCGTCTTTTTTGAATAGGTTATACTAACCCCCTATCTTATAAAAAGTTAGCGTTGACTTAAAGTCGTCATTACGTATGGTAATCAATACTTCAAGTCTGCGCTAACTTTTTATAAGATTGACCGTAACGTATAGGTAGGATTGGATAGGTAAAACTATTATAATTTTTTTACTTGTTTTCACATAAAATACAATACCGTACATATTATTATTTTAATGAAGTCGGTTAAATACATCAAAAGCTTAGGTACCTATTTAAATGTAGATCACTAAAATAATTAATACTATATCGTAATGAAAATGAAAAACAAAGTATTTCCACGATGAGGCTGACCAAATCGTGATACTGGAAACAGTTAAACTAAATTAAACCTTAATAAAGCTCAATAGAGTCTGGAATACGCAATGTTTCCCACAGCATTAATATTAGAGTCGAGACATAATCGATAACTAATCCATTATCGATATATCGATATCACGTTACGTTACCCAAAGGATCGATTTTGCGAATTCGATTAATTAAAGACAAAACGAGTCTCGCGGTACTGCGTTATCTTTAAGGCTGTAGTCGACTGAAGCGTGTTCTAGTGTATTTAATTTAAGCACTGTTCTACCCGCAATTATTTTGCTAGTACCAGTTTTAAAACAATTTTATTCTTTAGACTTTTGTAGAAAGGATTATCTCACCGGAGATATCTAAATCTAGTAATTTGTCACGATAACAAACGTTTTTAGACGAGTTTTTTTTATCAAAATACCATTTTAGATTCTTAATTTCTATGCAACACTACAACATAACAAAACAACTTAGATTTTTTTTCCACACCGTCATCCCGTTATCAATATTTCACTATAAGTACATACTAATCCTCTTTCTGAAAGGTCCCACAAGGTTAAGGAAAACCCCGATGTATTTAGAGGACAATACACTTAATATAGAAACTATTCTGTTCCCTTTATGGAACTAATGGTCCTATTCAAACTAACTCCAGGGGATCTTAATACGATAAAAACGGGGGAGCACGAAACATCGACCTGTTATGGTTGAGGGAACACAGAAGGTCACAAAAGGTCAAGTATGTATATAAGTATTTTATCAGCAATCTAGTTCCCATAGTACAAACTTTACTTAGTTTGGGACTGGATCAAATGTTTGTGATAATTTATATTTATAGATCTTCCGTTTCACATACGTCAAAAAATTACTTGTATAGATTCTATAAAATGAATAGAAAAATAAAAAAGGACTTTCATCGATATCGATTGTTATTATGTATTCTATGTAGGTATGTATTTCCAAAAAAAAGTGTAGTTCTAGTTTACTCTATTTCCTAGAGCTTGTACACAGTAGTAGTAGCTCTGTTTAGTTTGGGACTAGAGTATATGCGCATTATTAAGGAACATTAGTGGAGCACAAATTTAAATAGCAGCTTTCAAATTCACATTGCACTTATTTAAAGCAGCGTCGTCGCGCAGTGTAACTCAAATGCACCGTTACCGGTCGTCACATTGATTCACGCTGACCCTTCACTATCTAAATGCTAGTTCGGGGAATCTGAATAATTCAACGATTAACAAATAGTCGATTCCCGAAAATACCCGACATTTCCACAACCACCAGAATAAATTAACTTGATCAGGATTCAAATAAATAAATAGTGATGTGCACGTATCACGGGTCAAGATCAACGTATCGATATAAATACAACAATTTTTATCAATATTTGAGATTCGTTCTTTATATTAACTACTTTAGACTAACTAGGCGAAAAACAAATATTTTACGCCTAAAAGTGTCATACGATTAAATTAAATTATATTAACTTACTTAATACTAAAACTGTTTAAAACACTTATATAATTTATTAATTGAATATAAAGAACAAATCTCAAAAATTGATACTGGGTTACACAGAAAATTATTGTTTATGTTCGCAAAGCTTAAACTAGTGAAAGATATAACAGTTCAGCCACAATAAAAAAAACCCCTCAAAAATTTGAATTTCCCGCTAGAGCCAGACGTATCACCTTAAAGGATTATTTTTACCAAAGGGCTTGACTAAGGGAATGTCCATAGTATAAATTTTTTTTTAGAAAAATAAATTTAAGCCTGTTTTTAACTTTGCAATCAATCAAAGTACAGTTTTAGCGAAGCGATTGACTCGACTTCCATATCCGGTGGGTTGGATTGGAACAAACACCTTGTGGTCCCATCAGGAATACGATTTAGTTTTGTAATGAGTTCATTATAGTTTCAAGGATATTAAACCATTTTAGTTGTATAGTTATATTACATTTTATTCCAATCCAATGAGCTATGTATTACATTATATTAGTTTGAATGTTATTTCTGTACCTCTACTATGAGTTGTCACAGTAAAATCGCCTGACTTTACTACAGTAGTTACGTAAATATTAGTATTACGAATTTTAGTACATAACTATCCGCTAGAGGTGCTGTACAAATCTTCATACATTTTTTTTAACTACAGACGCTAGCGAGTATAGATTGTAAAAACTCATGGTAGAGCTACTGTCTTGGTTTGTGACATCAAATAATAATAATAACTATTCCCGGACAATTCACATGTAGATACTATGGGAACTAGATTGCTGATACTAATATATACAAATCATAGTTTTTGTAGCTACACATAAACAGAGAAAAACACCCAGCAGTGGGCGATATTTGGCTGCGGATGATAATGATCATAATCAAGTTTAAAAAACCTAAATGAGTCACACTGTACAATTAATGTAATTTGCACATTTGGCACTGCATACGGTGCATCTTTTATATCCGCCGAACACGTAGTCAGTACGCGTTCGACAGCAGTATCGTGTATTCGTATCAATCAATAAATCATTTATCAGTTTAAAACACTCGTATCAATCAATCAATTATCAAAAACATATCAAATCATATCATCTAAAGTTGTAGGGCGGAAACCTTACACAGACCTTTTTTTTAAATTGAACTGAAATAAATTGAAATTCATTTAACTTCAGCATTTAATGGGTCCTTTCATTCGGTTTTAGTTTCAAGGATAGATAGTGGCGTTACTTCGTTAATTGTTGATCCTAACACATTACAATTAAAAGGGTCCGGTTTCTGCGGGAATTCAAATTACTAAAGTCGGGTCGGGTTCTACGTGAGTTTTATTTTAATTATCCCAGTACGTTGGCAAATATTTAAGTGCAAATTCGTACGAGATAGTCATCTTGGGAGCTTTTTTGATACGGATAGTTTTGATTTATAGGACCCAATTTATGAGTAAATTACGAAAATTTTGTATTTTTTTAATATTTTGAACTACATGTATTTCAAAAGTAAAGGTTTTTACTCGAAAAAGGATCCTTGAGAGGAAAAAAAATAGAAAGAATAATATGTAAAAGAAAATAAGTACTAAGAAATGAGGAAGTAAATGGGTTAAAAAAGGCAATAATAATATCAATAGTGAGTTTGATATTTAAAGTAGTTTTATATATTTTAACTCGTACCAGCACTATGTCATTCTATTTAACTCTCAAATTTCATTTCTCAAAAAATTGAGGGTAGCCGATTCGGTCGAGTAATCTCTCATCTCATTGGCCAATATATACTGCTACGTTCACATTATCCAATGAGAGCTTATCGATTACAAATCAAGAAGCTTTAACACAGAATACATTGTCCCTTCGTTACTCATGTTTATCAAATAAGCTACGTACGAACAAAGCAATGTATTCAACACACTGATAAACCACCCTTACAGTTATGTTAATAAAGTGAATAGTTACCAACAGAAGCTTCATTTACAAGTTTATCAGTTGAAACCCGAAACTTATGCTAATCAGTAACTAAGTCTGGTTTCTTGTATTGATTACTCTACCCTTGGTTGACACTTGCCCGACCATTTACGGTTTATGTACCAATACGTACGCAGTTTGCATACGTGGCGTAAATTAACGTATATACCTACATGAGGTTGGATGTAACGAAGTTGAACATGCGATCTATCTTATAAAAAGTTAGCGCAGACTTGATTACCATACGTAACGGTGACATAATGTCAACGCTAACTTTTTATAAGATAGGGGGTATATACCAACACTAACTATTTTCAGAATTATCTATAAAACAATTAAACTAATTAAAACGCCATATTTTAGATAATTTGTGTTATTTTCATTGATATGTAGGTACCTAATTGCGTCTTTGTAATAGAAGCAGTGGCTTTCGAGTAACCAATCTCGTTCCCAGTTTGCTTTGTTTCGAACAAACTGGAATATTTTCACACTAGCCGATTCCGATACGACACCGATAGTTTAACTACTTGGATTATAATATCAATGAGTTATTGCTTATTGACAAGATATTCTAGAATCACTTAGTGTGTAAGATGATAACGACTATACGACTATAATATGATCCTAGTGATTTTACTGAATAAAGTATTTTTGATTTTTATTCATTTAAGTAATAATTAAAAAGCGTTCTTTGTAATCGATATGTTTAAAAGAACGCTACGATTTCGACACATGTTAAATGTCACATATTTACGCTTGTCAGTTTTTCGTGGAATATATTTATCATTGCATTTTTAAGCTTGTCAGTTTTTCGTAGAATGTTTATCGTACATTGTTATTTGACTAATTAAAGTGTTCCATAAATCAAGTATGAGAGGGTCTATTTTTTTAACATTAATGAAAAAATCGTCTCACTTCGTCATTATACACATTTTTCAGGATAACTCATACCGTTCCATTTTATTAACACAATTCAAACTTAATTAGAGAAAATGACGGTAATTTTCGTTGGCAACATGGATTAAACGTAGTTTGTAACGTAGCCTGCGCCGTAGGTTGCGGGTTCGATTCCCGCCTTGGGATAAATGTTTGTACAATCTGCAAATATTTACTTCGGGTGTTCTGGGTATTTTGAATGTATGTATAATAAAAATATCTTTCTATGTAATTTATTGTATTATCAGTCTTCTAGTACCCATTACACAAGCTCTGCTTAGCTTGGGGCTAGATGATGTTGTGTGGATTGTCCAGCATTATTTATTTATATATTATTTATTGTATGAAACTACCAGTAAGTACGTAAGTGTCGTGTCGCTGACAGTGTGATAAAAGCTATTGTGGTTTAATTAAGAGCTAGTTGTGTTGATCAAACGGGCGACAATTCCCCGGGCATTGGAAAAGAACAGGTGTTTTAACTGTAAATAGTTAAAACGACTTTATAAATAGTTTAATAAGATACGGGCACTTTGAATGCTGAAGTAGATAATTTAAGATTTACATATTATTTTATATGAAAGTATGTATGTATAACAACAAGTAATTTGTGAACATTTTTATAGCACAATTTAACCTTAGGTATACTAATTAATAACTATATTATGAGAACGTATATTCTTATATTTTTTTATGTATAATATAAGTAATTGTTTGCAACCATAAACGAATAGATTATTATATGTAGGTACAGACTGAAAGCCTTCTAGAGCTTCGTGTTCGGGGTAAATGGCTCAATATATCGACAAAATCATCGACATAGGCACATCACTAGCAACACGTTCGATCTTGCCACACCGAGTTGAGCTTAGTGAGAGGTGAATTACTATTTGATCCGTGGATCGACTTTATCGACATCAACACATCACTACCCTCGAGGAAAGCACATTTCTCGCATAAGCGCGATATATGAAACACGTTACGTGCGGATAATAACACGTTCACACCTTTAGTTAAGTACCTTGAACTTTGTCATTACGAAATCCTGCAGCGAAATATGAGCTTTAATACATTGACTTTAGATATAGTTTAGGGTGTATTGTTGAGATGGTCAAATAGAAATGAACTAGAATTTCATGACGAATTCTTGCAATGGAAATCGAGTCTTATCACTTCTACTTTATATTCTATAAATTCCATTTAAAGCAATGTAGTTTATAATGATTGTGAATTGAAAAATGAGCTGTGACCACCTGTAGCTCTACCATGAATTTTTACTATACTTATACTATACTTATACTTATACTATACTTATACTTATACTATACTTATACTATACTTATACTATACTTATATTATATTTATACTATACTTATACTATACTTATACTATACTCGCTAGCGTCTGTAGTTAAAAAAATGTATGAAGATTTGTACAGCGCCTCTAGCGGATAGTTGGGTACTAAAATTCGTAATACTAATATTTACGTAACTACTGTAGTAAAGTCAGGCTATTTTACTGTGACAACTCATGGTAGAGGTACTGTACATAAGTTCTAGAATTGGGTGGATTCTACTGGTTATTTCTTGGGATAGTGTAGAAGCTTGATCCCTAGGTATCTTATCATTACAGGATTACTTCACATCACTGTGTGAGGATCTTAATTAGAACCCGCACTGGGTTTCTGAAAAGCCCTTTTTGTTAAGTAAAAAACTCGGGTCTCAGAATAAGCAGATTCGGTGTGATTTTGGTATTGTTTTAGCAGATTATGTTTCTTTAAGCATTTCGGTTTATATTCCAACATTTTTATTTTTAATACTTACTTAATTTACAATATTTAACTAAAAACAAGTTGAAGTATCTGTAGACCATAGTATAAGTATATATTGAGTACTTAGTACTTATATATTTTTTTTTACATAAATGATGATTATTATAAGATAGTACTTACTAACATTTTAGTAAGAAAGAAGAAATGAAAGAAAATACTTTTATGTTATCAAAGCAGACAATTAATAAAAGTAGAAAAAACGATGGTAGTGAAAATGTTTATATTATTTTTTATGAAACTTAGTGTATTGTATAGTCCCATTTAAACTTGATCAAATTATGACCAGTCATTTTAGAGTTATGTACTTATCTTAAAAATTGTTTTTGTTTTATTACCTACTTAATATTACTCTGTCAGTTTTTTTACAACTTATGTGTCCCATTGCTGGGTTTGCCCAGCAAGAGACTTTTGAGTCTCCCCCAAATTATTCAATTTTTTTTAAACTTTTGTTCATTTAATTAAAAACTCTGTAAAAACTAAAATCTATTTCCCAACTCAAACTACACTGAAAGTAGATTAATGGTCATGTAAAATGCAAGTTTAAAATCGATTCTGTCACTTGAGAAGTTGAGCAAGTGCCTTTTCACATTCACTCGGATACCGCATCCAAAAATAAAATAGTATTGAGAAATGTTTTCAATGTCCAAGTCAAAGTCAAAATTGCTTTATTCAGTAAAATCACAAGGATCATTTAGAATCGTCTTACATACTAGGTGATTCCAGGTGCCAGTTCCACGCTGTCAATACTGCACATTAACAAATGACAAAGGTTCTTTATATACAGGGTGTTTTTTTAAGATAGGCCATTTAATGCAAGTACCTTATCTGTTATAGTTACAGGAAGACGTTACTAGGAGTTTAAGATCTATAAATTATTAAGATATATTTGATTCATATAAAAATAACAAAAATCCATTTATTTTATGCCGATCATTCTTATTTTCAAGTTTATTAAGTTATCATCACATAGGTAAATGCAACAAAAACATTGTTACCAACCTATTTACCACCAGCATACACAAAGCGTCAAAGTTCCATTCGAACAGTTATTTTAACATAAATAAAATAAAATAAATAAATAAATAAATAATGCTGGACAATCCACACAACATCATCTAGCCCCAAGCTAAGCAGAGCTTGTGTTATGGGTACTAGAAGACTGACATACTTAATATAATACATTACTTAAATAGATATTTTTTATTATTTTTTTATATAACAGAATAAAATAGCCGGGTACATGTAAAAGGCAGTTGTTCAAAAGACCCGTATAGTCCGGTCCATTCTCCGTCCACCGAATTTATAACGCGACAACTTGTAAAAGATGCAAACGAGAACAAACTTCAACCGAAGAGCGTAACAAGTTCCCAACGACTTGTAATCTTCGTTTTTCCGTGTACAAGAAAATGTCGGACTCGCGAAGGGTTCCGTACGAAATATCACGTTGTATAAGTCTAGAATTATTAGTTTTATTCTGCGTTTTATTTTATGATGACGGAGGATAGAGGTGAATGGAAGAAGATAACATGTTGTGCCGACCCCACCTAGTGGGATAAGGGCAAGAAGAGGATGAAGATTCTGCGTTTTATTATTTGTTGATATAACGGCAACCGAAATACAACATCTGTAAAAAAATCTCGTTTCATAAGTTACAGCCCGGTGACAGAAGAACAGTAGCTCTACCATGAGTTTTTACTATACTATATATACTATACTCGCTAGCGTCTGTAGTTAAAAAATGTATGATGATTTGTACAGCGTCTCTAGCGGATAGTTGGGTACTAAAATTCATAATACTAATATGTACGTAACTACTGTAGTAAAGTCAGGCGATTTTACTGTGACAACTCAAAATCAAATCAAATCAAATATTTCTTTATTCAATAAAATCACAAGGATCATTTAGAATCGTCTTACATACTAGGTGATTCTAGGTGCTAGTTCCACGCGACCAGAGCCTAAAAGAACGGGCAAGAAACTTACGGCCTGGTTTCCGTTTTTTTATATGATCCTTCTAACAAAGAATTACAATAAAACTAAATTAAGTACTGAAGTTTCAGTGCGCTCATGGTAGAGGTACTGTAACAACTATATTTCGCATTACTCGGTTTTTTTTTTAGTCTGTAGTTTTGTTGGCGGATTTCAGAGTTCCGGCTGGCAACACCATCAAGCTTTTTTGTTCGTTCATCTGTCAAATCGACATTTTTCATTTTGGCTGAATTCGCCGCTAGCCTAGCGTCGCAAACTTTCTTATTTTATTAAAACTGTAAGTTTTACATTAAATAGTGGCTAAATTAGCATCAGTGATCGATGGCAGTATTGTAATTAGAAGGATATTTTCAGATTGGTGAATTTTGGTGTACACGACACTTGTTTTTTTTCAATCGACGCGACGCCGGCTGCAGATTTTTATCGTTGTAAATCCAAGCAATCCCTGGACTAAAACCCCAGGTAAGCATTTATTCCTGTGGATTAGGGTTCTGCACACAATTTCTGTTCAAAAATTCAACTTTTTAACTTATATATTTTCTTAGCACATTTATCAAAATTATAATTTTTATTAGTAAATTCAACTAAATACTTTGTAAAACGTTTCCCCCATATGCAGCCTATATGCCTACAAAATTTCAGAGCTGTCCGACCAGTAAAAGTTCATTTTTTATCCAATTTTAAGTTGTCATTCATCGTCGTTGAACGGTTTCATACCTTGATTTTTTACTAGATTTTCTTTTTTTTACAGGGAGTTTGGCTTGGGCCAACCAGTCTGTGTAGGCCAACAAGTTTGGATAAGGCCAGCTATTTGGTTTAGGCCATACAAACATAATTTTACACCATACCAGTGTTTGAGAGCTCGACCATCCCACATCGGAGAGTTTGGAGCTCACCTGGTTTGGAACTATTCTTCTGTCCGCTGTACAAGTAAGATAGTGTCACAGCGTTAGACAGGGTTCTGCTGACGAAGCCAAGGGGGCTTCTGTTTACCGAAAGACAGGCGCTTCTGTGTCCTGTGTTGGTAGACCCTAAGCAGATAGGTAGGGAAAACATTACTCATTTTTTATTTCCACTTTCAAGTGGATGGCGCTCAACTTAATTTTACTTCAACAACTTAACCACATAACTCAAACTTAAATATTGACACCACCGTATGCAATTCATTCCGAGAAACCCAAACTTTAATTATAAGACCTAAGCCCTTAGCCGGAGCATTTCTTCTAAATTACCTTTTAGTTAGTGTAACTTGTGTACCTAGTTTTAAGTAATTAATCCATTTGTTTTCTAAATTTAATACAATACAAATTTATAATATATTATAGGCCTGCTTTTTATTTAAATCCCATGTATAGGTAGGTCTAGATTCTTATAGGTAACAGTACAGACAGACAGACAGCAGAGTCTCAGTAAAAGGTCCCGTTTTATTCTTTGAGTGTGGAACCCTAAAAACTGTTTCAATATTGTGATGGAGTTTGGAAAGATATAAGATGAAGAAAGCTTGAGCAAAAGCGATTGTATATTGGTTACTTAGTTGGAAAACAAATAAGGTAAATATAGAGGAATTTATTCTTTGTGTAGCAGAAATGCTTCTTTGCTAATCTGAAAGATGTTCTGATGTGATACATTTCTTATTTATTTGTAGATAATCAAACTTCATTAAAAAATTCGCTGCATTACTACACGTAAAAACTAACGAATATAATTCTGAAAAATCATAATATAAATAATAAAATATTGAAAAATTTAGCACGCCTTGACGAGGCAGAATGTACGGAGAATTAATTAATTTATGAATAAGAACTATTGTGGTATTGTTACCTACATTGTATGCAAATAAAAAAATGATTATGATGATTATAAAAAATAATAATAAAATATTCACGGACATTTCACTCCAGACCCAAACTAAGCAAAGCTTGTTCTATGGGAGCTAGGCTCTTCTCATGTTGTGCTTGCTACACTCCGCAGATTGTCGCTCCATCTCGCCGGAGGGCATCCTACATCTTTTGCCTAGCGCAGTATCTAATATTCTATTCCGTTAATTATCGCTCATAATGTATATGAGTAAGTATTCTATCGGCAATCTTGCTCTCACAATACAAGCTTTGCTTAGTTTGGGTGAAAATGTGATGTGTAAAACTGTTCGTAATTTAATCTCGTTAATGTCGTGTAGATATCGTGTCGGTGGCATGTAAATCGCTATTGTCGTCGGTCTAGCCTCGAACCTTTTTTCCGGTCGTTGATTCCGCTAATTAAAATTACATCTTCCTTTATATTTGCAATAAAAAAAAATAGGTACCTAAAGTAGATTGCTATTTTTATAGGTAAAACGATTTTACGCGCTATCTCTGTTTAGAGCTGTTAATTAATTTTATGTCGTCTTAGAACATTTTATGTTCTTTATGGATTTTTACAGAACAGTCAGCATCAGAAACTGATAACGTTTTTTATTTTTTTATTTCTCATATCTAGCTTTTGCTACTTTTGACTACTATTAACATAAAGTTGTGTCATGTAAATCCTAAAACAACAGTTGCTAGTTGAAACATCATGATTAATTTGTGCTGTTGACTGTACCTTGTTTATAATATTGATCGGTCCAATATCCCGTTCATATTCCGACCCTTCTAGGGTAAGAAAATTAATCATATTTTATTCATGCAACACAGATTTTACTTGCCTTGATCCCTCGATGTTTGTAGGAAAGCGTTTTCCAATATTTGCTCTCTAGAATCTGAGTTTTGACTTCGATTTCAAGTGTACCTAAAGTTAAGAGTGTTAAGACTGACTGGTATTAGGTTGTAATGTAATATTCACATACGAAGAGCGAGTAGCATACGGCTTGACGAATACATACGCAGTAAATCAAGATTCGCTAGAATATGGCAAGATACTAACTAGGTACGTGAGTACTTAGTGATTGTATTATTTTAAAACAAATGAAACACGAGACCAAAGCAACATCAGCTTCGGGTATCTCCGGCTAAGCCGAGCGGATATCGGGGATGACCAATCGGCGCGCCGTTTCATGACGTGACGTCACTACTATGTTGTTAGGAAAAAGACGGCTAGACTACTATACTCATTTTATAAACGCATTAGGAATCAAACAACTGCCATACATAACCAAGAATACAGCATATCACGTTTGCATGCAGAATGTTATGTGCGTGAGAGTTATCGTAGGAGAGTCGAGCGGAAGCTTCGTGTATTTTCGGCCGAGCCGAGCGGCTGAATGTAGGCAACAAAATGGTGCGTCGCCTTTATATATAGACACGACTCTGAACTACTATTTATAGTATAGCGATGACAATATTAATGAAAATGTTCGCCTACAAATTAGGCATGCGACAAACACAATAAGCTTGTTGTACAACCCTGTCAATCAATTCCAGCGATAAATTAGCCTGTTTGAACATGAACGGACTTTGTTGGCATTGTTAGAAAATTGGTAAATAATTATAATATTCACTCATTTTCACATTTTATCTACTCGAGATATTTTGACGCTATTACCTAAAATAATGTCAAGGTATAATTTTAGTTACAAGCTTTGTTTAGTTTGGGACTAGATTTTTTAAATGTTGCCAACATTTAAAAACTACTTAATGCTGCAACATAATTATAATAAAAAAATGCCATGCTAATCCGAATTTAAAAACATTATTTTAGTTAAAAAAAGTTAATTTACTTTTAATATCAAAGCTTAATTTAACTCTAACTCATTTTGTCTAACGTTCTAACTAATACTTTTATTGACCTCTCTTTCGTGTTGAACTCTGTGACCTCAGGTTTGACCTCAGTCCTAAATTAATCCGATTGTGTGAAATGTCTTTAATTTTGTCAAAAACGGTAAAACTCCGTTCGCTAAATGTTACTTATTCCATGGTAATTATTCTATTCACACATTTTTTTACAAGACAAGTAATGCTTTTATTAATTGTGTGTTTGTTTTGCCAACAAATAGATAATGTCAACGAATTGTCTTGATATTTGATAATAATTTTATCTTTATTATAATTAATGTGTCTATGTCTAATACCAATTATTTAACCTCAACAAAAAATCAAAATCAAATTGATATTTAGATACAAAAACAATGTATTATTTGTTCTTAAACCCAAATAATACCTACTACAAAGAGTTAAGTACTAAAAACAACATTGCCAAAATATCGATTCATTGGCTCAGAAAATCAAATATTCGTTGGAATATCGTTTTTATTCCGCTCACAGAATACATAATGTACCTATAAAAAAGAAATAATCTTGGAAATAGTTACCAAAAATATATAATCCTTTCCTGTTACTGATACTCAAAAAACAGTTTCCTCCCATCCATAGACTGCTAATGTTTGCTATTATCTGTCTCTCAAGGCTAAGGGAAGTTTTGTACTAGAGACTAGGTATCTAAGTGGTGGGCGAGGTCAAATTACGAAACTGTGATCTTTCCACTCATGCTAAGTGTTGCCACAGGTATAGAAGCCTACAGAACACCGTTGGCAACACTAGCAACAAATCGCGAGTAGCAGGTGATAAAATATACAATAATGTGTAGCAGTCACATCATTATTATACGTTAGAACTGCTATTTAAATAACCTGCTCTATTACACAGTCTGTGACTGAGAATATTCTCACTAAACGTTACAATCGCAAAAAATATATCAAGTCCCAATTAGTACTAAAATATGAGTTAATTAATCACACGTGAAATAACAGACACCAAAATGTAATAAAAAATAAAATTCAACGATATGATAAAGATTTAAAAGTAGCAATGGTTCCCTGCCTAAGTTATTTAATAAACTAAATAGGTTGTGTGAAAGACGCTATGGTATTTGCATTTACTAAGTAAGGACAGTGTGGGCAAGTCCGGCATAGTTTTCTTAAATTGAATTTCAATTTAACTTTAAAAATCGAAATAAAATTTATTAGTTACTTTAAGTAGTCGGAAAATATTGGTATTACATTTATCTTTCTATATCTATCTAAAAGTAGGGTTAATTGTAATTGTCTTCAGATTTATAGCATTTTTTTGTAAAGTAGGCATTTAGACGGACTTCCCAACCAGTTTGAGGCAAGTCCGTCTAGTAGCAATAAAATCGTAACTAGTGAGCCAATATGTATGAAAACCTTATCGATAAATGATGAAAAGCTGCCGTTGAAATACGTGTTTTAAACGTGTGACTATAAGGTATACTTTTAAAGAAAAATAAAATTATTAAAATCAAGGGCAAGTCCGGCATATCTCTGCTGATGATGTACTTTCAGTGGTTGTAAACATTTTTACAAAGTACCCACTTACGATTTTTTTTGTCAATAACATACAAATAATAAATAGAATATATAATACACAAGAATCTTTATTTGTTAACAAGTAATCGTTAATAATGTAATTTATGAATTTAAAAATGGTGTGGCAAACTATTGCCGGATCTGTAGCTACATTTATAACACTTTCTGCCAGTACGAAATAAATGAGTAAGTATGGGATAATTTTCTAAATCAGATCTTTGTTAAAACGATAAATGTTCACAAAGTCCGACATGATGTGCCATGCTACATGAGTCAGGATAAAAAATCAGAAACTAAAAAAAAGGTTGGATAGTTCCATGCTTTCAAAATATGTATTCACAATTTATAAACTTTTAAAGAATACTTGTGATGGTGATGCTATAGTCTCTTGCAAACATACCAGTGCATCTTTCACTCAATTATTTATTATACACAAAGTAAATACAGAAAAATAAACTTAAATAGATTAGATTTACAGAGGCAAGCTGAAAAGAGTTCACTTTCGTAGACAGGCAAATAATACTTACAACTTGAATAAACAATATAAAATAATTATAAAATTTGAACTACTAAAAAGGTTGACAATATCTGGAATTAAGGCAAGACCGGCATATGACGGACTTGCCTTATGTATAGTAGACGGACTTCCCAACTATAACATTCGAAGCTTGGATTTTTTCTATTTGTTATAATTACGAAACTAATGCGTTATTTTTGAATCGGACACCAGATATACATTCCCGAATCTGTTAATGGCCTACGTTATCACAGATACTCAGAAAACTCCTTAGATTTCACACCTTTTTTTTCGTTTTTCGACAAGACGTCAAATTTCAACTTCAAGTTAAATTCGCGGAAAAAATTGGTTGTCAAATTTTTTCCAACATTAAGATGTTAGCGACATCTATTATCCCTAGTTCGAACAAACTCAATGATACTGTTTTACCAACCGAGTTATATGGCTCTAGCTATTCAAAAACGGAAGTTATTGCCACTAGACGGACTTAGGGCCTAGACGGACTTACCCACACTGACCTTACTTGTACTTTGCTCTGTTCTCACACACTGTGAAACCTCAACCACTCCTCCTTATGCCTTGATCACACGTACCGAGTAAACCGGCGAGACAGTGACGTATTTAAGATACACTGCGCGCTAACGCTGCAACGTTCAACAGTAAAACTGATGTCGACGCGCAGTGTATCTCAAATACGTCACTGTCTCGCCGGTCTACTCGGTACGTGTGATCAAGGCATTAGCCCACATCCTTACAGCATTACTTCGATAAACCCCTTTCCACCAGTGCTAAGCGATACTAAGCTATGATTCTAAAGGATCATTTATTGGATCTAACGTCCTTAGTTATATAGCGTAGCAACACTGAAACCATTATAATTAGATTAGCACGCGTGGATACGTCGTACTCGTATTGCTATGCGAATAACCACGCACACCACGTACTAAAACCGCGGTGAAAGTGGGAAAATACGAGATAATTTAGTTGAACTAAAACGGTACTAAATAAGTACCAACAAGTATATGGGTATCCTGATTTTTAGCGCATACTTTTGCCTATAACAATAAATACAATACAAACTTCCACGACAACAATGTGTAGTCTTTTGACGTGTATGCTTACCGACACGAATTAAGTCTGTATAATGCTTCGGCTACATTAGCGGGCGAATATTCGTATCGTGTTGGCGCGACAAAAACATCGTGTTCGGGTATAGGCGATGTTCTTGTCTAAATACTACGCGATGACACTATGTACCCGGCCACATAAATCGCGTTAACACGAATATTCGCCGTAGCCCGCTAATGTGGCCCCAGCCCAGCATTACAATAGTTTGCTTTTTTAATGTTACAAAATGACATAAGATCGATGACACACTAACTCGGTTAAATTAATTTTTATATTTGTTATTTGTGTACATCTTTGTTAATAAAGGAAATTCTATTCTTTTCTATTCAATTGAAAGTCTGTTGAGAACTTTCGTTATGATGCGTTCCATTATTCTAAGAAATAAAATCCGCCTGTAATTGGACTGGAACCCAGCTAAGAATTACTGCTGGGCCAAATTACCTTATAACTATTCAGAAAAATGTCTAAGGACGCGATCATCTTTATCTAGATAGATTACAATTATCACGTCTCTGAGAAATTGGCTATTAAAGTAAATAAGACTAGAATCTTAACTGATGCTGATAAACATATAAATAAATGGACAATCCACACAACATCATCTAGCCCCAAGCTAAGCAGAGCTTGTGTTATGGGTACTAGAAAACTGACATACTTAATACAATACATTACATAGATAGATATTTTTTATTATACATATAATACCCAGAACACCCGGAATAAATATTTGCAGATCGTACAAACATTTATCCCAAGGCGGGAATCGAACCGGCAACCTCCGCGTCGCAGGCGGACCTTCGCCCGCCGCGCCACATCGGTCGTCAAACATATCATCAAAATAACAAAATTTGAGTTATAAATTCAGTTAAATCATCATAGTCGTACTTTATTACGTAAAATCACATGAATCATGAGTTATTCTATAAACTACGTTTTTAGGTGCCAGTTCTTCGGGACCAGAACAGAGAAGAACGGGCAAGCAATTTACAAACTTATTCTAATCGTAAGTTTTCTAAAAATCTTCATGTATAAATGTATAAAACCACAAGCCATAATTAAAAGAAATATTTTTGCTCTACGGTAAAATAATGCATTCACTATTGTTCTTTTTGTTCTTTGAAAACAATCCCAATTCATTATAATACCGTTGACATTTTCTCTACGTTTTTCCCCTTCTATAACAAAAGAAAAAAAAATAGCTTAATTACGATGATTCAGAGTGATTATGAATGTTGAATGTGAGTTTCATGCATGTTGAATGTATGATGAATGCAACCGTTGGTAATTGACAACAAAACATGTCATACATGCATTAGTTTTTTATTATTTGTTGAAATGGAATCTGGAAACTAAGAATAATTACACCGTAATTTACTTGCAAATTGTAAATACTTGCTATTGACTATGAGAAACTGACGTGAATTTGGGGAAGTTTTTGATTGTATTATGTAATTGCTATTTATGAAACCCAAAATTATAAATATTCAAGGACAATTCACACAACACGCTTTAGTTCCAAACTAAGCATAGAGCTACTATAGAACCTAGATTGCTGTTAGAATGTGCACTTGTAAAAAAAATATTTTGTGTATAAAATATACATACATATAATACATATATAGAATGGGAAAATGAGGTCATGGGTTTGAAATCCACAGCATGGAAGCTACCAACTGAACTGTGACGCCTAAAAAGGTGATTATTTTTTAAATAAACTTAAATATATTCGCTAAAAATATTTTAGCCGTATTAGTTCGCAAGCACTCTGAATGGCCCCGTCTATATTTACTGCTGTTTTAGTGTTTCGCCAAAACTTATATTAAGTACTAAACTATTATGGTTAGGTCTATCTCATTAGAGTCGAATGGCAAACGTGATAACGAACGTAACAATAGCGTATTACACATTGCGCGTTGGCGCTGTGAAGTTCCCGAGTCTAGATAACGGTGACGCGCGATGTTAGTTGAATACGTCAAGTTTACACAAAATCTAGGGATTGAAAGTATTATTAATGCAACCAAAAGAAAGAAAGACGGATTTTTCTTAAAGGTGGTTAAAGATGTGAAAGGTGTTCGTGAATATTCTCAACTTTATGTAAGTACCTACGTATATTTACTTTCTTAATGCATTTTTAACTTTTTTAATTTAAAATAAAAATAACTACCTCAGTTATAAACTTCGAATGATGTTTTTATAAACCGGTCATAATAAACTCCACACTGAATTGAAAAACCTGAAAGTTATGAAACTTTCTGAACTTTTATTGCTTTTGAACTGCTTCAAATAGTTTTTTCTGAAGTAAAAAGTATTTCTCTAGTAAACTTTAATATACTTACTTAATTTTACCTAAATTCACTGGATAAGAGATAAAATATAAATAATTCAGATAAATGCTTAAATAAAAATCTAGTTATTAGGTTAATAGAAACAGAGAAAAGTCATAGTCATTTATTCCAGAAAACAAAATTACATTGTATGCGGAAATCGTACAATTACAAAACAAATATAAAATACAAAGAAATAATCAAAAATAATATTAAAAATACAACAATCATAAAATACTATGTCAATGAAATAATTTAAATTAAAATAAGAAACATTAAAGTTTTGTAAAAACGTTGTAGGTACTCTTAAAAACGACTTTATATTCCTTTAACTTGTACGAAGATTTTGATCTCTTTTCAGTCGGTTTGCTTTAATTTCGAGGTAACAAATCAAACGTTTGGTACAATGAAATAGTTCCAAACGTTCCTATAATGGAATTCCTGAGTGCCCTATTTCGTTGGTTGGCCCAGTGCCACTTCCGTCAGCTTGCGCATAGGAAATTAAACTGAATAAAAACTATTTTGTTACTTGTAAACAAACTTGCTTTAACTGTAATTCTCCATTTAAGACAGCATTTTGAAATAGTTGACGCCTTAACATAATTAAGGCTAAACTGATATTTTCAGGGGCGGTCTAACCTTAGTGATTTTCTACAAAATGTTTTTTTGAACGACTCGAAGAAGATAGCAACCAATCAAAAACTACAAAACACGATCATATTATTCACATTCAAACATCACGTTCTAGACCCAAACTAAGAAAACATGTTCTATAAGTACTAGATTGCTGATAGAATACTATTAATACATTACAATACATCTGATTGTTACTGTGTACCTACTATGTATGAATAAAAATGTAATAATAATAAATTATTATTGTTACTGTGTACTATACACAGTAACAATCAGATCCAGAACAAACAATAATATCCATCATACAAACGTTTGATCTCGTTGAGGATTGAACCCGTAACCCCTGTACGTACAGAAACACAGATGACCCAACTAATCTGTTATGTCTTGATCCCTTGAGCACAATTAAGGGTGGATTTCTATGTCCATCTCCAGAATGTAGCTGGCAAAAACTAGATAAGAAGAGCCGAAAACCGGGCTCAGTGGCGTGTCTTAGGCCTAAGTCTAGCAATGAACTGGTATGTATAATATAGGTTGAAGATATATAATATACATATTTATTCACAAACAAACTTACGACTATTACACTATTTACAAAATGTACATAGGCATATAAAATACATAAGAAACAGTTGAGCTATTTACAGACCGTTGCAGATCTATAGATAGTTCAACTGATCCAAATCAGTACCAATCGGAAGCGTACCCAAGATACTGGCTGCATTGCCGCGCTGAATAGCAATGCTGATACGCTGGGCCAGATACTCACCAGCCCTCGGGTCACGCGTCGATGCGACTAGACGCCCATTATTTGATTAAGTATTCCTATTTCGCGAGTCCACAATAGGCTCAACCATGGTATTGTGCGTCTGTAGGTCAAGTAAGTGGCAGTGGGCTGGCCATGTTTGCCGAAGAACCGACAACCGTTGGAGCAAACGGATACTGGAGTGGAGACCGCGTTTAGGCAAGCGTAGTGTAGGACGCCCTCCGGCGAGATGGAGCGACGATCTGCGGAGTGTAACTGGCAAACACTGGATGAGAAGAGCCGAAGACCGGGCTCAGTGGCGCGTCTTGGGAGAGACTTACGTCCAGCAGTGGACTGATATAGGTTGATGATGATGATGATGAGTCAAGTAACGCACCGCTACACATTTGGCTGGTGGCTGTAGAGTCGATAGCTCTGAGCGCAATGCGGATTCAGAATAATGCCTTTTAAAAGTCGGCTGGAAGCCAGCAGTTCCTCAAATTATAGAGGTATTTTACTGCGTTTATTTCGGGCTTTTCGGGCTTTGTTTTCGAACTGTTGAGTGGAAATATAAAACTTATGAGTATAAGTCTTATACCGGAAAATTCATGAAGCGAGCAGTTAAATCATTATTTTGTTCTGAATTATTTTATTTATTAAAAAACGTATAAACGTATTTACTTTATAGTAAATATATATACTTACATTATACGGGTTTTTGTTTCGTAAGTGTTTGTCGTTTATTCTCCAAAACTCTTACTCAGCTTGCTCTGTTTATTTTCTCATCAAACATTTATCATAAATGAATTATCAAAGTTATTCAACATTTACAGGTAGTTTCGAAACTACCCAGTTTACCGGATAGTATCCTCAATTAGAAAATTGCTTCAACAACCCTGACCTACAGTTTAAGCCGACTTGTAATCCAGTTTCAAACTTTAACTAGTTTATAAAATAGCTTTTTGCTTCCTAATAATGTTATTTTGTATTCAGTCCGCACGCGGCCGGCGTACCTTATTGAACCTTAAGGTGTGTGTACACTAGCCCGAGGAGTTTTTTTTTAACTATGTAGTAAGATCGTGGGCAAACGCTTGCCTATAGCCGCTATAGGCAAACATCCGGTTCGATCGCAAGCAAACGCTATAGTATAGCGTTTGCTTGTGATCTTATATCGGATTTAAAACCGATAGATACTTATTTTAAGCAGACTTTAAACAAAACATCTAATAAATCAAACGCTATAGTATAGCGTTTGCTTGTGATCTTATATCGGATTTAAAACCGATAGATATTTTAAGCAGACTTTAAACAAAACATCTAATAAATCAAACGCTATAGTATAGCGTTTGCTTGCGATCTTACTTGATGTTAAGTGACGATGAAGTCGACGATATAGCACACTTAACTAGAAAACACCAATTAATTCGTCTTAAAAATAAAGATTAATAATTGGCGAAATGGTCACATAATTTATACATACGAGTACATTTTTTGAATTTTTGTTTAGGAGTCTGCTTAAAATATAGGCTTTAAATCCGATATAAGACACGGTGCGATGTCTAGTGTTCCAATGTACTGTAATGTACCTATAATACTAATGTTAATATGTAGATATCGTGTCGGGTGTGTAAATAAAGTTAATACGTAGTCTTGTTTCTTCCATAAATATTAAAATTTATGGCTTAGTGAGGAACATTAAGGAAAAGTTTGTAAACTTGGTTAAAATGGGTCATCGATTCATCTTTGGGTAATGAATGGAGTTTTGAGACGGTTTGTTAATTTTATTATAATTTAATAAGTAGATACTTACACGCTCTTGAATAACTTTTATCAAGATTAATTATACATTGAAAATGATATTTTAATTTTGAATGTTTTACAAAAGTTGTGTTAAATGATGGAAAAACACATAAAAGTGCATTTTTTGCTGAGTAAATCTCTATCATGCATTGCTGTATCTCAAATCTCGTTAAAAATGTATCTTAAAAAATATTATGTCAAAAATTATGAAATTAAAAGTGTGCGCACACCAACACCATTGCACTTTCATTGTTTATATTAAGTCACTCCCGATACCCATAGTTCTGGCTTAAGATCATTTATTTCTTAGTTAACAGAACACAGGAAGCTTAAATATGTCTGAATGTTTTCATCATTACAATTTGTTGGGCTAATCGTTCGAACAAATACTAGTGTGGAGACCGCGTTTAGGCAAGCGAAGTGTAGGACGCCCTCCGGCGAGATAGACTGACATTCTGCGGAGTGTAACTGGCCAACACTGGATGAGAAGAGCCGAAGACCGGGCTCAACGCCACGTTGAGAGAGACCTACGTCCAGCTGTGGACGGTCATAGTCACAATACGCGCTATATCACGCGATAGGTCAATGATGATAATGATGATGCATCCTTATTATTCTTGTGCGCTCTCCCTGAATCGATTGCCAGCAGATTATTCAAAACCTCAACAAAGCGATGAGAGCGTTCGTGTGAAAATACAAAAATATAACTCTTTTGTACATAACGTGTCAGAAACTTCGTAACTCGTAAGCCTTTTTGACTGAAGAATATTTCTAAGTCTTATCTTGAGACAAATCTGTTTTTAGCAGGATAAAGAAATGTTTTCTCGGTATTGATGGAGGGTTTTATACATTATTTAGTACAAAAGGTTTGTGCATTGATGCGTTACGATATTGTAGGTACTATGTTGCCCGTTCTTTTAGAGTCCCCGCAGACTGCAGACTTATTATCGGCCGATAGTTTGGTCGGCTTCTTAATCAGTATGAAGACTGAATCACTGTAATGTGCGCATCTGCATACATCTTCATACTGATTAAGAAGCCGACCAAACTATCGGCCGATAAAAAGTCTGCAGTTTGCGGGGGCCCTTAGACTTACAAGGGAAAGTAAAAAGACAGTGAATTTATAAATTTCACGAACTAGCGCAAAATTATAATCGAAAAAAGTAAGTAGGTACCTAAGTAGTTTACATTGTCAATTGTTTTTGTGTTTGCTATGGCGGGATGACCTCGATATTTTAAACATGATCTTTGCCTACTAGTACGACGTAGATAAAAAACAGTAGGAAAAAATATTGTGACATAAAATTCTATTAAATTCGCTATTTCGTTCGTTTAGCAATTCGAATTGTATAGCACCGAGTGAGATATCACTTCCATTTAATTGGACGAGCTATTTTACTTCGATTCCGAACAATTTACACATTCAATTTGCACTTTCCAAAATAAAGGAAATTACTTCTGCGTGAATTGTTTTTAAGCTTTGGTTTGGAATGTACTTCATTTCAATTTCACTGGTTAAAAACTGACGGCTTTGCCTGACTTTAAATAATTCTCATTAAAATCTTGAAATAAACAATTCACAGTAAAATACGAATTACATATTTTGCTAAATAGATATACATACTTTTACGTATGTCAAAAAAGACGTATTTCGAATTCCATGAAAACCGAAAAACATTTTATCTACCAACGATTTGACGATTGACTCGACTTGACTAAAATAATTAAAAAATATCATTACATATTAGCAATCATTTGTTTTGTATCAGGTGCCATTTCTAAAAAGGTAAGTTCTCTTTTTAAAGATCTTTTTATTCCAATCATATTATTATTTTACTAAAATCTATTATGAGATTTAACCCTCCCATTGTCTTCCTACGTGAGTACTTTACGAAATGCGTTGCTATCTCTTAGTCCAGTCAAAATAGACTAAAATTATGACTTCAGTTTGCATTAATTCCCAACAAGCTGGATTTTTGTACAGGCCTTGAATACGTCATTATAAATGATATGTCAAAAGTCCCCATCGATCCCGCTTGTGCGTTGTTTTTTATTCGAGGTCAAAGGTCATAAATTTGTATTTTTTGCTTATATCTCTGAAACAACGAAAGCTATTGAAAAGTGGTTCAGGCAAAGTTTGTACATCGTAAAATTGTCTACAAAAATACCTCAACACTTTTCTTCTACAAAGCATTGCTTTCGAGATATAGTGACTTTAGACCGCAGGAAAATCGTCGAAGATGCTGCGTTTTTTTCATTTCAGCCGTTTTATCTGCTTCATTGCCACAAAACAAACAGTATTTCTTGAAATTTACTGGAAGGGGTGATGGGTTCGATGGGTTAGTCCTCCTCCAAGGTAATGAATCGTCTTTTGTTTCAAGAAATACTGTTCGTTCTATGGCAATGAAGGAGATAAAACGGCTGAAATGAAAAAAACACAGCATTTTAGTAAGTTTTCCTGCGGTCTGAAGTCACTATATCTCAAAAGCGATGCTTTGTAGAAGAACAGTGTTGAGATATTTTTGTAGACAATTTTACGATCTACAAACTTTGTCGGAATCATTTTTCGATAGCTCTCGTTTATGACTTTTAAACGCAAATTTATGACTTTAACCTGGGTATTTGCGTTTTTCGCGTATATCTCTGAAACAACGAGAGCTATCGAAAAATAGTTTGGACAAAGTTTGTAGATCGTAAAATTGTCTACAAAAATATCTTAACACTTTTCTTCTATAAAGCATCGCTTTCGAGATATAGTGACTTCAGACCGCAGGAAAACTTACTAAAATGCTGCGTTTTTTTCATTTCAGCCGTTTTATCTGCTTCATTGCCATAGAACGAACAGTATTTCTTGAAACAAAAAGACGATTTATTACCTCGGAGGAGGACTAACCCATCGAACCCATCACCCCTTCCAGTAAATTTCAAGAAATACTGTTTGTTCTGTGGCAATGAAGCAAATAAAACGGCTGAAATGAAAAAAACGCAGCATCTTCGACGATTTTCCTGCGGTCTAAAGTCACTATATCTCGAAAGCGATGCTTTGTAGAAGAAAAGTGTTGAGGTATTTTTGTAGACAATTTTACGATGTACAAACTTTGCCTGAACCACTTTTCAATAGCTTTCGTTGTTTCAGAGATATAAGCAAAAAATGCAAATTTATGACCTTTGACCTCGAATAAAAAACAACGCACAAGCGGGATCGATGGGGACTTTTGACATATCATTTGTAATGACGTATTCAAGGCCTGTACAAAAATCCAGCTTGTTGGGAATTAATGCAAGCTGGAAAGTCTATTTTGACTGGACTATCTATTGTTATTAGAATGTCAATGGTCCAAATAAAAGACAGTCGATAGGAAAGAGCAGAAAGTAAACAGCTCAGCTCTGACTCAGCGGTAGGTACCTCCTAGGACGAATCAATGACAATCGTAAACGTATCGAAATGGTGGCGTATGCGTACACTACGCGTTGACACCAGCTCGATAGCTGAACGTTACAGCGTCACCACGCAGTGTATTTTGAATGTGATAACGATACGATACAGTTACGATTGTAACATTTATTCGTGCACACCCCACTGTAATGAGTGGAGTGGCTCGTGTTGTTCCACGTGTTGAAACCCAATAAAGTTTATTGAGCTTTGAAGCGTTCAAGTTTGTTTTTTGGAAGTATTTAGAAAAAAAGATTGTACGTTTTCTTTTTTGTTCAGATTTTAATATACGTTTATTAAAGTAGCTGTTTGGTATGAACATTTACAAATATCGATTTTCTAAATGGCATCAAAATACGATCGATAGTCTTTATATAAATGATCATAACCCACAAAATAAAAAAACAAAATTTAATTGGATTTTAAATCGACTGAATGAAAATATACCAAAAATGAAAATTACGAGTGAAAATTCAATATCATTTAAGTTTCTTGAAGTAGGTAAAATATATCGTCCGATATGCCTTAGTGATTCGATCAGTGATCGGTTCAAATTGTGTCGATTTAAAATCGCTTTATAACAATTTTACGGTTCAAATACAAAAATATGTAGGCGAAGCCACGACAGAACCACTTCGCGAATGTCAGGAGCCCGCCGCGTGCTCTGAATTTGTAGTAGGCTGTCTAAACTAGCAGTTTCAGACTTTATGTCTTCAGCATCAAGGTTCAAAGTTGGTAAGAAAGCTTTGTATTGAATTTTGTAGTCTATTGGACGGCACGCAGTATTATAATAATATGTTTTGTAAAATATTCGATGTGACATACTTCAGTGAAATTGTACACAACTTTACCAATTAGTCGGGAAAATTGAAATCATATAGCATTTGAATACAATATAAATTATGTGTCTTTTTGTTTTCCATCTCTAAGTAAATAAAATATTATGTAAATTACATTATCGAATCAGTTCAATTATTATTTCACAAGTATGATTGAAAAATGATTGTAATATATTGTTTATTACAATTGTTTTAAAATAAATGTTAAATAAATTATAAGCTCAAGTTTCGAACCCACTCTTCACAGCTTGAAAGTTTTAATACTTTCATCCTCTTAATTATTATTTTCAATAATAAATTAATTTTATAAGCTTCGGAGCCGCTGCAACGATGTATAGCGGCTATTACTTACTCCTTCCCTTATTTATTTAATATATTACGCCATTTTGGATTTATAAGCTTTCATAATATTGATTGGCTTGTTTGTTTTGTTTCAGGTAAGAACATTGAGACGAGAAAAGTTTTAACAATTTCAATTTTAAAAAGTTAAAAATGTGGTTTATTGTGGTGTGGTATAGCTGCGTCGATATAGGGTAAGTACAACTGAAAACTATTACTTTTACATAAAGGAGAGATAGTTATTTTTAACATAGCGCTATCTATATCAAGAATGTAAATAAACTAATCTAAACTAATCGCGTTTAGGCAAGCGTAGTGTAGGACGCCCTCCGGCGAGATGGAGCGACGATCTGCGGTGTGTAGTTGGCAAACACAACATGAGAAGAGCCGAAGACCGGGCTCAGTGGCGCGTCTTCGGAGAGACCTACGTCCAGCAGTGGACTAATATAGGTCGATGATGATGATGAAACTTATCTCGTAAAACTGACTAAGTAGTGTAAAAAAGGTTGTGTAGATTTTAACAAATGCGAAAAAAAACTGCATTGAATTCGCAGCATAGTTAAATAAATAACGTACCCAAGTGCACGACATCATACATTATATAAAAGTATATTTATAATGTTTTTAATGTAATAATCGTTTTCTTTTATACGCAGTTCCGGTGTATGCTCAACCTATTGTTTTTTAGAGGCGTCCTTGCTGAGCTTGGCATTAAAACATTTTTCAAAAATGCTGGTACATTTTCTTCCGACTTCGAAAAAGGGAAATGATTCTACTAAAAAAAGATAAAACTAATTACATACAACATGTATGTTTTCAAACAAACTTACGACTAGTTATTACAATAAATATTTACAAAATGTAAATAGGCATATAAAATACATAAGAGACAGTTGAGCTATCTACAGACCGTTGCAAACGATCTATAGATAGTTCAACTGATCCAAATCAGTACCAATCGGAAGCGTACCCAAGATACTGGCTTCAATGCCGCGTAGAATAGCAATGCTGATACGCTGTATGTTTTTGTTGTAAGGGTAGATCAAATGAAATTTCTGAAATGTGAATATAGTTACTGCTTCAATTAATTATCAGCTAATCACAGCAATCACGTAATTTAATGCTAGACTCGCTAGTCTAGACTCGTTATATCAAGGTTGAGTCATTAATTTATCATTTAGTTATTAGTTTTCAATTCCTTTTTAATAGAATTAAAGAAATGCGCGCACCAACAACAAAACATATTTTTATTATAACATGCAGTCACAGAACAAAAATTAATGTTACCAACATACAAATATGTTTATTTTTAAACCTGACTCACAGTACGGAAGGCAGAGCTTATATCAACTGAGCGGTCACGCCTGACATAAAAAATACAAGACACAAAATAAATAAGTATGAAGTTTTAATTTTAAACCAAAGTGAAACATAAAGTCACAACTAATAAGCCAAGTTTCACGAAGTTTCTGATAAATTTTATCTTATAACTTTGAAACGAACTTTAGATACCAATGGTTTTAGCAATCTTGAATTCAGATGATAATAAATGTTCCCATAGAAATTCTATGCAAAGTTCAAATGAGTTCGTTCTATCGTAATAGTTTGATCATATTGATAAAAACTGATTTTATTTGAAGTTATAGATGAGGTTTTATAAATAAATGATTGATTAGATAGTATTAAATAAAAAAAAAAAACCTTGCGGTTTTATAAAATATACAACAAATCCTAGCTTCTACATTCTTCTACATTCAAGCATCAGCTCAAACATAGGTTCAATATAAACAAATCGATGAAATCTAAGACTTTTAAATTTGAAACCATTTTGTTACATTTCACAGCACGGCAATAAAATGAGCTTTCAAAAAAGATGTTGTCACTAAATGACAGACATAAATGATAATCTTCGCCTTATGGCGACTTTCCGACAACGCGATAGACAATATTCAGTGTCATGTTTTATTATTTGACATCATTTCAGTCAAGTCAGTAGGCTGTCATTTGTTTTATAATGTATTTTTGACATTGACTGAAAGCTTGATAAGAACTCCTTGGAACTCCCAGCGCCATCTAGTAGCAGCTTTAAAAATATTACCAAGAGATCTCATTAAACGACAGCATCTACCTAATACCGTGTCTGAATATTTCAGTCGCAACCTTCATCCTAATTTCCATGTGAGTATTACCAGCGTTACTGGCAAAGTAATTACTTGGACAGTTCTGCACGAGAGGTGAAGTTAATTGTTTTTACACTACCCGACACGATATCTAAGTGGCCTTATTCGTGTCGAAGAAACTGCCTACGAATACGACATTTTCAGTGACGTTGCTACGATCTTTTAGAGACTTCTCGGTGACGGAAAACAGCTTATTTCATACTTATAGAACTCAATTGATCAAATGTTAGTGTGATGAACATAAATATTTGTTCTGTCTGGGTGTTACTATGTACTCTATTTACTTATGTATTTCCAAAAAAAAAAATTAAGCAGTCTAGTTACCATTGTAAAAGCTTTGCTTAGTTTGGCAGTAAAGTGTAATGTGTAAATTAATATTATATCTTCACCGATATTTTGATGTCGGTATCAGGCAGTGTGCAAAAACCCGGTAAAATTTGTTGAAATTTCACTCTCAAAAATATTCCACAGGGGATTCGCAGTGAGATAGACTGTTTTTGTTTAAGTTGGCAATTGTTTTATTTATTTTTATGCGGTGCTATTTGTCGGTACTTTGCCACTCGAGGCTAGGACAGATCGTAAATAATAGCTTCCTAGGCGAGAATTTATTTGCGCTCGTAAAATGCCACTGGAAACTGCAACTGGTGTTGTGATCAGGGTCTAGGTTTAGGACTTAGCAAAATGTGATGACAATTTTTTTATTATTTATCGTGGCAATTTAATTCGCATATCTATAAAATACCCGTCGTGGAACTGGCACCTATTATATTAGACGATTCTAAATGATCCTTGTGATTTTACTGAGTAAAGAATTTTTGGTATTGATTTAGTTTGTTTTTAATGACACGTCATGAAACATGAGATAGTTTTTCCCATCGTTTATTCGTTTTTTTTACACCTAGCGGCAAATCTCGGCTTCGCATGAATAGCCTATATAAAAACATATTAATAGTCCACTCTGTAAAGATTAAGCAATCTAATTGTGTTTTTTTGAAGTGAAAACTTCTTTAGCGGCGCTGGGTGGGTAAAAACTTTCAAACTCGCGTCAGGGTCACGTGACGTTGATAAAAAGCGTAAGATCGAGGGGAAGGGAGAGGAACTAGTATCTCCCACTCTTTCTACCGTGCCTGAGTGTGCTCTGTTTAGGCGGCACAGGGCGCTTGCGCGAATGTGTCTGTGTCATTGTGATTGTCATTGTCATTATGACGTCTGTGGTTATATTTTTGAAGTGAAAACTTAAAAGTGAAAACACAACGTTAATATTGAAGTTTTCACTTCTGCCGGCACTCCCGGAGTGCTACCTTTTTTTTTTAATCGTTCGATTATTTTTACGTAAAATCTTTACAAACAATTTAATCTTTCCTCAATACAATGTTAGTGTGAAAAAGCGAGAAAGAGAGAAATTAATTTGTATAGGAGAGAATTATAGAAGCATCTGAACATTCTATGTACATAATCCAAAAAATAGTCCAAAACTTTCTAATCTATGATGTTTACTTAGCTACTTACTTTTTAGATGGTAATAACGAAAATGTAAGACAAGTAATCAAGCCAGTGGGGATAAATGGATAGCCTAGGGTGTTCCAACAATTTGATTAGCAAGACCGAGTTGGGCCAAATTCGATTATGTCAGTGGTTCCGATGACATAGGTCGAGTGATTTAAGTGATTCTTAGAAAGTTACATGTTTCGTGGATTTATTTTGATTTGTTATTTGATTATTACAGTAGTGTTCTTGATATAAGTATAAATAATAAATAAATAAAAAAAAATTATACTATTTCAAATCAAACTTTGATCGCGACAAGCAAGCTTTGTGTGATCGAAGTGACGACACTTAAAAAAAAGAATACTGTACAAAAATTAATCAGATTCAGATCTTAATTAATTAATATAGGAACTATTATTATTAAAGTATGACCTACGAAACAAAAAAATAACATCAAAATAAATTCGCGAATTCTAGGAGTTCGATGACCGCTACTTTTAGTTCTGTGAACACTTGTTCACACAACTTATATGTCATTGTTCATCTAACTAAGCGCTGCCTAACAATTAACAATGTAAGTAACAATTCATGATCTTGAGCACGATCCACTGAAGACGTGCCCTGTGATTCGTGAGTAGGTATACTTTTTTTTATTTTACAAAAAAGTATATTTTTATATTAAGTATATGTTTGGTACCTACGACATACTTCAGAGGTTCCCATACAAATAATTTCAAATTGTTAATATAAATAATGTAAATGTGACTTATATTTACAGTATCACTTGTCTATATTTCTATGACGATTTAAAGACGGTTTTCATTTTTTTGTTAAAAATGGTTGTCTGTAAAGTCGGTTTATTGACGATGGAACGCCTCAGAGCGAGGTAACGCCGCATGAGTCATGTTTTTTCGTGCTTGCAGCCGGCTCTATCGAATTATAAGACGTTGTCACGTCAAAAGATATTATTAGAGATGATACTTTTACACCCTATGCAATAACACGTCCCATGTTAAACCATCATAAATCCGAGTACTCTGAAAAAGTGTTATTAGAATTCCAACAGGATTTCATCAAAAAGTTTGTCCATATTTGTGACACGCGTTTTTTGCGGTTTATTTGTTTGTTCGTTATTGCTTTTGAAGTTTAAATAGCTAAAAGGTAATTAGACTAGACTTTATAAACAAAAATGTTAATTACATTCTTTAATTATTTCTATTAATCCTTTTGCCATCTCATCTCAAGGAAAGTGATGAAATATGAAAAATGATCCGAAAACAGATCAATTTTTAAAATCCTTTATAAAATAATATTATTTTATATTATATTATTATAAATTAATTTAAAATAATATTATTAATAATTATATTATTTTATATACTAAAATTAACAAAACAGACCTTTATCGTCATCGACGAAAAAACTAAAAGCACATTTATAAAGGTAATTCAATAAAAATACGCACCTCTAGACTCTGATCTATCATTTTGTTTAACACCAAAATCGGTTCACAGTTTAAAGTTAAAAGTTGTTTAAAAGACACGCAAGAAGAAGAAGGTTCACAATTGGCAAACTAATCGCGTCGCATGGTACTCAAAAAAAAAGAAAAAAGACGCGTGGTCTCGGGGACTGCCGCGGTAAAGCTATTGCATAGCATTTTTTGCTGGATTACGCATGCGCAGTGTTAGATTATTTTCGTTCGGTATTTTCGTTACGGAATTTCTTCGGTCTCCACGCTCAAGGCCCGCGATAGAAGCTATGCAATAGCTTAAAAATTAAACTGTCCAAAGCATATTTGTTGTTATTTATGAAGAACAGTTTTGCTCTTGCTACGTCTTTGAAATATGATGGTCGTATATCTCATAAATCGTTTCAATACTTGAAAACAGTTCACAGTGTATCGATCACTCTTCGACATTCTGAATGGAAGTGCTGCATTGCAGTAGACGAATACTATTTATCGTTCTCTCAATGGAGTTTCAAGATAAATAATTTATTTTACTAACTTTAAACGCGTCTATCTTATAAAATGTAGCGCAGACTTGATGTATTGATTACCATACGTAATGAGGACATAAAGTCAACGCTAACTTTTTATCAGGGGTTTGAAAATAACAGATCTCAACGCTAACTTTGTGTAAGACAGAAAATACCAGATCTTTATTTTTGCATTTCAATACCAGGCTAATGATTCTCAAATTCAGGAAAAACTGATATTGCAGAAAATGTAAGAAAATGGTTGCGTTTAATCCATTTTTTAGATATTTTAGTACCTAGTCTAATCTAATCGTTCATTTACTGAGACTAACTATGATGGGCGAGACGAGAACGAAAAGTCAGACGCTTTTCCAAAAATAGCAAAGTGTGCAGAAAATGACGGAAAAGAATTGTTGCATTAAAGCTCATTATTAAGGCATTTTAAATAAAACTTGCACTCACACATAGGTGTATACTATACTAAGTTCTCTTTATTTCGATCGTAACGGAAAAGTATTTTATAAATTGACATTTACTTCTATCGTGAGATGCGCCAGAGCCGTTACGCACTGTCGACTTGTCGCCGGCGACTGTGCGTTACTACACTTTAAATAGGTGTTTACGCACTTGGTCGTCGGTCGCCCTATTGTTTTTGGTTGCCGACCGACCGAGTCGCCGGCGACAAGTCGACAGTGCGTAACGGCTCTTAAATTCTTGCAGCAAATGGCTTCAGATAAGAGGGAATAGCGGCATTCCATCGTTTATGTCGCCATTTTGAATTGTTATTGAATCTTATAGGTACTCCGTTGCATTAGTTGCAGACACAGTAAAACGTTTTACGATTTTTGAAATCAAATTCTTTGAGTTTCTTGAATTATTCATGTAAAATTGGATAACTTTGTCGATAAAATATCAGTACTACAGTGCTTCTTTCTGTATACTTCATTTGTGTTATTGGAATATATTTTATTCGAACTCAAAATTCTTTGATGTTACATTTTTTGACAGGTATCACAGCTTAGTTGGTAGTCAAAGTCAATAATATTTTATTCAATAAAAATACAAGGATCATCTGCCTACCATGCTGTGGGTCATGGGTTCGATTCCCACTCAGAGCAAATGTTTGTGTGGTGAACATAATTTGTTCTGTGTCTGGGTGTTACTATGTATTATTATATGTAGGTATGTATTTACAAAAAAAAAAGAATATGTGTATTCAATCAGCAGTCTAGTTCCCATAGCTTTGCGCTTAGTTTGGGACAAGAGTGTGGTGAAAAAAAATATTTATTGAAAAAAGTACACACATAAAAACTCTTTAAAAATGTGAAATATATTATAGGAGTCCGTAATAAATCAATAACAAATTCTAAATTTACTGATACGCACACATGATAAATATCTCGGTCAATTTAAAGACCTTCGATTTCTCCAGATTGTTTGATGTGGGTCTGTTTCGGGTTGTCACTGTTTCACTAAACAGCTTGATAAATGGAGCGAGTAATCTTCGATTCCGTGCATTTTATTTCTATTTTACTGTAGATTTCAGCAGTAAATGTTCAGCTTAGTGTTAACTAATGTTAACTCTCTAGTATTATAGATTTGTTAGCTATACTTACGCTTAAACACAAAAAAAAAAAAAAAAAAAAAAAAAAAAATAATTAAGTAAATTATTTCTGGGCGTCTAGTCGAAGCGACGCGTGACCCGAGGGCTGGTGAGTATCTGGCCCAGCGTATCAGCATTGCTATTCAGCGCGGCAATGCAGCCAGTATCTTGGGTACGCTTCCGATTGGTACTGATTTGGATCAGTTGAACTAGCTATAGATCGTTTGCAACGGTCTGTAGATAGCTCAACTGTTTCTTATGTATTTTATATGCCAATGTGCATTTTGTAAATACTGTATAGTCGTATTATAATTATCTTAAACACAGGCAAAGAAAAGAGACACATCTTTTGAATATTTTGGTGTTTGTGAGTGCAACTTGCAGTGGGTTTTTACTTTAGTTATAGTTTATTTGTTTTATACTTAAAGATTAACTAAATAAAAACTCTTTGACAGTCTAAATGTCAATTTGGAGATAAAATATATTGAACAAGTTAAGCCTTTTTGCCAGGGCAAGCCAGTATGTCAAGGACGATCCGAAACCGGGTCATAAGATCCTGCAAAAGTTTTGGATCATAGACTTGTTACAGCGAAAAATCATGTATTCTTGTGGTTTCTTAACTAAGCTAAGAATATACTCAACTTAGTTTGACATGTGTCAAAACAATAGCAGTCTGATTGAGACCCTATTAACACAACCTATTAATTTAAGACAAGTTAAATAGCTACTTAAAACACGATTATGTTTCAGTTTTGGTGGTGACCATAACAAAGAGTGAAGAAAAATGTACATACATAATTGAATTCTGATAAATCACATTATTCTTAATCCCTTTAATGTACCTAATTGTAAAACTTACTTTTATATTTAAATATATACCTACATTTTAAATAAGCCTTTATTCCTATGATTATATACATATATATCTTCTGAAAATATTCATCATCATCATCCGCAGCCAGATTATGCCCACTGCTGGGCATAAGCCTGCCTTTTGTGCAACTCGCCACGGTCCTGAAATATTACCTTAATCCAAATTCAGTAGCTTAAAAACCTTGCAGTTTAAAATCATTTTTGAGAACTGTCCTGCACGTAATTTTTTCCCCAATTACCAAACGCATTTTGTAAAATTTCCTGACAAAAATGGATTCCTCGACAAACTGAATTAGCCCGTCCTTGTTTACACAACCTAATTAAAGTTTACACAACAAATTTACTGGCAAATTATGTAACTTTGCAGAAGTTCTAATTAAACCTCGAGGGCCTTGAAACCTGCAACCTTCACTCCAGGCAACCTTGGGGTTTTATCTTCTGTTTACTTCTATGGGACTTTGTGGTTGTTAATATTTCGAGGGTAAGAAGTTCGTTCTGTTAATAAATTAAAACTATACAAGAGACATCTGTTCTTCTCTTACACCGAACATAATAACAATTATCATTATTACAATTTAATTTGAGGCCTTAACATTATATTTTAAGACATTCGATATTTCAGAGTTTTGTTGTATCAGTATTCTTTTTAAATTAAGTCATATCAGAATCTACAATAAATTCCCAGTAATTATGAGTATTATTAAAAGAAAAAAAATACACAAAAATATATACTTCTTCGGGTTCCGTTTTACTTTTTGAATACAAAATTCTAAAATTATATGCGATACGATAAACGTATCAAATAGTAATTCGCATCGTACAAAACCCTTCATATTTCTTATTTCTCATAACAACTCTCTCTCACTTTGCATAATATTACAAAACTAATCTCAGGTCGTCCGTGCCACTTTATTCCACAATCTCCACTTCGCCCTGAGATTTTAAACCTTAGGAAATTTATTTCCTGGATGTGCTTTGGATTCGAGAGAAATTGGTTTAAACTGTGTCGTTTTTCACCATTTAGAACCATTTTAGTTTTGCCCACAGAGTTCTCCCATAACATTTTCTATTTTGATTTAAAGGTTCAAATCGCTTTTCAACCGACTTCAAAAAATAAAGTTCGTATGTTTTTATTATTTTTATTTTGATAACTCTGCGCATTGAAAACCGATGCTGATGTTTTTTTTGTTTGAAAGATAAAATACTTTAGTGGATGTCCCATATTTTGATTACAATCTGATAAGCACTAACACAAGTAATCTTTAAGTGCTGGTTTGTTTGATGAACATAAATATTTTTTTCTGAGTCTGGGTGTTACTATGTACCTATGTATTTTACAATTTGGACTAGAGTGTGACGTGTAGAATGTCCGTAAATATATGTTTATTTTTATCTAAGTATCTAAATATATCCAGCATCTTTGCTTTTTAGTTTCAACAGCGTTATAGCAGCTCTTCAATACCATAAGATGCTTAGCAAGGTTCCTTGAACGATAAATCTCTTGGATAATGCTATTAGTCAAGGAATATTCTCATGCTCCGTTAGACAAATGAGTTTAGAAGTTCTAGTTACCTACATAGTCGGGGATTGTTAATGCACCTGACGTTGCTGTTAGATAGTCTTCTGTTTTATAGCGTGTGATAGTCTACTGTTTCATAACGTGTGATAAGCTTGATGAAGCTTTTAAATCTATTGGCGTCTTGCTTTGCATGAATAGAAATAATAAAGACAGGTATAGATGTAACATGTTTGATAGCTTCGGAAAATTTGATGTTTTTTAGATACATATATAATATTTTAACTCAGTCATTCCACTCCCTTTCTAATTGAGTGAAAATTGTTAAATTTATCATTGAATTGTGTAAAAAAAAAAAGCTAGCACTCCGGGAGTGCCGGCAGAAGTGAAAACTTCAATATTAACGTTGTGTTTTCACTTTTAAGTTTTCACTTCAAAAATATAACCACAGTCGTGATTGTGTCATGTCATTGTGTCACATTCGCGCAAGCGCGAATGTGACACAACGACGAAGACAACGAAGACACACTGACACAGACACATTCGCGCAAGCGCGAATGTGTCTGTGTCATTGTGATTGTGTCATGTCGTTGTGTCACATTCGCGCAAGCGCGAATGTGACACAACGACGAAGCCAACGAAGACACAGACACATTCGCGCAAGCGCGAATGTGTCTGTGTCTTCGTTGGCTTCGTCGTCATCGTCACGTCACGTCATGTCGCCACGTCATCGTCACGTCATCGCGCAAGCGCGAATGTGTCTGTGTCTTCGTTGGCTTCGTCGTCATCGTCACGTCACGTCATGTCACCACGTCATCGTCACGTCATGTCGCCACAACACTATTTAATTGTTTGAGTCATACGTCGTGTGACCGCAAGTGTGTTCTTTTGTCGTCTCTTGTTTTACGAGCAATGTATAAAAATTAAATAAGATCTTACGCTTTTTCGACGTCACGTGACCCTGACGCGAGTTTGAAAGTTTTTACCCACCCAGCGCCGCTAAAGAAGTTTTCACTTCAAAAAGTGACAGTCGCAAAATACATTATATGTATAACTAAGAATTTCCCTTGAACGCAGATGGCGTTGATAAATTACCGCTGGCTCTATCCAAATATCGATGTATTCCAACCGCCAGGTCACAGCTCAAATGTATCGTCGCTCGCTCACTTATTTTTACCAAAAAAATGTTGTGGTACAAACCTATAGGCTGTTGAGCAGTTGATAAATAGTCACGGATATTTGACTTATCACGCTATAGTGCAAAACTAGGCAAAGTACATAGTAACCCAAACACAAAAAAAGGCAGTGTTCATCATCATCAAATGGTTGTTATCGGTGGGTCGCCCAGCACGAAACGCAGAGCTACGCCTTTAAGTACAGGATGTCGATAGTAGTTTAATAAACAATCCCATGAGTGATCAATGCGATGACGTCTGATAGAGAAAAGTGGAAGAAGAAGACGCATTGTACCGACCCCCACATAGAGTGGGACAAGAGTAGGAAGATAATGATGAACCTAGCTGTTTAATATTAAGCTGTGTTCCTTTTGTGGTGGGGTTTATTGTTATCCTCTCGACCTCGCTTTTATCTGCATTCTCTTAGCGAGTATCGTTAATTTGATTCTTGATTCACGTATTTTTGATATTAATAAGATGAAAACGTGCGTTTTGTTTTGACAGTGAGAAATGGTTACAATTTGTACGTGTCAGAGTTCATTAGTAGCTTTAGATGATTTTTCATTGAAAATGTTAATATTATTTTAAAGAGAGATTTTACTTGGGGAACTGGGCCAATATTAAACCTTAATAAAGGTACTTATACCTATATTAAAGGTGTTGTACTGTAATAGTAGGTGTCATACTAACTTAAATATTTATATTATATTTAAGGTATCGTCCTGTTAGTTTTTAATCAAAAAGAAAAAAAACATGTTTTTAAGGTATTTCCTTTTTCTTTCTTCTTCTTCTTATCTAAGAGCTAAGCTCTTGTCTGCGTAATTAATGCAAGTCACGCCATTTATTCCTTTCTTTTTCTTTATAAGTAATTAATTAAAAACGAAACAAAAACATCAAAACATCACAGCTTAGCGGAAAAATAGCTATGGCTACAAAAAGGTACAACCTACTTGAGTTTTTTATACAAATTCGTACTTATATAGCACGTACTAACACCTAAACACAGTAAGTACATTTATACGTTGCCATCACACAAAATCGGGACATAAAAGCCAGATATACCAATTTAGCTGTGACGCCTGTCATGTCCCAACTATTCTGTCTGAGACGATATATGTCATGTTCGCTAAACGTCTCTATCGACGCAATGGGGTGTATGCATACTAGCCGATACCGATATTATGAAACAAAATAATGAACATTGAAATATCGGATAGGTATGTCACTGTAAGCTATTTAATTTTATAGGTCTTAGTATCCTGGCCTGTTTAATATTATAAGTTTGGTATTTAATATTATAAGTTTGGTTATATTATAACGATGGATGTGTTGATGGATGTATGTTTGTTACTTTTTCACGCAACCACTACAACTAAAGAATGGGTTTTAATGAAACGTGTACGTCTGGTTTATACACTATGTTAAAGTACACATACGTCTGGTTTATACACTATGTTAAAGTACACATACGTCTGGTTTATACACTATGTTAAAGTACATATACACATGTTTATAAATTATAGCATATTATGCTATAATTTATAAACATGTGTAAACTGATCCAAACATTTCGATAGTAAGACGAAGTCGCAATCAGTAGTACTTAGTATAAATAGATGCACTCATAATTTCTTAACAATAAACATATTTTGTTAATTGGAATCTTATAATCATCGTAAATATAAGTCTTGATAAGTATTACGACAGTTTTACGACGGAGTAAATTGACCAAAACTATCGTGCCGAAAATAATGACAGTTCATTACGTAAATGGATCAATATTGTCGTATCCATCTGTGACTTTAACTACTTTGTGTGAGTCGCCGTCCCCATCCACTCAGTGGCTTTATACTCAATACTAATTTTTTTGCTCTCATATGTTAAAACTAGGTGTTACAGTACCTAGATATGATTTGGTTACAACATATGAACCCTGTTTGAGGGCACTACAATATTAAAGAATGGTAGGAAGACCGAGGTTTGTTTATTAAGTATGTCGTGACAAATATAAATTAAACTTTTAAACTTTTATGGGTCGTCGTCGGTTCGATGTGTTGGCGCCAAAAAAAATGGTACAAAATATTTATGAGATTCTCGCTGATATTTTTTGTCGTGTCGTAAGTGTTAAAACATCCACAGACTTGTTAGGCCATGTTCTCAATACGAGTCATCGATAAATCGTTATCTGTATTTGGTGCCAGATCTGGCAAGCCGCAACTAGGCTATAAATATTCTGGAACAATTCACGCACATCTATGAATAGTGCTTGGTTCGTCGTTTGTGCAAAAAGTTTCGTTTGCCATTGCGTTCCACGTTGAACATTACAAAAATGGAACTATGTTTTTTTACAAAATAAGAACAACGATAACATTTTATGAAATTCCAACATTCTAGAATCACACAAATGTGACGAAAATTGACTTCACATTGTTAGAAAGAAACTTTTATAAAAATCAGCAAGTACTTAGTTAAACATTATTTATTAAAGTAAGTACTTAAGTATAGAAATAACTTATTAATCGGAACAATAATTGCTTTAAAATATGATGCCTAGATAGCTGCTGCCTTTGATATTCATTAAAACCACAAAAATCTGATGCTTATGAATAAAATTGTACTCTGATTTTAACTTCGGTAATAAAAACGGTTTCATCTTGAGACGTTTTGAACAAAAAAAAATTTTGAATTTTTTTCGAACACATTTGCTTTTTTTATAAGTATCGACATCTTTTGTTTCACATTTTTTGATTGTCTCTTTCTACCGTAGGTACGGGTTATTAACATTGAAATAATGACGGTCGCAGTGTCTTGGAAAAGCCGGGCTTGGAGGCACCTTTAAGCCTCGCTCAATGGATTTCTTGAGCCCGGATCAAGTAATCTTACATAGCGGGGGCTTCATAATCTTTGGCAGGTGAATATGTATGGGGGTTTGATGTTGAGATTGAAGAAACTTTTTAGTAGGTAAGTACCTACTAAGTATAAGCACTTAAATAATAATAAATAAATATTCACGAAAATTTTACACATGTTTGTGGGTGACATAAATATTTTTTCTACGTCCGGTTGTTACTATGTATTCGATGTAAGTACTTATGTATTTACAAAAAGTATTTACGTATTCTATCAGCAATCTAGTTCCCATAGTACAAGCTTTGCTTAGTTTGAGACTGTGAAGTGTGATTTGTCCGGGAATATTTATTTATTTAAGTAAGTACTTACTATGCTATATTATATACTTAATAAAATAATATAATGCTGGACAATCCACACAACATCATCTAGCCCCAAGCTAAGCAGAGCTTGTGTTATGGGTACTAGAAGACTGACATACTTAATACAATACATTACATAGATAGATATTTTTTTATTATAAGTACTTATGAAATATCCAGAACACTCGGAATAAATATTTGCAGACAACAAACATTTATCCCAAGGCGGGAATCGAACCCGCAACCTCCGCGTCGCAGGCGGACCTTCGCCCACCGCGCCACATCGGTCGTCTGTCTGCATATATCTGTATGTGTGAGTGAATGAGCGGTTTGAAATGTGGTTTGACTTAGAATAATCTGTGGGCATTCACAGCACGCCAACGCTTCCACGGAACTACGGGAATTCGTTGTCGGGTACAAATTACAGATATCCGTTGCAGGGCTCAAGATATATCACACTAATGAACTGAAAATAAGTATTAAGCTAATGCCTTGGTAGGCTTAGAAGTTATTGTTCAGTAGCGCTGTAGAAGGGCAAAATATGGTACTTACTTATATTTAATTTACATAAGTAGGTACTTAATCAAATAAACCATCTCGATAATGACGTCACAGCTCAGTTAGTGGTAGCTCTGTTTCCAAGCTGTGGGTCGTGGGCTCAATTCCCACTTAGTGCAAATGTTTGTGATGAACATAAAACTATTGGTTCTGTGTCTGTACGGGCGTGACTCCCATTTAAATAAAAGATTAAAAAAAAACTTTAAACACAGAGCTTCCTAAGTGCAATATTATAAGATGAAAAGGAAAAATTGAACTTACTACAACGCAAGCTGAAAATTTTATCAGAACAAACATGGCCGTCATAAATTGATTATGAGTAATAACAGTAATATGAACCTTACGCCAGAATATTGAATCAAGAATATTGGCGCTGCTCCAAAAAAGATTAATGCACGAAAATTAAATTCCTTCCGATATTTTAAATACTCTTGCAAACTGATGTCCTACGCTATATTACGTTAAAACTGCAGAATATACTTAAGTATATACATACCCAATATCTTATGAAAAGTTAGCGTTGACTTCATTGCGTATGTTAATCAATACTTCAAGTCTGCGCTAACTTTTTATAAGATAGACCGTTACTGAATATACTCTTAGTTTTAAAGGGAATCGATCATCGACCACTTCAACATAGCTTCATAAATAACACCACATTTCAATGATATGTGAAAAAAACAAATGAAATTCGCATAGAAATAGCGCGTAGTCTCTTCACCGCACTTTTTTTCTATAATGTGGCCAGTACCTACGATTTTATATAAACGCACACTACCATGAGTTTTGAATCTCGAATGCCACGTACACTTTCGTAATATATTCACTCAAAAAGTACCACGCACACTGCCACATGGCAGCAACCAAACACACTACATAAACAAACTACATAGTTTAAATTATACACACTAACGTAAAAGAATAACTCAGAAAGTACCTATTACTTGATGACTCTTTCTTTTGTTTATAGGTTTTTTAAAATATTTGTACTTATATAATATAATATTGTTTGTTAAAATAAACCTACAAACAAAAAAGGGTCATCAAAATCGCTTCATAACTGGTACAATGACTGCGTTATTTTCCCTACTAAGTAAGTACTTATACAAAAAAATATAAACAATAAATTGAAAATGTTCCTTTCATGTTGGTTGCAAACTCAGACGACAGACTGACCTCCTTATCCCATTTATGGCCAATTTGTCACGTAATGTTTTCCGCAACGGACAGACTAGATGTTTTATGAACTCTCTGATTATAAAAGTTCCAAAGTTGTTGGTAAACTGTTCTATACAAACAAGATTGCTTACATTTAAGATTGAACTTGATTCTTATCCTATTATCCTCATTCTTTGTTATCTGGTTCATTGTGCGGGTATTTGAGGGATGCGATTCTTCAGCACTACTTTTATGTATTCGGCTTACATAGACGTAGAACCGGTATTCACTGGTTGTCTTTTCAAAACGGTTCTACGAATAAACAGTATCGATTCTGTCTATAAGAACAGTAGAAAAATATTAGATATTAATTAGGTAGATTAATGTACAGTTTTTGAAGATTTTGGCACTATATGTATATTTCGGTATTAACACAACTTGATACTAACAGTGGTCTATGACATAAGTCCATGTAAATTATATCATAGACTATAATGCTGCTCAGTGGGGTGTGGACAGTTTATGAATGAATGAATGAAAATTCTTCATTGCACACCTTGAGACATAGAAATACAAGAACATAAGAGGTTCATACAACAGAATGTACAATAAGCGGTCTTATCGCTTTGTGAGCGGTTTCTTCCAGACAACCTTTGGATGGAGAAGAATTTAAGTTATTTATGTCATAGACTTGCAACAATCATGTACTTACTTATAATGTAAAACGTAACATGAACCAAAGTAAAATACCGGTCCTAACAATACTTACAACCACTAGTAAGCTCTGCTCGTTGCTACAGAAGACTAATAAATTAAATTAAGGTTAAACTAAACCACGCTCGCAAAGCGCTATCATTTGTTTCCTAGCTACCCTCGTTTTTATCACAAGCTTTATTTTTACCCCAGCGGTTTCTAAAGACTAATGATTTTTTTATCTAGCAATATCTTATTCACTATCAAAAGCACAAATCTTTTTACGTACTTAATAACCCATTTAGTTTTTTATAAAATTACATATCTACTTAATAAAATGGTGAAAAAAAAGTGCGAAAACGTTTTGTAAATATTAATGTTGAACTGGAACAAATCACGATAAACTTTCATATTGGGTAGGTACATTGAAAACTATTTTTCTCTCAAATTGCGTAATTATTATTATTCCCTAGGTTGGCTAGGTTGCTATAGCTGTAGTTGCGCGCAGACTGCCCGCGACAAAATCCCGTACTTATATATCTCTTTACTATGAATCCTGATCGCGAAAGTTTATAATTCTACATTTCTGCAACGTTCAACTTGAGTTTGTGGATCAACAGCCGATTGATTCTGAAACAAGCAGGCGACGTGATCAAGAGACGGGTCTGATCGAACAGTTTTGTTGATGCAGCAAGAATTGAGAGCTCTCTTTAATGTAGTGTCTTTTGAATTTTTATTGATCTATGATGCACAGATATTGTTACTCATTTTTGCTTTTATAGATTTTAGACTGTCCGTTTTGGGTGTACCTACAAAATGTTTTTTTACTAATATACCTTTATATAAAAAATATACAATTTGTAGGTACTGGATATAGCAATGCATATCAGCTTATCAGTGAAATAAGCACGGTTGTAGTACCGGATGAACCTAAAAAGGTTGTACACATGTTTACTAAATGATATTACGACATAGTGCTACAGGTCACTAAGAGGTCCTGAGGTCACTAATGAAAATTACAATTTCGTCTGCCTTTACCAATTACTGGGACCCTTTCAAACTAACGAAGCCTTTTGTTAAAACGGGCGTGTTGAAATTAATTTAGATCGAATCTATTTGTTCAATTTCCAGTGTTTTCTGCGTGAAATTGAATTTGTTGGGTCGGTTGGAATGTTCTGATATGTAATTTTTTTAGTGTGCACTATGGAAAAAACATTCTACGATCACAGATATAGCTAAATGTAGCCAATGTACCAATCATCTGAGAAATTATTTAATTAACTGTTTTAATCGACTTAAAAAGAGGTTCTTAATTATTATTATTCTTTTTGTGTTACGCGATCATTCCGTCAATTACGAGTATGAACCGATTTTGATTATTCTAATTTTGTTTCGTAGATCACTTTGTTTAGACTTATTAGTATTTTGTAAAAAAAATATTACCAGAATTACTTGTCGATAGCGATTGAATTAGTTTTTATAAATTTATTATTTAGATTTAGGCTAGTCATGAAGTCATCAATTTTCAATAAACATTGACAGACATTTCACACATTACGCTCTAGTCACAAAACTAAGCAAAGTTTGTACAGTGAGAACTAGATTGGTGATACAATACTTAAGTATATTTGTACCTATTTATATTATCACATTGTAAGTAAATCGGCATTAAGTAGTGATGGGTGTAGGCATAGCTCATAAAACCAACCACCATTGGGAAATAAAAGTTTTCAAATGGCGAGCTCAAGCCCGAACACAAAATTTTACGACAATTGTGACGGTTGCGAACAATCAGTAAAGGCACTTTCAATAACGTTACTTAGATATAAGTTTTATGGTACTTGAAGTACTAACTTTTTTGAATGACTACCTCAAGATGGCTCAAGACCAACATTAAACACAAGTTAAAAATAATGTATTAATGTGAATGGTAACATAGCATTCAGTTTCAGTTGTAATATTAATTACTTAGTTATAAGAAAATGTTAGGTAATAGATATATCCGTAAAGTTTTATCCTGCATTTTGTATGCAAGTTGGCAAAGTCGATTTTCTTGTCGATTTTCTAGAAAAAACTAAGTAGGTACTTACGTAATTTTGTGTTTGTCATAACGAGAGCATTGCTTATTTCACAAAAAAAATCTTACTCTTGTGGTTTCGGACTTGGCCATCACTGCCCTTCTGAAAATCCGCCCTGTATAATATAGGTCATCAATCAACTTTCAGGCAACAAATAGTAATGTGACCTTCAAAAGGTCAACTGTATAATCGAGCGATCAGGATTGGGTCACCACTCGATAACTTTCTTAAAAACTTTTCCGGACATAAAGGCCATAAAGTTTGTAAGCTACCTTCGAAACTTAAGTGACCTTCAAGGGAATGCTTAAACATGCTTTGAATAAGTTATTTTCGACATAGTGCCATTTTAACTAGTATAGTTTATTCACATATCTATTAATAAATTAACCTACCACTGTAAACAGCAAAATATAAATATATTTCATATATTTTTTTTAAGCAAAATATAAATAACACATCAATACTTTAATAATGCAATTCATACTTATTTACTGTTTCCAAATACTTGATATATTTATTTAAGCATATTTAAAAGTTTTTTGGTTTCTATTAAGTAAAACAATTAAAAATATTTTTATTCCCATCCATCAAACTAAAAACAGCTAATAGTTCATTTACAAAATGACACGATTTTATTTATATTATCAGTCGTGCACGACTGAGAGATGATCTTTTCAAAAATACCCCTGAAATTTATTGAACGATCAAACTATAAATATATAACAAAACTAGCTTAGCCGGCAAACGTTGTTTTGCCTTATAAATAAATTTTAATTAATTTCTAGATGTTAGCCGATTCTCAGACCTACTCAATATGCTCACAAAATTTCATGAGAATCGGTCAAGCCGTTTCGGAGGAGTACGGGAACGAACATTGTGATACGAGAATTTTATATACTTATAAGATTATGAAAATATTACCACTATCATTTACGCACTAACGTTCTTTTTTAAGGCTCCAATGTCAGTCTATTGTATAAAATGTCCTTGATCATGAAATAGGGTTCCGATATTTTTGTATAGAACCACTTTACAATAACCGTTACTGCATATAATCATTCTTTGTTATAATAACAATTGTTAGATTTGTAAGCGAATATCCTTTGAGATTTATTGAACCGAAGAAATCTTGTAAAAACGTTGATGATACTTTACACTACAGTGTTTTTGAAATTAGTCAAATTAAAAAGGTTTAAAATGTCTTATGACTAAAAAAATCACTGATATTTCAGTCAGATCTTTTTACTGTGTCCTAATTATTCGTTCTTTATATACTTACCTATTTAGATTTCATCATACAAGTCTCGGCTTAGTTAGAGCGAAATGCTTCAATTTTAGAGTCAGGTCCACAATAAGTCCACATAATTTTGTAAATTTAAGATGATACATGTTTTGTAAGATCTTATTTACTGAATAAAGTTATAATATTATAAATATATTTGTCTACTAAACTTAACCATTTTTATTTATCGGGGTTTTAGTACCTAAGTTATACAACAAACTACGAAATAAATGAATAACTTTCAATATTTTCTATTATAGCTTGTCAATGTTTTAATCGTATCCTAGTATAGTTGTATTTGATACTAAAACTTTTTAGTTAAAAAGTAGGAGCGTAATTAGGATTTTTTTAACTAAAGTGAAAATAATGCAGTGCAACGGAAACGTTGAATGACAAAATTCATTTAAAACAAAGTAATAGAACTGACGAATAAGCGGATTAATTTTCCATTTAATTCGTTTTATCATCCATTAGCAGACGAAGTTTCATCAAATGAGCAGGGAAGGAACACGGAATACTTTCAGTAGCTAATCTGTTCGGAATGTTTTTGATACGACGGATAAAATGTTATTTTAACGATTAATCGTGGTTTAACGAATGATTGGTTAGTATCGATACTTATATCAATACTGGTCGCGTGAAATTGGCGCCTAGAATCACCTAGTTAGTATGTAGGACGATTCTGAATGATCTTTGCAATATTGTAAACCTTGACTATACAATGCTGACGTGTTTAAATAAAAATATCGGTATTGGTACCGACACAGCGTAAAAGTATCTATTACTAAATGTGTGATAAAAGCTTCTTTCGTGTGAATGTCAAACTTCCTCCATATATAAAAAAGTTGGAACACCCTTAGACCCTTAGATTGTTATGCAACTATAAAATCTATTTTTCTGTTTCAGGTAATCATCAATCATCTTACAAGCTAAGCTGTAAGTAAAGTATGTAATAAATATCACATGGAGAAGATAGGAGGGATCTTTCCTATAAGTACAAAGATCTTTTTTCTTCTACGTTTCTATCCAATAAGTAACTAAATTTTCTACTGCGGTTCTTAAAAAAAGTACAGAATGCAAAACGCTGTAAAAATAAGTGTGAAACTGTATTACTCGGCACTGGACTTTCTAAGTCCTACCATCAAGAACCATGGGGCTATTTTGGTTCCTGGAATACCGGAAGGTCACTTAGCAAGTATCCTCAATCTTCTCGGAATTCGTTAAAAGAACCCTGTCAACCTAGAGATAAGATCGTAATTGCTTTCAAGCCTATTTAATTAGGGACGAAAGCGTTTTGACTCCCACACGAAAATGGTGATTATACAATGCCACCGATACGACACTGCACGATATTTTCTAAGACCTTATTTCATACTTTTAGCAAGATATTTTTATACGTGTCGACGATTTTTGTCTTGACTTGATGATTTGGTGTCGGATTGTGTATATACGCTCTGAGATTAAGAGAGCTTTAGCAGTATCTTGCCTCTTTGAAGGTCCATGTTTTTTGTAGTTATCTATCGAAGTCCGTTAAGAGTCCACGAAAAGACATTACTATACTAATGTGAAGGTAGAACAAAGCTATTTATATAATTATTATTTGTTACGTAAATTGCTTCGAATTTTTATAAATGAAGTAACACAGCGTGCTTTTGCATGACGAAGGCGCGCTCAACGTCCGCGGCTCGCCCCCACAGCTCCACACCGTAGGTGAGGAGACTATGCACGGTCGCGAAGTAGCATGACCCTACTACGGCCCAGCCTCGTACAAAGTTCATCGATATGGACGTCCAGTAAAGAAATCATCTTCGTATAAACATAAATAAAACCGGCTTCTAAACATAGCTCCTTATTTCATATCAATACTTAATAGGTAGGTATCGGTTCCGTATTGGATATTAGTTGAACTGAGGTGTTGAAAAATCCCCTCGGTTTAGATATACCAATACGTACAATCTATCGCAAATTGACCATTTATATAAGTAGATTAAATTTGGTATGATAAAGAAATATAAAGTATCGCTTATTCGAAAATATTAAAAACATGTAGAGATTAAAACCTAAGTACCCAAACTTTTTCAATCAGCCTTGGACCCGGCTACCTAACTAAGTTAGGGAGGTGTAGTGGTTCTTTGGGAGAAAATTTGTTCATTTTATTACCTTTAATCTTTAATGAAACGGCTTGATCCGAGGTCTGTGACGTAGCTTTTTGCTTTGGTAATTTTGTTGACAACACAAAGGTCTGTCATGAATTTTGCAAAAGAGTTCTGTGTTCTGTGGTTGTAATGAAGCAGTTCAGGTATACAAATGAAGGTTTCTAAGCCGTCTAGGGTTAGCGAGGCGAGGTATGCAAATAATAAGCTTTGTTTGCTTTAGCTCTGTGGTTATTGCTTACTACTAAATGAAACTGAAAATACTTGATAACTGTGAAAATATTGTGTTATATTTGATTCAGCTGTTGAAAATCATTTGTAGGTTACTTTTGGGTACAAAATTGAAATTTTTAACATTTTTTCTTCCAAATTGATCAGAGTTTTAGGTGCGTTGCATTACATACATATTGTACAAGTATTTATTATATTAATGCTTTAAAAGATAACTTTAGTTAAAAATTCGTAATATACTTTTGAATTTGAAGATAAAATACAAAATATGAACATGTTTCATAAAGCACACCATCTATCGGCATTTTCCCGAACTAAAATGTTTCAGCACCCACCGTACTAGCGCCCTCTATAGAGCCATAGTATTCTGAACTGTACCGTAGCGCCATCTTTTGAGTTCCAACTTTACTATAACGCAAACTGTCTCCCTTGCCACCCCTTCTGAATTTAAATAGTAGGGGTTGATACAAAACTGTTGCATGATATCATTCTGTTCCGATATAGGGCGACTAGGAGACGCATAATTTAAACTGAATTATAATAATAAAACAAATATAATAAAGTAGATCAAACGCACTCGTTTCGATTTATGTAACATTCTTTTACGTGAAAAAATATCACTGTTCGATTTTCAAACCTGTTTTCTGAATATCGATGCTGGCTGAAAAAGAAATGCCTAGCTAGTTTGCCTAGCCATTTTCAAATTATTTGTTTGCAGAGCGACAATCCATTCCTAAAACTGGTTCTCATAAAGTTAACTAAAAACGGTTCTACACGTTTTTAGTTTACTTTAATAGATCCAGTGTGTGTGTGTGTAGTGCCATTTTTGAATTATTTAACTTTATGTAGACCTAGTGCCATTTTTAAATTATTTAGGTTTAGGGTGACATTTTAAATTTAAAACTAGACCTGAAATACCGCTAAATTATTCCCGCAACTTCCCAAAACAGGCTGGTTCCGACTCGTTCCCAGGAGATTCGACACCAATAAAAGTTCTTCTATCGCAGTAACACGTTCAATATTTTATGTGCAAATGTTTAGTGTTGTGGTTTTTTAATGTATCTGCAATAGGACACCGACAGATTTACACATTTTTAGACAAACACTTTAGACAAATTCAAATTTAACCGCCCAGAAATAGATAAAGGTATGGTTTATAAGTACCAAGAGATCTAAGACAATGTCTACAGTAAATAATTAAAATAAATAATAAATAAACAATGCTGTACAATCTACACAACATCATCTAGCCCCGAGCTAACCAGAGCTTGTATTATGGGTACTAGAAGACTGACATACTTTATACAATACACAGAAAGATATCTTTTTATTAAATATACTTAGGTACTTACTTATAAAATACCCAGAACACTCGGAATAAATATTTGCAGTTCGTGCAAACATTTTATCCCGAGGCGGGAATCGAACCCGTAACCAACGCGGACCTTCGCCCGCCGTGCCACATCGGTCGTCATCCTGACAGACAGTGCCTGGGGATAAAGTGGTGGATAAATATTTATTTAAATAATATCTAAAAAGCCTTCAACTAAAACAAAATTTAAGTTTTTCAAGAACTTATAATTTAAAAACACACGTCATGAGCAAGATTACAGAATTTATTCAGTAAATTGCTTCTAGAACTTTCTCGAAGTTTGATTACTTTAAGCTTTTTGACATTTACCTACATTATCGAGGATTTTTCTGTCCGGTCTATACTATAAGAATCACAATTAAATAAATAAATAATGCTGGACAATCCACACAACATCATCTAGCCCCAAGCTAAGCAGAGCTTGTGTATGGGTACTAGAAGACTGACATACTTAATACAATACATTACATAGATAGATGTATGAATTAACTTGAATCAATTTATTGCGGAATACCTATTTCTAGTCTTGAAAAACTGGTATCTAGAATCACTTTAATTACTATATTCTAAATTACCGTTGTGATTTGGCACAGCGTATCTTATGCGACTTACGACTAGTGTGAACCGGCTGTTACTAGTACCAGCCAAGCAAAGTCATAGGCAGTAACAGTAAAGTGACTAAAGACTCTAAACAAGATTATCACCGCGGCCTTGCCTCTTGCTTCGAGTTGATTCCTGATTCAAGACACCTCGATTGGCAATACAATATTGAATTAAGCGAAAAAATGCCTTTTAAAAGGCTTTGTTTTGCTTAATTGTAAAAATAAGTCATTTTTTCATTCATGTCATATTATTCTTCATTACGTCATTATACTAGTGCATTGCACTGCTATAAATGAATCAAGGTCCAAAACGGGATTGCAGGAACTGATCGGGTCTTGTTCATCTCTATCGCCATCCACCACAACATCGGGGATGCTAGAACACTGCTGCCACCAACCCAAAGTCCTTCTCCGTTACTTGGAGTTGGGCTGGCTGGGTGAGGTTAGCAGGGGGACAATGCACAATACACCCCATTGCGGGACGTCAGTGCAGATCTTATTCCCCCAATAAAAATTAGATTAGATACTACTGTATTTATGAATCTAGAATGATGACATAGAATGAAGCTATTTAAAGAATTAGTAAGTAAAGATACTTATATTATTATATTATACGGAATTTTATCGCGTACATTATTGTTATCAATCATGTATAATATAATACTTTTTACTGCGAGTTCTAATCGCGAAAATTTAATTTTTAGAATATCTATTTATTAAAAAAAATACTAATGTTTAATTTAATTTTGTTTATACTTACAGAAATAGTTCGCGCTGGCATTTACCGAAAATAATTAGTCTTGTTTATTTGTGAGGAAAAAACCCCGTGCGTTAATCTAAGCCGCGAACTATATATCTTCATTAGTAAATTAGTTAGTTTAGTCCAAATTGTACTACTTTTAGCGTGATTGAAAGATAAACCTCTGATCTTAATTGTTATTTATAGCTTCAGATTGAGATTCGATGTTACTTAAACTGTTAACCTTAAGGTGCATATTTTTAAATATAATGCTGGACAATAATAATAATGCTGGACTGCTGCAGAATGGAGTGGTCTAGAATCTGCTGAGTCAGAGTGTTGTAGGGTTTTTGATAAAAGTGTCGATACAATAGTCTCGAGCGGTTAGGTTATCGAAACGTGCCGGAGTGCTTATTCCTTCTTCAGCTAAGTAGTGACGGAAACCGTTGACCTTCAGTCTACTGATAAAAATGTCTAAGGTTCTTTTTAATGGCAATCGATTTGGACATTTCTGCCAGCAGCGTCACGTCATTTAGGATTTGCAAAAAAGGAGTCGAAAATGTTTAGGGTTAAAAGTGACTGAGTGGTTTCTGGAACCGTGATTAGTGTCTGTGTAACTTAGGGTTAAAACAAAAAAGTCTGAGAAATCTCTGGAACCGTGCATGGTTTTATGTGTAGGTATATTAGACAGTATGTTTTGTAATAGGTAATATTTTAAGTATATAAAACATTAGAGCTGGAGCTGGATGAGAAGAGCCGAAGAGCGGAAGACCGGGCTCAGTGGCGCGTCTTGGGAGAGACCTACGTCCAGCAGTGGACTAATATAAGTCGATGATGATGATGATATGAGCTGATTTATCGGAATCAATATACTTAGGTACTCAATAAATATTATTTATTTTGATTTTGCAAATATTACAGTTTATCAGGTAGCTTCGTGGGTCGCCGTAGGTTAGAACTCCATTAAAAAAAATATGATTTGAATGTACTTATGCAACATCGATATTTGTTTTGTGTCTTTTGTCGTTTTATTTTATTGCCAGCTATTAAACATTTCTCATAAAAATAAAGATTACAAACAATACTAACAAGAAGCGTCTCAAAGGGATGGATACATACATTTTCCTCGAACATAATTCCCTATAGTCGTCCAATTTTTGAACTAAGTTCATAATATTAATAAGTGAGCTGAACTTAATCTATTCCTATGTGGTTTCCTATTGTCCAAGTTGCTTCTTGCTTTGAGCTAACTTTGAGATTGTTTTAAACTATAGAAATTGTGATTAAAATATGAAGTTGTCTGTTAAATAAGTTTCCGAATTAGTTGAGTTAGTCGACTGTCTTTCTTGCGGCGTTGGGAGACCATATTTAATAAATAAATATTAACGGACAATTTACACATCACACTCTAGTCAAAAACTAAGCAAAGCTCGTACTATGGGAACTAGATTGCTAATAGAATACTCAAGTACATTTTTTTTTGTAAATATATACAGAAAATAAGTACATAGAAACACTTCAGCAGATAGTGAAACACATAATAAATACGATTATTGTTAACAAAAAGTCAGCGAATAGAAGCTTTTTTTATTTATTTATAGTGTGCAAGTATTGTCATTCATTCATAATAATTAATTCGACAAAAAAGTTATACAAATAAAGAGCAATAGCCATCCTAAGCCTCAGAGACCAGTTGACTAGTTGACCAACTTATCCGTACATTAAACTGGACTACCCATAACACGAGTCGAGTTATATCGCATATCGCTACATAAACATAAATAGACCGCATTTACACCGCATACTGTCAGTATCCTCGTAAACCACCAAATATTATCGTATTTCAGCCATTTTCATAACAATAGTATTCTAGAATTGCTGGTTTCTGAATACAGAGTTATGCGACGTATGACAAATGATATTGTTGAGACGCCTAGTCTCTTTAAAATAGCTGGTACACTTATACAAAGGGTGAAAAACTATTCGGTCCGTATCAGAAGAACAATCTAGCATAAGATCTTGTGGAATTAACAGCATAAAATTAAAACCTACTTTTAAAACGTCTGGAAATTACTTCGCCCTCCTTGAACATATGTATGAGCCAAGTAAAGATAAAGGTTGCCCTCGTGTCGTATAAGGAAGTCAAGGAGGCGGCCCTGGAAAGAAATAAATGGCGTGACTTGCATTTATAACGCAGACAAGAACGTAGCTCTTAAATAAGAAAGAGAAGAACATAAACATATTTTTTTAATGTATTTATTAGAGGTGAAAGTATTATTAAAGATAGTTACTAATATAGGTAGAGTATACCAGCTGTTCTATCCAGTCTGCTACACCCAGGGAATGCAATATCGCACTGTCTTTTAGCTGTTGACGGTTTTCACGTATCCACTCAGTTAGTAATATATGGTCGAGCTGTTCTTGGATATGCTGAGACCTGTAAGGAAATGCATCGTTTCTTGTATAATTTGTACGCTTAGAAATATTCATGGAAGTTTTTTTCGGGAAATAATGTGACACGATACGTTTTTGAGTGGCTGAAAAATTTGGTACGAAAAAAAAACCATCTATTCATAATAAAAAATACCTATACCTTCAAAGTTTTCGGAAAACATTAAAATTAAGTATACCAAACATGGTACGGGAATGATAGAAACAAAAACAAAATACAAGTGATTCTATATTTACTCATGGTGTTGAAGAAAGGGTCTGCAGCGAACTTTCAAAACGCAAAGTACTTACGTATACTTAATTTTATATTTTTGTAGTTTTTTTTATTATCTAAACAATAAGTATTTTAAGACAAGTTTAGTCTCTAATTAAATTTCTGTGCAATAAAACACATACAGCAATCCCGTAAATACCACAGATCACGTTCATTTTCACAAGCATTTTTCTATTGTAACACAAAAAAAACACGTTTCGACACGACACGTGAACTAGAAATCTTTGAAACCAATCGGGGAGGCAAGATGGCAACACAGAAACAAGAAAAGGCGTGCGGGTAACAGACTGCAAGGGAGATTAAAGCCTTATGTACCGCTAAAGGGAGCATCAGGGGCTACTATGAAACATTTTTAGATGAGTTGTGTGGATTGTCCAAAATTATTTATTTATTATTTCACATAATATAAGATAAATATGTCTCATTAATTATTTGATACTATCACAGTTTTGAACATAGTTTTCTTTATAAACGGAATATTTAGATTTCAATTCGACCCGTGATCCTGGCGCATGCAACTGTGCTCAAATATCGGGAAATAACCAAACTCAGAAATCACCACTTAACGTAGTATAAGGACAGGGAATGATGATCTATTTCTTGTAATCCTTCAAGCTTTTTCTTCTCCCTTCTTTTGGGTTTTCAACATGATTTTTGTTCCTTCAGCGAGCCCGGGAGTGGAAGTTATAAAATACTAGCTGACCCGTGCCCACTTCGTTGGACATAATTCGACCGTTTTTCTCCGAATCACTTTGCAAAACGGACTACCACGTAAAAGACTTTTTATTTTTCGGTTTTTTATATAACCTATGACACTCAGCAATAATGTGGCTTTCTATTGGTGAAAGAATTTTCAAAATCGGTTCAGTAGATCCCTAGATTACCCCTTACAATTTAACAAACACACAAACTTTACTTCTTTTTTATATTAGTATAGACAAGTAACAAACTTTCAGAGTAGGACAGTTGGGAACGCACTGCAATGTAGAAACTAACATCAGACTTAGCAGGTTATTAGCGTTCTTCAGAGAAAACTTCAGTACCCCTGTACTTTGCGGGTTATTGGAAATCTTCTTTGAAATAAAACTTTATTAGTTTTCCGTTTTAAACCTGTTTAGTTAACTTGTTTAAGTTTTTCTTGAATAAAACGAGTTTTTTTTTCTAGTTTGTTGGAATTTATAGTAAATATATAATAATTCTATTCTCTATATTAATTAAAGATAATTCCTGATAAATATCAAAACATACTGTTTTTATTTCCGCTGTAAGCTTTTAAAAAAGCTTGTATATTGTAAAAATAAAAGTTTTCGATATATTTAGCACATTAAATATTGAATAGTATATTTTAAATACAAGTTTAACATGAATATTTTACAACTCTTTGTTTTTATTATATTGTTTTATTTCGTTGGAACTGTTGGAAAACTCATAATGTTGAAATTTACGATTTAGAACAAATAAAGTTGAAACTTTATTATAAGCAGACAGAGCAGCATCTTAAATTTAACGTGCTCCTACCTGTTTCAAAACTTTACAATGAAAATACAGAATTGTTTATCATTCCGCTTTTTACCAAACGTTATCTTTTTAGTTTTTGTACTTTGTAAATACAAGAAATGCATTTTATTCGCTGTTTGAGAACAAACTCGTAAACTTACGACTGTTACAATATTTATTACTCTTTTGTGCTTAAATACGCGTAAGTGTAGTTGCCACAATATGTTTTCTTCTTCCACTCACTTCTATCATTCGTATCTCTGAACCTACTCCTCACACTTTCATATCTTTCACACAACCCAACCATTTCTTTACAACCTACTTGTATATCCAACCACACTCACATTTATAAATTGCAACCTTCTGAGCGGATTCAATTTAAAAGAATGTTGACACGAAAGAAGAAGAAGATTTAATGATTAAAAAATAAATGTGAGATGACTTTTTTGGGTGTTAACTTTTTGCACCTATAATCTGTTCTATAACAAATAACTGCCTCTAAAACGTGGCCATTCTATCGTTACTCTAGAACTTTCCACTCTAGTATATACAGGGTGATTGGTAGATGGATGCAAAGCTGAAAAGGGAAGGTAGTCTAGACCATTTAGAACCATTTAGGCCATAGTTATGTTAGGCGAAGTCCGACTATTTTTTGAAGTGAAAACTTCTTTAGCGGCGCTGGGTGGGTAAAAACTTTCAAACTCGCGTCAGGGTCACGTGACGTCGAAAAAGCGTAAGATCTTATTTAATTTTTATACATTGCTCGTAAAACAAGAGACGACAAAAGAACACACTTGCGGTCACGCGACGTATGACTCAAACAATTAAATAGTGTTGTGGCGACATGACGTGACGATGACGTGGCGACATGACGTGACGTGACGATGACGACGAAGCCAACGAAGACACAGACACATTCGCGCTTGCGCGAATGTGTCTGTGTCACAATCACGACTGTGGTTATATTTTTGAAGTGAAAACTTAAAAGTGAAAACACAACGTTAATATTGAAGTTTTCACTTCTGCCGGCACTCCCGGAGTGCTACCATTTTTTTTTTTATCGATTTATTTTTGTTTTTGCTGATAACACCCAAATTTGTACAGTTAATTGCTTATAACTGCCAGTTTGATTGATAAAGGTTTTTTTTTAATTTTTTTTTCAAAATAAGTAATGTGTAAGCAATCTAAAAAATCATGGTTTAAGCGTCTGCGTCATCAGGTATTTTTAGTACATACACTTTTCAAAGACCGCCATGGGCAGTGCCACGGCCATAAAGCATATGGCACTGCCCATGGCGGTCTTTGATTGGACAATACTGTCAATTTGGTTCTAGCACGTGCACTAATTCTTAGAATTGAGTACCTGAGTACTGATTTTGAACCCGTATTTGTCTAATAAAACAAATACCTAAAATGTTTAATTTTCTCCCTCAACCTGGTTTGTAGGTCCTAATTTTATCAATTTGTAACATATCCGCGCAAATGATACTTCGAATCAAAGATTAATAACCAAGCATGTTTTCAAAAAGGTTTGAACAAAAAAAACACCATTAGTTTTTTTTTAACAAAGCGTCAAAAACCTGATTCTTGAAATATTTGAATTTTTTTGTGAACTCAAAGTGTCTGTACTAAAAATACCTGATGACGCAGACGCTTAAACTATGATTTCTTAGATGGCTTACACATTACTTATATTGAAAAAAAATTAAAAAAAAACCTTTATCAATCAAACTGGCAGTTATAAGCAATTAACTGTACAAATTTGGGTGTTATCAGCAAAAACTAAAATAAATCGATAAAAAAAAAATGGTCGGACTTCGCCTAACATAACTATGGCCTAAATGGTTCTAAATGGTCTAGACTACCTTCCCTTTTCAGCTTTGCATCCATCTACCAATCACCCTGTATATTAATACCCTATATATCCTAACATACAATGTATGCATGTGCTTGAGTAGTTAAGTACTTACGCTCCACTGCACTTTCAAAGATTACGGCAACACTCAGAAGTAGCTTCAAATACATAGCTTATAGAATAACGGAACAGAATATACCTTAGTACATGCCTGCATATTTTTTTTTTTGGATTTTATTGTAATATTGTTAGGAATATCACATTTTGATCATGAAATTAAGCGTCATTCAAAAGCTGCAGAAGCTGATCGGGTTGAATTACTATTCACATAGGTAATTTTTTAAGCTATTGCATAGCTTCTATCGCGGGCCTTCCGCGTGGAGACCGAATCCAGAAATTCCGTAATTAAAAAACCTAACGAAAATAACCTAACACTGCGCATACTTAATCCAGAAAAAAATGCTATGCAATAGCTTTACCGCGGCAGTCCCTGAGAGCCACACGTCTTTTTTTTTTTTTTTTTCTATTTGCAGTAAGTATATTTGTTGTGATTTATCAGTACGATTGATATGATATAATTTCATGATCTATATGTGTACATGTACTTACATATATAAAAATACTGTTTGCTATAATGTAGACATTTGACGGTAGTAGGTTCTTGGAATAGCGTTAGGAGCACTGAAACGTTGCTAGTTGAACGCATCGGGATGTCCTGTTCCAGCGGCATGGTATTAATGTGCATGTTGCAGGCATGTGTTGAACTTGGCTAGATCAAACATGATCTAGGTTAGCCTATAACTTGTTCAAACTTGTGGAAGTGCAAACAAGCTGTAATAACAAACTTTGATAAATTATATATTAAACTGAGATAAGATACATACTTACCTAAATATGTGAAATTTAAATTGTTACACCAAATTGTGATTACAATTGCAGATTTATTTTATCAAAATTCAAACATTAATGACCCCGTTTTGGAAAAAAAAGCGAAGTACCTGAAATGTGCATAAAACTAACTTATTGTACGTAACGTGAGATCCACTTTTGGTTTTTATTTTCTATCAACCTATTTTATCCCACATCAGTCATATAAAAAATAACAGTTAATGAAATTGTTACAATAAAACCTGTATGCTGTTTCTGATTTTTGTAAATGTATATTAGTTAACGATAGGTTTCACTCCCAAACATATCAAATGTCCCTGAACATTTGAGTAAAAGCAGGTTATTGTCAACAATACCCAATTCCACACTTGCACTGCAACATGAACACGAATAGGTACTTCCGTTACGTATTCAGCCAAAAGTTGATGTTTGCTATTGTGTATTTTGTGGTACAATTTAAACTGAAACGTCTAACTTTAATCCGTATTTCTATGTACATATATCACAATTTCGCATGCACGCGGTTAGTATACCAATAGTTTGAATTGCTAATAAATAATATTACAACACATTTTGCAACTTTTGTACCTGTGATTCAAACAATGGTTTGAAATAAGGTAATATGTAAGAATCGAACACTACATAGATTTAACTCTCAGGTATTGAAAAATTGATCTCAGATTTCATATTTAGTAGTAAAAAGCACAACGTTTTTATGATACTTTTAGTACTGTTTTATAGCAATAACATATTATTTAATTTACTTATTTTTTCTTTTCTGTGATGTCTGAACATATTCCTAGAGATACAAGTTTTGTATTTATATGACAATGTACATTTTGTAAATACTGTATAGTCGTAAGTTTGTTTGTGAATAAAGTAAATATTATAAGTTTTGTATTTGAAACAAATTGAAGTGAACTAAGTAAGCGTTAAAAGATATAATATATATTTTTATTATTTACTCGGTCCATAGCTAAAAAAATGAGTTATATACACATTAAAACAATTACAATGATTGACAATCACTAGGCCCATAGCTTATGCGATATTTCATTGCTCTAGTTTCAATACGTGGTATCGAAGTGAGAGAGCTTCAACTGGTGTTTCAGTCTTCAGTCAGTCGATCTTCAGACGCTCAGCGAAGCGGACGTGTGTTAGCCGTGCGAAAATAATACTTTCGAAAAGTTACGCGATGTAAAATAACTATTTGTGGAGCTTTTATCTATGAATATGCAAGTGTAAATCTAAAAAGTGATAATACTTATTGAGTTTTTTGAGTATTGAGTATAAAAATTGTTGTGTAAAAAAATTTATGTGAACTGAAAAAAGGTACTTGAATGAAAATAGTTCCAATGGAAGTTTCAATGGATATTTCAAGAAGATGAATTCCTAGATGTGACTTCAGAGATGCTTTGCTATGTAAGTCTAAATATAAACGTGGATTTATTAAAAAAAAATATATTTGATATTTCTTCTACACCATCATTTAAAGTGGAGTCGGCACAACATTATTGTTATTGTTTTTTTAAAATTTATTGACGATCCTTTGATTAATGGAAAGTGACGAAGAAATATGGTCTAGAATACACCTATTATTAGATATGCCATCGTCCAGTTCGCATATTACAAACTTTGCTTAGCTTGCGACTAGAGTGTGAAGTATGATAGTCAAGTTTGCGAGTACCTACAAATCTTAGTAAATTTCCCATTTATAAAGAAAACTATGTTCAAAACCGTGATAATTTCAATTATTATATGTTCGTGAATATATTTATATAATATTTTATTCCTAAATTCGTACATAAACGAAAATTGTGCTCGTTAATTTTGTACGTTACCTATACGTAAATATTATTCCCGTTGTATTGATGAATGAAACCATATATCATTAAAGTTTTATCGTGGTGTTTTGTTCAGTTTTATGACATTCCGGTTTCATTATTCAAGTAATAAATATTAAACCTGTTATTCGTCATTTATATAAAAGATTATTATAGTTACAGGTAGATGGATGTAATAATACTTTAACCATATGAATAATCTCCGCTTATCCATATGGTTAAATAAATATTTATAGACATTACACACATCGCGATCTAGTCCCAAACTATGCGAAGCTTGTACTATGAGAACTAGATTGCATTTTTGATATACTTAGACATATTTATAGATTACAAAGTGACCCATACACAAAACAAATATCATAGTTCATAACACAAATATTTGTTCTCGGTGGGGATAGAACCCGCGACCCACAGCGTGGGATACATAGCTCCTAATATTTTGTTGTAGTAATACTCAATGTGTCTGAAGCATTCAATGCTTTTAAAAGGTATGCTAGAATGAATTCAAAAGGGGTTGTCTAAGACTTGGATTTCTTGAAGGTTCTATGATCATTATTTTTCCAGTACAAAATCTCTTTGTAAGCATTCAACCGTATTTTGCACGTCAGCTTCAGAAAACTACAAATATTTTGAACGTTTATTATTTTTACGCTGAATTAAACTTTCTTTTACATAGATTTGAAGGACCTTAAAACACCAGTTATATTTATTACTAAGATAAATATAAAATAAATAAATAAAATACATATTCATGGATAATATCACTCACCACACTCTCGTCCCAAACTAAGTAAAGCTTGTAATATGGGAACTAGATTTCTGATAGAATCGAAAATGTTACACCAAATGACGATTACTCAACTAATTTGCACTAAATTTACTCATATACTTAGTGCTTTCTGTATTAAAGAATAAATTATTTCGTTTAGTATGTTCGATTCTTTTTTGTTGTTTTTATTTTTGTTTGTGTTTGACACAAAATGTTTTTGTTTTATTTTATTCTTACTATCACAAAACACGAACTAAATTGTTACATTTAACCCAACGGAGAAAACTAGTATAAGGTTTTCAAAATCGTTTTTACATTTTCCACACGAGCAAAGCCAAAGGAAGTAAAATGTATAATAAATGTTCTCGCGTCTCGGCGGAAATTTAATTTAACCCTCTGAACGTGGAGACATAAAATAGGAAAAGAGCTGGTAGGTGTTTTCCTACTAATTATATTCAGGTCGCAAGCTGTGCTTTTTAGTAAATTCATGTTGTCATTTCCTTACTAAAACTTGAGATTTCAAAAGTTGGAGAAAATATTTTAAATTATAATATAATAAACGACTATATCTACAGTATTTACAAAATGTACGTTGGCATATAAAATACATAAGAACCATTTCAGCTATCTACAGACCGTTGCTAACGATCTATAGATAGTTCAACTGATCCAAATCAGTAGGTACTAATCGGAAGCGTACCCAATAATATAGGTTGATAATGACGGTGAATTTTGTAATCAAAAGATTTTTGTCTCTATTAGTACAACCTTGTCACCTTGGCCGAATAAAAGAAATCGTTCGGAACCGCTGGCATATGCTGCAGAATACATCTGCGGTTGGCTGCCTTGCCAAAAGTGCAGCTTCCGGCAAACGTGTAGTGAGAACAAAATTGACCTTTTATTGTAGCCATAGGCTTTCACAGCCACACGACACCTAACTATAATATCTTTCTGTATAATGTATTGTATTAAGTATGTCAGTCTTCTAGTACCCATAACACAAGCTCTGCTTAGCTTGGGGCTAGATTATGTTGGCTGGATTGTCCAGCATTATTAGTTATTTATTTATTTTATATATAAGTAACTATATAAAATAAAAAAAAATATATTTGAATCTATCACGGTTTCGAACATTATTTAGTTTATAATAATAATATTATTAATACATATGTATCTGCAAAAACTTCAGATCGACCCGTCATTATAGCGCATGCAACTGTGCCGAAATATCTGGAAATAATCAAAATCACAAATCATGGTAAATATCACCATAAAAAAACAAAATGAATAAATGTAAGTACATAGACATTTCATAATATGCTACCATCTAGTCCTAAACTAAGCAAAGCTAGCTAGATTGCTAATATAATACTTATATACATTTTCACACACAGTAACAAACATGAATATTTACCATCACGTAAATGTTTGTTCGCGAATAATCGAGCGGACCACAGTAAAGAAACCAGAGTCAATACCTTAATACCACCTTAGCTCTGAAGCCTTTCAATATCTTCTTTTAGTCGTACACCGTATATTAACGATATTTTTGTTCAAAGAACTGACAGCATTAAAGTATCGTTTAATTCAAGAGCTCTTAGTAAAAGATTAAAGTTAAAAAAAAAATGAATCAGAATAAAAAAAAATTACCATGACTGATATCCTATAGCCGGATACTGCCACTTTAAGTACTTACGTTAATAATTCTAATAAACAAAACCTGCACTATGGGAACTAGATTTGTACTAAAAACCTATATATCTTTTCGTGAATGAACAAAACCTACGGGAACTAGATTTGTACTCAAAACCTATATATTAGTCCCTCCTATACAATAGTAACACCCAGTTTACAGACTTAACTTAAGGTGTCGTACTAAAATTCAAAACGGCCGTAGTCTTAAGAGCATCGTGGGTGAATATGTATTCTAACAGTATTCTAACAGCGGTGATGGCCTTTCAACACCTTAATGGAATACTAAATACTGTAAAATATGGAGAGATGCCAAATGAATTAAGTGTAGTGGTTTCTACCGGGTTAATCTTGTAATGACAAGCCTCGTTTGCACAGCACTAGACGTGATATGTATCGACAGCTACTATGACAAGAAAAAGTTACATGTAACGACAACAAAAAAGTTTATGTTTGTACTGATTTATTATTTGACAGGCGAGCTCAGTTGGTAGTAGCTTTGCCTTCGATGGTGTGGGTCGTGGGTTCAATTCCCACCCAGAGCAAATGTATTTGTGATAATCATAAATATTTGTTCTGGGTTGTTGCTATATATCATAAGTAAGTTTAATTTTTCAATATTTATGAATAAAATTTGTAAATACGATACAATCCTACTTTATAATATTGAACACAAAAAAAATCTTATTACAAAAACTCATTATAGTTTATCAAAACATTGTGTATTCTGTTCATAATATAACGAAATAAGACGAAGTCGGGCACCATCTACTAATACATATTTATTTAAACAACTTAATTTCAGTTACTGATTGACAAACAATTTAATTTGTATTCAACACTGTTTTATCTTAATAATCCACCTGTTTTGAAGAGCTCGTCAGTTGGCAGTATTCGCGCACAAAGACCTAATTTTAAATTAAGCCTCCTTATAATAATCCTATAATAAAAATGCTTTATTGTTTGGTGCGGCTGAGTCTTTAGAACATTTTCTTCATTCATCTTTTCAAGATTAAGTTAGGTATCAACGGAAAAGAGGGTATTTTATCAAGTGTGTTGGTTTATGTCTGAGTCTGTAGATATTTTTAGTGTCCATAAAATAAATGTTTTTCAAAAAATGTCCAATTACGTTAAGAACCTTTGAGATACGAATATAATACAATCATCAAAATCTTGTCCACGAATGGACGTAAGTCTTTTAATAGACGCTCTACTTAGCCCGGTCTTCTGCTCGTCTTATCCAGTATTTGCTAGCTAGATTTCGCCGATTGTCGCTCCATCTTGCCGGAACTCGTGCTACACAAAAAATCTTTGATGTAGTTTAAGCGTCCTACACAATAAAGCTTTGATGTAGTTTAATAAAAGATATAAAATAAATATTATTTAGTTTCAACAATCACTTGCGCTGTAAATTATACGGCAAAATATAAAACTTATCTCTAGCTCGTTATACGACGGAAATTGGATTAATTACATATTGCATCAGGTAAAGTCGAAAGAAAAACAGAGCTATATGAAGAAAATAGTCTATGGTTCCTTATTGACTTATCAAGTCCATAAAGTCCTTATGAACTTGAACATTGTTTTGTGTAGATAGGACGCTGTGGAAGTTTGAAGCGCTCTTGCGATTGGTCGAATGCGGGAGATTAGTTCAACTTTAGCCGCGTATTGGGCTGTGATTGGTTGAGTTTGGTGTTTACCGAAGTTCTAAGCTTTGTAATGTGTGCGATTAGTATGGTTTAGTGATATGTCATTGCAATACCCTACGAGTAACTAAAACGATCAACAAATTTTTATAGGTACTTCGGAAAGGACGCTATTTTACTTATTGAAATCTTAGTCTCAAACTAACCATAGTTTGTATTATGCATAAGGAATACTTATTTCTACTCAAAAAAAACATTAATTCTTGCCATCACACAAATCTATATCCTATGTGGGAATCGAACCCACCCACATCACGGTAAGCTTAGCTTATACCAACTGATTTATGACGTGAAGAACGGGCAAGAAACTTATGACCTGATTATATTTAACATATATTTTGCTATTAGTCACGATACTTCTACTATTAGATATACTAGTACCTATTATATATACCTACTATTAGATGTATTAAATGTAGTAGATATACTAGTAGTCTTGTTATGCGTTAATACCAGTCTTGCTGTGTTGAAAATGAGATTTAGTTCGTTTCAAAGAATACCAGAGGTAGTGTGAACAAGTTTAGTAAATTAACATCAGGAACCAATTTTAGAAAGTTCAGTATCATGCAAACCTCGTTTCCTGTTCTCACCTTCAAACTTTAATCTGCCGCAGGCCTCTATCCGAATTAGGGATAGTTTAATTACTCTGCCGAACTAAATAGTTTTGTGTGGTTTTATTTATGCCTACAAATGTGAGCACGAATAAATGTGACGATCGTAAAGTAAACTTATTTCTACACACCCAGGAAGACTGGCAGACAATGCTGTTAGCATTAAGTTCTTCTAGCACTAAAGATATGTGAACATTTTTAAATAAATAAAATAAATAAATAAACTTAACGCAGCTTCTTCTTCTTCGTCGTGTCGGTGATCAAACAGTGTCTCAAAATTTGGCCACCTCTATAACGCAGCGTATTCGATTTCGACAGTTGAACGTTTAGTTTTAGTTGCAGCGTCATCGCTGCGTTAAATTGACTTAACGGTTGTCACATTTATTTGTACCCACCCCATTAACTTTTTGGAATTTTCAACCAAAGTTGCAGAGATTTCGTTAAAACAAAACATAAACGTGATGTTTTTATTCATCTATAAAATTACATCTATAAAATTATGGATTTATTGCACATATATCTTGTTAAAATTATTAAATAACAATTTAATTTCTTTGTCATCAAATACTTAATACAAAATCAATAAAAATAATGTTCCTAATCGATTGTTTTTTGTTCAAGTTTGTTTTCTCAAGCACCTATGTCATTAACATCCTTTATGTATTTAACCGTTACTATCTAAACATCTCTACCAATAAAATACTTCATTTGTTACAAAGAAAACAAGAGCGTATATACAAGATTGTAATATAGGTTTTCCTGTTTTATTTGTAAGCGAAACGTTGTATGAACGTAAATAATATAATAACTCACGTGTACCATGTTTGTACATTGTAATGAGGTGATGTTTTATTCATTTTTCTTACATTTCAATAAAGATTTCATAATAACCAAATTAATATTTTTTTTCTTTTAATCTAGATGATTTAAATATTTTAGGTAAGTACTTAGTAAAGATTATTTATTAAGATTTTATCTCTAAGTTTCTTGATAAGTTTACTTTTAATTAATTTTTAAGAGAGAAAAGCTGACTTAGTCTATACATCAAATGCTCAAATCATCAATAAAAAAAGACAGTTACATATTAGAGATACACTGCGCGTCAACTCGTGCTTTACTGTTCAATGTCACAGAGCTAGCGCGTAGTGTAAATCAAAAACGTTTTTATACGATTGTCACATTTTTAAGTCCCAGATGTCACTAAGCATCTTCTTATCTAAGCTTAGTCTCTTCCGTAAACAAAAACACGCAAACCCCCGACTCTGCCTATCGGTAAATGGATCCACTATCTGCTGAATTATGTTAATCCCTGCCCGGCTCTCGATTTATTGTCGCACGGTGTAGCTGAGGACTAATCTAAAGGCTTTTTACACGTACCTGATGCTACTAACTAAAGTGGTAAACAAACAAATGTCATTTTATTATTTAAAAAAACTTATTTTCACACAAAACTTAAGCAATAAATTTGCTTGTATTTAAACCGGCGTTATCAATCCGGCGAGATGGAGCCACGATCAGCGGAGTGTAGCTGGCAAACACTGGATGAGAGGAGCCGAAGACCGGGCTCAGTGGCGCGTCTTGGGAGAGACCTACGTCCAGCAGTGGACTGCTATAGGTTGATGATGATGATAAACTATTAAGCTACTAACATAAAGGAGCTAGCTTTTTCATTTTTGTTTGGCATTTCTCAATGTCACCTGAATGACGTTTATCTGTCATGCCTAGCCTTACGTAATGATTTGAGTTAATTTTGGTCTTTACGGGTTAACTTTATTTACTTGTAACCGCGACCATATAAACTAACCTACACTCACAAAATACAGCATTTTATTTCAGTCCAAAACAAAGGACAGTAGACTAGAAATTACTTCAAAAGATCTCGTGACTCTGAAGAAATTGTCTGTCGTATTGATAGATAGAGGCCATTTACAAACTGTCATATAAAAGGGATCTGCATAACACTTCACTTGACTTATCACTTTTTATATTTGATCTAGTTTAAACAGTTTTTGAGATAAAAATTAGAAACCATTATAACGTGAGCTTTCATTTCTCAACATTACTTTATTAGCTTTTATTTTGACATTTCAATAAGTAATTAAAATTAAATTTTGTAGTTAAGTTTTCAGCTAGACAGAAATAAAATTAAATAAAATGATTTTGCGTGTAAAAAAATAATACTTAAGTATTAATTTTGATAATCTCGCAAAATCACTATACGGAACTATCAGTGAACATAGTTTCAGAATACATTGATACTAACACTCAATAGGTACTCGTATGCAGTTAGCAACACAGTTTTGTTAGTGACGAGCGCGCGACAAGAGACCTATAAACATTCCCTCCCCTATAAATAAACACGAGGATTCACCCCTCGTCTGACAAATGATGTTCCGAATTACCGATCAGACTGAGCTTGCATTTTAAAACTCTCTTCTCTCGAGCCGACAGTTGTCTCTCGGATGTCCTTATATTTTTGTATGGATATCCGAGAGACGACTCTCGGCTCGAGAGTAAAGGCTGGTTTATACAGGGTCAGTAGAGAAGTCAGTCGCAGCGCCAATGTCGGCGCCGCGACTGACTTCAACTGTTTACATGAAGTAAGTAGTAGTGGTGCGTTTCTCACGGTGAGCACACGTGTGTGAAGTCAGTGGGGAAAATGAATTCGCGAAAACAACTGAAACGACGATTTAATTATTTGTTGAAAAATTTATCAATTTTGCTGTTGAATGAGTCAATAGAAATGGTAGAAAATGAGATAACTAAAAATAAACGACAATGGGTAAGAAAATGGATTGACAATAGAAACGAAACTGGTGGCCCTGCTTTGTTGCTGAAGCAATTGCGATTTGAAGATCCTGCGGAGTACAAACTGGCTATGAGGATGTCACCACAGAATTTTGACGAATTGCTGTCAATGATATCGAGCTCAAAACGTGGTCACTCTACAACGCAGCGGCAGTGACGAACCACGCACTGACTTGTTTGTTTACACGGGGTTTATTTTACTGGCGCGGGGGTGCGCGGGTGGCGGGGGGCGCCAACTGACTTTAAAATATTCGTGTCCGAATATTCAAGTCAGCGCTGACTTCAACCCACTGTACTGACTTCAAATCAGTTTACACAGGGTTTTTTTCGGGTCAGCACTGACTTGGCTCGAATTTGAAGTCAGTCACTGACCCTGTATAAACCAGCCTTAAGGAGTTTTAAAATGCAACCTCGGACCTCTGAACCGAATACCGATGTAAGTTCCTATATACCCTATCGATTTCTGGTACTCTTTAGTATATCTATGGCGTTTTTAGTATGTATTTAGTATGTTATCGAAAGCGAATATTGTTTTTGCTGTGTTGGTAATCCGTCTTTTATGTGGGTTGTGCCTTTGAAGTATCTATATGTAGGTACTTATTTAAAAAAATAGTTAAAAAAAATGTTATATATTTTCGACTATCACAATATTTACAAAATGTACATCTTATTTATCGAATACTTACATGAATTTCAATTGTTATTGATAGATAATATATTTTAGAACACTTTTCGACCAATGATGGTCACCTATTTCTTGTACAATTTCAAGTTTAAGAGAGCTTCACTAATCCATCAGCCTCGGGATTGAGGTCTTACACAAGTTATCCTTAATCCTGTCTCAGACCCTGTACCGAAACTTGTTTTGCAAGTCAAAGTCTAAGCTTAGAGTTATTTAGTTCAATTGGTTTGATTTAAATCTAGTTCATTTCCGAGTAAAATACATAAACTTTCGTGGAATATAAATAAATATTCACGGACATCGCGCGTTAATCTCAAACCAAGTAAGGCTTTAAGAACTAATTTGCTAATAGTAATACTTACCTATTTACTTTTTTGTATATGCCTACATACAATACATAATATGTGTACTTACCTTGTTGCGTTTACTACAAAACGCAAGACTCTATGTCATAAATACACATATTTTTTAGACATGTTTTGTAAAACAATAAATAAAACAACAAATTGCAGATCTCCCTGTCTTACCACGTGTTCAATTACAAGAAAATATTATACTCAAAGAGTTAATAATATTTATTAATCTATTTATTGTACCGTAGTTCCTTTGAAGTTTACATTCATTGTTGATAAAGTTCTTTCAGCTGTAATTGCTTTACGTTGAAAACGCGTTATCAGTTTAAATTAATTAGTAAAGTTTGCCGGAAAATCTTAAGCTGTAACTTTAGGTATTTTCAACTTCAACTCATTTCCAAAGTTTTACTTCAAACACTACTGATCTTGTATTCCGTCTCTCAAGTTTAATTTACTATTAAAAGCTTGATAATTTTTTAATAGACGTACTGATTCCGTCTCTCAAAGATTAATTTACTATTAAAAAGCTTTATCATTTTTTAAAAAACGTACTGAAAAAGGAACTTCTGGGCACAAACATTTAAGGTAATAAATAAATAAATTAAGTACCTACCTATAACTTGTTTCGTAATTTTTCTGCCTTTATTCCACACTAAATATAGTCGGCACATGTTTTCTTCTTCCACTCCTATCATTCGCCAACTCTCACATCTCTCACACAATCCAATTATTTATATTGTTTACCATTTGTGTACAAATAAAATCAGTAAATCAAGTATAATAATAACAAAATATATACAGATACATAAAACAAACATCAATATTCGTTAGTTCACACATTTTTTGCATGGAAAGGAGACATAATATAAATAATATCAATTGAGTGTTTACCTCTGTAAAATATTACTTCTGCTTTCTAAACAGAAAAAAAGCTGAGAAAATTTCCACAAGTTTCAGTTCTTCAGTTCTAAATTTCACAGGTCAAAGTTCTCCCTATTCGCACTCCCAAAAGAGAAACATTTACAGCTTAGCACTGAGACGAAAACTTTTACTTCAAGAGTGCAAATACAACAAGTAACATTCATTATGAACTGAGAATCGCAGGGGAACAGGTATGCTGTCGAATTGCTACGAAGTAGTAGTAGAACTCTTTGTAAACGTTCTCCTTTCACAAAGAGTCCAACTTTTTTTTCGTTCTTCTGTACTACAACCGTTTGTGCGGACAGAGAACAGATAAAGATGCTCGCATTGCTGTATTTCAGTTTTTGTTTAAGTCACATAAACAAACATTGAAATGCAGCATTTATGATAGCAAGCTGAAGTGGCAGTGGGCCGGCCATGTTTGCCGAAGAACCGAAAACCGTTGGAGCAAACGGATACTGGAGTGGAGACCGCGTTTAGGCAAGCGTAGTGTAGGACGCCCTCCAGCGAGATGAAGCGACGATCTGCGGAATGTAGCTGGCAAACACTGTATGAGAAGAGCCGAAGACCGGGCTCAGTGGCGCGTCTTGGGAGAGACCTACGTCCAGCAGTGGACTGATATAGGTTGATGATGATGATGATGATTTACACTGAAAATACATTACACTTAATTAAAGTGTAGTGTATTTTCTCACATAGTAGGCCCTGTGGACTTGGTAAGGTACCTTATGCCATATTTTGGGTTTGAAACAGAATTTTTGTATTCTTTAAAAATTCTAATAAAACATGCAATTAAATTAAATCACCATATTTAATTATCATGATGTAAAAAACTGTTTTTTTATTTGAATTCTTTTATTTTGGTTAATTTTGAAAACTAAATCAAAACTAATGTTCCTTGTGCCTTCTATCTGTCACGAATACGAGATCTTGGAATCCGATGAATAGATCTTAATATCTATTGAAACATCTGTATTATTCCTCTATTTCTGAGAAACTTAGCATACGATTTAACTCCACTACAAATCATCTCATAATATTACCGAGAATGATGTAGTTTACTTAATTTATCTGGTTTAATATTAGTTTACATTCAATATCGCTATATTTATGGAAAAATTGACATTTTGCTATAAAATTACAATGTTCACGTTATTGCAAGAGAATTTATGAGGAAGATGTCGGAAGTAATAAAAGGTAAGGTATATTTAATGTAGAATAAAAATGTAGGTAAAATCTTCATTTTCTTAGTAAATTTTGTAATACATTACATGTCTATATATCATTGTATATGCATACTAAACTTCACTAAGACCGGGTCGCAACTCAGTTGGTAGTAACTCTGTCTTCCATGCTGTGGGTCATTGATTCAATCCCCACCAAGAACCCGAACTTTAGGGCGAATCTTAAGATTTGTTTATTTGTGTTGCATGCGAATCGTTTATATAATATGTGTATGTGTAAGTGGACGGATATTTTATTTTTTTTGAGTTCTTTTTAATAATATTAACTAAGTACTAATTATTGGTAAGGTAAATCCAATGTTTTGTAAAAAAATGATAAAAGAAAAACAAATCTTGTAAACAAAAACCGCGTGCGAATGCATATAGCGCAATAACATCAGCATAACATTATAATATATAAAACTTCTTATTGACCACTTACGTAAATAACCAATTTTATCAGCATTTTATTATTTACATAAGGATGTTAAGGAAAAAGAAATAAAAAAATAACCAAACGATATTACTCAGTGTCGTGTCGACTACAGAATTATAAACATTTACATACACGAAAATGCTTTTTAGTTAATCGTAAAATATACGTTGAACTGAGTATTTCGACGTAATGTATTTATTTGGTAGTTTAATTAGTTCACGTGGTAGATTTAAATTGAATTAGTTGCAAATATTTGTGAATCGAGCTATTTGAGCACTTTGATGATTTACAAGGAATTTACGATTATTACAGTAATATACACGAAAAACACATTATTACTAAATTATACCTTTACAATAAACTGTAAAGGTGCAGACTGCTGCAAATAACCTGTAAATAACTCTCTCATCATCATCAATTTCTACTGCTGAACGTAGACCCGAAACGCGTTACTGAGCCTCGTTTTTCGGTTTTTCTTATCCAGGGGCCTTATTCTCTATTTTCCTTCCCCAAACCGTGCTACGTCACAACGCGTTCCAGAGGGCTTAGTCCGAGGTTGCATTTTAAAACTTCCTACTCTCGAGCCGAGAGTCGTCTCTCGGATATCCATACAAAAATATATGGACATCCGAGAGACGACTGTCGGCTCGAGAGTAGGGAGTTTTAAAATGCAACCTCGGACTAAGCCCTCTGGAACGCAAACTTCAAAAATGATTGATTTGTATCTATATTATTCGAATCGCGCATGACACGTTTTGAAACGAATAGTTTTCATAACGCGGCAGACTTCGACACGTTTAGTTGACAGTTCAAACCGTACCGTGTCGCGGTAGGAAATGACAACTAAGGCTTACGCCATACACTTACATTTTTTCAGATTCCACGCCCGTTGTCTTGCCTAAGCCAAGTAACGCGCGTGGTTTGCAATACAATAAAGAATAAAGCCCCAGAGTTGACGCTATTTTCCGCTGGTCGTTCCATCTCGCCTAAAGGCGCCTTACACTACGAGTATGCTTGCACTTTGCATGGTAAAAAATGCGTATATGGATTCTGGTTTATAATGAAAAAAACATAGGTTCGAAAATACAAAATAATTTTAATCTATTATTCCATAATTTCTCAAGCATGATATTGCTTATCAGCACTTAAGTGTGAGTCAATAGTGTCGATTTTCATCCATTAAGTAAGCCCATCCATCAATGTAATCTAAAACCGCTTTTATATAAAGTCCAAGAGGCAAGGGACAAAATAAATCCGACCGGGATCCAAATTCATCCCAATAAATCAGAGGTTTTTACATTTAAATATGGAGTATCCCGAAATAGCGTATAGAAAATAGCTTGGTCAGGGTTGGTGCTATTATTGTCGCAAAAAAATGTATTAAAGTTAGTAATAAAATTTATCACTATGGAGCAGAAAATCTTCAGAGCAACTGCTTGCTACGTAAGAAAATTAATCGTTGGGAAATACCTACATAGCTATCTAAAATTACGTATAATTTTTTTCAAATTCGCATGTCTAAATATTGTCACGTGTACACTCAATAAACGATATACACTCAAAGCTGCAGTGTGTCTTTTGTAAGAGCAAGTCGTCAGCAAGAGTTTACGCACACATTGCTACGCATGTAGTGAACAGAGCGATCTCTAAATCTGTGCCGAGTAACAAAGCAACAATTTCGTCGAAAGTTACGGAACTGTTGCTCTGTAGGTTTACTCTGTATCCGCAATTTCTCGTGTAAGAAAAGCGTTAAGCCATCAAACCTAACTTTCCACTCGTATTTTATATCACATATTTATATAGCCTCTAAATGTCGACTTGTAGGTATATATGTTTAGTTGTTTTTGAATTTAAACAACTGGTCATAAAAATATACTACATCCCGTAACGCGGAGACACAGCAAAGAGAGAGAAAGGAGCAGAACTTGTACTAACATGAACTAGATTACTTAACATACTTTTTTGTGAATACATACACAAAGTTCATAGTAACACTTCTTGTTGTAAGAATAAACAGTATTCATCACACTAATGTTTGTTATCAGTGGGATCGAATCCCCGAGCCCATGAACATAGAAGGCAAATACTCCAGCAGACCTGAGACGCCCGTCAAAAATTATCTAAGATTTAATTTTGGTATAATTCGTGTCTGTCCACGAAATACGTCGAACGTTCCTCGGATTCCTCTCAGCAGAAACTTCTTGTGGACGCCACAATGCCGTCGATAAATTGGGGTCGTCCCACGCTGTGTCGACGTTCCACTCGATATTTGAACCTTATTATTAGGTATAAACCGAAAGATGTTTGATCTATGAAATAATATTTTACGAAACCGATTAGCCTTAGTTATTAAAATATTTGTTTTTTAATCATGTACCATAATTTTTCATCGTAATGATGTTTGCTCATAAAAATATTCTGACTATTATAAATCTTTTTTTTTTTATTTGTTCCAGCAAAGTGAAAATAAAATTGAATGAAGTTGAGTATTTTTTTTATAATCTCGTGTTGAAAAACTTTGCAATATTAATTTATTTTTCCTATACGAAATTCACAAAGGCTGATGATAACATTTGGAGATACATAAACATTATCCCCCTATTTTATAAAAAGTTAGCGCAGACTTGATGTCTTGATTACCATACGTAATGGTGACATAAAGTGTACGCTAACTAGATAGACCGTTTGAAATCACGATTTTTTTAACAATCCATAAGTTATTACAAATTGTAATAAGGATTCAAACGATGAGTCATAACAAGGGGAAATAGTGGGTTTGATTAACTAAATTTATTATGAGTGTTGTGCATGCCTGTAATTGGCACACATTTTATAGTATAAGTTGCCTGTAACTTTTAGACTGTAAGTGATTATTATAAATGTTTACTGTGGGTGGGTGTTGCTTATAAATAAATAAAAAAAAAACTAAACTTTTGTTGGTATTAAAATCTTTGCTATATATTCAGCTACTATGGTTATACTTGAGAGATCTTAGAATGTAGTGGCTGTTAGACGGAATTCCCATGGAGGTTCCGAAGAGCTTCCATGGGGGAAACCCTTTATGGCTTAAGGCTTTTAGGCATCTGCGTGTTTCATTATATATATACATATATACAAAGTTAATGGATTGGATCAAATTCCTATCTTTGGAAATATACGAATGTCAAGATGGTGATCAAGATGTAATAGATTAATTACTTAAAACACATTTAGTGTATTATTTTGTGAATATATTCCATATACTTACCTACCTATTTTTAGGTAAGTATGTATTTTTGAGTTTCTTAGATAGATAGTACCTACCTACGAACATGTTCCTTTTTAATTTATACGTTACTATTTCTTTAAATTTATTTAAATGTAAACTATAGAACAAAAATGTATCACTTTGTTAAACATTTAAAAAATACTAAAATTATGTCTATTTAGTGTATATAAAGTCATCTCAACATAATGTGTTGAACTTAAAAAATAAATAACATTATTTAAAAATATAATCTATCCTTCGAGGGTTTTTTATCTTGAACCAAATTATTATAGCTAATCTCGTATGATAATTTAGTATGAGATGAAAAAGAAAATTGTTCTAGAAAAAGTTAAGATGGCTTACAACTATAATTTGTAACGTGATTATCTTTATAGTGCTGTGTCAGTTATAGCATGTAAACTGCTAAACATAGGCCGTTTTTATGTAGATATCTAGCCTCTTTTCGTAACGTCACATTCCATAATCTCTAGAGACCTAAAAACCTTATAAAAAAGGTTCTATACGACCACACTTTGCGTAATGGCTGAAAAACAAACATAACCGTATTTTACGTTCCATTTTTTATTATATTTACCAAACTTACCATATAGATCTGTCAATAAATTATTTGACAACTAATCTACTTCTTCTTTTTTATATGGCTTCAACCCGTCAATATGACAACAATCTTGCCAGTGTCAAGTGTATATTTTGAAACATCGATAATGTAAAGTTTTACTTTACGTAACGTTATTTGATATTAATTAATTATGTAATCGAATCCATTACGTAATGAAAAATTAACTGGTTTGACATAACTGACCGATTTGACAGGCTAAGGCATTATAAAATAAAAAAGGTACAGTCTGAATGCTAGTATAATTGTTGTCATGAATAGTCATATTAGTCATATAAATAAATACATACTGGTGGACGTTTCACACATCAAACTCTAGTCCCAAACTAAGCAAAGCTTGTACTATGGAAACTAGAATACTTAATTATTTAGGTAAATAAGTACTTTTTTTGTAAATCCATACAAAGAATACATCATAGAACACTCAGACAGAACAAATATTTATGTTCATCACACAAACATTTTCTCAGGGTAGGAATTGAACCCACGACCCACAGCATGGAAGGTAGAGCTACTACCAAATGAGCTGTGACGCCTGTTATTATAAAAAGATTAAAAAAATCGCATATTACTAAATACTTCTTATAATCTATATACACTGCTAAAATTATCAGCTTTCTGATGTACACTGATCAGACTTTAATCTATTTTCTTTGAACCCACACTCAAAGTCAACCCGGCTATATTATCTTATATTATCTCGTTTCTTTTTTATGGAGAATTCCTCTCCAAAGGCAGGTTTTATTAAAACCGAGCAAGATATTAGCCCAAGTAAGAAATAGCAAATTTCCTCAGTTCGTATAATATCACCGCAAAGTAAACACGTCCCCTAAGAGCGTTTATAAACTTCATCGGAGACAACATAATGGATAACATCTGATTTACTGACGACTGGAGATATCTTGAACGCATTTGGAAAGGGGGAAGGTTTAGGGGGTACGCTGATGTTTGCAATGTATTTGAAAGTACCATGAATTGACTCTGCAGACTGTGAACTGAAAAAAGTGGTTCATGTATCGTACCAATTCTGTCAATAATTTTTATTATCTGACCTCTCAGAACTACAACTTTTTATTATATTTACCGACGAATTTATCTAATTGTCAAGGAGGTTTCGGGGGTAGGTACGTTGGTGTTTGCAATGTATTTGAAAGTACCATGGATTGACTCTGCAGACAGTGAATTGTAAAAATTAGTTCGCGTAGTCGTAACATGTAAATCAATGAAATAATCTGCCAAACTTGGGATTAGAAAGCAGTTAATTTGCACGAGTAGGTATCTATATATTTATCCACAATACATTACACATAATTTAAGATGTAACATGTATTGTAAGACCTTACTTACTGAATAAAGTTATTGATCCAGAGTCTCGAACACCGTCGTAAAGTTGCTTGCCTATCGATCTTCTACAGGTTGCACTTCGGTGAATGTGCCCAGGAGCTGCATGATCTCATCCCACCATCACCCTTCCATCAACGGACAAGCAGACGCACCGCGCAGTACCACCCCTACCTGGTTTCCATACCCCCGATCCGCACAAAGCGCTTCGGTAACGCATTTATTATGCGAACCGCCAAGGAGTGGAACTCGTTGCCGGCTTCTGTCTTTCCCGAACAATACAATCTTGGTCTCTTCAAGGCACGAGTGAACAGGTGTCTCATAGATCGTCCTGCTCCATCGTCGGCCACAACATCACTTTCCATCAGGTGAGTTTGTGGTCAAAGGACGAACTATACTTAATAAAAAAAAAAAAAAAAAAAAAAAAAAAATTGTGATCATGTCGCTGGTTAAATGCTAAAGTACCATATTTCAAAAATCGTGAAAATCGTTTTTATTGCAAAAATGTGATTAAAAATAGTTATTTTATAGTACGAGTTAAAGACACTTTTCATTTTCGCATTAAAAACAACCAAAAAACAGATGTGGCTGTTTAGCATTATTAGACTTTGGCGCCAAATTTCAGAGCCAAGCAGCCATTTTGTCAGTTGTGGTTGAGTGGTCTGCGGAAACTCACGGAAGTTATATGCCATAGGGCCGTATCTCAAAATAATAAGTGTAATTTATATGCAAAAGTACCGTATTTCGGAATATGGTCCTTTTGCATAAAAATCGAAGTCAAGATACAACCATTATTTTATGTACAAAGGTAACACATTCCGAAATGTGGTACCTTGGCATGAGAAATTTTGTTGTTATTACATTGTGTGTATGTTCAAAAGTGTTATTTTTTAAATGCGTTTGTTTTGTACATAACTTTTACGAGAACTTTATCTTATTTTTTGAAATGCGTTTGCTTTGCTTATTAGTTTTACGTTAACTTCATGATATTGCTTGAAGCATAAGTGTAATTTTTGAGATGCGTTAGTTTTGAAGATAACCTTTATGTGAACTCAAACATTATTGTTTAGGAAGTAAGTGTAAGTAGTTTTTGCGATGTGATTGTTTTGAATACGTTTTTTACGGGATTTTAATCGTACTGCTTAGAGTTTACGTAACATCACATTCAATGCGCCTATTTCGTATAAGATCTACTTTTATAGTACTTATTCATAAAGTTAAGGTGCAAAGTTTGTTTCAATGTAATGAAAAAGTTAAAACTTGTATTTAAAATCCATTTTTTCCTTCAAATATTTTAAAAAGCAAATAATGATGGTGTTTATTTACAGCGTGTATATTTGAAAAAACTAATTGTTTGTAATTACTTAGTTCCTACGAACTAAGTAATCTTCCTGTTCTTACGAACAAGTAGATTACAGATCAGTCTCTACGTTAACAAAGAGGCAAACAAAGCAGATTTTGTTTGCCTCTTTCTCTTTCTTTTTTTTCTTCACTATACAATCACCTACTTCAATTTCAGACCCAGAGGTCTGAAATTGTAATTGTATAGTGAGGAAATTATATGCCCAAAAACTCAAAGTTCCGCAAGCAAAGACAGAAGGTATTTTAAAGCTGATCCATCATCATCATAATCAACCTATAGCAGTCCACTGTTGGACGTAGATCTCTCCCAAGACGCGCCACTGAGCCCGGTCTTCAGCACTTCTCATCCAGTTTTTGCCAGCTACACTCCCTAGATCGTCGCTCTATCTCGCCGGAGGGCGTCCTACACTACCTACACAATGCCTTAACGCGGTCTCCACTTCAGTATCAGTTTGCTCCAACGATTGTCGGTTCTTCGGATAACATGACCAGCCCACTGCCACTTCAGCTTGCTAATTCTAAGAGCTATGTCGAACACCTTAGTTTTCTGACGAATAACATCATTCCGGATTAGATCTCTTAAAGAAATTCCGAGCACAGCTCTCTCTACAGCGCGCTGAGCGACTTTCAGCTTGTGGACCAACCCCACTGTCAGCGTCCACGTTTCAGCAGCATAGGTCATAACGGGTAGGACACACTGGTTGAAAACTTTCGTTTTCAGACATTGAGGGATGGACGACGAGAAGACTTGACGAAGTTTCCCAAACGCAGCCCAGCCCAGCTGTATTCTCCGGTTTAGCTCTTTCTTGAAGTTGTGTCTACCTAGCCGCAGCGTCTGCCCGAGGTAGACATACTCCTGCACAACTTCGAGAGGCATTCCAGTGATTGGCTCTGGGGTAATACGATCATTAATCATGATCTTTGTTTTATCCAAGTTCATGCCGAGGCCAATCCGTTGTGAGGAATCAGCAAGACTGTTCAGCATCTGTTGTAAAGCTGATCCGAAAGATGTAATACCAAAATATTACGAATCATTTATTATAATAAGTAATAATAAGTTTTAAAGTGTGTTGATGGTGTTTAGAAGCATTTATTTTGATAGAAATATCATTTGTTTTAATATTTTTTCTTGTGTATTCTATGCAGTGTTTTGTGAGAATTTATAACTTTTTGTTTTGTTTTGTAAGAAATTTTAACTTTTGAGACTGTTTAACATTTCTATTTCATATTTTCAGTAGAGCGTTTTATTACTAATTATTAATAGACTGAATAATAAACAATGGGATTTAGATTAATGCTACTAGGTACTGAAAACTGTCTAATAAACCTTATTTTTTTATGAAATGTGGTCATTTAACGATAATTTTTATTAACAAACACATCAATTTTTATATGCTAAAGTCACTTATCTGGTTTAATAAGACATTGGGTTAAAGTTACGGAAAAACTGAAAATGCATTTTAATTCTAATTAAAATTACGCGTCGATTGATAGGTGAAACATAGAAATGCAAAGAAAGACTTTCTCAGAAATTAAAAATAACCCTTTTGAAAACTTTGAATGTCTCTAGTGAAAAAAGTGAAATTTTGGAATGTGGTAGTTTAGCATTTAACCAGCGATGTATGTGTCGATTACATAATTTGATAGAACTTGGATGTGTAATCGATAAACTACGTCAAATTTTCGACCAAAAATTATCAACACATCCATACATGACTTTTGGATAAATTTTGCCAGATGAATGTCATCGAGCTTTCGTTGCGTGGCATTAGATTCGTTAGTCCAGTCAAATTACGAAATAAATAAACATGAGCGAATACAGTTTGGGGACTTTGAGGATCGATAGGGCGGTGTATTCTGAGCATAAATTCCAATTTGAGGGGTTGTACTGAGGTCAGCTCAAGGTCATTTCGATGGAAACGCGTTTCATTCGATATCTCGAGAATGGTTGGTGTTAGGCGAAAAATTGTTGAGACCTTTTCTTTTCCAAACAAAATTTACAAACTTTTTTATTTGAAACTTTTTTTTATAACATTAATATTTTTCAACTTATTACTCCCGCAAGGCAAAAATTTTACTTTTTTTTCCATTTTTCGTCGTTTTCTCCCCAACCATTCAATTTTATTAAATTTTACCGATCATCAAAGTGTAGATCTTTTAATTATGAACAGTTTTGTGCTTAAACTTTTTTCCGTAATGCCAATACCTTCGGAGTTATATATTACTTTACCGATATATTATTATTTTTATAAATTATTTTTCTATCAATAAATGTGTAAAACAGTTTTAATTGTTAATTTACTTCTTACCCAAATTAACCCAAAAATTTACCCAAATTAAATACTTAATTTTTAAATAGTTTAATCGATTGACCTTTTTATATTGCGACAGTGGCGCGGATTTCGCTCGGTAAAGTAATATATAACTCCGAAGGTATTGGCACTACGGAAAAAAGTTTAAGCACAAAACTGTTCATAATTAAAAGATCTACACTTTGATGATCGGTAAAATTTAATAAAATTGAATGGTTGGGGGAGGAAAACGACGAAAAATGGAAAAAAAAGTAAAATTTTTGCCTTGCGGGAGTAATAAGTTGAAAAATATTAATGTTATAAAAAAAAGTTCCAAATAAAAAAGTTTGTAAATTTTGTTTGGAAAAGAAAAGGTCTCAACAATTTTTCGCCTAACACCAACCATTCTCGAGATATCGAATGAAACGCGTTTCCATCGAAATGACCTTGAGCTGACCTCAGTACAACCCCTCAAATTGGAATGTATGCTCAGAATACACCCCCCTATCGATCCTCAAAGTCCCCAAACTGTGTTCGCTCATGTTTATTTAACTCGTTTTTAGCCATAATTTGACTGGACTACGTAGACCGTAGTCGTAATCAAAAAAGATAAAAAAAAAAGTTTTGTAGTCAAAAACTATATTTTGACGCGAAATTACGTTTTATTTTATACAAAACCAGCTATTTAGAGACTTTTTATTTATTTTAAAGTAGAGTAAGATAAGACTATAGAGTAAAACTCAGACTATGCGCTCAGATTAAAGACTCGAGAATTCACGAATCCAGTAGTAAGTTCACGAGCAGTGGCCCCATTCCCTTAGTACGTCTATTTATACAGAAAAACTCAGTGGGCCGATGTGGGGTGCAAACAAGCCTGGCTGTTGTCAAGTCTGATGGATGCTGGAGTATATGTCGAGATACAGTGTCTCTTCGTATGCCTTCACCCAAATAGCTCGTGCTCGTATCTTACAAGGATATTGTCGTGTCGGGGCTTTATTATGATTACATAGGGATGTTTGTGGCTATTGACAATTAGATAAATTCGCTGGTAAACATAATAAAAAATTATAACACTTAGTGGTCAGAAAATAAAAATTATAGAGAGAATTGGTACTTAGGTACTTACTCGCTTACTATTTACTATATATTCGGTACTTGTTTATTCACAAAATAGTTACTTGTAATTCTTTAAATTCAGGTGATTTAGGCAGTAGTAGAGCTGATATTTTATAATTAAAAGTTAAATAAGTAGGTTTAGATAAAATTGACTTTGGGGGAGACTTTTTTCCCAGCAGTGGAAAACATAGATTAAAAAATAAAAAATTAGGTTTGATGAAGTTTACAACGCTATTTTAAGACCTAGGTTCCATATACTAAACAAATACTAAACACAAAAAAAACCTAATTAGTTTAAGTATATTGCTTCTATTCTTTGTGTGATTTTGAAAAATACTTGAACGAAGCCAGGAGCATTTACAAGTATAATTACATTGTTTAATGGGCAAACATAATAAAGCTCTGCTTTCAGGCAATTTCCGTTCACAGGGTGTTTACTTTTGCTAATCTTAGAAACATACTGTAGATTGAGATTTTCATTAAAACTTCCTTAGCCTTGAGAATATAAAATTTAAATACATGTATCATACCTTTACACGCGGTAAACTGTATATATAACAAGAAAAGTACAGTCAACATCAAAAGAAAATAATAATATTTACTTTAAAAGTTACCATTTTTTGTAAAACTTTGATCAGAAAATTTCGTTAATTATAAAAAATGCTTTCTTAACCGTACTTTAAAACATTTTTTTCATAATTTGCTTACGATATTGACTGTACAAAATAATATTGTAATATATAAAGTACAACTGATCCAGCCTGGTACAATCGGTCCAGACAGTTTATGCGGATTAGTATGTTATTATTAATGAGGTACTTCAAACAATTGTCATATCGACGACAAAGTACCAAGAACTCCTTAACCGACTTTTTTCTTCCCTGTAAGAGTGATAATCGTAAATTATAGTAATACCCTCTATCTTATAAAAAGTTAGCGTTGACTTTATGTCACCATTACGTATGGTAATCAATAATTCAAGTCTGCGTTAATTTTTAATAAGATACACCGTACCTACTTTTATAAAGTGTTTAGTGACCCGGGTCATATTCGGATCACATTTTTGTACAAACATTTATTTAAACCATGTGAATGTGAAGCAATGAATGACTCTATCCAGCGCAAGTACCTATTTATCAACGCCGAAAAGATTTCCACACGTAATGTATTTTTTATTCAGTAACTTTCGTAAACATCTATCATACATTTTCGCTGTGTAAACGATGTTTCCAGCTACTGATTTTCAAATTCTACGTCAGCGCTACTTTAGTGTGGTGGGACTATTTACAAGATTATCTTGTTTTTAAGAGACTCAACGACCAAATGTTGACCCTTTTGCCCAATGGCATGGTGGTATTTCAGATTACTACATTTCTATCGTAGGGCCTGGGGTAGTCCTATCAGTGATATGTAGCAGTCATTGATAAGAACAACACAAAATAACTAATGTACTCGGTCAGTAGCAGAGGACTAATTATCATCATCATCTTCCTACCCTTCTCCCACATTATGTGGGGTCAATACAACACGTCTTCTTCTTCCACTCTCCTCTAGACGTCATATCAGTGCTCACTCATATTTTTTTATCGGACCATCTACCGATAAAGCTTGAACAACTAGAAAAAGTCCGTGAATATTTATAAGTATATTATTTAAATGCACTTTATTTTCAAGCAGCGAGCAACATTTAATATTCTATTTAACTCTTTTCTTTTTAGAAACACACACTTTTAAAATATGGCAACTTTTTAATCAAGACTACTACATTGAAATAGTACATTGTTCACCGAGAGGAGAAAGTGACCGATTACCGTCGAGGGTGTCGTTTGAAGCCCGAGCCGCAGGCGAGGGCTTTAAAACACCCGAGATCGGGAATCGCACTTTCTCTTGAGTGATACATAGTGCTTTATACTACACCTACGAGGAAAATAAAAAACTAAAATTTTCACATGTTCTTTTTTCAAATTGTTTGACACCATCCAACACACAGCTAGTGGCCAGTGTCATTTTGCGAACTTGGAGATAAAAACTCACTGTAAAAACTTTTTGGCTTTTGATATTTAGGTTACCAGCGCATAGTCTTACCCAAAATTAAAAAAGAAAAACCACGTAAGAAATGGATTTTCATACACTTTTCTCTCCCGCTCAGATGCGTTTTCTCGCCGCATATTTGTTCGATATGCAATGACGTACTTTCTACCGTAAATTTGATAAAGTATCAAGGTACTTTCCGAGCAGGTCTAGTATAAATAACTTTTAATAAGAGTTTCTAAAAGAAATATTATGTCAGTTTTCAGCAAATTATTTGTATATCTTGTCTCATTATTTGTGTATGACTGCACACATAATTTTGGGTGACCCATTCATTCAAAAGCAGACTTACAGAATATAGATTTATATTACAGAAAGCATGACTTTATCCCGATTTTCTTAAGAATTTATCACAAGATGGGCACATCGCCAGTACACCAATCATTTTCGTTCGAACAGCTCCAAAATACTATGGCGAATGAAATTGTAGGAAACAGAATTAATTTTTCACGTGTCAATATAAGACTAATATATCACTACGTGTTTTCAAACTCAACGCTGATTTAGACTCGTCTACTTATGACTTATTTTTTTTTTTTTTCTAAAATGGACAGGAACAATAACACTCTGAGGCTGAGGGGTAAGCAGGAACAAATGTGATATTCGTAAAGTTAACGTAACGCAACGTATTCAATTCACACTTCGGGATGACGCTGCAACGTTCGGTGATCTAGCTGACGTCAACGCGTAGTGTCACTCGAATACGCCACCGTTTCCATACATTTACGACGACATTTTTTTTTGCTCATCCCTCTGATGGACCATAGGCTTGTTCTATCATCATCATCATCATCATCAACCTATATCAGTCCACAGCTGGACGTAGGTCTCTCCCAAGACGCGCCACTGAGCCCGGTCTTCGGCTCTTCTCATCCAGTTTTTGCCAGCTACACTCCATAGATCGTCGCTCCATCTCGCCAGAGGGCGTCCTACACTACGCTTGCCTAAACGCGGTCTCTATCGGTTGTTCTATCAACTAGTATAAAAAATAAAGTGTTTGTGTGTGTGAAAACACTCAAAGAAGTTTATGTTTTCCTTGATTTATCGCACGACAGATATTTCCGCACGTTTTATCCTCATGATTTCATCTCAAAACGTTTCCACATGAATGGACTTGTGTGGGATGGATCATTACTATAAAATAGAGGGAATAATGGATCGTCTGGTCATAAGCTTTTTATTCGGCCAGTTTACGAGAATTACCGCCTTTTTCTGGTCTATTTGTATTTTGGGAAATTGAGGTGCTTTGAGCTCTGAAAGTTTTTGTGTGACAAGCAAACGACAGGCAATATTAACCAGGTATTAAACCACGTATCTATTGCGTATCTACATTTGTTTGCAAAATGCAGACTTTTTTTAAATTAAGTCAACAATTTTTTTCATGGTGTTTTAATGAGTAAGAGTAGGTAACACCTATGATAACTGGGTTATATGACGTTTTTGAAACTACTTAAAAATATCATCTTTAATATAATTACAGTGCTTTAAATACATTTGCAACTTTAATAGACTTTCCCCCTATCTTATAAAAAGTTAGCGTTGACTTTATGTCACCATTACGTATGGGTAATCAATACTTCAAGGCTGCGCTAACTTTTTATAAGACATAACGTTTACTAAGCAGATTAAAAGCATCTAGACTATCAATAACTTGATCTTCATATTACTTCCACGACGAGATGCTACGATATATTTTCAATTCCAAAACTAAATCAGATAAAATTGCAGATCATCTGATACCACTTGGTTTGCCGCTCCACCTACTCTAATTTTGTCCTTGAGCAGCTTGCCCACCAAACCGTCAAATTGTCGAAAAAGCGTTCAACCCTTTCATATTTTGAATATTATCATTTTTACTGTGCAAATGTGAAAGTATTTTTTTTCACTTTTGTTCTTGACAACATTTTTCATATTCTTCTTCTTATCGTGTCGATGCTACAACTGTATCTTGTTGTAGCATCGTGTTGGAAAGATTAGCCAGACTAGACACTGCTTTGCCGTGCCTAGCTGTTACCGGTGTGCGCCACGAGGAGGCTCTTTCCACCCACATTTTTCATATTAATTTGCATGTATGTCACCGATTTTAACCGATTTTTGAAACGGTTTTTATACAACGAATAACTATTTGACGATTTTTCCACGCTTAATCAAATGGCGAGTCGTTTAATAAAACAGCGGGTTTTCTTAAAACCCGGTGACATATACAAGTAGTGATGTGAATCAGTTAAGCTATCTATAAGAATCATTTAGCTGCAGATATCTCTAATCTCTACTGTGTTTGTGTGTTCTTAATTTAACAGTCATAAATATGTACTTAGGTACGTATTATAATTCTGTTAATAATCGAAATTTTATTTGTGAATAAATACTTTTAGAAACATATAACAATAATAGATAAACTGTTAACAACTATCCAATCCCTGTAAGCCTGCATAAGCCTCCTGTCAACATGTCAACATCGAATGACAGCTTAATGCACACATACCCTTGCATTGCAATGTCAAATAATATTGACATATTCATATCGCAGTGCTGTTCTCATAGAGATTAATAAGAAAAAGTCTGTGTGACTTCGCTTTTCAATCCGACGAGTATGATTGTCAAATAACGTTATTCATTTATACTATCCTAACTATAATAGTCTTACGGCCGGTTTATAGAAACCCAAATCACGATTGATCCGAGTTTGACACAAAAACCGGCCGTTAATGTTTGTTTGACAATTTGTTAAACAAACTATACCGAATATTTTTTCTGTGTCTCAACAGCAGTCTGCGGCGGAAACTAGTCAAGAGTCGGTATATTAAAGTTAGTATAATAATTTAACTTGTGCTCGTAAATACGACCCCATCCAAGGTTGTGACAGGCCTGTTATGAAAGTTAATTAACGTCACATAAATCACGGCTCTGTTCTTTTATTATTCACTTTGACATTTGTGAAATGTCTAATTTTCTTCGCTAATTAAAGCGATGTGCAAACTAAGCCTAATATTTACCTACTTGCGACTGTCTCAAAGCTTGGTCTAAGCCACAAGGTAACTGCAAGTGTGATCTTACCCGGGTCTTGACAGTGACAGTTGACAGACGTCACAGCTTAGTATTAACTTTACCTTCCGTGTTGTGGGTAGAGCATTCGATCCTAACTAAGAACAAACATTTGTGCGCTAACTAATGTTTGCTCTAAGTCTAAGTAAGTCTAACGGCCGGTTTCTCGAACGAAGATCAACGAAAAAATCAAACAATTACTATGTGTCAAACTCGGATCAATCGTGATTTGGGTTTCCAGAAACCGGCCGTATGTCTAATAACTTTTTTAGTTAATGTACCTAGTAGGTACATTAACTAAAAAAGTTATTGCTGCATAGTTTTTATAATTTCTTAGAATAGTAGGTACCAACGGCGCTGTGTGTCCGTGAATATTTACTTATAAGTATAAAATATCTAATTTACTACACCAAAGAAATTTAACATCACGAATTACTAAATTATACGTTATAATTATTTACATTTGGTTCAAAAAGCTTACATTTTCAATAAGAAAACATCATTCGCATAAAATAACTACGCAAAACATCAAAAAGAGTAACCAAGCGATTTTATAATTGGGTTCGTATTTTCATATTTATATCTATATTTTTAAATAGCTTTATTTTTAAAACACATAAGAAAGCACTTAGTACTGTTTAAAGAGATCATCCTATTAGCGAGTCTACATCAAAATTTGCGTAAATATAAACGCGGATTAAGAGGGCGCTCCACTGAAAATTTCGCAAACCCGGCGTTTGATTTTAAACTAAGGTCATACGAGGTCATACAAGGTCATACGAGGTTCATTAGAATCACACACTTAGTAAGATTTTCGGTGTATACTTGTGTAAAGTGCCTCGTGCCTAGTTTAACAACGTGAGCTGAATTTTAATTTTGGGCTCTTATGCCCCTAGCGGATTATTTGAGAAGCTTGGGCGTCTATACGTAAAAGACTTAATTTCGACTAATTATGTAGGTATATCCTAAAACTTCGTGAAAACTTGAAACCAATAGATTTAGAATCAGAGTCATGCTGTGAAATTCAATTGTAAATGAGTTAATTAAATATTGGATTGATTTATTCACTGTCAATCCTGTCCGCACTATTTTTGGAAATTTACTGATTGGCTGGTTTTTATCGAATAAATCTCTATCGAGGAATGATTTGATCTAAAATATCTTTACTTCTATTTTTCTATGACCTTAATTAAAGAGTTTCTTAAAGTGAATTTACAGTTAATTTGTTAGTGCTATGTGGCTGTTTTAGTACTTTTAGTGTATACGCCCTCTCATGCCACTCAAAGTTGTAAACAGTCGTTACGTAATTTAAACTTTGAGAAACTTACGCTTTTACTAATTAGTTGGAGGTTAAAAAGGAAACGTTAGCTGAACTAAAATGATGACGTCGTCTGAAAATGGTACCGCAACAATTATTGGTTATATTTGACATAATTTGGCGACCGATGTGGCGCGGTGAGCGATGTTCCGCCTGCGACGCGGAAGGTTGCGGGTTCGATTCCCGCCTTGGGATAAATATTTATTCCGGGTGTTCTGGGTATTTTATATGTATAATAAAAAATATCTATCTATGTAATGTATTGTATTAAGTATGTCAGTCTTCGAGTACCCATAACACTAGCTCTGCTTAGCTTGGGGCTAGCTAGATGATGTCGTGTGGATTGTCCAGCATTATTTATTTACTTATTTAATTTTAACGACCTTATTTTTGGAAAAAATTGAGACCATTACTGAATTTAAATTGTCGTTTAATTTTTCGTTTCAATTTCGACCATTATTTTGGTTTGGAAATTGATATTGTTATCCGTGGACGTTATTTTGTATTTGGTTGCGATTTCCATTTAATAATGATATCAAGTACATAATATAATCATTATTAAGAGGCCTGCGACGATAAACTGTACAAAAAAAAAAAACTTTTTTATAATATAATTTGCTATGTTAAAGAATTTAAACAAATAAATAAAAAAAGCGTATTTTGTTGTACTTATTTCATGTAAAAATGGAGGAAAGAAGGTAACAAAGTTTTCTCAAAGTCCCTTCCTCTTCGTCCTCGCTCAGAATAATAAGGAACATATCGTACGGAATACATTATTTTACAATTTTATATAGGTAAGTACGTTATAAAACATATGTAGAGGTAGGCGGAAGAAATTGATGGACTGTGAGAATGATGATATGAGTAAGAAAGTAGTGAGTGAGATAATAAAATAACGATTTTTCATACGTAATATTCTACAACGAATAATCATTTGATTATTTTCGACGCTTTGCAAGAATATTAAGTTAAGTAAGTACCTCATAAGTAAAGCAAAAACTTTTGATTACAAAAATGTTGATCCAAGTGTTTGTTTTAAGGTAAGCAAAAACTTCGAAAACATTTCAAAAGCCTTTTCATTTTTATGACTAGAAACATAACAATACCCGTAAACTAGTTTTGTTTGAAGTTTTAAACATAAAATAACTTTTACCCGACAAAACAGCCTCGAGCAAAAAAACTCGAATTTGTTTAACTTATAAAATAAAACTGCCCACTCATGAGTTAAGAAATTGTTTCAAAGGTATATAGCACGCTGTTTAAAATATAAACACAAAAGAAAATAGAAATACACAAAACATAGTGAGAAATATTTATTCACAAACATACGACTATACAGTATTTAAAAAATGTACATAAGAATATTAAATACATAAGAAACAGTGGACCTATCTACAGACCGTTGCAAACGATCTATAGATAGCTCAACTGATCCGAACCAGTACCAATCGGAAGCGTACCTAAGGTACTGGCAATATAAATTTCAGTAGGCACTGAAACTTTCTTAAATTAATAAAAGATCATAAATTTAAAGTCTTAGCCGTTTATTTATTTTTTCCAAAACATATTTATTGATATGAATTGCTAACTTTAGTTGTACAAAAAAGTTTTACGTCACGTATTCTATTTTCTTAGTGCTTTCACTTACCGGAATGAATTCACAAACAAATATCAATCTTCTCTCCAATCTACATACACAATGTACGTGTGTAGATTGTCTGTCTGTCTTTGTTTTCTGGTCACGTATATTTTTGTATATTCCGAATAACACAGTAGCTTTTGTATGGAGTTTTGCAATGATACCTTTCATACGTTCAGTTTGGAGTGATAAACTGTGTTCAGAGTGCCTAGTACGAGTTTCGGTGTCTTGGACTGTGTGCCTAGTGCGACACCGTACACTGATGTCATATAACGGTCATGTGTCTTCATACAAAATTATTTTTTACCAAAAACTACATTTAATCGCCATTTATTGCCATCTAGCCGCAAATTAAGCAAAGCTTGTACTGTAAAAACTAGATTGGTGATAGAATACTATTTTTCTAAATACATAATATAGAATTTATAGTACCAACCAAACACAGAACAAACTTCACTTAGTTCATCACACAAATGTATGTTGGGGATCGAACCCACGATCCACATAGAAGGCAGAGCTACTATCAACTGTCATCTATATTTACTACCCTATCATTTGTCTATTCTCTTTTGGTTTAGTTCGTATGTGAATTGCACTGGTTTTACTTTTTATTTTCAAGGACTCGTAGGTGGCAGACTTTGGATTTGTTGTTATGTCGTCGTAAACCTGATACATTGTCCAGAGGTGAGCACGAATAAATGACAATCGTAAAGTAAACGTAACGCAGCGTATTCGATTGCGTGTCAAACGCCAGCTCGACAGCAGAACGATGCTACGTGCATGGCACCTAGCGCTGTTATATGTAGAGATCTGAGCCCGTAGTCTGAAGGTGCATTTTAGAACTCCCTACTCTCGAGCCGAGAGTCGTCTCTCGGATGTCCTTATATTTTTGTAAGAAGTAGAGAGAGAGATCCGAGAGACGACTGTCGGCTCGAGAGTAGGGAGTTTTAAAATGCGTCTTCGGACTAAGGGCTCAGCAGTGCCCCTAGCAGATATTTAGTGAAGCTTGAGCTGTGAAATCAGTTAAATAAATAATGCTGGACAATCCATACAACATCATCTAGCCCCAAGCTAGAAGAGGTCTTGTTATGGGTACTAGAAGACTGACATACTTAACACAATACATTACATAGATAGATATTTTTTATTGTATATATAAAACACCCAGAACATACGGAATAAATATTTTCAGATCGTACAAACATGTATCCCACGGCGGGAATCGAACCCGCAACCTCCGCGTCGCAGGCGGTCCTTCGTCCACCGCGCCATCTCGGTCGTCGTTCAATTCACGTGTCGTGTCACTTAACAAGATATAAAAACTTGTATTAGGCACTCTGAACACAGTTTTGGATACACAGTTACTCTCGGAGTACACATCACTCACATACCTTTGTTCTTTTCTCTTTTGTTCAAGTTCGTGTGCGAATTGCACTAGTTTTTGTATTTTTGTGTTTATTTGCAAGAATCTGTGACATACGTCGCAGACTTTGAAACTGTTGTTGTTGCATCGTTAATCTAATATCGTGTCCAGAATGTACATCACTCACCTGTTCTTTTCCCTTTTGTTTTTATTGGTGTGTGAATTTCACTGGTTTTCAGCACATGGTGTTTCGGCCATTTTCAAGTTGTTTTTATCATCTTCATGTTTGTTTAATAACGTATTATAAAACTGTAAAAATAACAAGAATATAGTTTCGATTGTTCGATCGCAATTTAAATAAAACTTATATAATATACTTTAAGCGCGTATTTTCTAGAGTCAACCTATGTGATTTATTGTAATCAAAATCTTTGATTCTTTGGAATCAAAAGCTTTCTGATATACGGTTTGACTTCTCTACTTAGAATTTACAAAAATAATCGAATTATGGTGACTAATATTTTTGTCAGTAAGTATACAAATTAAATTCAAAAATATTTTTTCATCGTGAGGATATTTACAAGCTACACCAGCAAAGAATTTTCAAGTGAAACTTTGCATAATCTAAATGAAGTTATATAATGCTCTTAATATTCAGTACGACTTGAAATATCATTTTCATTAATCACAGGATGCTAAATATTTATGCCGTTTGAAATGAAAAATGGTATTTTGTTTTTTGCTTAAAACTGCAGTAACTAAAAGCCATTTATATTTCTGTTTAAATATCACATTTTTAAAGAAGTTAGTAAACTTTAGTTTCTTTTTGTGCTGTGAGTAACGGAGTTTCCTAAAGTTTATAAAATAAAAGAAAATTTGAATACCTGCGAAGTCTTCGCCGACCTCTTCCAATTGAATTATATTCTGTCTAGATTGCAAATACTCTCATTTTTCTTTTTTATACAATTTATTACCTGAATCTATTAGCATTAATTTTGTTTTGTTTGCGAAGTTTTGTATCAGCTTCATTGTCTGTTCTGTTTTATTATGTCATAAAAAATAATAATTGTGCAAAAAATATAAAAACTTGAAACTAAAATCTGAATCTAGACTATTTGTATTCAGTAACCACGAGTATGTTTCGGTCAGTACGAAATTAGCGCACATTTTTGTGTTCAGTAAATCAGAACTTAAAATAACAATAAACTAGTCTGCGAGGCAATGCAGCTAGTATCGTAAGGAATTTGATTAAAATCAGTTGAAGGTCTGCACAAAACTCAACTGATTCAAATCAAATTCCTCACGATACTAGCTCCCTCGCTGAATAGTTAGAATATGCTTACCGACTGTATGTTCTATTATAAAACAAAAAGGTTTCTAAACACTAGGTAACTTTTTGGTGGACAAAATCGATCTATCAAAAAGTTAACTAGTGTTTATTACCACATAATCTGTGCTTCGATTTGGAACCTGACGTTTTGACAAATGTCAAAGTCAGTTTGTGACAAGAGATATGGCGCGAAGGGGTCAGTAAAAAGAGGTAATAATGTTGTGTGGGACAGGGATTGTAAAGCGTTATTTTATCTAGAGTTTAATTAAACAAAATACATGTCTGTAGGTAAATCAGCGCTTTTGATATTAAATCCCTTTCTAAAAATAAATAAAGCAATCTAGTTCCCATAGTACAAGCTTAGTTTGAGACTAGAGTGTGATGTGTGAAACGTCCATGGGTAGGTATTTATTATATTTATTTAGCTTCTAACCCTAGGCTCTCTAAAATCTAAAAGATCCGCGAATGCAACATTGGCAAGTGAAAATGCCTTCACATACCAGTGCATAAATATTCAAAAGTTAGGGCATTTCGAGATTTTGTTTGGAAGCTTCTGGAAGCTTGCCAAGCCAATACGAAGTAACCGACTAGAACTGCATACAGCTATAAACAACGAATAATGTGGAGTGCAAGTGTGAATCTGAAACTAGGTAATACGACTCAAATATTTTAATTTATTTTATTGAACAAATCTAGTTTTAGGCTCTGGTCACGTAGAACTGGCACCTAGAATTAACACGATTCTAAACAATTGTTTTTTTTTTTACGATATACAGAATAAAATTGACTCAGTGATAAAATTGTCTATAGTATATTGATTTGACTGAGTTTCAACTGAAAGTATTTTTTTTCATGTTCAAATGATGTGTTTTCATTTATGATTTCGTGTTAAACTGACCTCAAAAAAAGAGGTGGTTCTTAACTTGACAGCATGGTTAACCGATTTTGATTAATCTTTTTTTGATAGGTAGATCATTTTTCAGATGTAGTCCCATATTTATTTGTATTAAGAAATGACAATACATTTTGAGTGATAAATAAAATTGTGTTTTGAATATTACTTGTTGATGATATATTTAAATCGGTTAAGTATATACGTTAGTTTTTGTAAAAAATATAATTACTAACAATAGTAGTAATATTTTAAGTACTAGAGAGAATGCACATTTGTTTGTGGATAATATTATTTACTCCTGTTTGCAGGTATTATTACATTTGAAGGATCAGGTAAAGTCAGATAGAAATCAATAGATTTATTCTTCATATCTAGATAAATATAAAGAATCTAATGGCAGAATCTAGTGATACCTAATTTTAATTTTATAACATCTGAATGTATTTTCTTAGACCTAGTTTCACAAACAATTATTATCATTAAGTATATCAAACATCCGGCCTGCACTCGCAACTTAATTTTTTTGATGCCTTCTTATGGAGCATAGAAAAATATTATAAAATCTAAGCTATTACACAACACTATCGACATATAGATTTATATATCCATTTCGAGTTAAAATAAGTTTTATTTTTAACTCTATTGTTACCAAACACAAAAACTTTACCTAAACATAACAATAATAATCAGGTTCCGTGCATCATATCCGAACATAGCAAAATACATTTATATTATATCCTACATACTTTCAAACGATCTAAAGATAGCCCAACTGATCCAAATCAGTACCAATTTACATACTTTCGAATCTAGTGAAGCAGAAATAAAAGAAAATACTGGTGCAACACTACAGCGATTTATCTAATATTATGCACGATGTAGAACGTAGGCCCGTATAATGTCAATGGTGTATTCAAAATGTAATTTGGGTCATTGTTCTCAGGAACTAGCTGCAATATCAAAAGATTAATGGCAATGTAATGCCCTGTTATAACACAGGCTTGGAATTTCACTGGATTTTCAAGTTATAATACCATGTACAGTATACTTACTGCGCTCAAACACACAGGTTGACGTTGGTCAAAAAGTCTCCGAACTTGGAACTGGTCCGGACATATCTGTCGCATGCCCGATGACTTGTGGGCTAAGTAAATAACAGAGTGGATCCCTCGAGATGCAACGCGAGGGCGTAGAAGACCCAGGATGAGATGGTGGGGCAAGCTAGACTCGCATCTAAGCACAGCTTGATAGGTGATGATGACAGAGCTAATGACAGCGAGACAACAACCCGATCGGGCACACACGCGCCGACTTTAAAATACTAGCTTTATTTACATAAGTTTAAAAACTTACCCATATCTTATAAAAAGTTAGCGTAGACTTTATGTCACCAATACGTATAGTAATCAATACATCAAGTCTGCGCTAACTTTTAATAAAATAGACCGTTAGTAATTAGGATAGAATAAAAAATATATTATTTATTGCTTATCAGTTTTTTCGGTTGTTTAATTTTTTTGTTAGAAAGTTTTATCAAATAACCATATTAAGAAGTGTAAGTATGCTTTCTTGGAAGATCGTTGTTTAAGCAGTCTTTTATTTTTCTTCAATCTTCTTAATTCACGGTCCGAACTAGATACAAAAGGATTACGTTTTGTGGAGAAAATTAAGTTTTTTCGTCTTGTATTTTTATGCTAATTAGTCCTTATTATCTCCACTAATATATTCTAGACGATAATATCAACAAAGACAATGTTTGAAATAACAAAACTTACCACTTCTTTTATTTTTTTGTGTCAGTATATATTTGAAATAATCTGAATACTATTATATACGCGAAAGTTTGTTTGTTTGTTACGCCTTCACGCAAAAACTACTGAATCGATTTGGATGAAACTTTATAATATTATATGTTAAACATCAGAGTATTGCGTGAATTGACCAAAATATAACGATAACGAGCTGATGTTACATAAAAACATTACCTATACCAGAAGTAGGTTCCGGTGTTTGACTATTTAGTGGTTTCAGTCATCTTTGTATGATAAAATAAAATTTGCGTCAAATTTGTCACATTGTCTCATTTTCAGAATGCCCTCTTTTTCGGCGTATTTCCGATTTTCAAGACAAAAATGCCAAGTTTATTATTTTTACCGACATGCCCTCAATTATAAATGAATTATAATCACAATTTAATCAGTCAACGCGATTAATATTTACACAGGTTTAATATTAATTACGGTCGTGTGAAGTAATCATAACACAGTTTTCATTATCATCATCATCATCAACCTATAGGTATCGGTCTACTGTTGGACGTAGGTAAGTATATAAAATGTCTTGTGAATAAAACACATGGACACTATTGTTAGTAGAATTTTCTTTGCTGAAAGAATGAAGCAAGCCTCATTTTTATCTAGTGACCATCACAAACAATAAGTCACTTTTAATTATCTCTTGTATAAAAAAACCGTCATTATTCTAAGAAAATGTCAGAAATTCGACTAAGATTAGTGACTGAGATAGACTATAAAAAAAAAGTTGATTCATGAGATTAGTTAAAATTGAGCGCGCTTTCATAATGGTGGCAAATTAATTAGATTTTCAAGGGTTTCATACCATACCATGAAAGTAGTGGTTATATATTCCGCGGTTTAGTTAACCGGTTCAAATCGGATGACGTCATCATTGACGTAATTCTCGGTAATTAATCGCTACCTGCATAACTAAGGTTTAAGATATAAATAGGTATTTGTTGACATTTGACACAACGCCATCTTGTCTGAAACGTTCTCATATTACAAGCTTTGCTAAACTAAAATAAAAAAATATAAATCGTTTATTTCAGACTACTAAATCTTAATCTAAAGCTTAGTCTGGGACAAAAAAGCAATCTGTAAAGAATCCATGAATATTTTTATATTAAATGCGCTCTTATTTGTTTTTTTTTTTAATTAAAATCTAATCTTGCTGCCAATTACAGAAGTCTCAGACAACTTTATCGTTCAAGAGATATCGAATACTGTCGGATATTTTCCATTGAATTTCTGAATTTATAAATTTTATTCTGGTTGTCGCGAAAAATAGGAAATTCTCGAACGTGACAAAATGTTTAGTAGTTTTAAAATAGCGTCGAGTTGATTAAATTTTTTATTCAAAATCAATTCAATCGTAAACGTTTCATTGTTAGCGACTGCTATTAATCCAAATATTTTTATCAAATTCAATACACCCTTTTTTTAGTTTAATCTAGTAAAAGTGAAATATTAGATACTAGACACACTTCCTTATACTTTCTATCAATGAATACTTATCCACAGTCAACGACACAATACTTACACAATATTGATAAAAAGGTAATCATTTAGTACAGACGCTGTTACATCGTGTCGGTTTTACTGATTTTATCTATCTCGTGTAGACTTTGTCGGGCAGTGTACAAATTATTTAACTATCCCCATAATAATCTGTTTATACTAACTTGAGCGGTTTAAAAAAGCGTATGTAATAATTCTTCCAATAATTTATTTGTAGAACTACAAAAAAAACTTTCGATATTCAAGCTAAACTGACTTACTTAATTATTAAACTGTTTTGTACAGTAATTTAATTAAGTAAGTTAATATAAATAACCAACCTCAAAAATTGATACAGGGCTACACAGAAAATTATTGTTTATGTTCGCAAAATAGCTTATACTAATAAAAGATAAGTATAACAGTTCAGCCGCAATAAAAAAAAAACCTTAAAAAAATTTAATTTCCCGCTAGAGTGAAAGGTATCACCTTAACAGCAAATCTCGCGTACATGTGAACAGTCCTTAACATCACAACGTGAAAATTAATCTCTCTTTAAGACCCCATCAGTTAAATGCACGCCATTAGACAATTAAACCCAAGTTTCAGTTGGTTTGCTGAAATTACTGCTCGTACGTTTCCACTTTAAAACTTCTCATGATGTCTACATAAAGCTGTGACCACACGTGATTTTATATGAAAGAGAGAGAGATATATAAATATTGATAATATATTACATCTTATTCGTATCGCTTTTGACAGAGTGGTCGTGGTAATTTAAACAGTGTTTTACTTTAACACAGGCGTTAACTAGTACTAGAGACACAAAAGTATGACATTTTTACTACTAGTTATACCGTTTTGTAGAACTAGTGACACAGTACCTTAAATACTGTCAAAATAAGTATCATTACGTAATATTAATAGTATTATTTATTTATCATCATCATCATCATCATCGACCTATATTAGTCCACTGCTGGACGTAGGTCTCTCCCAAGACGCGCCACTGAGCCCGGTCTTCGGCTCCTCTCATCCAGTGTTTGCCAGCTACACTCCGCAGATCGACACTCCATCTCGCCGGAGGGCGTCCTACACTACGCTTTCCTAAACGCGGTCTCCACTCCAGTATCCGTTTGCTCCAACGGTTGTCGGTTCTTCGGCAAACATGGCCGGCCCACTAGAGACACACAAGTGTGACATTTCTACTACTAGTTACACTGTTTTGTAAAACTAGTGACACAGTAGCTTAAATACTGTCAAAATAAGTATCATTACGTAATATTAATACATAGTATATTAAAGTATACTAAATTATATTTATAGTTTTATAAATAAACCTTCAAAGCAAACGAAAAGGCACGGCATGCCACATAGGCCGCTATCCTCCGCTATCCTACGAATAAAATACCAAAAAGCAAATATTTTTAGAGAATGCCAACCTCGTTTCAAAAGATAGACATGGTATACGAGGCTCACTAGCTTGCTGGAACAATCTTAGAGCGCTTTAAGTGTTGCTATTGTGTAAAACCTTTGCATAGTCGGGAGAGTGGAAAAACAATGTTGCCAGCTTATTATAGAACACGCTAACTCAAAAAAAACGTAAAAAAAAATTGTGACAAACGATACTTAATTAGACTAAACATTTAAATATGCTCTTATAAGCGATATTAGATATCTTATCCAAGCTTAATTATTTATTTCACAAAATACTCAAATGTGTACAAAAGGTGGGCCTTAAAAATAATTAATGCCTTAAAGAGAGTTTCTAATTAATAATTAGACTATTGTTTTCGTAATATCATAGACTAACAAAGATTTGTAAGTCACAGCTCAGTTGGTAGTAGCTCTGCCTTCCATGCTGTGGGTCGTGGGTTCGGTTCTCACCCAGAGCAAATGTTTGTGTGATTAACATCAATATTTGTTCTGTGTCTGGGTGTCATTATGCATTCTATGTATGTATTTACAAACAAAATGTGTATAAGTATTATGTCAGCAATCTATAGCTCCCTTATTACAAGCTTTGCTTAGTTTGGGACTAAGTAGAGTATGATGTGTGAATTGTCCGTGAATATTTATTTATTTATATCATAGACTAAGATATAGGGTGATATAGGCTAAGATTTGTGAGTCTATAGTAATAATATGGACCAACTCAAGCTCACCATATTTCACAGTAAAGCGAAAGAAAAACAGATCATATAAGTACACCAGCTGTTTAAATAGCCTGTGGGAGCTATAAACCCATGATTGTTCAGCGTTGTAGGAAAACATGTTTTGGTTGCTAAGTACACCGTATTTACTTAGTTTACTATCTCATTCTGAGGGATGTTTGCCGTGTAAATACGTAAGGGTTGGTATTGATCCCTTGACCTAATGTCTTTGTATGAACAGGGAACCAAAAGGGATGATTTTGTATTTATTTGCAAAATTCTTAGCGTGCAGACGGTTCAACTGTTTATAAGTACTTATTCATGTTTATTTATTCATAAATTGTCCGTGAATATCTATTTATATTTATTTATTTATCTATTATATAATTTTATAAACAACGCCATCTAGTCTTTATGTTATTACATTTTGAGAATAGTGTATGAATATGAACTGGTATACTGGTACTAAACTTGTATGTTTGAAATGGATTCGAAGCAATGCGAAAAAAATCATAAGCTAGCTAGTAAACCTTCGTTTGTTAACAAACTTTTTTTTTGTAATAGAGTTAGCAGAGTTAGTAGTTAGTATAGATGAAAGTGGAAAGAGAGGGGGGAGAAATTTGCCCAGCAGTGGGACGGTAAAGGTACAAAAAAAGAATACAGGTTTACTTCAAACATAAGAAAATATAATTTCGACTATAAATAATTAATAACGAGATAATAAAATCTAACCTTATCCTACCTTATTACTGTCACATTATCATTCCCGACTCAGTTCATGCAACCATATCACGTACAAAAAGTAACCCATATTTCCAAGTCATAACATGAGGCTAATCAGACTTTTCGGTTAGATTACGTCTCTTATTACTTTGGAAGATATTCCTCCAACATACAGTGTTTAAGAAGTAAACTGTTTAAAATTATCACTGCTTATTTATTTTTTATTGATGTAAGTATGTAATTTTAATGATATATATATTCTAATACGATTTATAATTGTTTAAGAATAAATAAATGAAATGAATGAATAAATAAATAAATATAAATATACACGGACAATTCACACATCCCACTCGAGTCCCAAACTAAACGCAAAGCTTGTACTATGGGAACTAGACTGCTGATAGAATACGTATATACATTTTTTGTAATACATAGAATAAATAGTACCCAGCCACAGAACAAATATTTATATTCATCACACAAACATTTGGGTGGGAAGGTGGGAATCGAACCCACGACCCACAGCATGGAAGGCAGAGCTACTACCAAATGAGCTTGACGTCTGTCAAATATTCAAAATATGACAGTCACAATTTCTTTTTATGCCTGCCTTGCTGGGGCCACATTAGCGGGCTACGGCGAATATTCGTGTTAACGCGATGTATGTGGCCGGGTACATCGTGTCATCGCGTAGTATTTAGACAAGAAGATCGCCTATACCCGAACACGATGTTTTTGTCGCGCCAACACGATACGAATATTCGGCCAATGTAGCCGAAGCATCAAAGAAAATAAAAGCAGATAATTTGACTGACTTGTGACAAGCGTTACAACTCAGTTGGTTGCTACAGACGTAGAGTATGGACTGCGCCCTTGTCTCACAAAACTAAATACTCTGTTCTGTTAATATCTGTCTTTTTTATGTAAGGTAATGAAGTTGCGGTGATAACATGGGTGACAACTAATAGTCCAGTCAAAATAGACTTAAATTATGACTCCAGTTTGCATTAATTCCCATAATATAATGGTTAGAAAAAAATATATCCCAACCACATCGTAGTTATTTAACTGTTTCATGAAGGTTATTTACTTGATTTAATAAAGGTAACTTCCTTTACTTTAAACTTCGACTCAGTTTGATATCAAAAATGCGGGTAGCACGACTCGCGCCTTCAAAAAGTGGAATATCAAAAAACTAATAAAACTATCCAGAAAGTTGTGACAGTCGTTTATGTAGTTCTGAATTTGCATGAGTTATAGACTCAGTTCTTTCATTTCAGAGTTTTTCGTAGTCTCCGTATTTGAGCGAATTTACTTTGGTGAAAACGTGACTTGTGTTTGTTTTTTCTGAGCTAAAAAAAAAGAAGATCGCTCGCTCTATCATTTGTTTTTTCTGAGCTAATAAAAATAAATAAGAGACGATCACTCGCTCTATTAATTAATATCATATAAACCATATAATATCTTTAATATTATTATAAACACTAAATTAAGGACTTTTCTTTGAATGAAGACATCTTTTGTCCTGATTTTATGCCTTAGGTATTGCCTATTTATCTGCAGTTTTAACGATTATGTTGACCCACCTTGTGGTTTCATCTATAAATGCTGCATGCCCATTTTCACTTAAGGATTTGACTGCAACTACTAAAACTAACTGCTGAGCTGAATTTGCTGAATGGATTTCACTTAACCAACCTGCAAAACCAAAGTGCCATAAAAGTACTTGGTGCTTTAAACTCGAAATGGTTCTTGTCCGCAACTGTCTTCTATAATGATCGTACGGAACTGTAAAGAGAATTCTCACAAAATTTACTGCAGTCAAAAACTTTGCGTTACTCAAATGTTCACACCTTATAATGTTTGTTTTAAAAATTTCGCTGAATTTTTCTGACTAAAAGTTTGGCAATGAAATGTGATACTAAAACCGGATTCTTTTAACTGTTGCGTTTCATGAAGAAATTGAACATTAAATGGAAGTACTTCAAGTTTAAGACGAGTTTTATTTTTATGGTTTCAGCTAGTATTCCAGGTGTCCAAGTTTATTATTATATTGACAGGTGATAGAGTCGTTTCTATATAAAGCTGTCGTTCGCGCTATAAGTTGGTTCGATCCGCCAAGAACAAACATGTATGTTTTATTAGTTTAGGACTAGATGGCGTTGTGTTAAATGCCCAAGTTATATTGCTAAAATAAGTCAGTGAATAACACCAAAAATATAAATTATAGTTAATTATTTTAAAAAGTGCAAATTGTTGAACCAAACTTAGCTTGTTGTGCCAGCTGTCTTAGCTAATTTGAATAACTGTTGAATAAATTGAATGTTCAGTCTTAGTCTTAGACTAATAGACAAAAGTCAAACTTATGACTTTTTATTTATAATTTCCCAAATTTTTGCAATATTGTAGTAATGGAACAACTAACGTACAAATTTGTGTGGTCGATATCGCCCAACGTGCAAACGCTATTAAACATTCGTGCAGGCCCCAATGAAACCTTGTAAAAAAACTTTAATAATTGCAAACCTTTTCTCTCCCAAAGGTGTACCTGAGGATGCCGTGAAGTGAAAGCATTACCCTAACAGCCTCTAGGGCGAAGGAATTACTGGAATAAATTTCAGCTTGTCGCCCTTTTACAGTATTTGGGTGTTACGTAACGTTTCCCTTGCTGCCACTTATTAAAAGACTTTACGTACTGGTATTTCAGGATTTTGTATTCGTAATTGGGTACTTAGTCAATCGGCTAAGGGTTTTCGTTGAAGGTTCCTTTGTTAGACCTCACAAGTTACAAAGCACTTAATATTTCACGGGCTATTTGGTTTGGGGCGCGCGGGTTTTAACTTTTACATATTGTTTTAACTTTCTCACTATATTTTATAATAGATTAAAAACACGAGAAATGTTTAAAAAAAACAAAAACCAATTTCGATATCGAAAAGTAATAATAAATAGATAAGCATTTTTAAAAATAACTCCAAAACTTTTTGATGTAACTCAAATGTAACCTGAAAAGCACCCACCTTCATCAAAAACGGTTCACGGTGAAAAAAGTTACGGTAACACACAAAAAGTTGAATTCAGAAACTTCTTTTTGTGCGGTCGAAAACGGACAAACTCTAAAAACATAGATCAGAGCGGTAACAAGAGTTTGCGCAAACGACAAGAGAAACATGCAGCATTATTTTGCATATTTACTAACATGTTTGTGCTACAAAGGCTACAACATAAATAACATGGAAAAAACAAACTTTACGGTGTTAGCCGCACTTCCCTTTGAACCAAAAAGGTCTCCTTTTATTTATAGTTGACTATAAATTTGGTAAAGGACAAAGCAACCTCAACGTACTGTATAAGTTTTAACTCCATAGCTCATTATCATACACATACAATTAATCTTAAGATTCAGTAGGCGTCCATTTTTGTAAAAGCTGTCATTGATAAGATTTTTGAATTGTAATTTAATAGAACCAAAGAATCAAATAGTATTATGACGGTTGTTCCTATCACAGTTAAGATAATAACATTATTATGGATAATATTTTCAACCGACTTCGTTAAAGGAGGTTCTCTATTCAATTAGATTTTTTGAATGTACTTACTTGTATGTTACTCGATTGCTCAGTCAATTGTTAACTGACTTTTTTTGTTTGGTACATTGATTCTGAGGTTTTTTATATTAAGATCTGAAAAGTTGAGAAATCTTTATTTGTAATATTTTTTATATTATAATGGTTTTGTTCATTTTTGCAAATATATAATTATTTAGTACCCCGACAACAACATCGCTATTATTTTAAGATTTTTGAGTTATCTTAATATATAATACAAATAACATAAGTTTTATCAAAAAAAGAAATATGGTCGTTACCGTTGTTCCATATTTTCGTACGAAAAGAGGTAAAAATCTTTCACACGCAAACACGATCATAAATCTACCAAATAGTCCTTCGGCTATTCACTGAAAGTAATTTGTTTTATTATCTTGATTTTTCTTATCAAATGCGATTAAGGTAAATAGGATTAAGTCTGAGACTGAAGCTGTAGTGTAGATGCGATACTTATGATTGTAAATGGCTGTCAAAAGTAAGGTAATTGCCTGGTTATGATATTTCACTGATTTATTAGTTTAGATGATTATACTGCAAATTTGCCTGTCTGTTATGTGTTACGTGCTTATTTTTTTTTTATTTGTAGTTTACACTTCAGAAATCCTAATAAATTTAATCTGTCTAGATGTTGCCACATATCGATTCGATTCTTAGATTGCCCTGGCAAGTGTTTGGCGTGTTACCATTCGGAAGCGTACCCAAGATACTGGCTGCATTGCCGCGCTGAATAGCAATGCTGATACGTTGGACCGGTGTATTCTTGCAACAAGTATAATGAATAATTATGTACTTGAGTTGAGACGCAGTTTATAACGTATATATTTATACAAAACGCAAAGTAACTCGTCTACTGTATTCAGATTTGTATCACTGGAATCCGTATATTTTCTTTTATTAAACCGATAACAGTAAATAAGAACGTAGATCCTGAAAAAACCGTTTTCATTTTCCTGAAGAATAAAAACGTAATAACAAAAAGGCATGGAATTTTTGCAGATTTTGTTTTTAGATCCTGCTATTGTTGTACAGAATCATTATGATTATGATTCTTTATTTTGTTTTTAAAACTTGTAACTAAAAAAAATATTTAAATGTACTGTTAATATATCTAATCTAATCAAAATGTTTTTTCGGGATGTCATAAGAATCACAAAATAACAACCCTTTTTATATATAACAACCCAATAGCAATACTATTTGTAAGAATATATTAAAAGTAATATAACTTCGGTTATTTTGGGACAAATTGATATTCTTCACGCAAAATCGCTAGATAGATAGACATTTTATAAGACCATGTTTGTTTGAGGCAGTATGTTTGAATATGTAAACGATATGTAGGTTGATATTATTAGGTGATTGGTATTCACTGTTGGTGCCTTTTTTGATCTGTGACCTGAAACTTTTAATAAAATTGTAGACCTTTCAGTAAAAGGTCCGACTAACATCTTTTCTTTGTGTAATTTACGGTCACCGTAAATAAAAAGATAAAGAAATTGGAAATGTTTGGATCTTGCTAATCTTAAAATCAGCTGAGAAATATAAATAATTTAAATATTCACGGTCATTTCACACATCACACTCTATTCTCAAACTAAGTAAAGCTTGTAAGTACTATGAGAACTACACTGCTGATAGAATACATAAATACATTTTTTGTGTTATTTGTGCTATTTTTTTGTAAAAACATACATAGAACACTCTGGTGCCTGGGTGTTCTATGTTCACAGAAGAAATATTTATGTTGAAAAACAATGAATATAAAGTAGCTAAACTGAAAAACAAACAGATATTTAGTTTTTTCGTTGACGTTTCTTAACTTCTTCATATGTATATCTTCTATACTTATAATAAAACTGTAGAGAGGTCAATTCTGTACATTAAATATATTAAAAAAAAAACTATCAGGGGGTGATTAGTGATCGATACTGATGCCAAAAATGCAATCAGTAAAATTTTTGTCTGTCTGTCTGTCTGTCTGTCTGTCTGTCTGTATGTATGTTCCTTATAGAAACAAAAACTACTCGACGGATTTTAACGAAACTTGGTACAATTATTCTTCATACTCCTGAGCAACATATAGGATACTTTTCATCACGCTACAATCAATAGGAGCAGAGTAGTGAAAGGAAATGTTGGGAAAACGGGAGAAGTTACTGTTAGGAATAGATACTCCTTTAATATCTATCACCAACCTTAGATGTTACCATAGCAACCAAACGTTGTTGATTGTCATCAATGTCACTATCTTCACTCTTGACTAAAAAATATTCTTTACAGTATACGTAAATAATATTCGTTTATTTATTGTAACTGGTTTTATTCGATCCTGCAGTACCTACTTATATCTACTTTAACATGGTAGCAGAGCGTGGTTAAGGTACCCTGATGGTTCTATTTTACTGCATCCATCGTTCGCATATTGCAAAGGTTTGGCATGGAGAAATGTAAGCCAGTGCCAACACCAATTTTAAAAGCAAATAATGCTCAAGATGTTAATGAAGTTTCAATGAACTTCCCGTACCGTGAAGCTGTTGGATCACTAGCTTATTTGATGACAAGCACGAGGCCTGACATAGCCTTTGCTGTCAGTGTTGTATCTCGAAATTTAGATAAACCTACAAGGGAGAACATCATCAATATCAAGAGGACAATGCGTTACTTGAAAGGGACTATAGAAGAAGGCATCGTTTACAAGCCAGGAAATAGTCATAATTTAGAATGTTACAGTGACGCTGACCACGGAGGAGATCATGAAACTGGAAGGTCTACCTCAGGCATTCTTTGCATGCATGCTGGAGGTCTAATATCCTGGAACAGTAAACGCCAGAGCACAGTAGCGATTTTATCCACCGAGGCAGAAATAGTGGCAGCAAGTGAAACTGCTAGAGAAATTATTTGGCTTCGAAAGATCATGAAAGATATCATTGGTGAATGTCCAGCATCCCTATGTGTTGATAACGAATCAGCAATTAAGATGGCTAAGAATCCGCCAGAATTCCACCAAAAGACCAAACACAAAAGGATACGATCATTCTTTATACGAGAATGTGTTCAAGATGGAAGCATTACGTTATTGGGTTTTTAGGGTTCGGAAACCAAAGGGTAAAACTAGATCTTATTACTGAGTCTTTGATTTCTGTCTATTTTCAATTCTATAACTATCACGAATAATTAATATTAAAGGGGGCTTAAACATAAACGTGATTTTTATTTATTCGATATTGATAAGGGCAACGGGAGATAGATACGGTACGGAACTCTTCGTGCGCACTTGCCCGGTTTTATTAATAAGTAGGTATAGATACTAAGTTTTCCGTCATAGACTGCTCTTTACCATCAATTTCCCTCCTAGGAAGATAGCAATGGGTTATAGCAAAATCTCTTAAAACGGCACGCGGACGAAGTCGCGGCGGGGAACAGCTAGTGTATAAATAAAGCAATCCGTGCGTTCAGACAAGCGGGCTTGCGGAATAAAATTCATTTCTTTTCTACGTACACAAGGTACGTTCTTTTAATAAAATATTATGAGAATACTGTTGGAATGTCATAAATGTCAGAAATGACAGCTAAATTTGACAACTGAATCACAAAAGTATATTTGTTTATTAAAGAATTACACCTGAAATGTCATTGTTATATCCGTAGAGGTTTTACTAAAAACTTTTTAGACCGAGAACATTCTAGCGACAATTTTCATCAACTTACCTGCTAGTGATGTCATACTTTTATATCGCTAATATACAAAGTATATACGCCCAGGAAAGAGATTGGTAGAGTGTCGCCAAAGACCGGGATAAGTGGAAGGCTTTGGGGGAGACCTTTGACCAGCAGTGGGACAGTATAGGTTAAAAAAAAAACAAAAAACAGAGTGTCTGTCTGCCTGGCATTTGTCCCTCTGTCATTATACTTGACGTAGAAAAATATTCCCTCTCTTTTGAGTCGGCTTGAAAGTAACAAACTTCGCTGTCGCCCACGAGATAGCTGGTACTTATCTTGAGTGTATCCACAATTTATGGTAACACTTCAACAGGGTTCACGCATACTAAAGCTTAGAGCTTAGCGATGAGGACAGCGTGCGTTGATAAGCGGAGCGGTAAGCGGATATAAAAGATTACATAATTTTACGTTTGATATTATATTGTGCGGTGTTCATGCTGACCAAATGATCTATAAATATAAATCCTCACAAAATACTATTTGCAGACCCGTGTTTGATAAAAAAAACGATTATTGATTTTGTGTTTATCCGTTTTCCGGACAGGTCCGGAAATTAACCGTTTAATATAAAAGGACACACAAAAAACAAAAATCAAACTCCTTTGAGTACAAAGCTTTTGCTAAATTGTGTTATTATTTATTTTAGGAATTTGAAGAGTTTTTGTAGTCAAGTCATGTACTAGTACCTATTTAATTTACACAATATTTTTAGACTTCAAAAATTTCGTGCAGTGAATCATTTTCTCGCAGTTTCTTTTGTTAGTCAATAGTAACTATTATGCACAGAAATCTGTACTTGTCATTCTTTCTGTCAAATAAACGCCTATCGCTCCCCGCTCCCAAAGAAAAAGCCTTATCTACTCTCTTGCGTGCTCCTTGACTATCACTGAATAGTGCCGTGCTCGCAAAATTCGGCTTTAATGTGTAACAATTAGGTACATTTTCGTCTATTATCTCTGAGAGAAACCCATGATGAGTGGTAATAGTAGTAACGCTTTAAAACTGAATTGGTAACGTGGATAAAGCTGATTAAAATTAACTTTTGTGTATATTTGTATGTCTGAAAGGTTTTGTTTGGTAAGTATATGAATGAAGTTTTTTTCTGACTTATAAAAAGAAGGTTATTAATTCGACTGTATGTTGTTGTTTTTGTATACATGTGATGCGATAGCTCTGCCAATTATGAACAGATTTTGGAAACTAAAAAATGTGTTTTGCGTAAATAATAAATTTATTTTCTATCATACAAGACTATCTGAGAAGGTATAAATACAATATAATTTCGATGGTCAGATGTTTACGATTCATTTTCTTACATAAATCCGTGTTTAAGCAAGCGTTGTGTAACGCCCTCCGGCAAGATGGAGCAACGATCTGCGGAATGTAGCTTTAACACTGAATGAGAAGAGCCGAAGACCGGGCTCAGTGGCGCGTCTTCGCAGAGACCTACATCCAGCAGTGGACTGATATAGGTTGATGATGATTAGAGTTATAAAGTATTTTTAGTAAGTAGGTAGATAGGTACGTCATGAATAAAATTGAGTGTGACACTTAAGAGGCACTTTCCCAATGATGAAAGGGCACTCTTAAAATATTTTCTTTGCTTTGATAAATTATGTTATCTTTGAAAAAATATAACGTTGTTTAGTCAACTGGTAAAGTAAAGATCATCTCAAATTAGATAAACGTTATAAAAAAAATGTACACTAATGTAAAAAGAAAGTACACTACTTATATTAGTATTTTATGAGCAATCTAGTTCTCATAGTACAAGTTTTGTTTAGTTTGGGACTAGAGTGCTATGTGTGAAATGTCAGTGAATATTTATTTTTACTAATACAGTTAAGTTCAGTTAGTAAAAGTTGTGTGAGAGTATACAATATAAACAGAAAACATTGTAATAATTGTATTTTTTGACAGTACAGTTTTTCAATATATACTACTAGTCAACCAAGATTGACAGGTAAGCTAGTCATCGAATAAACTTGAATGTTTGTAGATAGTAGGATACACCGTATGAAAACAACATCATTTATTATTCGTGAATAGGGTTGTCACATAACGATAAAGTTAGAAAACTACGAGAGTGGCTTAAGAAAGATATATAAAAAAGAATAATATATAGAATCATCAAGCACAATAACTTAAGAATACAACGACATCTAAACTTATCGAATTATTAGGATAAGAAACAAATCAGTTAGTGAAAAAAAAGCCCAAGTTACCCATCTTATTGCGTTTTCACATTATCCTATCCGATATCCGATATCGGGCCGGACAATATGAAAGACAGGTACAAACATACATTTTACTTACCCCGATATCGGATCAGCGTCCGACACCGATATCGGATCGGATAATGTGAAAACGCTCTTATACGGGTAACTTGACGAAAACCTTTTGACCTTGACACAAATATATTCGCGTGGAAGTTTTATAAACGCCGAACCAGTAAAAAGAACTCTGAAACAAAAGCCGCATGCAAAAAGCTTCATAAATTGTCTAGAAAGGAAACTTTTCAGACATTTTCCCGCGTAAAAAATACTAATGTTGGAAGGTTGGAGTTTTTAGAATCAAGTACATGCAGATAATGGTATGAAAATTTGCTACCACTCTCAATAAAATATTTAATAATTCGCTCTAAATTGTCCCACTACTGGGCAAAGACTTCCCACCAAACCCTTCCACTTCTTTCTATCCTAAAAAGATAAAGTAATAGATATAAATTGTATCTATTTAATTCGAATTGACTACATATTTATAAATAAGTAGGTATTTTAATTTCAAAACCTAATTTTATTAGGTACTTATGTAATATAAAAATCATCCTAAGTTTTTCGTACTAGTATTTCTGAACTATCGTTAATCATTTAAAATAACTCTTTCTGGAACACTCAAAGAACCAATCAAAGATCTTCCCTAGATACCAAAGATGCGATTCAGACTTAGTTGTTATCTAGATTCTAGCCAAGTTCTAGACTTCATTTGTGTGGTTCCTTCATTGTATCCCTAAGGGCTAAGTTTCTAGAATTCCTTTAATGCAACTCTGTTATAACTTTATTCAACTATGAGAAGAGATTGGAAATCAGAACCGCTTAGTTTTCAAAAAACTTTTAAAATTTTTAATTGCCTAATAAATGTTCTGTGACATTTCACACAAAACATACTCCATCTAGTCTCAAACGAAACAAAGATATGGGAACACCATAAATAAACACTATTAAAGAATAAAAAAACTAACCGTCTATATTATAAAATTTTGGCGCAGACTTGAAGTATCGATTACCATATGTAATGATGACATAAAGTCAACGCTAACTTTTTACAAGCTGGGCGTTATAGTTTAGGCTTTAAAACTATTTTCTCTTTAAGAAAATGTTTTTATTTGATGGCATAATATGATTTTTTCTCTGTCAACAGGGATAGTAGGTACTTGCTTGTTAGGAGAAAACTTACGAATATTAAGCTTAAAAAAACACTATTTCTCTTTAAAAAGTAAGTTCAACCATTCCTTCACTGTATATTCTGGAAACGGCTATGTTTGTTAGAGACAATCCAGACCTGTTTTGTCGGCTGTCTGATGTCGTTCAACGTAACAGACGAGATCAAAAGAAAGTCTGTGTGCGTAATTCTAAAACCACATTGATGCGCAAAAGTGTCTTTTGTATGGCTCCGTTTGTTTATAATAAACTCCCGCTATCACTGCGCGAATTACCCACTTCGTTGTTTCAGAGAAAGTTGAGAACTATATTGGCCGATAAATGTTATTATACTGTAAACCAATTCTTTACTGATAATCTAACTCAATTTACTTCTTAAAAATACTATTCTAAAATCTATACTTACCTAACTATTACTTTAATTACTGACATTATTATAACTATTTTTCTATTTCCTTAATTATATTTATTAATTAATAACATAAAGACGAAAAATGTTAATTAGCAATAGAATACAATTTAATAATAATTTGTAATTTTTAAAATTTTGCATGCCTTATATAAGGTAGAATTAAATTGAAACAAACTATCTTTTAACATCTATGTACATTTAATTCAAGCAAATAAAATAACTTTGACTTTGACTTTGACTTTTCATTTCTGCAGATTAACAGAAAACTCGTGCGAGGAAAAACGCATTTTATTCCAGTTGACATAATAAATTTAAATAGGTTCCGTGTGGCGAAATGAGTAAAGTTTTCTTTAATACATTTTCTTGACTTTTAGAATATATTTACATTTGGTTGCGCTACACTGTAAAAAGCAATGTTTTTGAACATTTACTGTTAAAATTTAACTTTTCATCTTAAAAAAATATATTAACGTTATATTATATTAACACAGTACAATAATTATAAATGATCAAACAAGAACCCGCATCCGGCATTGGATCCGAAATGTCAAAGATAAAGCAATAAACAGAAAGTCAGTTCATGAAATAAATTCTGATAAAGCAATGCAGTACAAGTATGACAGCTGACAGCTTAATACTCCAACTATTTCATATTTATGTCAGTCAGTTTATTCAAAGGAGATTATGGAGCATTGTTTGAGAACGTTTATTTAGCTTATTGTATTTTGTGTAATAATTGCAAGTTCTGATTTACTTCACCTTGAGTAGGGTTACGTTGCGTTTCATGTTGAATTACAATTGCTAAGTATATATTCATTATAAACGGGATATTCACCATGATTTGTGAGTTTGATTATTTTAGTTTGAATATCACGTTTAAAATGAAAACTATGTTCAAAACCGTGATAGTTTCAAATATTATAATTGCTAAGTAGTCCAAAATTAAATACATCATCATCTTCCTACCCTTGTCCCACGCTATGTGGGGTCGGTACAGCACGTCCTCTTCTTCCACTCTTCTCTATCAGACGTCATATCAATGCTCACTCCTTTCTTACATATGTCGTCATTCACACAGTCTATACATCTTTTCTTTGACCGCCTTCTACTTCTACATCCATCCCATTCATATCTAACACTTATTTGTTTCAAAATGAACTATGAAAATAACACAAAAACTTTTATTTAAAGCAAAATTCCTTGCAGAAACTTTATTACTAGATCAAATATCAGCGGGTCAAATTTATAAAGAAAACGATGTGATTATATTATTATTTCCTACATAAAACCTACTTACAGATACCTACCTAACAGCTCTTCAATTTTCTCTCAAAGCATCTTCAAGAATATCAAGTTGCTCTCAAATTTGCGATCACGACACAAATACTTTGATATTTCATCATTCTTCATCTCAAGTGTTTTAAGAGGTTATCGTATAGTCATTTTTATTGAAAATATTTCAGATTGGTTTCAGTAGGTTTCAGTCGAGCAAAACATTAATCTCTGCGAACTGACACAGATGGAAACGCTGGGTCAATATTAACTTGTAATGTTGGTTTTATAAGAGTGACTTTTGAGTGACTATTTCTAGTAAATAACGTCATATGTGATCTGTTTTTAAAGTAAATAAATAACATAACTATTTTTTAGATATGACTTTACAATATTTTTTTTATTTTTTATTTATAAAAGCGTTTCGAGCAATTTATCTTAATAGCTAAAGTTTTAAAATCCCTAGAAGTAATAAGTCAAGCAGCATTTGAATTGAAAAATTGCGTTAATTAACTACTCATAATTGGTTTTCAGATTATAAACTTTATAATCAGAATTATTCACGAGCTTAGTTATTCACGGTTTTTTAAGATTATGCTTATTGTCTAAAGTCTAGACTATATTATCAACGGAGCACTGACTGGCGCAGATTATAATTATGCTGTCAAAGCAAAGAAAATTATATGAAATAAAATTATTTTTTTATAAGAAGTAAAAGAAAAAATGTTTTATTGTCAAGAATGTTTGTACAGAAAAAAATAAATCCAAATGTTTGTAAGTTAAAAATATCAGCCCAGGCAAAATATTGGCAAACAAACTTACAAATCATAGCAATTATCCTAGTTTTAAAGAAATCTACGTTCGCAACCATGATAGTTACATTTATTTATTTTTTCATATTTTTACAAGCGTACATTTTCCCCAGCTGTTTTTTACAGCACTGGGTGCTATTTCGATCTGTGGAAACCCCTACATATTGTACCAGCTCACTGTATCCAAGGCTTAGCAATATTGAGGCAGTGAGTGTAAAAATGTTCGGCTTAGTTTTGTGGCGGAGCCGCGGATGAATTGGGGAGTTTCAATATGACTCTTGTTGTTCAATTGCTTTTTTAACATGGAGGTTTGATTCAAAAAGCTGCTTGGTTTTTGCTCAGTTAGCCGAGTTTTAGTTTTTATTTCTGTTTGTAAACAGCTATAGAGAGATGCCACACGGGCGTCTACGTTGCGTCAACGCAGCTGGACGGCGTTTCTCTTGCTGCTTCGTCGTTTCAACTCAGTTCCCTTCCCCAACTCGTCTCCCTTTCTGCGCTGCGCGTGCGTCATTTTAACGGCTTAGTCTTATACCCTGTTGGCTCCCCTAGGGGTGATATAGAAACGAAAACCTCTAACCCATTTTCACACATAGTGTGGCATGTCGATCAGAGTTATATTATGTAAAAAAACGTTGCGTCACCGCTCACTCAACGCAACGCACAGTAACGCCCGTGTGGCGCCACTTTTAGCTTACACAAGGGAACTCTTTAGCTCAGTACTTTGTGTTCTAAAAAGGTTATCTAAGTAACCGAACTAATCGAAACCTTTTTCGTCGTAGATTTTATGAGCGGATAGCACTTGACTGTTAGCACAATTTATATACCTAAGACATGTATTCCAGCATACCCAAATAAAGGGGACATGCAAAGCTCTGGGATTCTGTGAACCTGTTTTATGACCTAAACCCTTTTGCGTTCTGTTCTAGTATTTATTAGTTTGATTACTTCTGTTGATCCTTTTATAGCTTAGGGTCGGACTTAATATACCTGTGCGGTTGAATGCCCAACTCATTACCTTTATCTAGGAATTGTTGTATTAAACCAGTCTGAAGAGTTTTAGGTCTAGCGCGAAAACTTCTAATTGTGTATACACCTGCAAAACCCTTAATATTTTAAGAAGTTTACAAGCGCTGGTACTTTGCAGCTTAAACATTTACAAGGGCTTTTTACTTGATTTACTACGAAACTTGAAACGTTTTGGATAATAAGTTTATCTGTCGCCAATCTAAACATCTTCAATTTTACATGTTAGGTGTTTAGATTGGAAATATTGAAAAAATTAGAATCTATAAATAATGATGTGTTTTTTTTACACACACAATTTTTTTTATTTTTAAACGTATTAAAAAGACGTTCGTCATCAAGTGGAAAATATATATTTTGAACTATTTTAGGCTAGCTTATTAGATTTTAGATGGTGTGTCGGTCGTACAAAAAATATGGGCGGATGTAGGTTTAATAACTGTACCATGAAATAATGGAAAAATACGTAAAGTTTCCTCTTATTACCTATTTACACAAAATTACCGTTAAAATCATATTTTGGGCTTAAGCATGAATTCAACCGGTCAGCTTTTGAATTTTAATGTAAAAGATCTTACTATTGCATTGTTCATTGTTCTGCAAAATACAAAATTTCAGTAAAATAGAGGCAAAAACAAACTTTTAATAATATTTTCACAATATTCAGGCTTTCGTAATTAATGCCTTTGCGAAACAATGATGATAGCTTTTAAAAAGCAACGCTATTGTTTTGAATATTAAATTCTGCAAATCTAAATTTTCTAGCTACATTTTCTTCTCATTTACAGCTGACCTACTGTATTTGTTTTGTGTTGAGATTTAGTTTCATTACGTTGAAAAGTCCTTTGATTGTTCTTTGAGTTGTACTTAATTACTCCAACAGACCAAGTACCTATTATCCTAATTATTATGTTTATTAAAACTGTACTTTTTATTAGCTGTAAAATTATTATAACTATGAAAATCATAGTTAAAGAGAAACTTTACTCTGGATAGCGCTAATTATTACATTATACAGCCTAATAAAAAATAATTTTATTTTCCATATTTTAAAACGTAGTGTATGACGCCCTCCGTTAAGATGGAGTGACAATCTGCGGAGTTTATCTGGCAAACAAGTTGTGCGTCCGGCGAGAGACCTACGGTTAACAGTGGATACGTTTATAACGATGACAGGCGTCACAGCTCAGTTTGTAGTAGCTCTGCCTTCCATGCTGTGGATCGTAGGTTCGATTACCACCCAGAGCAAATGTTAGTGTGATGAACATAAATGTTTGTTCTGTGTCTGGGTGTTACTTTGTATTCTATGTATTTACAAAAAGTATTTATAAATTATGTATAAATATCATCAAACACCTATTTTTCTTACCAATAATCATTAAAGTTCTATCTGCACGTGTTTGCGTTATTATTCAATTGGTTCCAAGCCCAGTATGCCGGTAATCCCTATGGAAATGCCTCGAGAGCCGTTGCGGTCAGCGGCATATAGGCTTATGAGTAACACAGCTACGGAACTAGGCAAAAAGGGGCTAACTATGAAATCCTTCAGAGTAATGGAATTTTAACTGAAAAATGCACCGTTTTTTTGGAGGATTTGGTGGTAGATACAACACTCTGAGTGCTTAGTCCGAGGTTGCATTTTAAAACTCCCTACTCTCGAGCCGAGAGTCGTCTCTCGGATGTCCTTATATTTCTGTATGGATATCCGAGAGACGACTCTTGGCTCGAGAGTAGGGAGTTTTAAAATGCAACCTCGGACTAAGCACTCTGTTGTTTGTGGTGGTTGTTTTACGAGTGCAGCAAATATTTGCTCGTCAAAAACCATGTCAGATATGCATTCAAAATACTTTATTTAGTTGACTAAAGTAAGGATAAATAAAGTAGGAACAAGGATAACAATACTTGTTTGATGGGACATACCGACCTTTTAGCATTGATATACAAATTCATCTACGTAAGTAGATTTTGGAATGTCAATACATATACCTAATACTATGGTATTTAGACTATTTAGGTAGGTACTTAGTTGTATTTCGGATCTTATAATTAGAAAGTAATATAAATATCGAATTAAATAATAATAAAATAATAAGTGCTTTTAAATTAAAGTTGATTATAATTTAAGTATACTTTTTGCGTATTCTTTAGACCCAAAACAAAACATAGAGTCTTATTACGATCCCGTTCAATACACCACATTGAGAAGCTTACGCCACTGGTACACAACGCTCATGTATGACGCACTGAAACGTGAAAACGGGTAGGAAATCCGTCGATTTTTCAATTAATATAATCAGCCGACAGCTAATTGAGTTCATTGATGTTTATTCAGTTGAAACGTTAAATATATCAGATTTAAATAATTATCGGTCAATGCTACAAAGAGGTATTGAATAAAGAGGCCTATTAAAATAACGGTAGAGATCGTTCTAATAACTAAAAAGTTTCAATATATCGCTGGTTAAATGCTAAAGTACCATATTTCAAAAATCGTGAAAATCGTTTTTATTGCAAAAATGTGATTAAAAATAGTTATTTTATAGTACGAGTTAAAGACACTTTTCATTTTCGCATTAAAAACAACCAAAAAACAGATGTGGCTGTTTAGCATTATTAGACTTTGGCGCCAAATTTCAGAGCCAAGCAGCCATTTTTTCAGTTGTGGTTGAGTGGTCTGCGGAAACTCACGGAAGTTATATGCCATAGGGCCGTATCTCAAAATAATAAGTGTATATTAACTAAAATTTATATGCAAAAGTACCGTATTTCGGAATATGGTCCTTTTGCATAAAAATCGAAGTCAAGATACAACCATTATTTTATGTACAAAGGTAACACATTCCGAAATGTGGTACCTTTGGCATGAGAAATTTTGTTGTTATTACATTGTATGTATGTTCAAAAGTGTTATTTTTTAAATGCGTTTGTTTTGCACATAACTTTTACGAGAACTTTATCTTATTGCTTGGAGCATAAGTGACACTTTTGAAATGCGTTTGCTTTGCTTATTAGTTTTACGTTAACTTCGTGATATTGCTTGAAGCATAAGTGTAATTTTTGAAATGCGTTAGTTTTGAACATAACCTTTATGTGAACTCAAACATTATTGTTTAGGAAATAAGTGTAGTTTTTGCGATGTGATTGTTTTGAATACGTTTTTTACGGGATTTTAATCGTACTGCTTAGAGTTTACGTAACATCACATTCAATGCGCCTATTTCATATAAGATCTACTCGATAATATAATTATAGTATTCATAAAGTTAAGGTGCAAAGTTTGTTTCAATGTATCCATTTTTTCCTTCAAACATTTTAAAAAGCAAATAATGATGGTGTTTATTTACATCGTGTATATTTGAAAAAACTAATTGTTTGTAATTACTTAGTTCCTACGAACTAAGTAATCTTCCTGTTCTTACGAACAAGAAGATTACAGATCAGTCTCTACGTTAACAAAGAGGCAAACAAAGCAGATTTTGTTTGCCTCTTTCTTTTTTTTCTTCACTATACAATCACCTACTACAATTTCAGACCCAGAGGTCTGAAATTGTAATTGTATAGTGAGGAAATTATATGCCCAAAAACTCTAAAGTTCCGCAAGCAAAGACAGAAGGTATTTTAAAGCTGATCCATCATCATCATAATCAACCTATAGCAGTCCACTGTTGGACGTAGGTCTCTCCCAAGACGCGCCACTGAGCCCGGTCTTCAGCTCTTCTCATCCAGTTTTTGCCAGCTACACTCCCTAGATCGTCGGTCTATCTCGCCGGAGGGCGTCCTACACTACCTACACAATGCCTAAACGCGGTCTCCACTTCAGTATCAGTTTGCTCCAACGATTGTCGGTTCTTCGGATAACATGGCCAGCCCACTGCCACTTCAGCTTGCTAATTGTAAGAGCTATGTCGAACACCTTAGTTTTCTGACGAATAACATCATTCCGGATTCGATCTCTTAAAGAAATTCCGAGCATAGCTCTCTCCACAGCGCGCTGAGCGACTTTCAGCTTGTGGACCAACCCCACTGTCAGCGTCCACGTTTCAGCAGCATAGGTCATAACGGGTAGGACGCACTGGTTGAAAACTTTCGTTTTCAGACATTGAGGGATGGACGACGAGAAGACTTGACGAAGTTTCCCAAATGCAGCCCAGCCCAGCTGTATTCCGGTTTAGCTCTTTCTGGAAGTTGTGTCTACCTAGCCGCAGCGTCTGCCCGAGGTAGACATACTCCTGCACAACTTCGAGAGGCATTCCAGTGATTGGTTCTGGGGTAATACCATCATTAATCATGATCTTTGTTTTATCCAAGTTCATGCCCAGGCCAATCCGTTGTGAGGAATCAGCAAGACTGTTCAGCATCTGTTGTAAAGCTGATCCGAAAGATGTAATACCAAAATATTACGAATCATTTATTATAATAAGTAATAATAAGTTTTAAAGTGTGTTGATGGTGTTTAGAAGCATTTATTTTAATAGAAATATCATTTGTTTTAATATTTTTTCTTGTGTATTCTATGCAGTGTTTTGTGAGAATTTATAACTTTTTGTTTTGTTTTGTAAGAAATTTTAACTTTTGAGACTGTTTAACATTTCTATTTCATATTTTCAGTAGAGCGTTTTATTACTAATTATTAATAGACTGAATAATAAACAATGGGATTTAGATTTATGCTACTAAGTACTGAAAACTGTCTAATAAACCTTATTTTTTTATGAAATGTGGTCATTTAACGATAATTTTTATTAACAAACACATCAATTTTTATATGCTAAAGTCACTTATCTGGTTTAATAAGACATTGGGTTAAAGTTACGGAAAAACTGAAAATGCATTTTAATTCTAATTAAAATTACGCGTCGATTGATAGGTGAAACATAGAAATGCAAAGAAAGACTTTCTCAGAAATTAAAAATAACTCTTTTGAAAACTTTGAATGTCTCTAGTGAAAAAAGTGAAATTTTGGAATGAGGTAGTTTAGCATTTAACCAGCGATATAGTCATAATAAATACCTGTGAGCGGTTATTACTTATCTTACACGTACCTACTAGCTAGTATATTACTGCATTTCCATCTTGGCTCTTCTATGTGCTATGTCCGGCATGTCTATATATGCTATGCCCTGGAATTTTTACATGCTATGGCCACAGCTATATGCACACGTGTATTTCCAAATTCTTATTCATAAATCTTTGTTGCAGGCTCTACTTCAAGCCCATGACGTGGTCGCTCGCGAAGTGTACGGCGAGGAGTCTCTCAGGGCTTCGCCTCCGCCCGTCAATGGACGCACGACCGCGCCGCCACCAGAGGATGAAGAGGACACTGAACCGGAGTTCGAGAACGTGACCAGAGTTCGGCTCGTGCAGTTCCAAAAGAACACTGATGAGCCGATGGTAATCTTCATTCTTTTTTAGGAATATTTGAGCCCTTAAATTAAAGTCTTTCAAAGATCTGGTACATCAACCGTTATCTTCCTTTTAATATGTTAGATATAGGAGGTTGCGGGTTCGATTCCCGCCTTGCCTTGGGATAAATGTTTGTACGATCTGCAAATATTTAGGTACCAGGTGTTCTGGTTATTTTATATGTTTGATAAAAAATATTTATCTATGTAATGTATTGTATTAAGTATGTCAGTCTTTGTGCAGTTTTCACAATTCTTTTAAAGAGAAATTTTACTGGCAGGTTTTTTGTAAATGTAAATGTTCAGTGTATGTGAGTGGAGAAATCGATTCTGCTGAATTCAAGAGGGCTAATTGCACACCACCTACCTCTGTTCGACTCCAGGTGCCAGATAGCAGCTTCCAGTCCAGATAGGTGTCTAGGGTTTCCAGCACGGCTGTCCTAGGTCTTAGAGCAGTCCACACACAATCACAAGCAAATAGTTATTGGAACGTCCAACGGTGAGGTATTGACACGGTCAATGTTGAGAAAACCACGCGTCCGACAGGCTCAACGCGCAAAAGCTATCTGCCGCTCATGCGGCGGCACCGTCGAGTTGAGTTCGGTGGTGAATTACCAATCTACCCTCAATTCAACAGCAGAGATCAAACATACCCCTCACCGAAATCAATATGATTGATTTCCCTAAATGAATGAATAGTGTAGGGCATGTATGGATGTATGTATAAGTTATACAAAAATATATATATAATTATAAGTTACGAAGTAAGTATTTATTGTACCTAAAGTTTTCGAAGTGTGAAGTGTACCTAAAAGTGTATGAGTAGATATCAATAAAGTATAGCTTACAACTAAAATAAATTTATTGTAAATGTAATTAATTTACGTATGGCAATGGACAGACTTTATTCGTCGGTCTCTGAATTAAACCATTTTTAGTACGTAAAGTTAAAACGCGATTAACTTTGTCAACGCCACTATGAACTTTGTCAATGCGAGCTAAATTCCACTGAAGAGGTCGAGTCAGATTTGACTTTAGCAAAACTAAATCACCGACATTTAAATTAGGTGGCGATTCAAACCACTTCGCTCTCTGCTGGAGAGTGTGAAGGTAGTCATCTGACCAACGCCTCCAAAATGACTGTGAAACCTTCTGAATGGATTGCCAACGTGACAATCTGTTCTGAGATACGTCATCAAAATCATATTCCGGTACAGCTAATAAGCTTTGACCTATCAGGAAGTGACCCGCGGTTAAAACTTCAAACTCGTTTGGGTTGTCTGATAAGGAACATAGAGGGCGTGAATTTAAAACAGCTTCTACTCTGCAAAAAACAGTACTTAACTCCTCAAAGGTGAGGGACCGATCACCGACCACACGGTGAAGGTGATGTTTGGCAGATTTTATTCCTGCTTCCCAAAGTCCACCCATACTAGCTGCGTTGGGAGGATTATTACGCCATTCTACTTGACGAGTTGTTAGTCCATTGACAATCTTATCTTGATTATTTTTATTATTTAAAAAGTTTACGACTTCTTTTAAATGCTTGGCTGCCGCAATAAAATTAGTACCACAATCTGAATATAAACAACTGCAAAGTCCGCGACGAGCCACAAATCTATCAAATGCAGCTAAAAAACAATCGCAACTTAGATCAGTTAAAACTTCTAAGTGCACAGCTTTTGTTGCAAAACAAACAAACAGGCACAAGTACGACTTGTAAACCTTTGCATTTCGCCTTAAACTTTCCTTCACAAAAAAAGGTCCACCCAGATCACAGCCAACGTGATTAAAAACCTTATCTGGTTTTAATCTAGGCGCGGGTAACGTTCCCATAGCGGGCTGGATCGAGCTCGGTCGGCAACGAAAACAAGTTTTGCACTTAGATAAGACAGATCTTATAATGCTACGAGCATTAACTATCCAATAGTTTTTACATAATATGCCTTGTAACGTACGCGGCCCTACATGTAAATACAATCGGTGAAAATATTCAATCATTATTTTGGTCGTGTGACATTTAGGTAAAAGCACAGGGTGCTTCATATTATATGGTAGGTCGGACTGTACGAGCCTACCCCCCACCCTGAGAAATTCATGAGAATCTATAAAGGGTGAAAGTTTACGCAAAGAAACTACATATTTATTTTTACGCAATGATGCAATTTCATCGTGAAAATTATTTAATTGTACCACACGAATGATAGTGTTATGAGCCGACTTCAACTCTGATGACCTGAGGGGTCCATCTGACCTCGCAGATTTTTTTGATTTTATATTCGACACAAATCGATGGCACCAAGCAACAACACGTTGCAATCTATTAAAAGATGAAAATTTATTAAATGTTTCTTCTAAATCATTAGTTAAAGATTTAATTTTATCGTCACACGAACTCAAACCAAAAGTATCACAATTAGACTTTATATCAAGAATTTTAGAAGAATCTTTTACGTAAAATGATTTAATAGGCCATTTTACTTGGTCTTCATATAGCCACTCCGGGCCGTGAACCCACTCCGCAGCGCCTTCCACGAAGCGAGCCGGCATCGCACCGCGTGAACATATATCGGCAGCGTTATTCTCGCTGTTCACGTGAAACCAACAATTAGAAGGGACCACGGCGGTCACCTGACTAACACGGTTAGCCACAAAAGTTTTTAATTTATAAGGCGGAGTTTGTAACCACGCTAAAACGTTGTTTGAATCACCTAATGCAATGATTGAAACTTCAAAGTCAGTTAAGTTTTTTAAGACAAAACTAACAAGCTTAGAGAGGAGCACGGCTGCCTCAAGTTCAAGTCTAGGTATTGACAAAATAGGATTTAACGGTGCGACTTTCGACTTACTTGTCAACAACCTTACCTTCACACGATCATCCCTATCTACGCTGCGTAGGTATACACAGGCTGCATAGCCACGCGATGACGCATCGCAAAACGCAATTAAATTAACTTTTTTAAAGTTTGTTATTAAAACATGACGTTCAATTCGCAAATTACCTAATGTTGATAACTCTGAAATAAACCTATTCCACTGAGAAATAAGTTCAGATGGTAACTGGTCATCCCAGCCCAGGCCAAGTTTCCAAAGATCTTGCATTATGCACTTAGCGACAAAAGTACACGGTGCGATAAAACCTACCGGGTCAAATATGCTTGCGAGCAATTTTAAAACAGAACGTTTAGTTTGTTTGGCGTCAGTCAAATTATAATTAAAGGAGAATGAGTCACACGCAGGTAACCAAGTCAAACCTAAAACTTTAAGCGATGACGATAACGTATCGTCTTGAAAATTAATAGCAGAAATCTGGTCTGATTGCATTCTTGATAGCAACTCTGGACGGTTACTTGCCCATTTTCTTAAATCAAAACCACCTTCTTTCAGAAGCGTGGTTAAATCATCTTGCAACGTACAAGCTTCTTCCTGGGTTTGACATGACCACAAAACATCATCAACATAACAACCCTTTTTTAGTATTTCCGCTGCCTTAGTTCTGATTGGCTGATCAGACGGAATCAGCTCACTGGAGGCGAAGCGCAGCGAAGCACTAATCGGCTGCTCATTGCGAGCCAGCTCATCCGACGCCAGCTGATGTAAAGTACGTACCGCCACAAATGGTGCACTACGAAGACCATAGGTATTTCTAGTTAGTTCGTAGGTACGTACAGGCTCCGTAGGATGGTCACGCCACAGAATGTGCTGGTACTTCCTATCGACAGGATTAATTAATACCGCGCGATACATTTTTGAAACGTCAGCCGTAAAGCATACATCATAAAGTCGAAAATTGATTATTATTTTAAGTATATCCAGATGTAGCTTTTTTCCGGTTAACAGTGCATCGTTGAGCGACGTACCAGACGTTGTTTTGGCGGAGCCATCGTAAACTACGCGCAAGGGCGTGGTAGTACTCGACGGACGTAACACACAATGGTGCGGAATAAAATAACCTGAGGGTTCCGTACCCTCATAGGGTTCCATGTGACCTAGGGACTCGTATTCCTTCATGAAGTCGACATAGGCCTTACGAAGGTCTGGTGATCGAGCGAGACGGCGCTCGACTTGAGTGAGTCGCTTCAGAGCGGTATCATATGAGTCACCAAGTGGTTTATGTTCAGGATTCAAAAGGATCGGAGAAACATATCTTCCTGTTTCATCACGATAATGTTGTTGTAAAAATATTCTTTCTGCCAATTCATCTAATGGATCGGTTGGTACTTCGCACGGCGGAGCTTCTACCTCCCAAAAACGTTTGAGAGTAGTGTTTATCGACTTTTCTTCTATGGTGTACGACACCAGCGATGTTGTCGCTACAAGTTGTTGAAGTCTTCCTGTCACTACAAATCCAAAAATGCTATTTAGAGCTATCGGCACATCGGGATTTATTATTATTTTTTTTCCGTCGTATATATACGGAAAAATATCAGCAGCTAATATAATATCAATAGGCGATTTCCTGTAAAACCACGGATCAGCTAATTCTAAATCATTATAATGATGGATAATATTGTCAGGTATCTGAACGGTCGGCAGGTCGGAAGTTAAACGAGTTAAAATAACAGCATTTAAATCAAAACTGGGAGACGCGCAGTTACGCGGCTTTATAGTACACGATACCATCCCGTTTGTTTTTACATTTTCACCACCTAAGCCATAAATATTGTAAGGGCATTTTTTAGCAGATAAACCTAATCGTTGAAAGCAGTCAAATGTCATAAAATTCGATTGCGCGCCAGAATCAATTAAAACGCGGCAAGTTTGATAATTGTTAAACGAATCCCGAACGTGCACAACAGCTGTCCCTAGTATAACTGCATAGTTATGCGTAGACGCAATATGGTTATTACTGATAAGAGCGGGCGCATGAGTACTGCATGGCGGCTTCTCCGACGATGCGGCGGCGGCGGCGGCGGTGTCCGAATAGAAAACCGGTTTCGGTGGACTATCGCTCGATTCACGATGCAACAATATATGATGCGGCTGCTTACAAACATAACATTTAAATTCACTTTTGCATTCCTTTGACACGTGATTAGGTTTTAGGCAATTGTGGCATAATTTCAGGTCATTAGCACGGCTAATGCGCTGAACGTTGCTCAGATTACGAAACTGATCACAACGGAAAATCATATGATTTTCTCCACAATGCAAACACATAAATTTCGTGTTTGAAGAAGATGCATGCGAATAATTATTTTTTCCCTGCCTAGGTACAGTGAATTTCCTTTGAGTGGATTGTTGCACACTTGTGTTACTCGTAGCTGAATAGGACGAAGAATGATCTAAAACTTTGATGTGATTTTGAACAAAAGCGATTAAATCATCAAAGTTAGGAATTGTTTTTTGATCTAATTTTTGTTCAAAGCATTTACGAGTGTAGGGATCTAAGGCCCTCAGTGCTATGTGACACATTACGTAACCACTCAAGTTGTCAACATTTAATGCTTCTATAGCTTTGTATGAATGCTCAAAGTTCTCAATAAACGAGTTTAAATTAGAAGACGATTCTTTTTGAAGCGGCGAAAAAGTTAGCATTTTATCTAAATACCTACCAACCAACATTCTATTATCCTGATATTTATCCAGAACACCTTTCCAAACGAGTTCATAGTTATTAGCAGAAATAGGTACGCTTTTCACTATATTTAATGCAGCACCTTTTGTGCACGACAATAGATAGTGGAATTTATCTATCTTCGGAATACTTTTCTGATTATGAACCAGAGAACAGAATGTCTCATAAAATGTATTAAAGTTTTCTATGTTTCCATCGAATGAAAAAAGTTCTAACTTTGGAAGACGTGGTCGAGATTCTACGGAGCTCGAAGAAGTTTCAGCCTTAACGAGATAGGCACTAGGCTCACATTTCGATATAGACAATTTAACTCGAAAATACAATTCATCGAAACTTTTTAATTCATGACTACGAAGTGACGACTTCGGGTCATCTTCAAGTTCTCTTTCTAGAA